>JAKSZT010053928.1:14054132-14431579 GCA_026826555.1 Tolypeutes matacus
TTCCTTCCTTCCTTCCTTCCTTCCTTCCTTCCTTCCTTCCTTCCTTCCTTCCTTCCTTCCTTCCTTCCTCCCTCCCTCCCTCCCTCCCTCCCTCCCTCCCTCCCTTCCTTCCCTCTACTCCTCATCTGTCTATGTATCTATATAGCTATCTTTCAATCTTTCTGTCTCTATCTCTATCAGTCTATCTCTCTCCATCCTCCTCTATCTATTCATCTTTGTCTATCTATCATCTATGTATCTATTTTCTGAACATTTGAGAGCATATTACACACATATTATACTCCTTGGACACATAATATTTCCATGTACATTAAATATGACCAAAGATATTCACTTATTTAATGGTCTTAAGCACAATTATCGCAGACAAAAAATTTAACATTGATGTAAAGCTTACAGTCTATATTCCAATTTTTTCTTACATCCCAATACTGTCCTTTTGAGTCTTTTCTCCATTTTCCTCCAGTATTGTGTATTGCATTTAATTGTCATTTTCTCTTTAGTTTCATTTTCTTTTTTTTAAATTGTGGAAGCATATATACATCATAAATCTTACCATCCAAACCATATTCAATGGGATCAATCACATTCAGAATGTTGCATTATCCTCCTACCATCCATTACTAGAACTTTCTCTTCACTCCAAAAAGAAACTATATACTCATTTTTGCATTAACTCCTCATTGCCCCTGCCTCCCATCCCTGATAATCTGTATTACATTTTCTGTTTCTATGAGTTTGCATATTCTGATATTTTCTTCATGGTAACCATGGGGCTTAAATTTAACATCCTAAATATATAAAAATCTCATTTGCTTTGATGTCAACTTACCTTCAAGAGCATATTTTAACTATGTTTATATACACTTCCATCCGCTCCCACCTATATGTAGTTCTGGACACAAATTACAGATATATACATTATAAGTCCAAAACAATTGCTTTGTCATTACATTTTATGCATTTTCATTTTACATCCTGTAGGAAGTAAAAAGTGGAATTACAACTGAAAAATACAATAGTTTCAGTATTTGTATTTACCCATCTTTACTGGAGATCTTTATTTCTTCATTTGATTTCTGTCAATTGTCTGGTGTACTTTACTTTCAACCTGTAGAACTCCCTTTAGCATTTCTTATAGGACTGGTTAGTGGTGACAAACTCCCTTGGGTTTGGTTTATCTAAGAATGTCTTAAACCCTCTCTCATTTTTGCAAAACGATTTTGTCAGATACAGAAGTCTTGATTTGTAATTTTTTGCTTTCAGCACTTTAAATATATCTTCCCACCATCTTCTTGACTCCACAGTTTCTGATGAAAAATCAGCACTTATTCTTTTTGGGGCTCCCTTGTACGTGACCCATCTCTTCTCTCTTGCAGCTGTCAGAATTCTCTATCTTTGGCATTCAACAAGTTGATTGTAACTGTTACAGAGTGGACCTATTTGGGTTTATTCTGTTTGGAATTTCTTGAGCATCTTAAATGTGTATATTCATGTTTTTTTGTTAAATTTGGGAGATTTTCAGCCATTATTTCTTTGAATATTCTCTCAGCCACTGTCTCTCTTTCTTTTCCTTCTAGGACTCCCACAATGTAAATATTGGTATGCTTGGTAGTTTCCCGCAGGTTTCTCAGGCTCTATTCACTATTCTTCATTCTTTCCACTTTCAGCTCCTCAAAGTGGATGATTTAACTTCTCTTATCTTCAAGTTCACTTATTCTTTCTTCTTCCAGCTCCAATGTGCTGTTAAACCCCTCTAGGGAATTTTTAATTTCTGTTACTGTGGTATTAGGCAATGTTTGGGCCATTTTCATAATTTCCACTTCTACCTCCATATTGATACTCTATTTGTGTTCATCTATCATTTTTCTGCTTCCCTTTACTTCTCTGCCCATATTATCCTTAGTTCTTTGAGCAAATTTAGGACCATTTTTAAAAAGTCTTTGTCTGGAATGTCCCATATCTAATCCTCCTCATTGATGGTTTCTAATGCTTTATCCTTCTCCTTTGCCAGGGCCATCAGTTCCTATTTCTTTTATGTTCTGTAATCTTTTCTGAAACATGATATTTTAAGGTGTTATCACTGTTCCTTAAGCTTGTATCCAGCTAGTGTTATGACAGAGCTTTTCTTGAATGCCATGAGCTAACAAAATGATGATGAAGATGATGATGATAATGATGAAGAAAGAGCAGGAGGGGGGGGGAGGGAAGGAAGGAGGTAGTGGGGGATGGCGGGAGGAAACCCCTTTCCCAGTCTTTTGTGAGCATGTTTTCCTTCAGGGCTTATCCTTACAATTAGTTTAGAGAATAACTCCAGGCCAAAGTAAGGGACCTTTCTGCACCTACATCTTGTTTTGGGCATGCACCTTTGGCCCTAAGAATTCCCCCATTTACATGTATAAGAATGTTCCCTCTTCCCTAAGAAAAGTTTCCTCATGGTTCTGAGCACTATACCCTGTGTTCTACAGCCAACAATCTCTTGCCAGCCAGCCACTTCACTGCTCTCTCACAGCACTCTGTAGGAGAGCTCTCTGAGTTGCATTCTAAAAGCAGGGCAAGTTCTGGTACAGCAAGTCCCTCAGGCCACCACCAGACAGACTGGACCAGACATACATGTTCTCAGTATGTGTACGAGGGCTACGCTCTCTCTGGATCTGGGACCAGGTATCCCAACTGGGAGCACAGGCAGGTTCAGCACTGTTCTGGTGAGGGAGTAAAGGAGGAGCCAGCCAGGGCACCATGAGATCCTATCACTTTTAAGTCCCTTTTTCCTTGTTACTTGCCCTGTTACTGCAGTCCTTTAACTGTGTTCTAGATCTTTGAGAAACATATTTCTACCATTTCTGGCTAGTTGTTCAAAGCTTCTATGGTGAGATGGAGCCCTGAAGATTCTCACTTCATCAACTATATCAAGGCCGGGCTCTCCTCTTCCATGGGAGAGTTTTAACCAGGGAAGTCAAACATTTTGAATTGAGCTTAATAAAATACAGTAAAACCCCTCCATAACTGAATGTATGTGACCCCCAATTTTTAATTGCAATAAAGTGTGGTGTCTTGTTATGGCAAGTTTCATGAATTGACCTATATGAGCCTACACAGCTAATAGGTTGTGGATTTTGGGGTGTCCAACTGAACCGTTCAGATTCTTCCAAGTTCAGATCTGAGTCCCAAGCTCAGCTTGGCAGCACCTAATGACAGTTGTGTACTCCAGGTTAAATATTGATGCAGATGATTCAGCCTGCTATGGCTGGCTGGATTTCCAAGATAGTAGCAGCAATATCTGGAATCTTCTGTTTTGCTGCTGTTGTCTAGGAAAATTTGAATAGGGGAACACTGGGTAAGTGGAAATTCTTCATCTGCTTCTCAATATAGAAATGCCTGAAATTTCCTCATAGAGCTTTCCCTTCCCCTCTTTGGACTCCTTCCCAACTGCAGCAGAAGATGAGAACAGTAACCCACCCATTTGAGAATGGGGGCAGGATGGAGAACCATAGCCAATCATGACTCACATTATATCCAAACTTCCTTAAACACTTTGTGGCTGTCATAGGCTTTTATGGTAACACTCCAGCTGTTATGTGGAAAATGGATTTTAGGTAGAAAGAGAGGTTGTTTAGTTAGCAAATCATTAGGAGGCAACTGCATTATCTCAAATGAGAAATGATGGTTGCTTAGACTAAGCTGATAGCAGCAGAAATGGAGGTAAGATATTTTAGATATTTAAGAAAAGATATTTAAGATTTAAGATATTTGGAAAGCACACTCAGTTTGACTTAGTGTTTGATTGGATGCTGGAAAGTAGGGGAGGAAAATGTCAAGAAATACCTGTGATTGCCCAGGTTTCTAATGTGAAACTGTTCAGCTGTAAGGAGATATGAACTTGGGATGCATATGACAATATAGATGAAACTTGAGGCTATTAGTTTGAGCCAAATAAGTCAGACACAAAAGGATGAATATTGCATGGTCTTACTGATATGAACTAAATACAATAGTACTTGTGGAGTATAGGTTAGTAGGAGACAGAATGTGGGTTGAGAAGGGAGAGCTGATGCTGAATGTACATAGAATGTTTACTAAAGTTGTTTGTAAATATGTGGAAATGGATAGAGTTAATGGTAACACATTAAAATGAGTATAACTAACACTGATGATTTATAAATGTGATTTTTGCTGAAAAGGGTAGTCTAGGGAAGTTAATGTTAATTGAAAGATAGCTAGAGGATAATCTAGAGACTGTATTATATAGTGATTTCAGTGGTAGATGAGGACTGTGGTTAATAATACAAATACAAGAATGTTCTTCTAATACAAAGTGTAAGAATATGGTGATACATAGGAGAAGTACAACTAATATAATTTACAGACTATATTAACAGTAATACTTTTCTGTAATATTTTCATAGCAAAGGCAAAGAAGGTACTATATCAATGCTAAGGGTCAAAAAAAAAAAAAGAATATGGGATTCAGTTTATGAGATGTGAATATAATCAAGCATTTTTTTTTTTTTTCATTTTCTTTATTAACATGGAGACCTTGGTCATGTCATTTAACCAATCTGGCTCATTGATTAATCTTTCAGAACACTGGAGGAACAATTGAGTTTGCTTTTAGGATTAAATAAGATAAATATGCCTGGACAGGATTTTTTAAAGTAATGCTTCCATAATTTGTTAAGCTGCCTTTTGTCTGTTATTTTACTTTCTGAAGCTGAAATAAAGTTTATTAAATAACAAAAGTTAGCAGTGAAGTAAAATGGACTAGTTTAGGGGAAATTTTGATTTTAAGATGGGACAGACTTGAGCATATTGACAGGACATGATTAAGAGTGAGGGAAGAGATAATGATAAAGGATAGAGGACATGCACTGGATGTAAAGTTCTTGAGGAAGTGAGAAGGATGGCATTGAGCATAGAGGAGAGATTGGCCTTCAGTTGGAGGATTATAGGAAGAGAAGAGAGGTGTAGATGAAGGGAGTGTCATAGATTTGGTGGTTGGCATTCAGAGCCTTCCTGTGAGATGACATCTATTGATTCTTTACAAAGCCTTTCATTCTCAATACCCTCAACACTGGATTTAGAATATTGTGTAATTTTCTAATTGGTCACCTGCATCTGGACTCTTTTTCCTCCAGACAATTCAGCATTGTTTGGCAAATTACACATTGTAAAGAACTACTCCAGTAATGTCACTTTTCTACTTATGCATCTTCAATGACTACAGAGAAGGGATCTGGATAATAAGAGCTAGAAACTCAGGCCAAAATAGCCAAAATAGACTTGGCCTTAGCTCAGCTTTTATTCTTCTCAAGCTTTTCACCCTTCTGTCCCTGTCTACCCACATTTTTTTTCATTATACATCCTCGCTTCCCTGAGCTGTTGCCACTTAAGTCCTGACATATCGTCAATCATCAAGGTCAATTTAATTCCTATTTCCTCTATAACTTCCCCTGATGACTCCCAATATATACACAGGGAAGCCCTGCAATGTCCATTTAGTTCTTTTCATGTACTTACTTATATTGCAAATGAAAATATCATGGGTATTACCTACTTTACCCAAAGACTTCAAAGAGAGGGATGAAATTTCTATTGATTGCTACACCTAAGAGAAAATAGCAGAGTACTTCTTGCATTTTACACGCACACACACACACACACAGCACAACACTGGTACATCAACTGGTTAACTGATTGAAAAGTTGGGACATAGAACGTTTCTTATCTGGCTTGCCTAACAATTTGAGTATTATGTAATATATTGTAATCACCACAGAGAAGGGAAAACATGAAACAAAAAAAGTGGTGTTCAAGAAGTTATTTGTGGGGTGGCGGATGTGGCTCAAATGGTTGGGCGTCCGTCTGCCATATGGAGGGACCTGGGTTTGAGCCCCGGGACCTCCCGGTAAAAATAAATAAAAAAATATATATATATATAGAAGGTGCATGGGCTGCCAGGAACCGAGGTGGCGCAGGTGGCAGAAGGAGGTCTCCAGGATCGAATCCTGGTGAAGACTGGAGGAGGAGGAGGAGAAGAGATGGCAGGAAACAGACACAGAGAATTGCCCAGCGAATGGACAAAAAAACAGCAAATGGGGAGGGGGGTGTTTAAAATGGATAAAGTAAATAAATAAATCTTAAAAAAAAAAAAAAAAAAGAAGTTATCTGTGCAATGGCATTGTTCTAAAACTCATAGTCATGTTTCTACAGGAATGTTCAATGACTATTTCTTAGTTAAAACATGCTCAAGCCTTCCTCAGAAAGCCAGAAGAATTTAGGTTAGTCCTAGTTTAATTGTTTGATCTTGGGCAAGTCACTTACCTTCTGGGCCTCAGAGACCTTATTTGTGGTGGTTACACATTCATTTGATGGCAGTAAGATAGACAGGCCTATGTATTACCAGTAGAAAGAATGTACTTTAAGATCTGACACCATGTAGAAAGTAACTCTTCCCACAAACACAAAAAAAGTTCATGCCTCCATCATTAGACAACAAATAATGACTCTTGTAACAATAATAGTTAGTTCATCCCTGCATGTTGTAGCAATTTCTGTGTAAATTAAGTAGTTACCATCTTATAGAATTTATTGGAAAGAGGCATAGCTTTCAATATAAAGAATTAAGACTCAGTTTATAGATTGAATGAATGAATGAAAAGAGCTAGACCCTATTCATTAATAAATATTTACTTAAGCAAAGACTAGGATTAGTAATTCTGTAGTTAGAAATTAAAACCCTGGGCCAAGGCAGCTTTGTCCCAGCTCAGAGAGTCTGTGGCACATGGAAGCAGATCAGCAGCACCCGAAGGAAGGGGAATAGAGACTAGAATGAAAGTCATTGTCATGGTATGGTAGGCACAATAATGGTCCTTCAAAGATGTCCACATCCTAATTCCCAGAACCTGTGAATATGTTACCTTATGTTGCAAAAGGGACTTTACAGATGTGATTAAGTTAAAACATTCTTTCTGTCAGTGCATGGCTTAATTGCATAACTAGATGTGGAATCCATGTTAAGGACTCCTTTGGTCTCCAAATACAGAAGAGAATATTTATTTTACCTTCTTCACTTAAATCACTAAAAATAAGCATTGTTAAATATTAGCTGCTGAGAGATTCCATATAACCTAACACCTGGAGATGGAGGCTTCTCTTATTTCTGTAAAGCAGGGGATCTTATTCTTGGACCCATTCATGAATCAGTAGCAAGTGAGCAGAGGTGCTTCAAATCTCTTGTAACTGCAAGAAAATGTGTGTGTGTGTGTGTGTGTGTATGCTTTTGGATATAGGGTCCATAAATGCTATCAGTGTTTATAGGGGTTTGTAGAGAACTGCCGTCTTTCTCCAGGCTAATTCCAGCAAACAAAAGGTTAGGCATTCAGATTTCCAATTCTTATCCCAATTACGCCATGCCAGTTATATCAGAATGAAATTATTTCATCTTTGAATGCTATCAATTTTTACTCTATAAAACAGGGCTAATGATTATTCCTTCATTCCCTGTATTATTCAGTGCCCCACTTAGAGACAGATGGTGGGAGTAAATACCCCAATTCATGCCAGAGCTCTCCATCAGCTGAAACTAACTATAAGCCAAAGAACAGGGCTGCCTATTGTATAGCTCAGCCTCCTATGGCAAAAAGAAGAGTAGAGAAAGATGGAGGGAGCAGGAGAGGTAGAGAGCAAAAGGAGGCTATCTGGCAATACCCTTGCTCTTCCCCCTGCCTTGCTCACTCTCTCACCTTCTTTAGGTTCTTGCTCAGATATCACCTCTTTCATGAGACCTTCCCTCATCACTCTATTTGAAGTAGCAACCTGCTTCACCCCTACCCCTGACTCTCTCTATCCCCCTTTCCTTCTGTGTTTGACCATAACAATATCACCATTAGACATGATGTGTATATCATTTACTTATTCTATTGTCAGCCTCTCCCTGATAGACCATAAGTTCCAAGAGAGCAGGAAAGATTTTGTTAAATAAAATGATCCACTTAAACCAATAGCGAGTAAGTACTCCATAAAGTATATCTATTATGAGCATAGATATGAATGACTATAGTAAGATATGAAAGCCTGAAATCCATACAAGGTGGAATTTTCCCATGTCCTTGTTTAGTGATCTATGTGGATCATTAATGTGAACAAGAAAAGAAATCGTGGTTAAGTCAAACTGCTTGGAACAAACCCACCCCTTACTGCCTATGTGATCTTAGACAGATATTTTCCTTCCTCTGACTTGCTTCATCTGTCTAATATACAGAGCAGAGAGCTTGGAGCATAGAATGGATCAATATCACTAAGTATTATAGACACTAACAGCCAAACTTAAAAAAAAAAAAAAAAAAAAGATCTCAAATAAATATGACTACATCCCAAATGCCTAGCAGAATAACTATTTAATATATTTGCAATGTAGTATGTGCTGAATCTAAATACCTTGAGGCAGTTTATTCCCTAATGAAACTGATTTGTGGAAGAAAGCATGTATATTTTTAAAAAATGTATTTCTTCTAATGCATTATCTGCATAAAATGAAGGATTAAGAGTGGGGAAATCATTAAAGTGGATATTGTGGGTCAACTTGTATCCTTTGAAAAGATTTGTTGAAATCTTAGCCCCCATTCCATCAGAATATGACCTTATTTATAAACAGGGTATTTGAAGATGTGACTCCCCAAAGTGAGGCAAAACTGGATTAGGGTGAGCCCTAATCCAATATGACTGGTGTCCTTATAAGGAAATTGGACACAGACACAGACAAACATTGGAGAGAAGACCTCGTGAAGATGTAAGAGACAGATATTGACGTGCTGCTTCTACAAGCCGAGGAACACCGAGGATTACTAACAAACACAAGCTAGAAGAGGCAAGGAAGGCTTCTTCCGTACAAGGTTCAGTGTGAGCATGGAAGCCACTGGAGAAAAAAACAACAACAAAAAACAACAGTTTTCTTTTAATTGGTCAGGCTCACAGACATTCACAAATTTTAGGAATTAAGTTTGCATGCTTATAAATGAAGAGCTATAATTAATAGTTTCAAAGCTTCTCATTGCCAAGGCCTTTTCTTTTCAAGATAAGGATAAACCATAGCCTTTAAGGAGAAAGTTATTTCAAAACAAGCAATGTTCCAAAGATGTGGAATTTAACTTCAGAATCGTTTTATGTGTTTGTTAAAAGTAATCCTCAAAGCAGCTGTTATTAAAACTTTCTACTTTCTGTCACCAGTGTTATTTCACAATCATTAATAATTAATCATAAGTCTGTGATTCATTCTTGTACCCTCTAAAAATAGTATACCACGAATAGGCTTAGATCCTTAGCAACAGAATATTGAGTACTCTATCAGCCTAACCTCAGACAAATCTATCTCAGAATTGATAAATTGGAAGGAAGGCATTTCATGGCAAAGTCCAATAACATGTTTTCCCTATTTACAGCAATTTCACTCATCTCACTAAAAGCCTCAACATTTCTTCTGTTCTCTTTGCACATGGGTGCAACAAAACATGTGCAACCATTTTAGGATCCTGGAGCTAGAAACCTTCAGAAGAAGCCTAACAAACCAGCACCAACCTGGTTGGCTACCTAATGGGCATTTCTGATGTCCACCGTGTGACAGATACTTGAATGAGTTCTGATGAATGGGAAAATAGTATATTACTATACCTAATCATTTTTTATTTTAATTTAATTTGTTCACTAAACAGTGTCTTTGCACTGCTTTATACACTTTACAATTATGAAGTCATTTAATCTTTATAACCCAATGAGAAAACTGATACAGAGGCTAGGGCCCATAAGGGTAAGTGAAAAAGCATAATAAATGTTCATGCAGCTGGGATCCTGAATCCTAAAGCTTAAACCCTAGCAGTCCATCAAACCAGCAAACTGCAGATCTGCTAAGTCTTTATATATTATTGGCTTAATGGCAGGACAAATGTGGGGATTGGGCGGAGGGGGGGGGGGGTGTATTGTGTTCCTTACCTTAGTATTCAAAATATTTAATTCACCAAGTAATATCCTATGTATGGATTTCAGTAAGGTGAAATAACCAGAGGGCATAAGATATGAACATAAGTGTGTATTTATTTCATACCCCAGTACAAAGTAGCAGAGGCAACAAATAAAGGTCCTTGACACCTTGCAACAGGTAGCCCTTGGCTCACCTAAGATCAGAAAACAGCATTTCCTTTTTTTTTCCAGACAAAACACCCTCTCTTTCTTTCTTAGATAAGTAGATAGATGATGATGATGATGAAGATACATAGATAGATAGATAGATAGATAGATAGATAGATAGATAGATAGATATCCCTACTTCCTCATTCTACCCAATTTCCTCTTCCATTCTTTCTCTTCTCCAAACTAACATCAAGCCTGAGCCCATGAATATTTCTCTAGACCTACAGATCTACCACAGTGCCACAAACCACATGTGGCTACATAATCGAAGCATAATAAAATTAAAATAAATTAAAAATGTAGTTCCTCATTCCACTAGCCATTTGTGGCATAATGGATGGCACAGATATGGAAGACAATCATCATCACAGAAAGTTCTGCTAGAGCAAAGTGGGAGCCACTGCCAGTCATGTCCCCTGAAAGTGCTGCTAATTCATCTTTTCTAAGTTGTTTTATTTTTGTGTCATCACAGAGCTACACATTTAAGTTTAAGTGAACCATCTACTATAAACATCGAAATTATTTGGCAATGTTTACTTTATCAAACACTTCCTTCAGTCTGCCAACTTGCTCTGATCAAAATCATTGGAAAGATTCCATTAATTTCTCTTGTCTTTTTTTTTTACATGACATTCATCCAAGAAGCAAGAAGAAACATTAATATATATGAAAATTTTAATCATAGAAAATACAGTCACATGGCTTATTTTTTTTTTACCTTCAAGTTTCATCTCAATTCATGCATATTACTAGGAGAAGATCATCTTTACTGCATTGTTTTCTATCCCAGTATGGATTCACCTTACCATATCTCAGAATGTATCCAAATGAATGCAAATTTTTCTGCATTTAATTAATATTATGCCACTAGTGTTTTAGTTTCCTGGGCTGCTTAAGAAAATACAATGAAATAGGTCAGATTAAAAAATGGGATTTTATTTGCTCATGGTTTGAGGCTGGGAAAAAGTCCAAATCAAGGTGGTGCTTTCTTCCTGAAGATTGTGGTGTTCAGAGGCTGACTGCTGGCAGTTTTTAGTTTTAGCTTGTCACATGGCAAGGCATATGATAGCATCTCATGGTCTATCCCTCCTCTTCTGGGTTCCATTAATGTTCAGCTTCTTATTTCCTGTGGCTTTCTCTCTCTGTCTGAATTTCATTCTGCTTATAATGGACTCCAATAATAGAATTAAGACCCATCTTGATTGGGGTGGGCTACACCTTAACTGAAGTAACCTCATCAAAAGGTCCTTGGGGAGTGGAGGTAGCTCAAGTGGTTGAGTGCCTGCTTCCCATATATGAGGTGCTGAGTTTGATCCCTGGTACCTCCTAAAAACAAACAAACAAACAAACAAGAAAATCACTTCTTATTGGGGAACAGATATAGCTCAATGGTTGAGTACCTGCTTCCCACATATGAGGTCCTGGGTTCAATCCCCAGTACCTAAATAAAAATTTTAAAAAAATAAGGTCCTACTTACAATGGGTTCATACCTTCAGGAATGGATTAAATTTAAGAACATGTTTTTCTGAGGTACATGCGGCTTCAAACTACCACACTCCACCTTCTGGACCCCCCAAAAACATGTTTTTTTTCTGTAAGCAAAATTTCATCACATTATCTCAAAAGGCTTAAGTCATTACAGAAATAATGCTTAGTACAGTCTCATCAAAATCAGTTATGGATTGAGTCTGTCCTGAGGCATAGTTCACCTCTATCTGTGGACTTGTGAAACCTAGAGAACAAGTTATCTGCTTCCAATATGCAATAGAGGTACAGCCATAGGATAAATATTCCCATTCCAATAGGGAGAAATTGGAAATAAAACAGGGGTCACAAGTTCCAAACAATTCTGAAACCCAGCAGGGTGAACTCCATTAGATTTCAAAGTCTCAGAGTCATCTAATCAATGTTTTGCCTTCTGGACTTGATGGACCAGCAGTCCCACTCCTTCCAAGTGCTTTCACAGAGCCATACTCTCCCCAAACACCAGGATGAACGCTCCACCCTTTCTGAGCATTGAGATGGTGGCCAGGCTCTCCATGAATGCGGGACATAAGTCCCACCATCTCTGAGCACTGGGGTGGCAGCACTCTTACTGAACAATGGAATGGGAAGACTCGGCCCTTCCAAGCGCAGGAGGGACCAGCTTTTTCCACACACATGAATGGGTCCACTCTACTGGCCCAAGGAGATATCTTTGGTACAGACCTCAGCTTCCATGGTTCTGCTCTTGAAGCCATTCTTCCTTCAATTTGTCCCTTCTCTATGCCTTTTAGTCCAGACTGGCTGAGGTTGCACTTATACAAATCTTGTAAAAAAAATCTTGTCAGTTTTGCATGTAGTTCACAGAGGTCTAAACCATCAGACAATAGAGCCTTCCATAGATCTTTCCTACACAACTGCCCTTCAAATCTTGACTTCCCTTATGGCTGAATGGTTCCATATTCAATTAAACCCTCACATGGAGCACTCTTCTCTGGGGATTGCTTTCTGGAAGCTCAGAATTTTCTAAGCCATCAATTTCTGGTTTCTTTGTGCCCAAGAGTTCACTTCTCAGCTTATTCCTTTCCTCTCACATTCTACTATAAGCTGCAAGGGGAAACCAGGCTGCACTTTCCACACTTAGCTTGGAAATCTCCACAGCTAAATATCCAAGTTCATCACTTTCAAGTTCTGTCTTCCATCCAATATCAGAACTCAATTTCACCAAGTTCTCTGCCACTTTAAAATAAGGATCTCCCCTTCTACAGTTTCCAAAGATACTTTCATCATTTCCTTCTATGTCTCATTGGAAGTACCTTTAGCATCCATATTTCTACCAACAGTCTCTTCAAAGCAATCTAAGATTTTTCTATCAGGTACCTTACAATTCTTCCAGCCTCTACTCATTACCTAATTCCAAACTCTTCCCACATTTTTTTGGTATTTTCAACAGCAGCACCCCACACTTGGTACCAAAATCTGTTGTAGTTTCCAGGGCTGCTCAAGCAAATACCATGAAATGGGTTGAGTTAAACAACAGGTTGCAACAAACCTTCAATTTGTAAAAAACACAATTATCTGTGAAGAACACTAAAGCAAAGTGCAATTATACAAGGTATGCCTGTATAAGAGATATTAGTATAAAGGTAATCACCAGGAAAAAATAAATAAAACTTTCCTAAATACCAAAAGGAATACTCCCTCCCAAAAAAAAGGAAAGGAAAGAAGCCACATGGAGAAACATAGTAACTATAACAATATACATAGCAAATATAAAAAAATAATATGACAGAGACCAAATATATTAGTCATATCAATATATATATAAATGTGTTTTACTTACCTATTAAAGAGATTTTCAGATTGGCTAACAAAGTAAAACCCATCTCTATGCTATATACTAAAGACACATTAAAACAAAATAATTCAGAAAAGCTAAAAATAAAGGGATGTACAAAATTATATCATGCAAATATAAACAACAAAAAGGCAAGGTTGGTGATCTTGATATCAGAAAGGTATACATCACACCAAAAAAAACATTAAATGACACAAAGAAGGATGCATTAAAATGATAAAGGTCAAAATTCATAATGACGATAATGTTTTTAAATATCCATGAATCAAATAGCACTAGAAACATCTTTATAAAGCAAGAACTCTAGGAGATGCAAGGAGAAATGGACAAAAACAAAATAATATGAGACTTTAATGTATCATTTCCAGACCAAGAAAATAAGTAGATAAAAAACAAGGAAGGACATGTGGTTCTTTCTGTCCTTCTACTTGAACCTATAATTAGTACTAGAGTTGGTAGGTGTACATCCAAGAGACTTAAATCTTTGGGCTGTCCATGTGCCAACTGGGCCCTGAGTCTCAACAGAGTTACAACACCTACTCTCTAGTCCATTGGTCTCACCCAGGACAACTAACAAGGAGGTGATGATGGACAACCACCATACCAAGGAAACGAGAGAGTCTACAACTGCAAGCAAGAAAGTCCCATCTATCGGCCCTATGGGATTGAAGCCCCCTCTCAATTAGAGGTGGAATGGACATCACCATCCCAGAATCCTCAGGATTGGGGAATGAGCTATGGGCTAAAGTAGAATTACTGATATTCTACTATAGATTTATTGTGATTCTAGCAATGGAAAAAACTATATCATTGATGTGGATGCAGTGGCCACTGGAGGTTCTGAGGGCAGCAAGAGGGAAAAATAGGTATAATATGAAGGCTTTTTGGGAATTTGGAATTGTCCTGAATGACAATGCAATGGCAGATACAGGCCATTATATATCTTGTCATAACTTACAAAATTGTGCGGGAGAGAGTGTAAACTACAATGTAAACTGTAATCCATGCTTAGTGGCAATGCTCCAAGATGTGTTCATCAATTGCAATGAATGTACCACACTAATGAGGGATGTTGTTAATGTAGGAAAATGTGAGAGATGTGAGGAGTTGAGCATGTGGGAATCACCTATATTTTTTATGTAACATTTATGTAATCTAAGTATCTTTAAAAAAATTAAAATAAAAAAGAGTGCACAACAATAAAATGCAAAACTTTTAAAGCAATTTAATAAAGCTTAAATATATATGATTTTTTAAAAGGAAGGATATAAAACATTTTATCAACATAATTAATAAAGCAGACCTTATGAATATGTATTGAATTTTATCACCAATATTAATATTACTTAATACACCTTCTTCTCAAGGTCATAAGTAATATTCACATAAATTGATCATATATCACATAGAAATCCTCAGTAGTTTCCATAAAGCAGAAATAATTCAAACTTACTCTGGTCATAATACAACAGAAATAGAAATTAATAAGAAAATCAAAAAATAAAATGTCTTTTCAAACTGAAAATATGAAAACTCTCTACCAAACTCTTTGGTAAAAGAGCAACTACTAAATGAAATTTCAGAATTTCTTTAAAAAATAAAGATAATCGTGACAATACATATCAGAATATATGAGATTTAATCAAAGCTGTGATCACAGGGAAATTCATAGCCTGAAGTACTTATATGTAAAAAATAAATAAATAAATAGAAGTTAATTAAAATCTCAAAACTCAGATGCTGTGAAAAAAATATGTAAACCACAAAAGAGCATGCAAAAGGAAATGTTAAAGATAAGAGCAGAAGTTAATTATTAGAGAACAAAAACATTAGAATTAATCCATTATAATATTGGTTCTTTGAAGGAAACATCACTTGCTAATATATTTAGGGGAAAAAGAGGGGATGCATAAATACACACGATAAGAAATAACCACTGAAACACAGTGATTTAAAATATTTTAAAACACTATTCTACACAACTATACAAAAATAGAGAAAATAGCTATTTCCTAGGAAAATTCAATTCATCAAAATTTATTCCATTAACTAAAGGTAGCTTAAGTACACTAATTTCCAACAGAAAAAAATTAGAAAAATTATTAAAAATTATCTCATTAAAGGGCAAATGTGGCTCAAATGGTTGGGCGTCCGTTTCCCATATGGAGGGACCTGGGTTTGATCCCCAGGACCTCCCAGTAAAATTAAAAATAAATAAATAAATAAATAAATTACCTCATTAAAAAGGCAACAGGTCTAGATGGCTTCACATGGGAATTCTACCAAACCTTCAAAGACCAGGTAGTCCTAACACTACTTAAATTGTTCAAGAGTATAAAAAAAAAGAAAGAAAACTTCCTAATTATATTTTATGAAGTATAGCATTGCGTTGCTGACTAAACCTAAGGGAAAAAGAAACCTCAGTTAATTATTCCTCACCCCTAAATGTAAGACATTCTACTTCCTGGATCCCAGAGGCTTGAAAGAGGATGAGGATAGGAACCACCTGAGGTCAGCTCTCATGGGCACTAGGGTTCTAGGTTGCTCTGATTTCCCTCCTAGGAATACCTGTGCGAGGTTTGAGTGCCACAGGAGCAGGGCCTGGCATTGCTTTGCCCCAAAGCAAATAGAGTAGAGTTCTTATTTTTCCCTCTTATAGCCAGGCTGAACTGCCTTTTGCCCTAAGTCAAGTCAAAGCTACCACAGGAGTTCAAAATAGCCCCCTCTTCCTTATCCATCAAACTAGGGTTTCTTACAGCTTCCTCGGTTTTGCCTTCTCTAGTTCTTCTGGAATGGTAGAATTGGGGTGGGGGAAGGAGTAGAGGAAGAATCCAGCAGCCCTGCTAGGTCTGCCTTTTCATTAGAATTGGATCCTCTCCCAGAGAAAGGAAATTTGAGTGGTTTGAATGAAACACAGGATTCTTGAAAGAGAGTAATGGAAGAAAAGATTAAAAGATTATTTCAGGATTATGAAGGACAGCACAGGACTTGATTTTGGCTTTAAATTGATTTGTTAGATCCTTTTATGTTCCCAGCAAGGGAAGATTTTTATTAAAATAGTGCTATAGAAAGAGAAACCTAGTGATAATCATCTAGGAGGTTATTACAATATTCTAGAGATCTTCGCCGCCCAAAGTAAAGTATCATACTTGATATCATCTGCGAGGTTGTTAAATTGAAGATTCTCAGGCCCCAGACCTATGGAATCAGAATCTTCATTTTAACAAGATCCTCAGGGGATTTGTGTGTACATTAAATATTAGAGGCAGTGTCCAGTTATAAAAATGGCACCTGAAAAAATGGTAAGGATTACAGAGGACAAAAAGGTTTCCACATTAGGTTACTGTGGGGATGAGATAATTGGCCAAAAAGGCAGATTCATAATGAATTTGACTGTAGTCAGTGGTTTACAGCTGCATTGCTACTTATTTTCAGAATAATTTAAATTGTTAAATCACAGTAATATTTCAATTTGAAAAAAGCAGTAGAAATCCTGCTATTATTCCTTCAACTCTCAAAGATTCCTTATGGCCTTGTGTTTTTAATGAAGCTATCCATCTTATTTTCCATTTTTTCTCTTACAGTTAATGTAGCAGATTTAGAGTCTTCCCCCAAAGTTCCCTTTGTCACCAACCTGGGCATTTCTCCAAGCCCAAAGATAGTACTGAAAATTATGGGCTCTTCCTACATACTTTTCTTTTTTAAGCAACTAGATCTGGCTTCCATATTAGCAAGCCTCAAGGCTTCACTATTTGTAACTTTGTTTTCTTTTTTAAAAACAAGCGCCTCCACAATTCTGATCAAAACAGAAAGCCTTCAAAAGAAACTAAGCTCATTAGTCCGAAATTAAGGATGATAGTTTATATAGTTTAATAATAAAGAAATAAAAACTATATTTATGATGAAAGGTGATCCCCTCTGTGTAACAAAACCTACTATCAGAATGTTTTGCCTCATGCTAAATTTAAAACTAAGAGAATTTTATTGATCTCAGTAATATCCTATTTCACTCTCAACAAAAAAAAAATTGATCTTACAGATGTGTTGAGCAATTAAATATGATTACAAACTGAATAATAGAAAAAAATCAGTTTTAGACATACTTTAACATTTTTTAGAAAGCCTCTAAAAGACAGAAAAAGAGATTCCTTACAACCTAATAATTTTTAAATTACTGTACAATAATTATATATTCTCTTTCTTTCTTCTCTTATTCTCAAATTTTAATTTCTGTTCTTTTTATCTGAAACTCAGCTATCATTTCCACAATGAAGCTTCACCTGAAGCTTCATTCTAAGTTCATGATCTACAACAAAAATACTTTCACATATCTCCCTGATCAAAAGTTAACTTCCAATATTTTAGTTTTAAAAATGCAAGTGAAAATAGGTGTGTTGAGAGTGTAACAAAGTGCAAGGACTCTACAGTCTCAGACATTCCCCTACATGCTTAATTTCATTGCATATCTCAATGAAACAGGACCCACAGTCTTTTCTCCCTGTTGAGTTGAAATGCTCAAACTCTTTATCCCTTGCTAATAAATTTTTCTGAAAAGTGTATACATGCACATTCCTTTGGCATGAATTGATTCAGAGCAATTATGAATGATCTTACTTTCCCTTATGCTGATTGTTCAGACTTTAAATTGCTTTTTGGCCCATGTTAATGCCTCTGATATATAAGAGTCTTTGCTGTATGATATTAAAGATGGGAAATATCAGTTCAAGCATTTGTTAAAACTGCAGTCCTCTCACAGAATGAGAGGGACAATTCAAGAAATAGTTTTGAAATTGTAGTTAAACAGTTGTTGCCAGAATAGACTTTGCTCTCGGATTATGCAAAATAATTAACTTCATCATTTAAAATCTCAGTGGATTCCAGAAGTTTTAATTGGTCAAGGCAAATAAAAAAATAAATGGGGCACCTGGATAGGAGTCCTGGGATTTGCCTGGAGGATAATTAATTTTCAATTAAACAGAGGGCAAAATAAGTGATATTGAAATCCAACTGGGTGAATAAGGAAAAGTATCCAAAGTGTACATTTATGCTGATATATGTTATGGTCTTGGAGAATGGGCCAATTAGGAGAGGATCATTTTGTAAGGTCAACAATATGGGTATTTGTTAAATAAATAATTTTTGTCAGTCACAGTAAAATGGATGTAGATAGAATTCAGTTTTATTTTCTACTCTGCAGTATCCCAAATAAGGTATTAACTCTGTGCTTATAATGAATAGGGGTTATATGTTTTTACTCCCTGTTTTACTTTGCTAAAGCTGCTGAAGGCAAAATATCAGAAATGGGTTAGCTTTTACAACGGGGATTTATTAGCATACAAACTTAAAGTTCTGAGGTCATGAAAATATCCAAATCAAGGCATCATCAGGTAATGCTTTCTCCCTAGAGACCAGCTGCTGGTGATCCTCAACTCCTCTATCACACGGCAAGGCACATGGTGGTGTCTGCTGGTCTGTCCCTTCTCCTCTGGGTTTCATTGCTTTCAGTTTCTGCTTTCCATGGTTTTCTCTTCTATCTCTCTGAATTACATTCTCTTACAAGTACTCCAGTAAGAGGACTGTGATGCATCCTGATTGGGCTGGGCCACACCTTAACTGAGGTAACCACATCAAAAGGCCTTAAATCAAAGTAAACTAATCAAAAGGCCCTACTTACAATAGGTTTACACCCACAGGAATGGATTAGCTTTAAGAATATACTTTTCTGGGGCCCATATAACTTCAAACCATCACACCCCCATGTTGGAACAATCTAAAACTTTCATGAACAGTTTAATTTCCTTCCACATTTTAAAGATTTTGTTTCAGTGAAAAAACTTATGGAATTATAGTGGTATGAATCATCTCTTTTGGGGGTTGTTCTTATTCATTTTTCCTGTAAAATTGCTTGTGGAAATTGGTGCTGAAAAACTTTCAACATGCTTCCTTTAGGGAAATAAATGTGTCCCTCTTCAATTCTGTGCTACAAGCTTGTAGCACAGAATTGAAATTTGAAATTTTTTAAATTCTTGCAAACATGTTATCTCTCCTCATTCTTTTTAGCACACTAGGCCAATTATATTAAAATAAATGGCATTTAAATGTCTTAAACAGATAATCTGCCTATTATTTAAACTATTCCATATGGCAGAAAAAGAATGTCTCCCAATTAACTTTGTGAAGACATGACAATCAAAAATTTTTACGTTCTAATGAAATAGTTTTAAAATGTATTGCCAATATCTCTTATGAATATTGATGCAAAATTGTAAAGGAAGCAATAAAAGTCAATCCCAGCAGTATGTTAAAAGACTAATATGATGACCAAGTAGAATTTCTATTAGGAGTAAGCATATTGCTCATCATTGGAATGTATGGCATCACATATTCAAAAATAAGCAGCAAAATAATATGATTCATGGGGTGGTTTGGAGCCAACATGTTCTTTGACTTGATCACTTCCTGTGGGTGTGAACTCTTATAAATGGGACCTTTTGATGAGGTTACTTCATTTAAGGCGTGGCCCAGCTAAGTAGGATGGGTTCTAATCCTGTTACTGAAGGCTTGTAAGGAAGATCTCAGAGAGACAGTCAGAAGACAGCCCCAGAACGCCACAGCCTTCTGGGAGAAAGCATTGCTTTGCTAACACCTTGATTTTGGAATTCTCCTAGCCTCAAAACTGTGAGTCAATACAGTCTTGTCGTTTAAGCCAGCCCATTGCCAGGTATTTACATTAGCAATGAGGAAACTAAAGCAATTCTGTAGTTAGATGTCTAAAAATCAATTGGAAAAACTCAACAATTGTTTCTGTCAAAAGAACTCTAAATAAAATATGATTAGAAAGAAACTATCTAAATATGCTAAGAATTATCTAACAAAAACTAGCAAACCAGGAAAGGTAAAATACTGAAACAATTTTTATGAAAATTTAGAACAAGTTAGAAATACCCACTGGGACTATGATTATTAAACATTATTTTATACTTTCTAGCAATTCCAATTATATATAAAAGAAAAATATTTGGTTAAAAAAATATAAAAAGCAAGAAACAAATTATCTATATATGCGGATGAGATGATTATGTAACCAGAAAACACAAGAAACTCAACTGAAAAAGAGATAGAATTAACAAGAAAATTTGATGAGAGTTACATACACTGGAAGGCACAACAATGTTTCCATTGAACTGGAAGTTAAGAGTGCTAATAGCCACTTTGGGCTCCTCATGCCTCTGAATCAACAGGCAAAGAAGGGAATGACTGTACTGGCTCCTGGTAGAAGCACACCTCCTTTTCAAACTAAGATGTGTAGATCAGCAGAACTTAAGGTTACAGGAGTAGGAAGCAAACATTTTTCTAGTGGATCACTATGGGTAATAGCGAGTGATACCACTCCCATTTCCACCCCTTAATCCCTGGGCCCATGAATCCTGGTTATGTGAGAAACAAAACCACAGAGAGGACCCTGATTTGGAGCATATAGAGCCACTTTGAGAACACTGCCCCAGACATGCAAGGAATTGCCACCCAGTTGGTGCTGTAATTAAGTCTTCAAAAGGACATTCTACTCTTCTATCAATCCAGCTGTTTTAGCACAATGGGGAACATGGTAATACCAGTGCATTCCATGAACATGTGCCCATTCCTGCACTTCATTTGGTATGAAGTGAGTTCTTTGACTAGAAGCAACAGTGGTGTGGAATACCATGATGGTAGATAAGGCATTATATTAGCCTGCAGATGGTAGTTTTAACAGAAGCATTGTATGCAAGGAAGGCAAATCTGTATCCAAGTATGTGATTATTCCAGTAAGAACAAAACACTGGTCCTTCCATGATGTAAGTGTTCCAATGTAATCAACCTGCCACTAGCCAGCAGTCTGATCACCTTGGGGAATGGTGCCATATTGGGAATGAGTGTTCATCTCTGCTGTGGCAGTTTGGGCACTCATCAGAAACTGTAGCCAGGTCAACTTTGGTGAGTAGAAAGTCCATGTTGCTGAACCCATGCATAACCTCTATCTCTATCACCATAGCCACATGTTTCATGAGCCCATTGGACAATGACAAGAGTGGCTGCAGAAAGAGGCTGACTGGTATCCACAGAATAGGTCATCCTATCCACTTGATTATTAAAATCCTACTCTGCTGAGGACACCCTTTGGTGGACATTCAAATGGAACACAAATATCTTCATGTTTTTGCCCATTCAGAAAGGTTTATCCACATCCCTCTCCTCCAGACCTCTCTGTCACCAGATTTCCAATCATGTTCATTTCCATGTCCCTGATCATCCAGCCAAATCATTGGCCTCAGCCCATGAATAAGTATACAAACATACCTCCAGCCATTTCTCCTTCCCAGCAAAATTAACAGCCAGGTTCATGCTCAAAGTTCTATACACTGGGAGAATTTCCCTTCACCACTGTCCTTCAGGGATGTCCCAGAAAAGGGGCTATAGTGCTGTAGCTATTCACTTTCAGGTAGTGCCTGTATATTGTGCAGAATATCTGAAAACCAGGCCAGAGTTCTTTCTTCTTTGTTCAACTGATCCTAGGGAATTCCCCTGAGGCCATAGCTGTGGGCTGGGAAAGAGAAGGTAGAATGGCAGGAGTGGGGGTCATGGGTATTTGGTCTACTTGCTTATGTATCTCACTTGTACTTTCAGGACCTGCTCAAGACTGATCTTGTTTATACCACTTCTATTTTACGATGGAGTGCCACTATGCAAGCCCAACTTAATGGCTTGGTGGATCAGACAACACCCAGTTCATGATGGGCAGCTCAGGTTTCCTGGTAACTTGGTAGCCCATGGTTAAGCATTCAGTCTCTACTAAAGCCAAATAGTAGGCCAAAAGCTGTTTCTCAAAAAGAGAATACTTATCTCCAGAGAATGGCAGGGCTTTGCTCTAAAGTCCTGAGTGTCTGTACTATGATTCTTCTATAGAGGCCTACCAAAGATTCCAAACAGCATCTCTGTTTGCCACTGAAAGTACCTGCACCATTCGATCTGTTGTAATATATGACCCAAGTGGCAAAGCAGCTGGCATGGCAGTGTGGACCTGTTGCAGATCCTCCTCTCGTTCTGGTCCCCACTCAAAACTAGCATCTGTTCAGGTCACTTAGCAAATGGGCCAGGGCAGAACATCCAAATGAGAAGTATGTTACCTCTAAAATACAAAGAGGCCAACTAGGGGTTGGGCCTCTTTTTTTTTTTTTTGGTTATAGGAAGAGCCATATGCAACAGTTTGTCCTTCACCTTAGAAGCACACCACTGGACACCTAGAAATTTCACTGAGGTAGAAGGACCTTGAATTTTTGTTGGATTTATCTCCCACACTCTGACACACAAATGCCTTACCAATAAGTCTATAGTAATTGCTTCTTCTTGCTCACTAGGTCCAATCAGCATAATGTCATCAATATAGCGGGCCAGTGTGATGTCTTGTGAAAGGGAAAGGCACTCAAAGGTCCTGTGAAATATTATGACATAGGGCTGGAAAGTTGATATACCCATGAGGGAGGACAGTGAAGGTATATTGCTGCCTTCACCAGCTGAAAGCAAACTGTTTCTGATGGTCTTTACTAAAATTTGTCAAGAGAAAAGCATTTGCCAGATCAATAACTGTATACCATATGGCAGAGATGTGTTGATTTGCTCAAGCCATGATATCACATCTGGAACAGCAGATGCAATTTGAGTCACCACCTGGTTAAATTTACAATAATCCATTGCCACCTGCCAGGATCTATCTGTTTTCTGCACAAGCTAAACAGGAAAATTGAATGGGGATGTGGTCAGCATCCTTGAAGTCCTTAATAGTGGCACTAATCTCTGCTATCCCTCCAGGAATGCAATATTGCTTTTGATTTACTATTTTACCAGGTAGAAACAGTTCTAGTGGCATGGTTTTCACTTGGCCTTTTCAACTGTGATGGTTTGAATTTTGTGAATCCCAGAAAAAGATTATGTTCTTGAACTAATCCCTTCCTGTGGGTGTGAGGCCCTTTGATTACTTTAAATTCGCTAAGGGACCTTTAATTAGATCACTTGATTAGATTGATTTAGGGCTTTTGATTGGCCTACATCAGTGAGGCATGATCCAGGTTCATTCCCCACCTTCTTGCTTGGTCTTATATAAACTGAGAGCACAAAGAGGAAGAAAGAATACACAGAGAAAGGAAGCTCTGCCATTTTGATCCTGCCATGTGAGAAAGACGACTCCAGGTTTGCCTACAGCTGCAGAAAGACAGAGAAGCCTCAAGAGGCTCAAGGAGGCAAGGCTTTGGGAGAGATGCCTGATCGCCCACAGCTGAACTCAAGGAGAAAATAGAGAGAGACCAACAGACTCACCATCTTGCCTCGCCATGTGTTAGGACTATCAGGATCTGCTAGCAGCCAACCTTTGGTGAGAAATCATAACTGAGGATGCCTTGATTTGGACATTTTTGCAGTCTCAGAACAGTAAACTTTTACCCTAATAAATTTTCCAATATAAAAGCCAACCCATTTCTTGTATTTTGCATTGGCAGCCTTTGGCCCTCATTGTACAAGTCAGGAGACCAATGTGGGGATTCTGCCTCCTACTGAGTATGCCCATTCCTATTATGTACTTTGAAATGGGGGGAATAACTGCAGAATGGATCTAGGGACCCAGTAGGCCCAATTTGAGATGGAGCTGAGCTAAAACTCCATTGATCACCTGAACTCCATAAACCCCTATTCTAACTGATGGATCACAGTAATGTTTTGGGTCTCCTGGAATTAATAACAGTTCAGAGCCAATGTCTAATAATCCCCAAAATGTCTGATCATTTAGTTTTCCCCAATGCACCATCACCCTGATAAAAAGGCCATAGGTTTTTAAGTGAAGGCTGGAAGAAGATTAATAATATTAATTTTGATAGTGTAGCAGGGTTCCTTTCCCAAGGGGACCTAGCCTTTCCTTCATTCAAAGGGGTTCTGAGTCTATAAACTCAAGTCTTGGAATTGATTGAGGCATCTTGACTCTCTGTTTTTGTGATTCAAGTTAGACATTTGCTCACTTGACCTAGAACTCTTCTACTTATACAGAACACGTAAGAATTTAGTAGGCTCCCGATCTATTTCACTTCTAGGTACTCCATGATCAACTAGCCAATGTCAAAGGTCTCTGTGACTATTTTTACTACTACTTTGGCTCTACTGTCCATTACAGTAGCAACATCCACCTTGTCTTTGGAAATTAAGTGCTGCCACTTGGCTCCTGCAAACCCTGGATCTGGTCGTCCCCTTTCTGTTTAAGGATTGAAGTTCAGTGGCAGCAGATCCCACAGTAAAATCTGACTTGTAGAGAAGAGTGGCCATACAGTTCTTCAGGGATGATGGAGCTGCTCTCACAAATATTATTACTCACAGTCATGCTGAAGGTGTATCCTCTGGACATTCCTGGGGTGGGTGAGCAGGTCTTACATGATCAGTCCACTCTAACATTCCAATGTCTCTAAGCCTTTGGATCCCCTCATCTGCATTATACCAGGACATTTCTGGCATTACAACTTTAGGCAATGTAGGCCACCTTTTGGTCAGTGCTTCAGGCAACCACTCAAACTCTTAGAGCCCTTTCTAACTCCTCCAGTTAAAACATTGAATCCTGAATCTCTATTTAGTGGGCCCATATCAACAAACTCAGACTGATCCAACTTTGTGTTCCTTCTACCATTATCCCACATCCTTAATATCCATTCTCACACTTATTTTCCTGATTTCCATCTATATAAATTGGAAAAATCATGCAGTTCATTTGGAGTACAGTGCACCTCGTAATGGGTCACACTGTGAATCTCACTTTCAGGGCCATTGGGACTTCAGTATAGTTATAGGTCTAGAAGAAAAGAAGAGTGGTAGGGGTGTGTCATGAGAGGAATTAGCAGTATCTTGCAAGCCAACTACCTCAGGAATTCCACTGCAGTTTTATCTGGTGAAACAGAGTTAATCTCTTCAGATTGAGGTGTTAGGGCTATTTCCTCAGGGTAGGCAGTTACAGGTTTATCAGATTCAGCAGGGTCCATCTCTTCAGGTGGAGGAGCTATGATTGATTCTTCAGGGGAGACTGTAACAGGTTTATCTTATAAAGAAGACTCAGCAAAATGTAGGGTTTCAGTGTTCCCACAATCATTATCAGCCCGTGTTTCCCCTCTCCAATTCTTAGGATCCCTTTCTTTCTCAATCAATGCCCTCATCACTTAAACAACAGACACCTCACAAAGTTGGGAATTCAATTTAAATTGTAATTCAGCCACTTGCACAATAAGACTTTGGATCTGGTTTTCAGAAATCTTAAGTCTGTGGCTGCAAGAAATAAGAGTTTCTTTCTGGGCAAACTTAGAAATCTTCATGTCCTTCTGCAGTGCTTGAGCTGGAAATTGGAAGCCTTGCATTCATCCCTTTCTTTAACAACTGTACCCACCATATTTAGAAACAACCAGCCACCATAACTATACTTTTTTAATTACACAAAACTATTAAGGTATCAAATATACTATCACCCAGAGCCTTGCCTCTTTTTGTAAACATTTGAGTAGCAGTATCCAATGGTGACATTTTGTGTATCTCTATTGTCATTTAATGCCATGGTCTATCAGTGCCATCTTGATCATTGGACATAGAGCCATTAGTGCCTTTTAATTGAATCAGATTAGCATTCTAAATCCCCAAATCCCAGAACCAACTCAGAAATCTCATCCTTGAGATTCTGTTATTCAAGAACCACTCTTGGTACAAGAATCTGTATTTGAACAAGGTTCTCTAGAAAAATAAAACTGACATAATAGACAGACATACTGACAGACTTACAGAGATAGATAGATAGATAGATAGATAGATAGATAGATAGATAGATAGATATAGATAGATAATGTAAAGTTGAAAATATATATTATAGGAGTTTGTCATGTGAATATGGGGATTGGCAAGTCCAAATTCTGTAGGTCAGGCCACAAGTTGAGAATTCCAATGAAGGTTTCAGTGAATTCCTCAGGAGAAGCTGATTGGCTGAAGAGACAGAAATTCTTTCTGACTGCTGAAATCATCAGTTATCCCTTTAATTCCTTCAACTGATTGGATAAGACTTCTCTCACAGCAAAGGCAGTCTCCTTTGTTGATTGTAGATGTAATCAGCCATATATGCGATCAACTTACTGATGATTTAAATCCATGAAATTCCCACACAGTAAAAATTAGGCCAGTGCTTACTTGACCAAAGAACTGGATGCCACAACCCAGCCTAGTTGATACATAAACTTACCATCACATCATTCAATTCAGTTCAAGTAGAGTATTTATTGGGTACCTATCATATGCTTAGTACCGTACTAGGCTCTGTGGGGAATTCCAAAACATGTTCATTACTCTGCTAACTATGAGACATGCTCTCTTCCATGTCCCTTTCAAACTGGCCTTCTAGATGCATAGTTCAATCCCTTATCTTTCTTCTTAGTTCCCCTATTACCAGAGCTCTATTGACCATGCCCTCCTTTTAAATCTTCCATTTCCCTTGGTATCTATGATAGTAGTTCTGGACACTTTGCTTTCCTGGTTCAGCTTCTTCTCCTCACCTCATAAATGTTGGTTTCCCCCCACAGTTTTGTAATTGGTCACTTAATGTGGACGATCTCATATGAACCTAGAGCTTCCACCATCATGCTACCTGATGGGTCCTAACTCTGTATCTCTACTCCAGATCTCTCTCCATGCTTGTTATACATTACATTTGTAATCCAAACAGACATGTTCATGTCCTAATCTGGGTCTTGTGAATGTGAAGATATTTATAAATAGAATCTTTGAAGATATTATTAAAATGAGGCCAAACTGGAGTAGGGTTGCCCTTAATCCAATATTATTGGTCTCCTTATAAGCAGAAGAAAAGTGGACACAGTCAGTAAGAGAAAGACAGAGAGAGAAAGAGAACCATCTAAAGGAGGCAAGGATTGAGTTAGGCCACAACCAAGGAACACCATGAGTTGCCAGCCACACACTAAAAGCCAGAGGAGACACATGAAAAGGATTCTCCCCTTTAAAGGAAGCATAGCCCTACCAACACCAAATTTCAGACTTTTAGTCTCCATAACTGAGGACATAAATTTCTGATTTTAAGCCAAATTCTATAGTACTTTGTTACAGCAGCCCTGGCAAACTAAAACAGTGTTTCGTATCCTGACACTCTCCTCCCTACTAATATTTCCACTTAGCTGTCTCACACATAGCTCATTAGCAGGGATTGGAGAACCAGATTCCTCTACTTTGCCCCTAGATTTCCTCTTCCTCCTTTATTCCTGTATTCGAATGGCTTCTCCAACCATTCAAGAATCTGCATAATACCTAGTTCCTCCCTCCTTCTCTCTCTGCATATACAGTTGATCAAGAAATCAGGTTGGTTTTGCCTTCTTAATATTTCTCCATACTTCTCCTTTCCCTGGTTCAACTCTTATATCTTGCAAGGAGAAATTCAATAGTAAATTTTTTTATTGGAGAAGTTGTCAGTTTATAGAAAACTCATGCATAAAATAGAGTTCCCACATACTATCTTATTATTAATATCTTAGTGTGGTACATTTGTAACAATTGATGGAAGAACATTTCTTAAATTGTACTATTAAATATAGTCCATGGTTTAAATTAAGGTTCACTGTGTTGTAAAGACCTATGGGTTTTGTTTCAATTAATTTTTATTCTAGAAACGTACATACAACCTAAAATTTCCCCTTTTAACCACATTCAAACATAAAATTCAGTGTTGTTAATTATATTCACAATGTTATGTTACCATCACTACCATCCATTATCAAAACTTTCCCAGCAACCCAAATATAAACTCTGTACAATTTAAGAATTAACTCCCCATTCCCTAACACCAGCCCTGGTAATCTATATTCTAGGTTCTGATTCTATGAATTTGCTTATTATAATTATTTCATATCAATGGGATCATACAATATTTGTCCTTTTATGTCTGGTTTATTTCACTCAACATGATGGCTTCAAAGTTCATCCATGTTGTGGCATATATCAGAACTTCATTCCTTTTGACAGCTGAATAATATTCCATTGTATGTATATACCACATATTGTATATACATTCATTGTTAGATGGACAATTGGGTTGTTTCCATCTTTTGGCAATAGTGAAAAATACGTCAATGATCAATTTACAAATGTCTGTGCAAGTTCCTCTTTCAGTTCTTTTGGGTAAATACCTAGAAGTGTGATTGCCAAGTCAATTGGTAATTTTATACTTAATTATCTGAGGATCTTCCAAACTGTCTTCCACAGTGGCTGCACAATACATTCTCACCAGCAATGAATGAGTGTCCCTATTTCTCCACATCTTCTTCAATATTTGTTATTTTACTTGTTTTATATAGTAGTCATTCTAGTGGGTGTGAACTGGTATCTTATTGTGGTTTTGATTTGTATTTACCTAATGACTAGTAATTTTGAGCATCTTTTCATGTGCTTTTGGGTCATTTGTATATCTTCTTTGGAGAAATGTCTACTCAAGACCATTACTCATTTTTTAATTGGGGTTGTTTTTCTCTTTGTTGTTGAGTTGTAGAATTTTTTATATATTCTGGATATTAAACCATTATTGGATGTATGGTGTTTTAGTTTGCTAAAGGCTGCCAAGTCAATATATCAGAAATGGGTTGACTTTTACAATAGGGAATTTTTAACTTATAAGCTTACAGTTCCAAGGCTGGGAAAAATGTCTAAATCAAGGCATCAGGTGATGCTATCTCCCCAAAGACCACAGGCTGCAAGTGATCCTGGACTTCTCTGTCACATGGGAAGGCACATGGCAACATCTGCCAGTCTCTGTCTTCTCCTCCAGGATCTGTTGCTTTCAACTTCTGGTTGTTCCTTCTGTGGAAAAATGTAATGATTTCAGCCTTTTGTCTTGTGGCTTTCTCTCTCAGCTCTGAGGGTTACTCTCTGAGCTCTTGAGTCTTTTTCCTCTGCTCTGTCTCTCCATATCTACCCTTTTTATAAAGGACCCCAGTAAGAGAATTAAGACTCACTATCTTAGTCAGCCAAAGGGGTGCTAATGCAAAATACCAGAAATTGGTTGGTCTTTATAAAGAGTATTTATGTGGGGTAGTAGTCCACAGATACCAGGCCATAAAGTGTTAAGTTTCTTCTCTCACCAAAGTCCGTTGCCATGTGTTGGAGAAAGACAGCTGCCGATGTTTGCCAGGGTTCAGGCTTCTTGAGTTCCTCTCTTCCCGGGGCTGCGTTTCTCTCCGGGCTTAGCTCCTCTGATTCCTCCACAAGCTCAGCTGTAGACTATGAGGCTCTCTAGGCTTTGCTTCTCTCCACAAGGCCAGCGTAGACTATCAGGCGAATGGCTTGTCTCTATCCCAGGGCCTTCTCTCCTTCCTCATGACCAAGCTTTCTCACTTCCCAGGGCTCCAGCTTAAGACTCCAACATCAAAACTGCTCCAACACTGTCCTTTGCTGTGTCTTTTATCTTTGATTCCCCCACCCACCAAGGGGTGGGGCTCAACTCCCTACTGAAGTGGCCCAGTTAAGGCCATAATCATAATTTAATCATGCCCAGATTAGTAGACCAGTTTACAAGCATAATCCAATATCTATTTTTGGAATTCATAATTACATCAAACTGCCCCACAGCTACACCCACCCTGGGTTATGTGATCTAATTAAAGGTCCTTAACTGAAGTAATTTAATCAAAAGGTCCCATCTACAAGGTTTATACCCACAGGAATGGATGGATTAGCCCTAAGTACGTTATCTTCTGTGGTCCAGCCAGCTTCAACTGTCCATACATGGTTTCCAAATATTTTCTCCCATACTGTAGGTTTTTTTTTTTTTTTTTTACTTTCATGATAAAGTACTTTGATGCAGAAAAGTTTTTAACTTTGATGAAATGCCTTTATCTATTTTTTTTTTTTTTTTTGGTTGCTTGTGCTTTGAATGTAAAGTCTAAGAAACCATTGCCTAACACAAGGTCCTAAAATGCTCACAGTGACAGTTTGAAGTTATTTTATGAATCCTAAAAAGAAAAAGATTATGTTCTTGAACTAATCAATTCCTATGGGTGTGAGATCCTTTTGATTGGACTGTGTCAGTGAGGTATGACTCAGGTTGAGTCTCCACCCTCTTGCTGGGTCTCATATAAATGAAGTCACACAGAGCAAGGAAGGTGCTATTTTTTATCCTGCTATGTGAGAGATGACTCGAGGATCACTAGCAATCAAAGCTTAAATACAAAGCCCCCAAGAGGCTGTGCCCATGGAGAAGCTCAAGGCTCAAGAGATGAACCACATGCCTGATAGTCCACAGCTGAACTTGGGAGGAAAGCAGAGCAGCCGAGACTGAAAGAGACAATCCCTATTCCTGGTTGCCCACAGCTGAACTCCAGGAGAAGGTAGATTCTGGAAGGGAAGGCAAGGACTTTAGCAGAGATCAGCCATCTTGCTTTGCCACATGGTAGGACTCCAGGATCACCATTAGCTGACTTGGTGAGAAAACATCTCTGATGGTGCTTGGATTTGGACATTTCATGGCCTCAGAACTATAAGCCTTTACCGTAAATAAAATTCTCATTACAAAAGCCAACCCATTTCTGATACTTTGCATCAGCAGCCTTTTGCCAAACTAAGACACTTCGTTTTATAGGAGTTTTATAGTTCTGGTTCTTACATTTAGGTCTTTGATCCATATTGAGTATATTTTTCATATGGTGTGAGATAGAGGTCCACCTTCATTCTTTTGCATATGGACATCCAGTTTTCCCATTACCATTTGTTGAAGACAATATTCTTGCCCAATAGAGAGAACTTGGTGACAATGTCAAAAATCAGTTTGCCAACAAATATAAGTGTTGCTTTCTGAACTCTCAATTCAATTCCATAGGACCATATATCTGTCCTTGCACTAGTACCATGCTGTTTTGACTGCTTTGGCTTTGTAATAAATTTTAAGATAAGGAAGTGTGAGTCCTCCAACTTCATTCTCTTTTCCAGATGGTTTTGGCTATTTGGGGCCTCTTAGTCTTCCATGTAAATTTGGTGATTGGCTTTTCTCTTTCTACAAGAAGGCTGTTGGAATTTTGATTGAGATTTTGTTGAATCTGTATATCACTTTGGGTAAAATAGACACCTTAACAATATTTAGTTTTTCAATCCATAAATGTGGATGTCCTTCCATTTATTTATGTCTTTTTAAAATTTCATTTAGCCATGTTTTGTAGTTTTATACATACAAGTCCTTTACACCTTTAGTTAATTTTATTCCCAGATATTTGATTCTTTTGGTTGCTAAGTGGAATTTTTTCTTGATTTCCTCTTCAGATTGCTCATTTCTTGTGTGTAGAAACACTATGAGATTTGCGTGTTAATCTTATACCCTGCCAATTTGCAGAAATCATTTACTAGTTGTAGTAGCTTTTTTTGTGTATTTTTCAGGATTTTCTGTATATAGGATCATGTCATCTGCAAACAGGAGAGATTCACTTCTTCCTTTACAATTTGGATGCCTTTATTTCTTTTTCTTGCCTAACTATATTCGCAAGAACTTCAGTACAGTTTTGAATAACAATGGTGACAGTGGGCATCCTTTGAAAGGGAAAGATTTCAGTCTTTGAAAAGTTTTGGACTTTTCAAATGGTGGGTTTTTCAGATGAGGAACTCTTCTTCTATTCCTAGTTTTCTAAGTGTTTTTATCAAGAAGGGGTACTGTATTTTATCAAATGCCGTTTCTGCATCAAAATGATCATCTGAATTTTTTCCTTCGTTCTCTTAATGTGGTGTATTAGATTTATTGATTTCCTTGTGTTGATCCCACTGGATCATAGTGTATAATTCTTCTGATGTGCTGTTGGATTCAGTTTGCTGGTATTTTGTTGAAGATTTTTACATCTATACTCTTAAGGTATATTGGTCTATGATTTTGTTTTCTTGTGGCATCTTTATTTGGCTTTGTATTAGGATGGTGTTGGCCTCAGAGAATGAATTAGGGAGTGAATTAATGCAGGATTAGCATTAATTCTTAAAATGTTTGGTAAAATTCATCTCTGAATCCATCTGTTCCTGAGCTTTTCTTTGTAGGGTTTTTTTTTTTTTAATTATTATTATTAATGATTCAATCTCTTTACCAGTTATTGGTTTATTGAGATAATTCTCCTTCAAATCTGTCAATATTTGCTTCAGACATTTAGGGGTTCTGCTGTAAGGTGCATATATGTTTATAATTGTTATGTCTTCTTGTTGAATTGACCCTTTTATCAGTATATAATGACCTTCTTTGTCCCTCTTAATAGTTTTTGACTTAAAGTCTGTTTTCTCTGATATTAGTATAGCTACCCTAGCTCTCTTTTGGTTACTATTTGCATGGTATTTTTTTTTCCATCCTTTTACTTTCAACCTACTTAGAACTTTGAATTTAAGGTGAGTCTCTTGTAAACAACATATAGTTGGGTCATGCTTTTTTATCCATTCTGCCAATCTCTGCCTTTTGACTGGATAGTTTAATCCATTTACATTTAAAATAACTATTGATAATGCAGGATTTTCTTCTGCCGTTTTGCTATTTTGTCTTTGTTTGTCTTATACCTTTTTTGACCCAAAATTCTTGTCTACTTTTATATTTATTTAAATTTTTGCGTTGTACCATTTTCAGTCTCTTTTCTCAATATATTTTTTCATGTATTTCTTTTTGGTTACCATAGAGTTAAAATTTAACATCCTAAATCTATAAAAAATTATATTTGATTTTATATCAACTTATCTTCAATAGCATACACATACACTGTTCCTATACCTTTCTGTCCCCTCCGCTTTTTTGTGTGTACTTATTACTGAGTATATTTTTGAACATTGTGTGTCCCAAACCATAGGCATACATTTTACCATTACTTTTTATGCATTTGCATTTTAGCACCAGTAAGAAGTAAGAAGTGCCATCACCTATCAATAACTATAATACAATAGTACTGGCACTTATAATTACCCATATGGTTACCTTTACTGAAGGTCTTTATTTCTTTATGCCACTTTGATCCACTGTGTAATATCCCTTCCTTCAGTCTGAAGAACTCCCTTTAGCATTACTAAATTCAGCATTGTAAGGCAGGTCTAATGGCAGTGAGCTCCCTTAGCTATTGTTTCTCTAGGAATGTCTTAATCTCTCTCTCAGTTTTGAAAAAAGTCTCTCTGGATATAAAATTATTGGTTGGAAATTGTTTTCTTTCAGCACTTTAATTATTTCATACCACTGCCTCTTACTTCCATGGTTTCTGATGAGAAACTGGCACTTAATCTTATTGGGATTCCCTTTGTACATGACCCATGATTTTCTTTTGTGGCTTTCAGAACTTTCTCCTTGTCCTTGGAGTTGGACAATTTGATAACTATGTGTATGAGCATGGTTCTCTTTGAGTATATCCTGTTTGGTGTTCACTGAGCTTCTTGAATGTTCATATTCATGTCTTTCATTAAATTGGGGAAGTTTTCTGTCATTATTTCTCTGAATATTCTTTCTGCCCTGGTCTCTCTTTTTTCTCCCTTTGGGAATCCCATAATGAATATATTAGTATGTTTGATGGTTTACCATAGATCTCTTAGACTTCCTTCTGCTTCTCAGCCTGAATCATTTCAATTGTGTTGTGTTAGAGAACATTGATTTTTTTCTTCTGCCACATCCAATCTGCTGTTGAAATCCTCTAGGGAAATTTTTTTATTTCAGTTATTTTTGTTCTTTAACTCTAGTATTTTTGTTTAATTCCTAATGAGAATTCAAAGAGATTCCCATATTGTTCATTCACTGTTTTCTTCATATCCTTTAATTCATTCTCCATTTTTCCTTCATCTCCTTGAGCATATTGAGGAGCTTATTTTAAGTCTGTCCAGTAAATCCAAAGTCCATCAATGGCAAGTCATTGATGTTTTCTGGATATTTTATCTTGTTCCTTTGGATGAGCCATCATTTCCTGTTTCTTTTGTTGTACACTGTACATTTTATTATTTTTAAGTGTTCACTCTGGGAGTTATTACCTGAGCCATCTTTTCCAAAATTTTATATCCAGCTAGTGATATGATAGAGATTTTTTTTGAATCCCAGGTGCTAATCAAAACAAACAAACAAGTAAAAAGCACCTTTTGCAGTCTTCGAAAGTTGAACCTGCTTTGGCTAGTAGTCTCCTTCAGAGCTTAGCCCTCCTATCAAGATGATCAACCCAAGGCAAATGCAAAGTACAAGGTTCTCTCTGTCTTATCTTAGCCTATGTGTAGCCTGCTTCTCTTTCTGGGTTTGTACTTGCTAGAGGCCTGAGGAATTCCCCCACTTACAGTTTAGAGGAGTTTGAGTGAAGGCCACTTCTACACCCTTTGAAATGGCCATTCATCCTCTCCTGAGTGCTTTCTTGTGAGACAATGCAGGTACTCCTTTGCCCCAGGCCACTTCAACTTAATTGTTTCTCACACTATCCCAGTTGCCTGCAAGCTGCTTCACTGCTCTCAGAACAAACTCTGGGAGGGTAAATTGAGATAAGTTCCCCGGCTGAGTCTCAGATTTCCATCTGATAGACTGGGACTGACAATATGCACCCCAGTGTGTACATAGGGGCCACTGTGCTCCACTCCTTCTGGAACAGGGCAGGTACCCACAGTGGGACCACAGGCTGACTTCACCCCATGTTGTAGAGGGAGTGTGGGAGGGGCCAGCAAAGGAGCCAGGTACTTCTATGGCTTTTGAAGCTGCAAATTCTTGATTCACACTTTCCCAATTAATGCAGTCCTTTAACAATTGTCCATAATTTGAGGAAGGTAACTGTCTTTAAAATTCCTCTGCCACCTTTCCAAGGGGCTTGGAACGATGACTGACCTTAGAATCCCAATGCTCTGAAGTGGTGATCAAAAGCAGTGATCAGCAATCAGACCACAAACACCTGAAGTTTGGGGGCCTAGGACTTTATATCCTTCTGGCACCAGCAGGCTGTACCAGGACAGAGCTGCAGTCCCCACTACTGTGGCCTCGAGGCTGGGGAATGCGATATGGTAGTTTCCTTTGCAATGCAATATTTCCTCAGGATGCTACTAAATACTTATCCACTCAAATACCCCTATTTACACTGCATACTCCTGGCTCTCATTTCAAATGCAGTCTTTCAGAGGTGGACGATAATCTAAATTAATTCCATGTGTTACAGTTTGAAGAATGGCTTACCACGCCTCCAGATAAAATGTCATGGTGAAAGAGATATGAAGCCTTCATTTGGTGTCATCACAAATAGGTTTTGTAATACACATTTCAGTCAGTAACATGTTTAAAGGGGAGCATTTATATGTGCCCCCTACCTCAGAGGGTGAAATATAGAACAGAAAAAAGGCAGATCAAAAGTGTACTTAAAAAGCAAATCTACACTAGGCAATCTCTAATTATGAATTTTAAATTTTCACTGTCCTGGAAAACCTTCTCAACCATTAAGACTGAAATCTTGCCCAAGTTACTTCTTTCTCTTTCTAAGGATTGGCAAGAGTCACACAGAATCATTTGCTCACTTTGCTGAAGATCATTCAGGAAATGGTGGATTTCACTGCAGATTTCTGAAGATTTTCCACACCACACAGCCCTTCAAGTACAGCTTAGCATTTTTTCAGAGCCAGACATTAAATCTTAAAAGAAGCAACATGCTTCCCTCTTGTGGCCACAGTATAAAACTGATTAAATCAGCATTATTTCATTTTATTCAAAAGCAGCCAAGGCCAAGGTTGAGAGCGAACATAGTTTTTAAATTGATATGCAAGTAATTGGACTGGAGAGCCTTCATATGAAGCAAGTCGAACCATCAAGAAACAAAATTCTGAATCAGACCAAATTAAAGTGTTTTAAAATGGGGCCTAAGACTCTAATTACTACCATGACTCTGCATTTATGCAGATTTTTCCTCCAAGCCATTCAACATTTGACTTAAAATCCAGTTATCTTGATTACTGATCCAATCCTTATCTTTTACATAAAGTAAATGAACACTCATTCAGAACAATTGTTCAAAAGACTATTTATTGGTGCCCTACCTCTTCCAGCCTCCAGCCAGGTTTATTCTTTTCCTACTCTCAATTCCAAAAAGATTTGATTCTACATTTGTACAGGTCTTGCTTCCTGTTGCCAAGGAATATTTTCAGTCCCATTGCAGCCCCTATGATGGGCATAGTACATGGTGGGGGGTTGGGGGAGGTGTTTAATTAATGTTTGAAGTTAATGAGACAATGAGTAAAGAATGAATGGGTGGATATGCAATAGATATGTGGTAAAATAATCACCCTTATTTAAACAGGGAAAAAGTACTATTCATGCTGCAAATATAAATGCCCCAAGGCTGAGTACACTAACTCAGAGGCCACAGTGCACAGCCTAGGAAAAAAAAAAGAAAGAAAGAAAGAAAAGAGGGGGGAAAAAAGCCAAAAGACAGGGATGGCTCCAAATGAAACCTGGGGACATCAGGAATGTATTCTGTGCTCTGTTGACATCAGGAATAGATACTCTGGCTGTAGGCCCTATGAGGGTTGTACAGGTGGTTGAGAACAAAAGCACTGAAGAAGAAAATAATAGTAGGTTGGGGCAGATCACCCCATTATCCTCAGGAAATATTCTTTAGTCTGCCAAAGAGCTAAATTCACGAGTCAAATGCTTCCTTGGAGGTTGGTAGAAATGTAGTAAACAATGGCCGTGTAGGTACCACAAACCAAATTGCAAATTGGTCCCTGAGTTTTGGGGGCATTTTTCTGGTTTAGGGGCTCAGTGAATGCTGGCTGGGAGTGATTGGTGATGTTGGCTGTTGAGATGTTTAAAGTTTAACATTATTTAACATTATTAGATGCCTACTCTGTTCAGGCTCTTTAACTGCTCTTGAAGAAGCAAGCTAGGAATGTCTAAAATTCTGCAGCAGGTATTACACCTGGCTCCTAACTTCTCCAGACAAGCTCCCACTTGCTCACTCCATTACTAGTTGCTTGAAGCTTTCTGCCCTTCGACCCCATTCCTGTAAGTTCTTTACCTGTGCTCCTGTTTTTTGAAAGCCCTGTTATGGAAAATGCAGTCATAATATGTCAGACTCTAAGGCACAACTTTTTATCTGCCTCTGGCTCCCAGCATCACAACTATGACTAAAAAGAAACTCACTGTTGTGCTCTGTTTGGGGCCCTGTGACAATCAGAGGATGGGCCTACCTTTTAGCCATGTAAGACACAAGAGAGATGAATAAACTGGAGAAAAGTGGCACAAAAACATACCGCAAAGCAAGCAACACTCACACACACAAATTTCATTGCCAAACTTATATAAAAGATGTTTTGGAGTCCAGAACCACTTTCTAACTCTGTAGTAATGACTTTACCTCTTTTTACCACAACAAAAAAACCTCTCTCTTATGGAGCTGTAGTGGTCTTTTATTGAATGCCATAGTCTCTTTTTTTCTGTTCTTATTCTTCTTGGCCTCTCTTCAATCTGACATTTCTGACATTCTTGATTATCAATTCCTAGAAGACTCTCCTGACCATGCACTTTCCTAATTTTCTTCCAAAGACTAATCATTGGTGAGTTGGAATCTAAGCCACTTCCTTTTTTCCTGTTTTGTTTTTTTTTTTAAGTCCAAACATTTTCGTATGTTTTAAATGCTTACTGTTATTAAAAGTGTAATGCATACTCAGAAAATATAGTGACATGATCTCATTTGGAGATGATGTCAAAAATCCAAACTTGTGACCATATATGGCTGTGTAGGCCCACTGTGGTAGGCCAATTGCAATAGGTTCCTCCTACCTCTCTACCTGGCTCTGACATCTCTTTCAATGACTCCTCTTATTATAAAACTCAGTCCTCAGTGCCCCAATCTCTCTATTTCTTTCCCTTAGCCTACTAATACTGTCTTTTAGCTCCAGTGATCATTTTTATACCAGTGAGACTTCCCAATTGATTTGCCAATCCTGAACTCTTACCCAAGCCTGGATTCCATACCTCCAATTACCTAAAGGACATCATTTGCAAATTGATCACTTCATCTTCCCTGTGGATAGCAAACCAGCTTTCTTAGTTCCCATCTTAAATCTTATTTTAGCAGAGGCAAAGGGTTCTATACAGGTGTCCCTCCTATCTGAGCTCTCAAACTGGGTATGATGGCCTGAAACCGATGAATCCATCTTAAGGAGCTTGACAGATTAACAAATATAGTTATTAGGTAATAGATAGTAAGTTGCTACACCTTTCCAGAACAAGACAATTTTCAAGGTAAAAGGCAGAACCCTTAGCTTTTTTATGGCATGAGGGCATTTTTTATGGGTGAGGAGGGAGTGGTTAGGGTGTCCAAACAGTATGGATATCTCTTAGGGAGGCAGGTTAGCAAGAGAAACCAGGAGAAGATGAGCTACAACTTGGCCGACAGGCAACATGGCCACAAGACTTCACTGAGACCTTGAGTTTAACCTTGTGGTCCCAGTTTCTCTTTCCAGGACCTCCCCTTGGCCTTGGATATTCCAAACAGTCCTCACCATTGGTCTCTGCCATTGATGGGGTAACTGATAACACCTGGGCCTCTTCCCTTAGCATTAGCAGGAGGAGGAATAATTAACAGTTTAAAAGGTAACCACACAAGGCAGAGCTTGCTCTCTGTCTAGAAAAGCCCACACCAAATATTGGTGTGTATTTCCATCTTTCTCTCCCATTTCTCAGCAAGCTCTATTCTTTCCCCCATTTCCCAATAAATTCTTTTTGCTGGCCTTACTAAATTGGTGTGTTCTTAAATTCATTTATGCAACATAGCCAAGAACCTAGAGGAATCTAACACTTCCCCATCTTCATTAGTAATGTAGGAAACTATCTCCCTCATGTCACATACTCAAGTCCTATTTATTAATTGCATGCAAGTCATATGTAATAAAGTAAAAATACAATTTTTTATTACAGTTAACTTTTGTTTTCCTCTCTATAAATTATTCCTTTGTGGATTTTTTGTAGTCAGTTTTTAATCTCCCTGTTAGAGTAATCCCTTAAGAAAATCTCTGTATTGTCTAAGACCATCCAACAGCACCAGGTAACAATCTGTCCTTCTTGTAGGTGCAGATAGAATTAACCAATGGTGTCAATGTATATCTTTTCTTAAGCAAATTATTGCAAGCTCTGTGTGTCTCTTCACAGAAGACACACCATACATATTATTACAAGAAAGGTAAGCAGATGATGTTGGCAACTTCTCTGTGAAAAACCCTTCTTAGTCTAGACATTATTATTGTTTGTTTTCTGAGGTTTATATTAAAAAGAAAAATGTGCTCCATATGGTCCTAATGAGTATCATCTTTGACCTACACGAAATGAGGTAAAGTAATTGTGGTTGGATTTATAAGGATAATTGGCATCCCTGCACCACAAGATCCTTGGTAGATAACACTTTAATAGCTATGGTTATTATTTAATTACAAGATCTCCCAAGTCACATGATTTCAGACTCGGCCTTCAGGATCTGACTTACTCAGAGACATTCATATTTTATACTGTCTAGTGATGGTTAATTTATCCTTAGCATACTGTCAGGAAAAAAGTTCTAAAATTCAAAAATATTTGGTACATTATCATTCATCCTAGGACAAATGTGCATCTTTCTTTGCAATGCAATGTTCTCTCATGATGATACAAACTCATCCACACAAATTCCCCATTTACACTGCACACATCCTTACTCTTATTTCAAATGCAATCATTTCAGTAGTGAATGATAGCCTAAGTTAATTCCACATGTTACAGATTAAAGAATGGCTTACTAAGCCTCCAGATTAAATCAGAGCCCCAGATAATCCAGTTGGTGATCACTTGTCCACTTGTATTTATACTTACTTACCTCACTAAATAGCCATTCTGACTTCCTTCCAGTAGACCTCAGTCTCATCTGTCCACCTCACAGCAAAGATGATCACAGCTGGCTCTGATCAGAGGTGCTCCAATGTTAACAAGGGGTTAGCATTTATGTGAAACAGCCTGAGTCCAGATCTGTACTTTTAGCACACCACCATATTGCCTCCATAAAAACAGAAAACAATTTTTAAAACATAATTTATATTATTAGCAATGTATTAATTTGAATTTTAACTACAATACTACAAAAGTTGAGAGCCACAAAAATATCTAAAGAGAAAAATCTGAAATCAATAGAGATTACCTTCATGAGAAGAAAAATGTGTGATCAAATTTAGAAAGCCAATAGAATAAATGAGTAGTAAACGGAGTCATTTTTAAATGATAATTTATAAAAATAGCTTAAGAAATTATTCCAGAGCTAAAAGGAAAAAAAAAAAAAATTGATGTAGTTGAATAGTGAAGGAGAAGATAAGAGACTCACTAAACAAACTGTGGTACATCTATACCATAGTATACTACTCAGCAGTAAAAAGGAATAACAGTTAGTACACACAAAAACTTGGATGGATCTCAAGGCCATTATGCTGAGTAAAAACAGCCAGTCTCAAAGGTTCACACTATGGATTACATCATGTGCCCCACAAAGACATGTTCAAGTCCTAACTCCCAGTTCTGTGGATGTAAACTCATTTGTAAATGGGATTTTGAAAGATTCTATTAGTAAAGGTGAGGCCAACATGAATCAGGGTGGGCCTTAATCCAATGACTGAAGAGAAAATTTTGACACAGGAATGGGAGTTAGTCGGAGACAGAAGGAGACAGATGGCCATGTGACGGAGGTAGAGATTGAATTGTGGATTGCCCCCAAGCCACCACCAGAACACTATAGACTTAAGAGAAAGCATGATCCTATCCACACCATTTTTTAAATAAAGTTTGGGCATTTTGACTGACTTCCCCTAAAGGATATATTCTTCCAACATCCAGTGTTTAGCCCAGGATGTTGAGAAGTAACCAATATTCTCCAACTCAAAAGATCTTAGCCCTGAAGACAGCAGTTAACCCCAACATATCAACCTCATGTAAGACTCTTTGAGATCTGGATAAATAAAACCCACATTAGCCTTTCTGAACACTTCACCTGGCATTCCCTTAATTTTGGGGACAGCTACTTAGTTCCTCTCTTTGAGATCCTCACTATATCAGCAATGGTACCATTATTTTCCTTGTCACCCAGTCACCAGGGATTTCTCCCCTTCTTACATCGACATCCAAAGTGTGAAGTGGGGATTAGAGGAAGCAGAAAATAGAGTGGCTTTTCACCCCATCTTCTTTTTTGTGACTCAATAAAAGAATAATTCCATGAAAGAAGTATACCTACATGTCATTTGTATTAGTCTACCAAAGGGGTGCTGATGCAAAGTACCAGAAATCTGTTGGCTTTTATAAAGGATACTTATTTGGGGTAGAAGCTTACAATTAGAAGGCCCTAAAAAGTCCAACTCAAGGTTGCTTTCTCACCAAAGCCAGTTGTCACATGTTGAAGCAAGATGGTCACTGATCTCTGCATGGTCTCTTAGGGCTTCCTATATCACTCTGGCATAGGGCTCATTTCTTTCCAGGTCTTCTCAGTTGCTCAGCTGCTCTGTTCTCTTTAGCAGCTGCAAACTATCAGGCAAATGGCTCATCTCTCCCCAGGGCCCCAGTATCAAACATGACAGAACTCTTTCTCTTCCCATGTGTCTCCTTGAGTAAGTGTTCATTTATATAGGCCCACCAAGGTGGCAGGGACTCAACCTGAGTCACACCTTACTGACATGGTCAAATCAAAAGCCCTAAATTGATTTTATCAAGTAAACTTATATCCTTTGAATTTAATACAATCAAAGGGAATCATACCCAGAGGAATAGATTAGATTACAGACATAATCTTTCCCTTTTTGGGATTCACAAAAATAATCTCAAACTGTCACATCATTTTAAAGTAAAATCACCTCAATTTGTATCCGTGACCTCTCTCTGATTGAAAACACTAGAAATGAAGGAAGTATCTTAGCAGACTAAAGGCACTGGAGATAAAAAAAATTTTAAGAAAAGCATAATGCCTAAGCCAGGTCTTAAAAAAGAGAGAGTTTTTTTTACATCTCCTTTTATTATCAAATCTTTAGGTTGCTGTTACAATTATTATTATAATTTTGTTTTTAATTGGTGCTTTTGGTGGGAAAGTGACATGTTGTATAGATGTAAAGACTCTAATAAAGCCATTTATCCTAAAAAACAAGAAGCACACAGAGTAAAGTAGTTCTTCATGAAAGGTTTCCCCAACCTTGGTTTTCATGGACCTTAATGTCCAAGAGATTCAACTTGGGAACGTCAATAAAAAAGAGAATCCTATATCTCCTTCAATATTTGACTGAAAGGGAAATAAAGCAAACACTTTTTTTGATGCCATTGTCTGTTGTACAAACTAGTTTGGGTCAGCACAGTTAATATACCTAGGCTTATGTTTTCTTCCTCAAATGTTTAAAATCACTTTCACTGCTCTAGAGTAAAGGAGAGGTAAACATTTGTGGATTAGTTGTAATCTGAAGAGGAAAACAGAAACTACCTCAAGTGTTCACAATTAAAACAGGGATGGGTCCATGGAGAATGAGAGGCTAAGAGTCAAACAGGAGGCTATAAGGTATTAGTATTTGTATTAGTCTACCATACTAAGGTAAAATCAGGAAGTCTTCATCATCCTTAAACTGGAATACAGAGAGAAATGTGAAATTATTGGAATCAAGGGGTCAGAATTATCCTATGAAAACTGGAACCATTGTGGATATGAATTTGGTGGAGGCTAGAGCCACAGAGGAGGTGAAGCCACTGGAGAAACCATTCTAGGCTGAAAAGGAGGCAGTGGAGGGGGGTATGGATGACCTCTAATTTTTCCCTTCCCCCAACTCTCTCCTCACCCAGCTCCAGCTATTGATCTGCCTTCACTGACTTAACTCTATAGGAAATAAATTAATACTGGAGCCTGGAAAATTAAGCCTGCTGGGATCTTACCCCTTGCTACAGAGCAGAGCAGGAGAGAGATCTCTGGGCAAACAGGCCCAGCACAAGCATACCCTACTCTTAAATGCTCTTATGATGTTACATAATAATATATATTATTTAATCCAATAATTTCATTTTACTGAGAGGAACCAGGGTCCAAAGAGATTAAATGGTTTACCTAAATGCACACATATAGTATGCTTTCAGGTCTCAGCACACAGCATGTTTTTATTAAGATCTACTATTTATTATGCAACTCTTTTCTGTTTAATTTAAGCTACATTGCAAGATGCTTGGGAGCTGGGTTCGTTTTATATTCAACTCCAGAGCCTGATACAATGCCTGGTGCATAGAAAATACTCAATAAAATATTTATTGAGTTAATACAAAATGAAAGAAGAAACATATCGCATCAACTGATTTAAGGTTTTAAGTAATTCCCAATAAAAAATGGGTTACTGAGTACATTAAACAAAGGAAACTGTCAAAACTACTTCTCTTAAACATTTTAAAAGGAATTACACAATCTCAATGGCATGCTATGATTTAAGCTCTCTACCATTTAAAACAGGGACAAAGATGTAAGCCCCTTTTAGCTGTGTATACTGATATTTCATTTGAAATAATAAACATACATCAACAATGTTACTACCCAAGTGGGTTCATTTGCCTGATGCTCACAGAAGCCAATACTGAGTCACCAGGATTTCAAGAAAAGAAAGAGTTTATTGCATAGTAGACCGGCAAGGAGACCAGAGGCAAGCTTCAGATCAGTTTCCTTGAACAAAATGGGCACTGGGGTTTTATACTCTCTAGGGAAGAGAGGCTTAAGGGAGTGGCAAAAGATGGGGTGATGACATGGGACAATTCAGTCTGGGAAAGGTGGCTGAATGGCATGGTTAAGGATGATGTGGGCCAATCCAGTGTGGGAAAGATTGGGTTAACCAGAGCATGCTCAGTTGCAAGTTATGCTTGATCTTAAAATGGAGGCCTAGCAGGCTCAGTGATTAGAACTGGTTGGAGTTAGGTTTAGCAAGTGCTGCAAAGGGAAAGGAAGCAATAACTTATCTTGTAAGGCAGCAAGCCTCCTATGAATAAACATGAGGAGGTGGGCATATTAATGAAAGGGAAGTAGAAACTTCTAAAAACTTCTACAAACCAGTAAGGGAGGGGTTACTCTGAAAAGTGGGTTAGTAAGTGGCAGTTACAGCAATGAAAAACTGTACAGGTTGTACAGAACATAGAGACACAAATAAAAAACTAATAAATATTTATGTGGTCATGAGTGGGAGGCGTTGCCTAGTGTTTCCTCCACAGCCATGTCTACACAGTGAAAAAGGAAACATAGGCAAAAATACACCCAAAGAGGGATATTTAAATAGTAGAGTGGGCAGCTGTGGGAAGAGATGAGTAATACTGCTGCTAGTAGTGGCTTAGAAACAAATGTAACAAGACTGCTTGAAAGCTTCTGTTTTCTTTACTGCTCCTCTTTAAATCTACCTCTGGAAAGAAAGAAGAGAGAATGAAAGAGAGAGAAAAAGAGAAAAGGGAGAGAAAGAGTGAGCACTCATTAAAGAGACTAGAACCTGGAAACCCATTTCCTGCCTTTGGCTAAACAGTAATATACATGTGTAAAAGCTCATTTTAGTGGAAATCCAATAAAAAGAATAAATAAAACTCCTATATTACCGAAAAATTGAACATTAATTCATTCTTTATCCATAAAAACTTAACATTATCCTTACGCAGCATTTAAAAAACCTAGCATTAAACTAATGTAGATTAGTTTATTAATTATACAATAAATGTGCACCATTTAATGGAAGTCAAAAGAACTCTAGATCGAATTTCAAAAGAAAAATGATTTATTTGAAATGGAGCACGTAGAAGAGTAAAAAAACATAAGGAAGGGAGCGGGTAATTAAATAACAGAAAGGGTTTGCATGAAACCCTCAATTGCTGGAATATTTTTGCCCAAGGCTTCCTAGGGATCAGGAGCCAGGAGGGACGCTCTGACCCTTGGATCGGTTCGTTAGTCACCCAGTCACCCACTGCTAATTTAGAGGTAAGTAGAAAAGAGATCAAATATGTGTAAGAATGAAGAAGGAAAAAAACACTCTTCTGTTTCAAGAAAACTATGCAAGGTAAAATTCCATTAGGGCTTTCTGAGAGAAGACCCATCGAGGATAGATGTGTTAGGTTTGAAATATCTATAAAGAATCCAAGTAAAACACAATGTTTTGTGGAACCTAGCCTTATTTTTCTAGGTGGCTGGAATAAAATGAAAGGATAAGTAGTTTAAATGTTACATAAATTTCAACAATTTTATGTCAGGAAGATTTATGTCAGTAGAATACATATGATGGAATTGAGCTAGAAAAATATTAATATTAAACTCCAAAGTGTAGTTTAGGCTATGAATAAATTATTACCCTGAAAGCAAGTAAATGAACTCGGAGAAAATAATCTAAGGAAGGGAAATTTAAACTTGCATAAAATGGTATAGATTTAAAAAGAACGTTCATATTTCATTTGAGTTCCAGCCAAAGGCTAATGACATTTCTTAAAAGAAAAGCAACACGGAATTTAAAACTTAAAAAGTCTTAGAAAGACACCTCATCAACTATGTAGTATTCTTACCTAAAATATTTTGTCTAAATTTAATCATGAAGAAATAATCTGACAAGTCCCAATGTAGAACAATCTGCAGAAGGAGTGGACTGTACTCTCTCTTCAAAGATGTTAGTATTAAAAAAGCAAATAATAGGGAAGCGGCTGTGGCTCAATCAGTAGGGCTCCCGTTTGCCATGTGGGAGGCCCCGGGTTCGGTTCCCGGGGCCTCCTGGAGGGGGCAGGCCTGCCCGCACGGCTTGGTTGGCTGACCCGGTGAGCACAGGCAGCAGGGGGAGGATAAATGAATAAATAAATAAAATCTTAAAAAAAAAAGCAAATAATAATTAAAAATTTTAATTATAAATATTACAAAATTAAAAATGAATATAAACATTATAAATAAATATAAAATAAACCCATGGAGATAGCTGTTTCAGTTCCCCAGAGTCAGTCATTGTCCCATTGTTTCTTAGGAGCAATACTTCTATCCATCCTGCTCTTCCTGCAATTTGTGAGCCCTGCAGCAAAGTTGGTTCTGGCAGCCTTGACTAAGAAAAGCAAAATTAGGCACTTGGAGCAATGACAGTGTCTGCTATAACTACATACATTGCCTTCTCCTTGATTGGATTAAGGATGGGGGTGAGGAAGCTATAAAGGGCATTACTAAGATAAGGAGGGGAATTATAAAATGGACCATACATTAATTAGGTGTTTGTTTTTATCACCGTTAAATTTTGAATGTGATTATTTTGTAAGGTTATATAGGAGAATACCCATGTACTTGTGATACATAACTGAAATATTTAGAAGTAAAGTGCCATGACATCTAAATTTGAAATAGCTTAGCAAAAGCAATATAGTGTTAATATATTTGTATATATGGATATACACATATATTTGTAGAGAGAGAGAGAGGGAGCAAAAGGGGGAACCACCAAAAGAGAGAAAAATATAGAAAAATGTTAACACATTGTGACTCTAAGTAAAACGGTCTATGGGTATTCATTGTTCTGTCTTTCAACTTTTCTGTGAGTTTGAAATTTTTGAAATAAAAAGTTGAAGGTGTCATCCAAGAAATTATAGACTGAGCTGCAAAGCAGCAAAAGGGTTTATCTGTGGTCTTAGAATTGCAATTTGTTGAGCACAGATTCTGGTAGCACCCAAACTGTGTCTCATCTTGTTGAAAAGAATTAGGGTTGGTGCATATTTGGGGCTTTCCAAATGTCCCTCAATTAGATAATCTACTGATTTCTTTATCTTGTAGTTGTTTCATAGCATCCAGATGTCCTTACAAACATTGCTACTTTTGATTTTGCATACCGTGACAGTTTGTGATATCTGACTGAGAGACATGCGTGATAGTAACTTCCTGAATGTCCTCCTGACTTCATTTTAAATCTCTTAACCATAGTGATTCCATTTTGTTTTTTCTCTTTTCTCAAGGGAAATAGAAATTAGTGTGTGCCAATGCAACTTTTTAAAGACAAAATTGTAGCCAATATCATTGCATTGTTGAATTAAATTATAAAGAATACCCAGTAAGAAATTGAGAGTAAAATGGAATAAAAAATGGAGAAAACCAAGTCTTTATAAAGTTTTTATGAGGAACAATCACAATAGGAATCATGGTTCCCTGAATTCCTGACTACATGACCTCCTATTTCTTTACTGTATATTAGAGAATGGACCCTGTTCCTTCCAGCTATAACTCACTTTTTTAAGTGATACTCAGTATTTGGGGTTCAAAGTCTTTGGTGGCATATTTAAAGAAAATGTTTAAGATATCCAAAATATTTTCAATCAAGTCTATAATCATCACTGTGCACACACTATCCTTGTATACCTCTGTCCTAGGATGTTGTAAAAGCATCCATAATTATTGTCAACTCTGTGTAACTAACTGCTTGAGTAGAAATAATCATTGTCCTGACCTTGTGTTCCTTTATACTAATAAAGACAAAATTCCCATGTGTTCCAATTAAAAATGCCATCTTTATTTAGCACTTTGCATTTTATCTCTTACTTGTAGAAAATTGTAGCCAATATACATAATTTGCATGGCCTACTCAAGCCACCAGTTCTTTTTGACCAACATTGCCACAATACCACATACATTTGTTTAAGCAGAAATTAATTTTATGCATTTATTTTGACAGTCATTACAACTATTTGCCAAATGTTTCCTGTTGTCCCCTCTGCAACCAAATATGACAGGATTGCACTTCCTGGACTCTGTGTGGTGAGGGCAGTTAGGTGACCAGTCCTAGCTCCTAAGTGGTGAGTGGATGTGACAAACCAATTCTGGACCAGAATATTTAATTGATGTCAAGAAAACTATCATAGTTCTCTCCTTCCCTCCGGCATAACACAAGCAATATTCTAGGTTGTGCTGCCCTATTAGTTGAGTTCCTCAATGAGCAAAGATCTCCTGCCCACCCATGATGGATATCTAATATGAGAAAGCAATAAACATATGTTGTTTAAACCACAGAGATTAGGGATGGTTTGTTACCAGAGAATGACCTATCTTGACTGATGAATTAATCAAATTTAGGAGTATGCTTGTGAAAGATAGTTCAATAATTTGCCCCATAACACATCAGAGTATTTATAGTATATCTATCACTGAAAGATTTTAAACATAGAACTTCTAGCATAAAATAAAACAATGAAAAAGACTTTATAAGATACATAATATTTGTATAATTGCCATTCTGTGAGCAAGACAATTCCCATAGTTCTTTATCAAGTTATATTCATATTAGGTAAATAATGTCTTCATTTTTTTTTTAAATTGGTTCTGAGCATCTGGAAGAGGAAAGATGTACTATGGGTGTACATGAGTATAGTGTCTTGAAAAGAAAAGCCCTATTTTGTGGAAGGCATTAGTCCCCTTCATCAGTCAAATGAAGATAAACTATTCTTTAGACCTTAACCTTAAGGAATCCAAGAACTATAAGCTAATTGAAAACATGTGATTAAGCTGAGTTTTAATCTAAGAGTAATTTTAGTCAAGTCATCTAAGTGCTTTGAATTTTTTTCCTGTGTGGCTAAGACTACTTCAGGCCTTTAAAGAAGGACTAAACTGTTTTCAGTCCTTTTGTCTAAAGTGTAAATTATGAGTATATTTATATTTCCACCTTGTTTCAAAAAGAATTTAAAGTATATTTTATATTAGTATTTTATTAGCACATTAAAAAAAAAAAAAAAACAACCCTGGAATAAATCCCTAAGAGGATTTTAAGATGTATTTTTAGAATATTTTAATATTTAATATTTAATATTTTAGAATATTTTAAGCATATTGTAGATTTTATTCACCCATGAATCTGACACAAACTAAAGTGAAAATCTCTTCTCTAGGATCTCATAATACTTAGAAAGCCTAGAAGCACTTCCAAAGAAAGCGGAATATCATGTTGAGAGGAAGTTTGTGTTTAAGTGTTCTTGTCACCATAAGTTTTTCAGTACCTTGTTCCAGATACCAAAATAAATGTATTTGCCCAAAATAAAATACTCAAAACTCTGTAAATTAGGGATTATAATTTGATTATATATATTTTAGATTTATGGAGTATTATAAATTAATTACATGTGTTTCACCAACCACTAGAAAACATTTAATATAATGCTATGGGTTTAATCTCCCAAAGTGAACATATATGATCTAAACTATAAAAACATTACAGTGTAATTAAATATAATAGGTGATTGAAGGAAGTTACATCAATTTTAACAGCCTAATTTTAACTGTTCAAAAACTAGGCAAATATTTGAAAATGATTATTTTGTTTACAATATGTTTTACATTATTTAATTACCATTTTTGTTTGCCTTTGTAGTGGGGGCATTTCAGGCCAGGCCAACATCATGCATAAAAAGATTCTATCTTTGTAACTTTGCAGGGTCATGTTCCTGCAAAGCAAGGTCATGAGAATGTGAATGCTTTCTGGGTTGCTCCTTTCCCAGCACTTTGGGAAATAATGCAGGTCCTTTTGGACATTAAGTTGAAGAAGGTAGCAGTATTTATAAACAAATATACATGAATTCTTACCATTTTTGCCCATACTATTTTAAAACTTCTTTTTATAATCAGGCTGGGTCCCTGAGTGGCTATGTAGCAAGAGGGCACTTTGCTCACACTGACATTTTTTAGAAAACATTGTAGATATAGAGGCTCATGTTGAGTAAGAGATAGATTGGAATAGCTGTAAGAAAGGAACACAGCTAAGGACAGGAAAATTAAAGCAAAATGACTGAAATGAAAAACATATGCTTTAAAAAATGGTAATACTAAAATAATCAACTGAAAAACTACCTTTGCTTCATTCTTGCTTTCACCTCATTTTCCTACATGGCTTTCTATATAGAGAAGTCAGTCACTAATAAGAATGAAATCACATATTACAACATCATTCTTAATTTCATGAAACATCCAAAGTGCTTCTTTTTTTAAAATAGCTTATCTTTGCAGATTGAGCACCTTTTCATGTTTTTGTCTAGTAACATACTCATGGTCCTTCCACAGTTAATAGGAGGAAAGTAACTAGTAAAAGATATTATAAACTGAAAAGTAGTGAGGAATAGTAATAAAATTAGCTAGAATCTACCTTAATCTAGTTTATAATACCTCCGCTTCCTTATTTCACTTATCAATATGTGTTTCTGCTTTATTTCCCATATAAGCAAGTGCTATACCATCCTCAGCTTTTTTCAATTATCAAGATCCAGTTTAAATCCCACCTAGCATCATAGAGCTGGAGAAATGCAAATTCAAGTGGAAAATTAAAATTATCTGTGTTTCCATCTATACTGGGTCATGGTACAGGCCACTGCCAATGTCCACCCTTAGCTCAGATTGTTACCTTCACTCCCACTCCCTGACAGAAGTCAGAGTATCTGTTCCACTGAAGGAGGGACTGGTACCTGACCCAAGAATAGCCCATCTTTAGACCATCAGTCACACAGAAGGAAGTGTGGTTCGAAGCCTCTGCGCAATAGAGGTGATGTTATTTAGCTAAGTCTGTTAGACTTGCTTCCTGGAGAATTGAGTGAATAGCTGGTCAGCAAGAGAAGAATGGAGCAGACCCACAGACAATAGCCAAGCTTCCATGAGATAAAAGCCATGCTGGCCGTGATAGATGGAGAAGGCAAACATCAGGAATCCTGGCAATTTTTCTATTCCTAGATCCAGTATATAAATTCTTCTAATGACTTCCCCATCTCATTCCTAAGAAAGCCCAAGTAAGCTTTGATTATTTGCAAGCAATGGATATCAGCATCCTTCCTATCTTTCATTATCCCTCACAGCACCCTATAATCCAATTTCCACACTCAGTGGTCATCCCAGTGTTTAAATATCTACAGGAGGAATTTACCACTCAAGTTGCCCCAGTATATCTCTGGGCTACTAGGCCATAAACAATTCCTTATTCTGAGTAAATTCTTAATCCTTTGTAATCTTACATTCCAAATTTCCTTAAAGTGTCATGAGAAATGGTGTCAAGTTCTTTCATCATTCAGATTCCTTTTCTCTGAAAATGTCTCAATTTATAGCTTTCTCAAATTGTGGCTTCCACAGCTGAAAACAATAGTCCATGGGTGCTGTGACCAACAAAGGTGGCCTGGGCTAGCACTTTCCTTATTCTATGTAGTATATTTCAAGTACTGTTGTCTAAGACTGCATTAGACGTTTTGTCAGTCCTTGTTCTTGTTGAAGCATTTAAACATTTTTGTTAATTAAAACCACTAACTTTTTAAATTGAGTTGCTGATAACCCACATGTTCCCTACCCTGTACCTGTGTAGTTCTGGTTTTGTTTTTTTTAAGATCCAGGATCAGAGTATTATGTTGACAAGTTGAATTTCACCTTTGCTAAGCTAAATTTTGTCAGTTTTAGTCTTTCATCAAATGTCCCTGACCACTAATCCCAGTCTTTTATGATCCCTTCCTTCCCTGAATCACTCCAGAAAATTCATTTGTTTCACTCATGTGGTACATCCCTTATACTACCTAATCATCTTACTGGTCCTTTAATGAAGATTGCCTCCAAATTACAGAGCTGACAATGTTCATTTTCAGAACCTAGACAGTGCCATACACAAAATCTGTGTTTGTAACTAGTAATGATCAACAAAAAGGAAAATTTTGAGCATCTCCAGTGGATCCTATGCTGTTTTTCTAGTCAACACCTGTGATCTTTCAGATATGTGACTGGAGCAGGGCTGTGCAATAGAGCTTAGTACATTCTCTTCCCCTCCCTCTTCTAAATGATGAGAGGATAGGCCTCCTGCAAGGTCAGTGGATAATTTTACTTTCAACTGTTAGCCTTTTGGATGTCCTTAGAATCTTTCTTAGATACTTCTACTAAACATTTGTGATACAGACACTGCATATCCCAGGGGGGTTAGAAGAGCCATTCGACTCGAGCCTTCCATGTCTGAAAAGCCTCAGATTTAGCCCTTCTCTCTAAAAAAATTTATATGTACAGCAACAGAGATACACTGAGAAGAATGAAGTATGTCACTCATAATCAACTTTAAACTCATGTCCCACTATCACACCACCCCACTTTTGTGCATTATGAATAAATATATTTTAATAGATCCTATAATTATCATATGAATAACCAAATGATATTCTGCATTTTATTTGGGGGTTAAAAGCAAAACACTAATTAGTTGAATGTAAACATTTAAAAATGTATTGAATTTTGTCTCACCCTTTTCTAGAATTTCCTCTTTAAAATATCCTGGTTATGTAAATAAATGGAAATGAGGCAGGCCTTTCTCAATTTATCAGATACCCTGGACAGAAATGTTGTCCTGATGGCCCTTATTAGTGTCTAATTAAACTTATTCTCATTTAACAACAAGGCTGCTTCTCACTTGCTAATTCCTCTTGAGATTGTTCCATCTGGTACATTTTTAGTGAGCAACAGTAATTGTACGAATCACTGTGCTAGGTTCAGTGAAGGAAAAACAACCACACCATCATCAACAGCAAGAACAAAAAAATGTGATCCTTCTCCTCCAGGAGCTTACCTTTCCTAAGGACAAGTCTCAAATTACCTATCATACAAACTGAAGGACTGAGTGTTGTAATTTAAGAATAAACAAAAGTATCTAAGAACAGAAAGGAACAGACATAAATCAGTAGGAGATATGGGGAAAGTTTGCCAGCCCCTTATTTCTACACTATGTGAAATCTTGTCTCTAGTCAAAGAGTTCTTTATGGTCCATTTGTTCTCACTTCCAGATTTTAGCCCCACTTGCCATTCCTGATGGCAAAGAGTATTTCTGGCACATGTCATGTATGAGGAGGCAGTGCTCCAGCTGGGAGAGGATCCACTCACAGTTGTCCCTAACACTCCTGCTGCCAATGTCTCACCCTACTCTCTGCTCCTCTTCTGGAGCTGAGATAATTATGAATTCTACCTTGCTGTGTCTCTGATCCTCCTAACCAGCTCATCCAAGGGATACATAATATTTTTTATCCCAGTCTAATTCAACTGGGATGAAATTTTGCTAATGGGACTTTATCAAAACAGAAGAAGAAAGATCAAAATGAGCAAATGGTCTTTTACTTATTCTAGTGCAATCTTCATAGATTAGCTTGACTAAAAGATCCAATATAATGGGCACACAGCCTACAATTTCATTTCTTCAACCCTGTCTCTTTGGGTATGTCTTGAGCATATTTACTAATGAAAGATAAAAACTGGTTCTATTTGAAGGTAAATCTCAGCTGTTCACCCATTATCTTCACAGTATTATTCACATTATAGTGGACATGAAAGACAAGGCTATAATAACCACCCACCTCCAGCTTCCAAAGCCTGGGAAGTGGTTTGTGATCTTACAAAGAAAATATTATAAGCTGCAAACATGAAGGATCAAATTTCAGTTTGTATTTTCAGACTTCTTTCCATAAGACTTTTAAATTGCATTCTTCATCACATGTGCAGAGAATATAGACACTAGAGAGGAAGAATCCTAAGAGTACTCTCAAGTCAGAGTCAGAGCTGCAGTTTAGCTGGGTCTTTCTTCAGGTTAATGATCAAAGCCAAAAATTCTTGGTGATTAGTCATGCAGACCCTGAAGCAAGACAAGGACAATCGGTGCTGACCAGACAGCGAAAGATTAGACCAACATGGGACACACAGAAGAGGACAGAGATAATATTCCCCAAGCCACATTAGCCAAAGTGTCTTACCAGTTCATTACTGACTCAAAACTAAAAATATCAGAATCCAATGATTTACAGTTCATTTTATATGCATAAAATAGCATATAAAACCTGTATATTTATTAATAACTGGTTTAATGAAGCACAAGAAACCTTCCTGTTACATCCACAATGTAATCAGTTAAATGAAATTATAGAGAAATATCTGGATTGGATGAATCCTGTTTAATTATTAGAATAATAGTCATGGTACCCAGAGTAAGTATATGAGTAAGGATTAGGTTTATTTCCAAATGACAGAAAACTCCAAATCACAGGAGTTTAAACAAGATCAAGGATTATTTCCTTCTAATATAACCATGAACAATTCAGAGCCAGGGACCCATATCCCTTACATCTTATTGTTCTGTCATCCTCCTGTTTCCAATAGGCTGTTGGCCAGAATAATGTCTCAGTTCCAGCCATCATGTTTCAACCAGTAGGAAGGAGTAAATGAGAGGTAAGATGTGATCAGGACTTGATTTCATGACCACAATCAGCTGCAAGGGTAAGTGTGAACTGCAGTCCTCTTCTCTGAGGCCACAGGTCCAGACAAAAATCAGAGGCTTTAACACAGTGGAAGAAAGGAGAATGGATATTTAGAGCCAAATAGCAGCCTCTTCTGCAATAACCCATGCCCCATCCACTTATACATTTTTGGCCTAACAAAGTATTTTTCTGTTTGGATATAGCAGCAGAAAACATTTATAGAGAGCTTATTAGGTTCCAGGCAATTAACCAAATCCTTTTAAATTGTTTTTGTTTTTTCATTTAATTCCCACAACTACTGCTATGAAAGATATGCAGTTATTCTTCCCTTTTCACAAATAAGGAAATGATGATTCAGAAAAGTTAAGCAACTTACCATGTTGGATTTAAACCCAGGTTTTTCTGATTCCAGAACCTAACTCCTAATCTGCTATACTGAGGAATTGACCAAAGGTTTTAGATCTGCCATCCTTTCTCACCTTGGATACTATTAAAGAAAATTGTGAAGTACCATGCAAACATTAGGTGTTATTAATATATCACTGGTGTCTTTACTTTTTAATATACTTTTTAATTTTTTAAAGAGACTTAGATTACATAAATGTTACATAAAAAATATAGGAGATTCCCATATGCCCCACTCCCCAGCCCTCCCACATTTTCCCACATTAACGATATCTTCATTAGTGTGGTACATTTGTTACAATTGATAAACACATTTTGGAACATTGCCACTAAGCATGGATTATAGTTTACATTGTAGTTTATACTCTCTCCCGTAGATTTTTGTAAGTTATTACGAGATATATAATGGCCTGTATTTGTCATTGAAATGTCATTCAGGACAATTCCCAAGTCCCGAAGATGCCCCCAAACTACACCTATTTTTCCCTCTCCCTCCCCTCAGAACCTCCAGTGGCCACTGACTCCACATCAATGATAAAAGTTCTTCCATTGTTAGAATCACAATAAGTCTATAGTAGAATAACACTAAGTCTACTCTAGTTCATCATTCATTCCCCAATCCTGAGGATTCTGGGATGGTGATGCCCACTCTGCCTCCAATTGAGAGGGGGCTTAGATCCCATGGGGCAGATGGATAGGACTATCTTATTTGCAGTTGCAGACTCTCTCTGTTCCTTGAGATGGCCATTGTCCATACTCATCTTGTTTGTTGTCTTGGGTGAGACCAATGACCTGGAAAGCAGGTGTTGCAAATCTGTTGAGATTCAGGGCCCAACTGGTACATGGGCAGCCCAAAGATTTAAGTCTCTTGGACATACACCTATCAACTCTAATACTAACTGTAGGTTGAAATAGAAGGGGCAGAAGAGCCATGAGTAGGGAAACCACAACTAAGTCTAACTCTGTCACACAGGGGAGCATAAATTCCAAAGTAGGGCCCATTGGCAGGTGCCAAACCCCCAAGCTGTCTGCCCTGCCCACAGTGTCTGGATGTCTCCAGAGCCCTCAGGAGCCCCGCCATTTGAGGCAATATTTATTTTGGCAGAGATATATACATAAGCATAACCTCTGGAATGACCTACTGACTCACTTTGAAGTCTCTTAGCCATATAAACTCATTTGTCTTTACCCTTTCCCCCCAGCTCCTTTTTTTTTTTTTCTCTCTCTCTCTCTTTTTACCGGGAGGTCCCAGGGATTGAACCCAGTTCCCTCCATATGGGAGACAGATGCCCAACCATTTGAGCCACATCTGTCCCCCTCCCCCTTTTGATTAAGGTCTTTTACTAGTTGGTGCTTTGTAGTAATCCCTTGGTGCCAGGGAGGCTCATCCCCGGGAATCATGTCCCATACTGGGGGGAAGTTAATGCATTTATATACTGAGTTTGGTTTAGAGAGAGGCCACATTTGAGCAAGAAGGAGGCTCTCAGGAGGTAACTTTTAGGCATACTATAATACTAGGCTAAGTTTCAATTTCAAAAGTAAAGGTCTATAAGTACAATCATCACTATTAAAGGCCCATCAATCGTCCATCCTCCTTCATGAGTCATTGCTCCTATACTCAGGGGATTCTTGCTGTTCCATTAGAGAATGTGGCAGAGCTCCCCAGGATGGGAATTCAACATTCTTTTGGTTATTGTGTGAATCTCCACCCACTGTGACAATGCCCCATGAACACTTGAACACATTCATATGCCTTATAGAGATATCCCAGGTGAACCTCCTTCCATGCATCCCCCGTCTCTGATACCCCACACCAATGATCCTCCCCTGCCACAGTTGTAACCCTTCTGTGATCCAAAAGTTCTTCAAAATTGAAACCAGCAAAATAACTGAATACAATTAATAAGAAAATAATATAATAATGATAGTTTTAAAAATAATGAATAAAATAGAAAAAAGTTTTAAAGTTTGAAATAAAAAAAATAATAAAATTTAAAATTTTTTTTGACATTATGCCCCTCATCACTGTAAGATCTGTTGTCTTGTATATACAGTGACATTTTCTTCTGTTTATTTCCCCAGTGTCTTATTTTTTTCATTTTGTCTTCAAAGAAGCTTTAGGTTACAGAAAAGTCATGTACAGAATATAGGTGGTTCTCATATACCCAACATCCTCCCCCTTTCCCCTACTAATAACATTTATTACAATTGATGTACAAATATTGAAACATTGCTATTAACCATGGTCAATGATTTACATTATGGTTTACATTTTTGACCATACACTTTTATAGATTTTAATGAAGTTTAATATGGTCTGTATCCATCATTGCAAGATCATGTAGAACAATTCCATCACCCCAAAAATGCCCCTTGTTCCATGTATTCTGTTCCTCCCTCTCCCTTCCCTCAGTACCCATGGTAACTACCAAGATTAAGTCATTGAGAGACAAGATTCATAGTTACTTGCAACAACATTGAGAACTTGATATACTGGCCTGTCCTCCCCTCTTAGGCATTGCCTATGCTCTCAAGAGACTCCCACCCCTCTATCTGATATCGTAGCAGGACTTCCCAGGATGGGAGTCCAACACCTTCCGACTCATTATGTGAGTCTCCACCACTGATACAACACACTATGACAAGATGTACATTATACACTCCCTAGAAGGCTGCCTCAGATGCACCCTTTCCTGCATGCCCCCCACATCCAACACCTTAAACCAGTAACCCTCCCCTGCCATATTTGCCAAAAGAACATTCTCAATGTTATAGTTTCAACCATATACCCACAAACCTCCATAGTTCACCTGCTCCCTCCCACAACCCTCACCCCTATTCCATGGACAGTCCAACCCATCCTCCCCACCCTACCCTTCTCATAGACCAGCACTGCCCAGCCCAATAGCATCACTGCATCACTGGTGCTTTTAGCATGATCTTATAATTTATCATTCAAACTAGGACACTTGAGACCAAAAAAGATGCTATTAATAATTACTCTAGGGCAACAAGCATAAACCAGGCCTGTCTCAGGTAAACCAAGTCTTACAGCCATACTAATTTGAGTCATTCCTCAATCCCAACCCATTTCTAGCCAGAAATGTCACTATAGGGACCCTACACAATTCTAGTAATTACTGTTAAAACACATGAAAAAAATTTAACTCTTCAATATTAATAACATGGTACCATAATATACTTGATACTGTGTAACATTACAAGAATGATTTTGTAAGATGATTAATCCATAAAAAGAAGGATAAATTTTATTATTTAGCCAAAAGTACCCGAGCAGTCCTTCCAGACCTTCCAAAGTCTCAGGCCCCCTACCTCTAGAAAATTAAAAAAGAAAGATCTATCTTGTTTGAGACTCTGTATATTAGTGTTCTATTTGTTACAGCAATTAAGCTAAAACCCTAATACTGAGGAGAACATCAAGCATCCGTTTTTACCAAAACCAAAAGTATATCTCTTCCAGACTCCTTCCCAAGGCTGACGAAAAACAAACTTTCTTAGGGTTGTATATTGAAAGCTATTATCTCTAGTTTCATCCAAACTTGGACCTTAACAATGTTAGAAAAGACTCAGGTGAGTCATTAGGAAAAGCTATCTAAATTCAGACTTCTGCCAAGATGTAGCATCCTTTGGTTATTTCCAAGAAAGCCATAGGTACTCTTAGAGGTCACTTAATTTGGATTGAAGCCAAAAAATGAGGAAACTAATCCTACATCAGATGGTGTATTCTCTACACGATTCATAATCCAATACTACATAATCCAATTAAAAGCTCACACTAGGGTTCTCTACATTCTTGAAGGTCTGGCTACCATGGCTCTGTCAGGGGCTAGGACAGACTCAATTAAGCTGTTTGTGTGTATGTGAATATGCACTTATCCTCTAAACCAAACACTGTATAATCTGGCCAAACTGTAGGGTTCTAAAATGTGAACTCTGTTTACATCTGTGTGGGAAGATCACCAGTGACTCTGTGTGTCCTTTCTTTCTTCAAGTTTTTTCATTCAGAATCAAATACTTCTGAAATTATATTGAATAAATAATACTTTTGAAATCAGAAAAAAATGACCCTTAAGAAAGATCATTAAAATATGTACATAATGATCCTGTATTAGTTATCTATTGCTAACTAATAACCAACCCCAAAACTCTAAATATAAATATAAATATTAAAACAATAGTAAATATTTATTACTTTGAAGTTTCTGTGAGTCAGGAGTTTGGAAGCAGCTTGGCTGAGTGACTCTAATTCAGGGTCTCTCATGAGATTGCTGTCAGATATTGGCAGGAGCAGCAGTCACCTTAAGGTTTGACTGGAGCTGGAGGATCCACTTCCAACATATCTCACTCATATGGCATTCGCTGGCAGGAGGCCTTGTAGGCCACTCCATAGGCAGCTTGAATGTCCTCAGATTTGGCAGCTGCCTTCCCCTAAAACCTGTGATCTGAGAGAGAGCAAGGCAAAAGCCACAATGACTTTTATGACCTAGTGCTAGAAGGTATACACTGTCATTTCAACCATATGCTAGTCATTAAAAGCAAGTTACTAAGTCCAGCCCACATTCTAGGAAAGGTGAATTAAGCTCCACTTCTCAAAGGGAAGGATATTAGAGAATATGTGGACATATTTTCAAACCATAATTGAGCACATACTCACAAAAAGGGGGAAAAATTAAGTATATGTACACAGATGCATATAACGTATTGAAAAATCCTAAAGATAAGTCAAAGTCTCAAAAACAGTTATCCCTGAGAGTGAAAATACAATAATTTATACAGCTTTCTTCTTTTACTTTATTTTCTACTTTTTCTAAACAAAAATATTTTTCTTTTGCAATAAAAAAGGAAAGTTTTATAAATTTGCATTCCTGGATATTTGTGGTCAATATGGTGAAACAAATTTTATTTAACAATAGGTGAACTTGACAAAATTGATATTCTTAGAATTTTTATTCTTATCCATGAATATGGTGTTTCTCTCCATTTATTTAGGCCTTCTTGAATGTCTCTTAATTGTGATAATTTTCTCTGAAGGATCTGTGCATATCTTTGGTTGGACTTATTCTTAAGTACTTGATATTCTCTGACACTCTTAATTATCTTCTTTTAGATTATATCTAGTTTTCAGTTGCTGCTATAGAGAAATTAATGTATTTTCATATTAATCTTACAACTAGACAGCTCCCTAAACTCTCTTATTATTTCTAATATTTTGTCTTAAATTTTGAATTTCTACATAAGTAATCATATCATCTTGAAAATAATGACAGTTTTATTTCCTCCTTTCCAATCTTGTATCTCTAATTTCTTTTTCTTCATTATTTCTGTAGGATAGGAACTACAATACCATGTTAAGTAAAAGTAACCATCATGGCATTTTTTGTTTCATTTCTGAATGAAATGAGAGTGCTTTCAATATTTCCCCATTAAGAGTATATTTGCAGTAGGTTTTTTTATGGGAAGTTTTTAAAGGAAGTAGTCTTATAGTTATAATTTACAAAGAGTTGTTTTTAACAAAAATTCAACATTATCAAATGCTTTTTCTGAATCTAGTGAAATAATTACATTGTTTTCTCTTATAACCTGTTAATGTGGGAAATTACACTTGTAGATTTTTTAAAAATCATGCTATTCTTTCATATCTGGGGCACACCCAATGTGATCATGGTATTGTTAACTTTTTATGCACTGTTAGATACAATTTGCTAAAACTATTTGTGATTTTTACATCAATATTTACAAGTGACATAAGGCTGTAAATTTTTTTCTCCTAATGTACTTACATCAGAATCAAGATTACTCATTTTGAGTATATCAAAATTGTAAACCTTAAATGATAAAAAAATCCATAAACAATTTTAAAAGAGAGAAATTGGGACAAGAGATAAGCAAAATATATAACTGACAAAGTATTGACACTCCAAATATATAAAAAAAAACTCTTACAAATCAATAAGAAAAAGACTAACAACCAAAATCAGATGAGCAAAGGATAAGAAATATAATTCACAAAGAGGACAACCCAAATGTTTAGTTGGTATATAGAAAAACTGTCAATCTCACTATTGATAAGAATAATGTATGCATATATGTGTATTTGCTTAAAAAAAAAAAAAAGAATAATGCAAATTTGTATATAGTTGTATAACATTCTAAAACCCATCAGAACAACAAAATTTTCAAAAGAAATCAAGTCTTGGTGTTGTTGACAATGCAGAAAAACAGGAATTGTCCTACTCAGGTGGTGGAAGTATAAATTGGTAATAACATTTTGTAGAGCAATTTATAAATCTTTAGTGAAATTGAAAAAATGCATGTCTTAACATCCAACAATTATACTTCTACAGACCCTTACATGATCCAGAAACAACTTTAATGTCTTTCAATAGGGGATAGCAAACGGAATTATAGGGCAGATAAAATACCTCTATCTGCATATCTATACAGGCATACATCTTGAAAACATTATGTTGAGCAAACAAAAATGTCAGCAGAAAATAGCATGTACAATATGGGAGCATCTTTACAATCTTGAAAACATACAAGTCAGTGTAACATTTGTTTACAGCTACAAATGCATGAGTTGAAATATAAAGCATGGATAAAAATGATACACCTTCCTGAGAGTGGGTGATTCCAGGAAAGGAGGGAGAAGAAAGGAATGGGGAAAGGCAAGGAGGTTTCAGTTGTGATGCTAAATGTTTGCTTACTTTTACAAATTTGAAGAAAATACAACAAAGTATTAACATTTGTTAATTTGATAGTGAAGAGTATATGGATGCTTATTTTCTATCTCTAATTTTCCATGATTTTTGTAATTTTCCATAACTTTAAACAAATGTCTATGTAAAACAACCTCTTTAATCAAGTATTTGATAAGTACCGATGTCACTTTACCACTCTTTTTGCCCCTACATGTTCTCTATGTAATTCTGTATGTTTGTGACTGAATATTCCCTGGACTTCAATTTAATCATCATTAATATTAGAGTGTTGAATAAATGGTCATTTAAGATTTTTCCTAGATCCAATGTGCTAGGTGCCTTTCCTTTCCCATCCCCTTACACATTTTAAAGTTCATTACCTGACTCTATTATCAGTCCTTCTTCCTTTCTTTACTCTCTTTAAGTCTCATTTTGTGAAAAGTTACCATTCCTGGCATATGGCCAAAGCATGCTCAGTAATCAAGTTCGTAAATACTCTAGACAAGTTGTATTTTTCACTTTGTTTACTTCTGAGTCCTCCAAATTCCATTTAAAAGCCCTAAATTTTCAATGTCATCTCTGACATAGAAGACGTGCAGGAAGAAGAAGGTGGTCATTGACAGAACGGCGCTTCATGGGGACAGGGTTGCTACTGCCTTCTCACCTGGATATTAGGCTCCAGCAAAATAGCAGCTAATTTAGAAATTGACTAAAATGAGGACATCATACTCCTTGTACAATCTGGGTAGAGCAGCTTGGGTGGAACAAATTGTACTTTGTCACTTCCAGCAAGAGTAATTCTCCGTGTTCCCTGGGGGTGGGGTAAAGCGGGAAGGGGTAGCGCAGCGAGGGGATTGCCCCAGGTCAGAAACATCCTGTAGCGCCTCTGCATCTCTGCATCAGAAGGAAGGTGCTTTGAAAGGCTGGGCATACTCCGGTCGGAGACCGCACCGAACAGCGGCAGCCTAGAGAGCTCCTGGCTGCAGTCAGCGCTGCCCGCGGAGCTGGGCCCCCGGGAGCCGCGGAACCCGCTCTTTCCAGCTCCACCGCCGCGCGCCAACCCTGGTGGCCGAGATCGCCGAGGTCACGGAGGAGGCTGGCGGGGCCGGAGCCGGCTGCCCAGGCCCGCGAACCTTCCCAAGCTCAGGAAGACAGCGCAGCCATGGGCTACCAGGGGCAGCTGCCGGCCATCCCGCCGCAGGTAAAACTGGCGACTGGGACTTGTCTGAAGTCAATTCTCTAAAAGTTGCAACCTGCAATCGAAGTCAGTTCCTGCTTTGCGCTGAGGTCTTGATTTAGCACTGCGGAAAGTTCGAGAGAATAAGTTTTGCCTTAATATGACTTTTTCTGGCAGACGCTTTTCAATAACACTTTTAAATTCACAAATTCACATTAGTAAATTCACAAATTCGCTAAAGTTTCATGTATTCTGGATTCCATACAGCGGTCCCTGGCCCAGCTGTACAGTATTTGGGACTTTTTAGAATGGAATTTGCTTACAAAGCACTGTATACTAGTTATTATTATTATCATTCGCATTAATTATTATTATGATAATTATCCTTGTTGATATTACTTATTAGTATACTATTATCATGCTAGCATCCTGCATTTCCTATTTGTCTGACACTTTTTCTAATTTTTTTCTAATTGAGCTAGTAAATATTTGTTTAATAGCCATTTTATCTATTGAAATAGAGAGCTCTAGATGACAAAGAAACTCTCGTTTCTGAACATAAAGAGAAAACTTGTCGTCAGTTCGCTGCTGTTTTTAATGTTGTCAACTCGATCATAGGATCCAGTATAATAGGTAAGTGCTTCTTTTAAACTTTCAGGCGAAAAGGCCAAATTTAACGCTCTTATTAAGCTGCTAGTATTCATTGATTGTCTTTAAAGAAAGAATCTTAAATGATAAAATTGGTAATTTTCTTCCATAAAAGTCCATTGTAGTAATATGCGCCAGTCTTTTTAGGCTGAAAATGGGATTGTGATTGACATTCTTTCCATGGTTGGGGCCAGTTCTTTATATGCAGTGAAATTAAGGTGGAGCTTGCAATATGGGAGATGCTGCATTTTTTTTTCATAGGCTGCATGGTCAATTGATAGTGGCACCTAATATACTTTTTCCTCTTCCTGAGGTGTTCCCCATTACCTGAATTGCCTTTCTATGACCTTCTAAAAGTGTAAAATGATCAGAAATTTTGAAATATTCATGGAACAAAAGATTAATATAAAAACATTTTGCAAAAAATAAAATCCAAACAATATTTCCTTGCTCATCTGTATAATGTCCAATTTTAAAGTACAAAATTAATATGATATATTAATTTTAAATCATTTAGCAAATAAATGCAAATTTTTTCATTGAAAAATCCATTTAATTTTTTAACAGAGAGGCCAATCAGCATTAAACGAGCAGCTCTTTTATTTTCCCAATATTTTAGAAGCAAAGGGAAAATTCTGAAAAAAAATTTTTAAGTGCATTGCATTATAGTAACAAAGACATTTAATTTTTCAACGAGTAATATTCTTTCTGTTATTTGAAAACATCTAGTTTTAGAAAAGACAGATGACAAAGTTCTGCAAACAGCAATATTCATTGAAAATATAACTTTATACTACAAAGTTTTAACATTTTAGTCAATCATCATCCTCTGAAAATTGAACATTAATCTGGATTGAGTTACTTTACTTATCTTTCACAGGTTATGTTTCTTGGTTTTATACATTTCCATACATAGACAATTATTTTTTCCAAATAGTATGTAAAATGGAATTACTTGAGGCAAAGATTAAGCAAGTAGGGGCAAGGAGTGGTTTGAAAGTCTGCTGCTATGAACCAGGGAGGTGAGGGGCATCTGTGCTTGGCAGAATTCCAGAATTAATTCCTGATTCATATCAGCAACTTTAAAAACTACCTCATAATTGTGCCATGCAGGTTTTTGTGTGTTTTGGGTTTTTTTTGGGGGGTGGGCATGTGTTTTAGTCTTTTTTTTTAAAGGAAGTTCTTTTCAGAGAAGAAAAACTCTGCATGTACTGTTTTAAATATGTTTTATTTTAAATATTTATTGCTCATAACCTAAAAATATTTATATGAGACAATTTATTGTCTTCCCCCCCAAAAATCCTAAGAAATAATTTTATATTACCCAGTCTTAGTTTTTTTAAAAAATACTTTTGCCTTCTTATTTTTCTCCCCTTTTTTCTACATGCCCACCCCATTTGCACTCCAGAGTCAGTCTTTTTAATATCCCATTACCTTTCTGTGCTCCTTACTATCCTCTGTGCTTTCCTGGTGAGCACATAGGAAGGGTTTGGGGTCATTACTCTCCACATAGTCTAGGGAATATGTCACCCTCACCATGAAGTGAACATTATTTGTGTGAACTAGCATCTGTTTTCATTTTCTGCTCTCTGATTCTTTTTCCATCACCTCATAAACTTGCCTTCTTGATGTGTCTCTAAATTAATTGATAACATTTTATTCTGAAATAAGCATTAAAAAGCTAAGTAATATTAGATTTTAGTACTGCACTGTTCCAACTATGCCATGTAAATATGTAAATTTACTTAGCCTATTATACACAGGACTTGGGGGAAAGCTTCTGTACTTCTATATGTCTTATTAATGTGAGGTATGGGGCATTTTATGTATTTCCAGGATTGCCTTATTCAATGAAGCAAGCTGGCTTTCCTCTGGGAATATTGCTTTTATTCTGGGTTTCATATGTTACAGGTAAAATACCATATAATTGCTTATTCCTGCAACTGAAATTGTTTTATGACTTTTTTACATGCACATGTGCGTGTACACACACACACATACACATATACAAACCCTGCAATTGAATTTCTTAGTTAATTAAAAAGTGCATCATAATATCCAAAGAACCTTTAGACATTTATGTCTGAGATTTACTTTTCTTCCTAATCCTTTGAAGAGATTACAAAAAGCAAAAGAACATTATATATTACCAAGCTTAAATCCTTTTCATGTGCCTTTTTTCACTTTATTTAGAAAGTGGTAGTTGGAAGAGTCATTTCAAAGGTTGGAGTAAGGCTAAGAGAGAACTGTGCTCTGAAAGTGTAGATGGCAGGGTTTCCTTTCCACCAGAGCCAACAGGAGGTTTGCTCAAGCAAGAAACTTCTTTCAGCTATGTTTGTACAGGTGGAATTGAAATCCCAGGTGCTCAATCTGCAGGGTTTACACCCCTCCCCGCCTCACCCACTGCCTGCCCACCCTCACTGTCTGCTCCTATCTTTAAATGCAACAGTAAGGTGAATTCTTCTCTTGGGTTTCCACCTCTTCGTGTAACATGTTCATTCACACCCACTTATTTCTACTCCGCTGTCTAAATGCAGGCTTCACTACTCATAATCATTTCTTCTTCCAATTGTCCTTGTCCCTGCCCTATCATTCCTCCATCTCACCCCATGACAAATATGGAACTTTTCCTCTGCATCAGGATCATTGTAAAGAACCAGCCGTCATAAACAGACACCACTTGCGGTGGTTGCTGCTGTGGTGGATGCTGTGTGTGGCCGCCTAAATGCCCTTTTACCAGCTAGTACAAAACACCTCAGCTGCCCCCTGCTCCAGAGCATTGGCCTGGTCTTCAAGGGAGCTGCCCCCTTGTGAGGTCATGACCTCCACCCCCCCTTTCCCTATGGCCTTCAGCCAGTGCATGACTGATAGAGACCTAGAGGCTGGCCTCTGTGCCTCGAGGAGGGACCAATGTGTGGTATGTTCTGGTACCACCACAGGACCAGCCTGCAGCTGATTGCCACCTGAGACTGCATCCTTCCCTGATGAGCTGTTTCCCCTGCCCTATGCTTCATTCTTCTCCCCTGAGAGCACACTATCCATAAAGCCCTTGGCCAAGAATCTCTGTCCAAGCTCTGCTTTTGGGGACCCTCACCTAAGAGCTCTGGCTTTGAATACCAGCATTTAAGTCTGTTTTTAACTTAGGCTGCAGGAAAGACAGTAAAGCTTATAGCAGCTACCAAATCCATAGTTGTAGAGTCAGTGAATTTCCTTCCTCCCTACTCAATCCCCACACCACCATCTGCACCCCCAAGACCGAAGCTTCTTATAGCTTCTACAGCTTAACTTAATAGTGTGAGACCCGTGACTCTGTGTTTATTGACTTGCTGGTGTTTAAAACCTGTGTTCTATTTCTTAGAGCATTTATCACACTAAAAACAATCCATTCAACGGTTTCCTCTTGTCCTTTTTTAATTTCCTGTTTCTCAGTCAATCAGCATTGACAAACAATTAATTTCCTGCCAGGTATAACTATGGCTTAAGTGCATTGTAAATATTTAAGCATATTTTAAACCAGTGGATTAAAAAACCTATGTCGCCTATGAATTCAGTCCTTGAGTTTAATAAACCCAAAGCATATTATAGATAAATAATTTTAAAAGTTAATAACTTTCTCAACTGTTGTTATATGAACCTACAGCAATGACTGTGAGCAGTCCTTTGCAAAGTCATATATATACAGTAAATAAATACCAGAAAAAAGCAAAAATGATTATAGAAAATGGCTCATTTTGTTTTGCAATTAGTCTTTTAAAAGCAAAATATACAACTAGAGTATAAATTTGATTTTATAATTGACACTATAAAACAGTAGTTTGTCTCTAGAGTTGTTCTTTCATCTTTTTTATATCTCTAATGAGATATGTTCACTTTAACCGGCAGCTTTTCTAAGTTCTGTTTTGTGAAATGTTGGGAAAATGAAACAATTATAAATATTTACAACAAATAATTATATTTTAATTTGCTTTAAGATTTTCCTATTTTTCATTAAAGTAAAATGATTTGTGTTATCCAAGCATATGTAATGATTTAACTGACAATTTCTCTGTTAAGCAACATAGACTCATTCATGGATTATTTAAAATTTTGCATTCAAATACATGTAAAGGGGGATCAAAATGTTATAGTGATTATATTTAAGATTCTTAAGACTTTTTAGAAAATATATTTATAGTCTGCAGTTTTTAAAACCTTTTTTTTTAGGAGGTACTGGGTATTGAGCCTGGGACCTCATATGTACGAAGCAGGCATTCAACCACTGAATTATACCTGCTCCAGCTAAAAATTTTTATTTTTAGAGAAGTTGTAGGTTTTCAGAAAAATCATGCAGAAAATTCAGAGTTCCCATATACCCCCTCCCATCTATTCTTAACACCTAGTATTAGTGTGGTACATTTTTTATAATTGAAGAGAAATAGTATTATAATTGTACTATTAACCATTGTCCATTGTTTACGTTAGGGCTCCCTGTTTATGTTGGACAGTCCTATGAGTTTTTAAAATTTTTATTCTAGTAGCAAATATACAACCCAAAACTTCCCCTTTTTAACCACATTCAAATATATAATTTGATGCTGTTAATTATGTTCACAATGTTGTGCTGCCATAATCACCATTCATTACCTAAACTTTTCATCTCGCCAAAGAGAAACTCTATTCAATTCAAACATTAACTATGCTGCCCTCCAAGCCCCTGGTACCTATATTCTAGATTCTGACTCTATGAATATGCTTATTCTAATTATTTCCTAACAATGAAATAATACAATATTTGTCCATTTTGCTTAACATAATGTCTTCAAGATTCATTAATGTTGTCACATGTGTCAGAACCTCATTCCTTTTTATGGCTGAGTAATATTCCATTGCATGTATATACCACTTTTTTTTTATCCATTCTTTGGCTGGTGGGCACTTGGGTTGTTTCCATCTTTTGACAATAGTGAGTCATACCTCTGATTGGTATGCAAATGGCTATTCAAGTCCCTGCTTTCAATTCTTTTGGGTACATACCTAGAAGTGGTATTTCTAGGTCATACCATAATTTTATATTTAACTTTGTGAGGAACTGCCAAAATGTCCTCCACAATGGCTGCACCATTTTACATTCCCACCAACAATGAATGAGTGTTCTCATTTCTACACATTCTCTCCAAACTTGTTATTTTCCTTTAAAAAAAAAAAAAATAGTAGTTATTATAATAGGTGTGAAATGTTATCTCATTGTGGTTTTCACTTGCATTTCCTAATAGTTAATGAAGTTGAACATCTTTTCATGTGCTTTTTGGTCATTTGTATATCTTCTTTGGAGGAATATAATTCAAGTTTTTTACCCATTTTTTATTGGGTTGTTTGCTTTCTGTTGTTGAGTTGAAGGATTTCATTATAGATTCTGGATATTAAACCCTTATTGGATATGCTTTCAAATATTTTCTCCCATTCTATAGGTGGTCTTTTACTTTAATGATAAAGTCCTTTGAGGCACAGAAATTTTTAATTCTGATGAGGTCCCATTTATCTATTTTTTTCTTTTGTTGCTTGTGTTGGTGGGTAAAGCCTAAGAAACTATTGCCTAACCCAAGGTCCTGAAATGCTCACTATATTTCCTTCTAGGAGTTTTATAGTTCTGGTTCCTATATTTAGGTCTTTGGTCCATTTTGAGTTGAATTTACATAATGTGATAGAAGGATCCACCTTCATTCTTTTACATATGGATATCCAGTTTTCCTAGCACTATTTTCTTTCCCAGTTGAGTGGACTTGGAACCCTCTTCAAAAATCATTTGGCTATAGATGTGAGGGCTTATTGCTGAATTCTCATTTTGATTCCATTTGTCTATATGTCTGTCCCTGTGTCAATACCATGCTCTTTTTTTTGAGGTACCAGGGACTGGTCCCAGGACCTCGTACATGGGAAGCAGGCACTCAACCACTGAGCTACAACTGCTACCCAGTGAGAGTTGGTCTTTTTGTTTGTTTACTTGCTATTCTTTTTTTTTAGGAGGTACCTATACCTGCTCCCCAGTATCATACTCTTTTGACTACTGTGGCTTTACAATATGATTTAAAATTGTGAGGTATAAGTCCTCCAACTTCATTCTTCTTTTGAAAGATTGCTTTAGCTATTTGGGATCCCTTACCCTTCCTTATAAATTTGATGCTTGACTATTAATTTCTGCAAAAAAACATATTAGAATTTTGATTGGGATTGCATTGAATCTGTAAATCACTTTGGGTAAAATTGACATTGTCATGATTTGAAACTGTATGTAACCCATTAAAATATGATCTTAAATTTAACCCATTCTGTGGTAAGTAGTACTTTCTGATGAGGCTACTTTAGTTAAGGTATGACCCACCTCATTAAGGATAGGTTTTAATCCTATTACTGGAGTCCTTTATAAGAGAATGAAATGCAGACAAAGAGAAAGCCATGGAAACAAAAAGCTGAAATCAACAAAATCTGACAGAGAAAGGAGCAATCAGGAGCTGCCACCATGTACCTTGCCATGTGGCAGAGGAACCAAGGATCTCCGGCAGCCAGTCTTCAGGAAGAAAGCCTTGCCTTGATGATGCCTTGATTTGGACATTTTCCTGGCCTTAAAACTGTAAGCTAGTAAATTCCCATTGTTTAAGCCAAGCCATTTCATAGTATTTGCTGCAGCAGCCTAGAAAACTAAAACAGACATCTTAACAATAGTTAGTCTTCCAACCCATGAAAATAGAATGTCTGTTGTTTATTTAGGTCTTCTTTCATTACTTTCAGAAATAACTTTTAATCTTCTATGTACAAGTCCTTTATATTCTTGGCTAAATTTATTCTAGATATTTTATTCCTTTAGTTGCTATTGTAAATGGTTTTTTTTTTTCTTGATTTCCTCTTCAGATTGTTCATTACTATTGTATATAACACTACTGATTTTTGCATGTTTATATTGTACCCTAACACTTTGATGAATTTCTCCATTAGTTTTAGTAGCTTTATTGTGGGTTTTGGGGGGATTTTCTGTATGAAGGATCATGTCATCTGTAAATAGGGAACATTTTATTTCTTCTTTTCCAATTTGGATGCCTTTTATTTATTTTTCTTGCCTAATTTCTCTGGCTGGAATTTCCAGTACAATATTAAGTAACAGTGGTGACAGTGGGCATCCTTGTCTTGTTCTTGATCTTTGAGGGAAATATTTCAGTCTTTCACCTTTAAGTATGATGTTAGCAGTGGGGTTTTCACATATGCCCTATGTCAAGTTAAGGAAGTTTCTTTCTATCCCTAGTTTCTAAGTGTTTTTATCCAGAAGGGCTTTTTCTTCTGGATTTTGTCAATTGTGACAATTGAGATGATCATGTGTTTTTCCTCATCATTTGAGTAATGCGTTGGATTAAAATTAATTGATTTTCTTATGTTGTACCAGTTTGCAAACCTGGGATAAATCCCTCTTGATCACAGTGTGTAATTCTTTTATACAAAAGAATTATGTATCTGTTGGATTCAGTTTGCTAGTATTTTGTGGGTCATGCTTTTTTATCCATTCTGCCAGTCTCTGCCTTTTGACTGGAAAGCTTAATCCATTTACATTGTTTTAACTTTATTTATTTATTCCCCCCTCCCCCCGCCCCATCATTTTGCACTTGCTGTTTGCTCTCTGTGTGTTCTTCTGTGTCTGCTTGTCTTCTCTTTAGGCGGCACCGGGAACCGATCCTGCGACCCTCTGGAATGGAGAGAGGCTGCTCAATCTCTTGCACTGCCTCAGCTCCCTGATCTGCTGTGTTTCTCATTGTCGCTCTTCTGTGTCTCTTTTTGTTGCATCATCTTGCTCTCCACACGGGCCAGCACTCTGTGTGGGCCAGTACTCCTGTGTGGGCCAGCACTCCGCATGGGCCAGCACACTGCATAGGCCAGCACTCTGTGGGGGCCAGCACTCCACATGGGCCAGCTCTCCACTCGAGCCAACTTGCTTTTCACCAGGAGGTCCCAGGAACCGAATCCTGGACCTCCCATATGGTAGACGGGAGCCCAATCACTTGAGCCACATCCGCTTCCCAATCCATTTACATTTAAGTAAATACTGATAAGGTTTGACTTTCTTCTGCCATTTTGCTACTTTGTCTTTGTTAGTCTTATACCTTTTTTGACCTGAAATTCTTCCATTAATGCCTACTTTTGTATGTATTTTATTTTATTTTATTTTATTTTTGTATTGTATTGCTTTGAGTCCTTTCTCATTGCTTTCAGAATATATTTTTCAATATTTTCGTTGAGGCTACCATGGAATTAAAATTAGGATGGAATTTAACATCCTAAATCTGTAACAATCATATTTGATTCTATTCCAACCTAACTCCACTAACATACATATACAATGTTCTTATACCTTTCTGTTCCCCACCTTTTTTTAACTTGTAAATTATATCTTTGTACATTTTATGTCCAAAATCATATTTTTATGCCTTTGCATTTAGCACCTATAAGACATAGAAAGTATAGTTAAATACCAAAAAATATAATACAATAGTACTGGCATTTATAATTATCCATCCAGTTACCTTTACCAGGCTCTTTATTTCTTTATGCCATGCTGATCCACTATGTACTGTCTTTTCCTTTCAGTCTGAAGAACTCCCTTTAACCTTGACCATAAGACAGATCTATTAGAGACTAACTCCCTCAGCTTTTGTTTATCTGGGAATGTCTCCATCTCTCCCTCATTTTTGAAAAAAAGTCTTGTCAAAATAAAATTTTTGGTTGACAGTTGTCTTTAACCACTTAAAATATTTCATCATACTGCCTTCTTGCCTCCATGATTTCTGATGAAAAATCACACAGTCTTATTAGGATTCCCTTACCCATAACTCATTGCTTTTCCCTTGAAGCTTTCAGAACTCTCTCTTTGTTCTTGGCATTGGACTGTTTTATTACTATATATTAGGCATGGTTCTCTTTGAATTTATCTTGTTTGGGTTTACTTGGGCTTCCTGAATATGCATATTCATAAAGTTAGGCTTCATTGATTCAGGAAGTTTTTGGCTGTTATTTCTTTGAATATTCCTTCTGCCCCTTCCTCTCTTGTGATTTTCTGCAGAGCTTAGCCCTCTTATCAAAAAGGTCAGGCTGAGGCAAGTATGAAGTGCAGAGTCCTCCTGGTCTTATCCTAGCCTATGTAGAGCTGTGGAGCCCACTTCTTTTCCTGGGCTTGTGTTTGCTGGGGCCTTAGGAATTCCCTTCTTTACAGTTTACTATGAATGCCCCCTCTACTCCATCTCAAATAGACTTTCATCCCCTCCTGGGTTCTCTGTTGTATGACTTAATGCAGGTAGTCCTTTGTCCCTGGCCACTTGGACTTAACTGTTTGTTTCCCTGGTTTAGCTGTCTGCAAGCTGCTTCTCTGCCTTCAGGACAAATTCTGGGAACACAAACCAAGACAAGTTTCCTGGTTCAGACTTTAGGCTTCCACTGATAGATTAGTACTAACATATAGGCATCCCAGTATGCACATAAGGGTTACTCTGCTCCCTCTAGAACAGTGCCATGACCCACAATGGGAATGCAGCCTGGCTCTATACCATGCCTGAGTATGGGAGGGGCAAGCAAGGTTTTGTCTACCATTTATCAGGCTGCTTTTTCTTGATTTGGTGCTTGCCCAGTTATTGCAACCCTTTAACTGCTTTCAGAATTTTGAGGAAGATGGATCTGCCAATTTTTGCTAGTTGTTTAAAGATTCTTTGGGGGCACAGCACCCTGGAATGTCTTCCACTGACACCTTGGTTGTCCGGAAATATAACCTGTATTTTACAAGCAGATGAATTTATTCATTTATGAATTTTGTCATTTATTATTGACTAAATTCTTAGCAAATTGGTAACTTTAAGCAATGTGTTTTGGATTTTTATAAAATTCTCAGCATTCTCACTCCCAAACATACAGTATCACCAAACCTTTAAAACATCTATGAAATTGGTTGCCTCTTCTTTGTTAATCAAGTCCTCATTGGTTTTCTTCCTTGGCCTATTGGTTGCTATTCAGTTTTCCTACCTCTTGCACTTCTTCTATTCCTGACCAATCCTCAATATTGCTGCAAGACTTATCTTTATAGAACTTCAGCCTAATCCTCTGTTACATCCTGTTAGTCAGCCAAAGAGGTGCTGATGCAAAGTACCAGAAATCTGTTAATTAAAAAAAAAAAAAAAAAAAAAAAAAAACTAATTTATTTTTTATTGTGGGTAAAAATCAAAATTTTCACAATACATACCAACGTTTGCAAAATGATATATAAATATATATGCATATATGTGCATTTGCTTACAAAAATGTTATTTATATATATATATATAAATATATTTTAAGAGGTGCTTAGATTACCCAAAATATTACATGGAACCCACTGGGATTCCCATGTTGCCCACCTCCCACACCTCCCAATACATCCCACTTATAAAAAGAATTTGTTTGGGGTAAAAGCTTACAGTTCCAAGGCCCTAAAGAGTCCAACTCAAGGTATCATAAGAGGTACTTTCTCACCAAGTCAGTTGACATGTTTTGAAGTAAGAGGGCAGGTTTGATCTCTCCTTCCATCTTCCTCTTAAGGCTCCATGGGTCTGGCTTCTCCTTATCTCAGCTGTAGGCTGGCATAGGGTTTGTTTCCTTCCAGGCTTCCTCAGCTCAGCTGCTCTATTCTCTTCAGCTGCAAACTATCAGGCAAATGTCTCATCTCTCTTCCCAGGGCCACAGGATCAACATCCTCTCCTTTGCTATGTCTATGGAGCTCTCATTCTTCCTGTGCCTTCTTCTATGTGTCTTCTTGAGTGATTGTCCATTTATATAGCCCACCAAGGGGGCAGGGACTTAAACTGATTTATACCCTACTGATGTGGTCAAATCAAAGCCCTAATCTTAACATAATTTAATCAAAGACATCTCAGCTGAATCTAATACAATCAAAGGTATCACGCCTACCCAGAGGAACAGGCCAGTTTACAAACATAATCTCTCTTTTTGGAATTCATAAATAATCTCAAACTGCTACACATCCCCCCAATAAAAACATTCCACAGCTTTATAACTAAAACAAATATATTATTGCACTGAAATCCCTTCATACTTTGGACACAGTCTACCTATTTAGTCTCATCTCCAGCTACTCTAATGTCTCTCTCACCTAACACCAATGCCATCATGTGTGAACTTTAGGTTTTAGCCATTTTGGACTATTTTACTCAACACATAAAGAATATGCTTTCATGCTGCCTTCTCATCAGTTGTCCCCCTGCCTGACATTCCTTTCTTCTCTACCTGGAAAAATCCTTTTTATCTTTTAAGACACTACTCAACTCTTCTGTGCCCCTTTCCTAGTTTTAAGCAAAGGGAGTAGAATTAATTGCCAATTCTTTTGTGCTGGCAGAACATTTTAAAATCTATTTATTTGATCATTTATCACACTAAATTAGAATTAGATATAGGCATTAGCAACCTTACTATATTAATCATTAATTCACACAACAAATATTAATTGTTCACCAATGTGCCAGGCCTCACTATTGGTACCAATATAGCAATGAAAAATATTATCCCTGCCTTTATGAAGTTCATATGTAATATGTCAGGCAGACAAAAAAAATCACTTAACTATAATATATTGTCAAAAATGCCATAATGAAAATACGTGAAAGATGATAGGGACACATGCATATAACCCAGTCTCAGATGGGCAAGACTATTCTGGAAAGGAGGAAACTCCTCCTCTTAGTGTTTATAGAAAAATGTCAATTAGCAAAGAGAATGTTAGGGTACTCTAAGGAGAGGGAAATGTGGAAATGCAAAAAGGAAATGTGTAAGTCATTCAATCTGGCTCAAGTGTAGGCTTAATGCTTGTGGGATGAAGAAGTTTGGGGAGACAGATATGAAGGCTGTTCATGTAACAATAGTCATTACTATTTCCTGCGGGCTGGCTAGGTGCTGAGCATAATGCAGCCACTATATTTTATCCTTCTGACTCCGTGAAATGAGTATTCATGCCCTACTTTTATGGAAGAAAGAAAATGAGACTCTACTAGGTTAAAGTGACTTGCCCCAAGATCATGCAGTTACTGATGACAGAGTTGGGATTTTCTTTAAGTACATGGATTCTGGAGTCTAACTACCAGGGTTTGAATCCTGACTGCTATTACTAGCTGTGTGGACTTGGGAAGTTACTTAATCTTTCTGTGCCTCACTTTTCTCACCTATTAAGTGGGTTTAATGATAGCACTTACCCAGTGTTGTTGAGATGATTAAAGGAGATAATATATATAAGGCATTTGCAAAAAGGCCTGGCACACAGAGAGTGTTGTGAAAATATTTGTGAGTGTTTTTGTGATTGTTATCATTATTATTATAATTATTATCTGGCTCCAAACACAATACTTATCCACCACAATATGCAATCACTCAAAAATAAGTAAAAATAGCACAAGCTATCGTTTATTGAGACCTTATAACATGCCAGGCATTGTGGTAGATATTTAAACACCATATTCCTCACACCACCCTCAAGACTGGCGTTATTGCCTTTACTTTACAGATAAGACTCTGGAAAGTCAAATTCTTCACCCAAGGTCACACATTTAATGAATAGTTTTTCTGCCTCAAATGGAGTTGGTTTTTATTCAAAAGCATGAAAGGATCCTCGGGAGGATTTTAAGCAGAAGAGAGACATGAGCAGATTTATGCAGTGGTCAGTTCCAAATGGTTGAGGAAGAATGACAAGAATGTCTTGGAATGGAGGGGACGTCAAAAGTGTCTTGGTGCAGACCAGATTGGTAGATGAGAGAACTAGTAGAATTTATTGCAATAATCCAGGCACTAAATGATAAAGACCTAAACCCTAAAATAAAGCAGGTAAGAGATTAGAAGTGAGAGTATACAGTTGAGTAATATGTATGATGCAGTGGTAATGGATTTAGTGATCAAAGGAAGATAGAAAGTGATGGATAATAAAAAGTCTAGGGTTATTTTCAAGTTTCTGTTGATACTATTCATAGATTGGGGGAATATGAACAGGAAACAGTTTCCAAAACAAATATATAAATTAGAATTTGGATATTTTAAAATTTAGATGTTTATGAGAACTCCACAGTAAAATGTTTTTTAGGCAGCTAGGTAGAACTCAGGAGTTTAGGAGGAGTTTGGCCTGGAGGTACAGATTTGTGGGTTACTAACATAGAGATGAAAATTGAAGCAAGGGGCATGGATGAGATTACTATAAGAGGACATCATGGAGAGTGAAAGAAAAGTTCACAAATCCAGGGACTGGGCAGAGTAAAATAAACTGGTTTAAAAAAAGAGAGAGAGTGTGTGTGTAAATGGCCAGAGAAGTAGAAGGAAAACCAAGAAAAAGTGATGTGACAGAGGCCAGGGAGAAGGTTGAAAGAGAGGGAAATGATAAATAGGAAAATATGCTACTGAAAGAGCAAATAAGATTAAGGTCCAGGAGAGGTCAATAGGATTTATCAACTTGAAGATCATTGACGAATTTGTTGAAAAAGCTTCATTGATACGGAAGAGAATCGAGGTGGAAACCATATTGCAATGATTTGTATTTTCTTCTTTGTACTTTAATGCAGTTCTAAATTATTTAAAGGCTAAAAGAAATCACCTGTGATGGAAGTATGAGAAGAGAGAGCAAGAATCACACTTTGTACATAGTTGTGTACCCAACACAACTGCAGTGCCTTGCAGTAGGTGCTAAAAAAAACATTTAGTGAAATTTTTTTTTAAAAATGAGACCTTACAATTTAATTATAGAATTTCTATTGTATCTTGAACTTCAACTCCAAAATAGAAACTGAGATCCCTAAAATTTTATTTTGAAAAAAGTTCTTAGATATGCTATTAACCATAATTACTATAAAATTACTAATATTACTTTGTTATAAGACAAATGTTCTAGTTCTCCTAATTCTATTTTGTTCTAAATTAATAGTATAAAATATGTGGTATACTCACAGCATTTTTCATTTCCAATTCTCACACATTGAATACCTATGAAATGTTTATCGACATTTTATTGCTTTGAAAGTTGAGCCATATCTTAATAATAGTTGTTGCATTGTTTAGGTTAGAAAATAAAATGGAAAGTTGACCCTTTGACTCTTAGTCTAAATACCCACTTCTGCCCAGTTCATTGTACTAACATGTTAAGTATATTTGCATCTAGATTGAAAAATATGTAACTGGAAAAGCACTGTTTCATGAAAGGTAAAGTTACAAAAAGAAAGAAAACTTGTCATGGTAATTCTATAGCATTAAATTAAATATTTCTTTAAATTTTCCTTTTCTCTCCGTATTAATTAAGCAAAACATGGAAATCTGTTGCATTAAATGAAATCTGACTTTTAATTTTTATTTTTGCCACAGACTTTTCCCTTGTTTTATTGATAAAAGGAGGGTCCCTCTCTGGAACAGACACTTACCAGTCTCTCGTCAATAAAACCTTTGGTTTTACAGGATATCTCCTCCTCTCTGTTTTACAGTTTTTGTATCCTTTTATAGGTAAGATGATTGTGAAGATGATTATTGCATTTATTTGGGTAAACATACAGTCATTAAATAGTCATTAAAGAATATTAGCAGTTGAAATATTTTCCAAATTAAATGTTTACTTCCTTAACCATTTTCTTCCTTATTCTCTGGTATTTTTGGTTTGTTTTCTGGGTATTTCTTTGAAATAAAACGAGGGCGATCCTCATTGGGTTAATGTTCGTGCTTCCCTAGTCTGGTAAAAAAGTAGAATGATCTGGGATAAAAAATGAAGGAGAGAAATAATAGATTTCTTCTAAGACTGAAGACATTTTTTGAAAGCCGACGGATCTGTGGAAGTCACATACAAGCCCAAATTGTTATTTAAAGATTGTACTATAATGGTAAAATGTCATCTAGCACTGCATAAATAAGTTAAGTGTTAGCATTCACCAATGGCCAAGTTGACTTCATTTTAAGAAAATCAATACTACAGAAACTGTTGTTCAAACTGCTTGTTCTTTATGTCTCTACAGAGGTCTAAGAGTATATATATTTTTTAAAATGCTTGACTTTTCAACTGAAGTGCCTGTACAATTTTCTATTATCATTCCCTCACTTTATGTATACATGTGTTCATGAAAAAGTGTTTGAAAACTAAACTTCACTAACAAAATCAATCACATTTTAAATGACTACCAAAACTCATTTTTAAAGGTATGGCATGAATCCATCTGTAAAGTGAAAATCTTTTTGTAGTACAAATCGATACTTTTCCTTAAACCTATTGTCTTGTCATTTTAAAAATCGTGCATATTGATAATCGCAGTATATATTTGAAAGTAATAGGACTGTGACAATATACGGGAAGCAATAACTTATTATTTTCCAAAATATTCAGGATGAAATGTGATGGCTTATTGGTAACTGTATTATTTTAATTATGTTTTTAGCTATGATAAGTTACAACATAATAACTGGAGATACTTTGAGCAAAGTTCTTCAAAGAATACCAGGAGGTAAGTCAAAATAAAAATTTTGAGGATTTAAATATATTTATTTTATATAGTTACTTTATAGTTAATGTGGTTCATAAGAATTTATAAATAACATATTTGCAAGTGGAGAAGATGGAAGACTTCAAATGTTTGACAACACTCATGATCAGTTCTGACCCTAAATTATTAATCTACTTTTATATATAATTTAGCTCTTATTTAGGTGTTTGAAAAAAAAGTTACTATTCATATACTTAGAATATTTTCTGTATTTAATTCTTTTGATCTTGCAAATATGTTTTATTTTGTTTACAACTTCTGTTTTTATTTTCTAGTAAAGAATAATAAATCTAAAAGGAGAGCTGTCAACTTTTGAGCAAGTTAATATTAACACAGACTGTAATTTTCAACATTAATTCCAAAGTATTTAGATCAATTAAGTGTCTATGACTATTCTGTGCTGAGGTCCCCAAGTTGATTATCTTCTTTCTAGCACAACAAAAATGAGACACTAGAACCTTCTACAGTTAAATTATACTTTTAAAAGTAATTGCATTTAGACTATTGTGCCTATTGATTGTTCCCATCCATAGTCCAAAGAGCTAATGAGTATATTGTTTCCTTGTTTGTAATGATATGAAAGGGAGAAAGTACAGAAATTTTAGGTTTAAAATCTTCAACGATTAATTTGAAAAATCTTATTTTCTCTTAAAAGTGGTTATATTTATGAAGCATTTTAATAGGAAATAAATAAGAAATGCTTGCACACTTATATACCGTTAAACGTAATATGAATCTGCATTAAAAAGCATTTTATGAACTCCTAAAACTCTTAAAAATTAAAAAAAAATTAATAACAATAACATCTAATTACTAATTTTTTAAAAAACATTTTTTATATCTACCCATAGGTGATCATCAGCTATCTGAATACTTTTTTGTTCATTATGAATTTCTGAAGCAATCTGGCAAAAATGACTCCCACATACTGTGGATTTGTTATATATATAGCTTGAAAATAATGGGATTTTTCAATATCAGTTGGCTTCTTTCACTTTCTTAATTTGGGAGTATGTAAATTATTGGATGAATATTGGAAGCAAATGTTTACATCAGACATCTATTTCAACCAACTTTTATTGATTCAATAAAATTAAGTCACAGCCCATGGTTAGTAGCAATATTTCAATATATGTTCATCTATTGTAACAAATGTGCCACACTAATGAAAGATGTTGTTAATGGATAAAAGTGTGGAAGGGGGAGTGGTGAGGTATATGGGAATCCCCTATATTTTTGATGTAACACTTATGTATTCTAAAGCTTCTTTAAAAATAATAATAATTCTAAAATACATTAGAATTAAAAAAAAAAAAAAAAAAGTCACCGGGAGCAAAGTGGTCCCACATCACCCATTTGTTGGGTGACTATCACATCTTTAATTAGTAACTCTACAGATAAAAACAATGAAATCAAGGAAAAGGGAATGGTTTTCTAGTTATTCACACTGGTGGAAATCGAAAAGATAATTTAAATGGGGTCTTCATTTAGATTCTAACATATTTATAGGAAATATTTTAACTATTATTTTTATCCTTCTAAGGATCAAAAAATAGGCTAAGTATATATTTTATGGTTGATTATAAGAAATTTTATAACAGTGAAATATTTTCTATCTCTAAATAAATTCCACAGAGACGTAACTCCATTATCTTGATAATGTTTTAACAAGATAGAAAGTCCTTTATGATCTGTCTCTAGCCTACCTCTCTAGCCTTGTTTCTGCCACATAATCTCAAAAAAACCAGCATTTCAGCCATAATAATTATAATAGCTACCATTGAGCAGCTAGTATTACCAGACACATTGCGTAATATCATAGCCATCCTACAAACCTCCAGATTGTCCTCATTTATTGTTGAGAAGATTCTCAACTCAGAGTTGCCTAACTTAACTACCTGAGCTCACATATCCAGTAAGCAGTGGATCTGGGTTTCAAGCCGAAGTCTATTTGACAATGAAGATCTTTTCACTAACACACACTGTAAAATTAACAGCTGCCCTCTGAATCTATCAGGTTCTTTTTTGCCTCTCACCATTTCATACACTTTTCCCATCCTTCCTTTAACCCACTCAACTTGCATTCACTTTAAGAAGCCCAAATCAGCTTTAGAGGCTCAGGTCCTATGTCAGCTCTCAGAAAGCCTTCCTTGTCCTGCCCGTTGGCACGAGGGGCATAAGGCCCTCAGATGTGGAGGTGGTTATTGCTTTATCTGTCTGTGCTTATCTCCTCTCCTCATCTTTTATCCTAGCCACTGACCACAAGGCTTAGCATATACTGGGCCTCTGATCATGAATAAATATAGGCCTTTCTGAGATTAGAGGAAATGAACTAAACTCTCCTCTATGATTGTAAATTGCTCTTATAATTTAGAATTTATAATTCTAACAAAATGGCATAAAACCTTGGAGAGAGAAACTCCTTTCAGGGAAGCAATGTGATTAGAAAGTGAAAGCATGGGCATTTGGAGTCAATTTTGGATTAAAATCTAATTTGCTTATTATCTTCAAGAACTTGGGAAAGTTACTTATCCTTTCTGAGCCTAAATTATTTCATATAATTAACTCATATATAAAAGAATACTGCTCTCAAATAACTGCTAGAAGAGGTTGTTTGGAGAAATAAAGTTGTATAACAAATACAAAGTGTCTAGTAGTTAGTAAGCACTCAATACATTTGTAACAATGAATTAAAAATACATATTAATTTTATCCATGCCTCTCAATACCACTTCCTTCACTCCATTCTCATGTGATCTCCCACATGAATATATTTATTTCCCAAAACTAAGATTGTACAAATTAGTCAGATTTTAAATATACTGGTCTCATTATGATACCCAAGAATCTGCAACATATAGCAGGTTGCAACAGCTTCTTTGTGGCTTCTTCCGTCCATCCAACTTGCTTTTGCCTACTTTCCTTCAGTGAAACCACTTCTTTCTTGAAAAAAGGATACAAATACATGAAATACTTTTGTCGAAACCTTGATTTAAAAAAAAAAAAAAATTTTTTTTTAAGATTTATTTATTGGGGATGGATGTGGCTCAAATGGTAGGGTGTCCATCTCCCATATGGAGGGGCCTGGGTTTGATCCCTGGGACCTCCCGGTAAGGGGGGAAAAAAAAAAAAGCTTTATTTATTTACTTTTATCCATTTTCCTCTCCCCTCCTCCTCCCCTCTCCCCCCATTGCTGTTTTTGTGCCCATTTGCTGCCTGTTTCCTGTCCTCTCTTCTCCTCCTTCTCCTCCTGTCTTCACCAGGATTCGATCCTGGGAACCTCTGATGTGGGAGAGAGGCATCCTACCACCTGCACCACCTTAGTTCCTGGTTTTTTGGTGCATCTCATCTTGGCTCTCCCTTGTGTCACTCTCCTGCTATGTCATCATCTTGCTGCGTGGCTCGGCAGGGCCTGACAGCACACCCGCGCGGGGCCTGAGGGACTCACCCGCTTGCAGGGCCTGACAGCAAACCCGTCCACGGATCCTGGCAGCCTGTGAGCCTTCTGTATTCTTTATTTTTACCGGGAGGTCCCAGGGATCAAACCCAGGTCCCTCCATATGGGAGACAGACGCCCAACCATTTGAGCCACATCCGCCCTCTTTTTTGAAATTTTGTTAAAGTTTTACTGTTCTAGGTTCTTGAGATTCAGAAGAAATAAAAAAAGCAAAAATTCAGAAAATGCCCTACCCTCATGTAGCTTAACTTCTACAGGAAGGGTTTTTTTTTAGAGGGTTTTGTTTGTTTTAGTTTTTTATATTTTAAAAGGATCTCTGTGGTTGCTGGGTAAGAGTATACTATAAGGGGACAAAAAAAGGCAGAAGCAGGGAAACTAGGAGGCTTTGAAAATAATTTGAATGTATAATGTTATAACATTATTCAAACTACAGGTTATTTGGTATTTATATTTTTGTGCTGTCTTTCTCTTTTTACCTGATTTTCTGGAGTTTATTTATTCTTAAAATCTTTGCCTCAAGAGCAGGTAAAGCTCAGTGAAATCTTTGCCATTTATGTAGTATTTAATATTATTTATTTTTGTCATTAAATATCTGGCTATTTAGGTGTGTTATTAGAGTGTAGTTTCTACTTATAAACACTTTACAATATTCATTGTGTTTTAGTTGATCCTGGAAACTTGTTTATTGGTCGCCACTTCATTATTGTGCTTTCCACAGTTGCCTTTACCCTGCCTTTATCCTTGTACCGAGATATAGCAAAGCTTGGAAAGGTAATTTTTATATTTTAAATTGGAGCAGAAATACATCTTGTCACCTGCGTTAATTTTGTCCAACTACTTTCTATATGGCAAAGTTCTTCATTTCAGTGTCCATCTTTAGTTTCAAGAGATTCATGATCATGTTAGAGTAAATTATGGTTGAATCATTAGCTTAATTTTTAGAACTGATGGTTAAATAGTGAGTTTAATCTTTTTCTTTTTTTTAAACAAATAAGTTTTATTAATACATACTAATAAAGCATACAATTTTCCTTTTTTCTTTTTCCCTTTTTTTAAGGTAGATACTCTGATGTCAGACAGCAGATTTTAAATTCAGAAAATATAAAGAACTATACTTAAAGTGAGTTTAATTTATTGAAAAAGTGTTCTTTCTTTTATAGGTAAACAGTTTAAAATTAAACTCACTTTAAAAAGTAAGCATTTGGAGCAGGTGTAGATCAGTGGCTGAGTGCTTCCTTCCCATGTACAAGGTCCTGGGTTCAATCCCTGGTACTTCCTAATGAATAAATAAATAAATAAATAAAATAAAATAAAAAGAAGTAAGCATGAATCAAGTCAATGAGTTAAAATATTTTTATTTGTACATTACAATGTCTGTTGTGCTTATTTTCATCCAATGAATTTAAATGAATATAGGGTCAATGTATTGACTGATTAATTATTGAGAATTTGGCTATTTTTCATAATTTTCAGAGAAATCATGATTTCTTTCTAATGAAACCAAACAAATAATTATCCAACTCACCACAAAGCTTACTTGAACAGATTTGGCCTTTATCTGGCTTATTTTATTTCCCTTATACTCAAGGAATGTTTGTATGTTATCTAAAATTTTATTGTTGCTATGTCTACCTGATGCCAAGCATTCTGATGAAAAATGGAAAATAAATTATTCATGTGATAATTTTATATTTTATTTTGAAAAATCCAACAATTGAATTTCACTTTTAACTCTGATGTTGGATGTTGTATATCCACAGTTATGAAAAATCTCCTTCCAGGTAGAGCTGTGGGTGGTTGTGATATTCCAGAGTATTCTGAACACACCACCCTCCATCCCCAACACTCCTCCAAAAATAAACAAGACTATAGCAAAAGGGATATTTTTCATGAATTACCAAAAATGATTAAACTATTTTCTATTTCACATGTTGAACATAGACAGCAATGTTATCTTCTGAGAGCAGAAGACAAGGCAGTGATAGTAATTTTCTACTTTATTGTTCATAACTGAAAATTTTTTTCCTAAATATCCCTTAATTGTGTCATATTGAAATATTTAAATTAATATCTCGATGAGCAAAGCACAGTAGTTAGGAGCTCTGATGTGAAGTCAGGGTTGATGTGAAGTATGAGTTTCACCTCTCTCACTTTCTAGCAGTGTGGCTTTGGGCAAGTTAATTAATCACTCTGTTCCTCAGGAGTCCTGTGGACTCATGCTAGAACCTTCTTCTGGCTAAAGCGTTAAAAACCAGACAAACCAGAAAACAAGATTAATGAAAATCACGTGAAATAAAAGTAATTTTATATTATTTTTTTCTTATCAGAGAAAAAAGTCTAAGATGTGTTATCCACTAAAAACTAAGAACAGAAATATAGATCTCCATTCAGTAAGAAGTGCACAGAGCACATATACACACAAACCAGTTTACATTTCAACCAGTTCAAGTAGTGATAGAAAAGAGAGGAAGAAGCTAAGAGACCTAGAAACACTGACCAAAGTGCAAACTACATAGAAAAATAGACTAACAGAGAAGAGCGAAGAAAAAGCAGAGACACCCCCAAAAATGTATGTGTATGGCTATTGTGCTGGGAGGGAGGAAGCAGGGTACAGACAGAAGCAGCAGCAGTTATAAATAGAAAAAGGGTCAAGTCAGTGCTGAAGTAGGGACTGAAGGAAAAAGAAAAGATGATTTCACTCTGACTTTCATAAACTAAAATCACCAGTTTGTGTATTTTAAGAAAAAAAGCTACTAAAAACTTTAAAAATCAAGTTGCAAATTGGATAGATATATATAATTCTTGCCCTCCTATTTGGGGGGATGGGGGCACGGGGAACTAAGACGATGATCAGATAAGGATAGTTAAAATGCCTGAAATTACCAACACCAATGCATCAGAATAAACTCCTAAGAAATTGGATAGAAAATTCTATGTATACATTTAAATCAAGCAAAAAGAGAAATAATTTAAGTAAAATAATATTTATTCTAAACTGAAAATATTTTTATACTTTCCTTTGCAGATATCCCTTATTTCTACAGTTTTAACAACCTCTATTCTTGGAATTGTAATGACGAGACTAATTTCATTGGGTTCACACATGTGAGTTTTATTGTTGCATTTGTTAGTCTTTGATTTTTAGCCTTCATATAGATATTTATATTACATATTATAAGTGCAGAAATATAAAGTAATCATGGTGTCATAATTATTTATATTTAGTATTTGACAAAATGAGAGAAAATAATTTAAGGAGACATGCATTTTTCAGTTGGACCTTGCATGGCTGATTGGATGCAAAGCAATTTTACTTATTATTTTAACAGCTACCCCTAAGGATTTGAATAAGGAAGGTTTTTTTTTTTTTTTCCATTTAAAAAAAAATTTATTGGACTATATCATTCATAAATGAACATACATAAACACTAAGTTTATAGTAAAATTTGTGAGCTTACAAAACAAACATTCATAACATTATACAGGGTTCCCATCCATCACCCCACCACCAATACCTTGCATTGTTGTGAAACATATGTAACAAACTATAAAAGGGAATCATCAAAGTGTTACTATTAACTATAGTCCATATCTTACGTTTGGTGTATTTTTCCCCAATTCACCCTATTATATTTTTTGTTCATAAACTATATAGTTTATCTGAAGTCTACAGTCAGTGGCATTTGGTGTAATCACGGAGTTGTACATTCACCACTTCAATCAATATTAGAGCATTTTCAGTACTACAAACAACAACAACAACAAAAAAAAAAACAACACTATCATGCCCATATGTTAGCGCTACTAATTACAAATACTATGATGTGCTTTCACCATTTTTATTCATTTCAAAACATTTACAACATTTAACCAATTCTGTACAGATTAAATCTCAACTTTTCACTCTCTAACCACATTCTTTTCTCTGTTGACTTATATTCTAGCTATTAACTCTGTGCCTTTGTTTATTATATTTAGTTCATTATAGCAAAATCATACAATATTTATCCTTTTGTGCCTGGCTTGAGGAAGGGGTTTTAAATAGTTAAAAATAGGATCAAAGCATACCACTCAGGAATTAAAGTGGTTGATGGTAAAAATTTCTACATCTATCCCAGTGATGGGCTTGTTCATAACAATTTTTCAACAGTCTAGGCGGAAATGAGAAAAGTACAGACAAGATAAGTGGGTGTTTACTCCATTAAACTAAATGTATTCACTTTGAAAACTTCCTTCTATTTTCTGCTAAGATTCTATTCTTTACTTATTTTGTATTAAATTCTCTTTTGTTTCTCAACTGATGCTGATAGCTAATGGTGTTTGTTTTTAATGTTATTATTTGGCCAAATAAAATTTTGGCAACTTGATATTGATTCCTCACATTTTCCATGAAATTCAAAATTGTCAGCCACGCTGATCTAAACTACCAGAAAAGAATCAGATAAGATTCATCAGATAAGAATTGGATGGTACATATTCATGGTCCCAAAAGAAAGCTGGAATGAAAATAGTTTATGTTGGCTTTAAACACCTAGTTGGATTCCCCACAATGCACAATAAATATATGTTGAACAAACAAATAGTTAATACATTATGGCATTTCCATGAGAACTTAAATATTTCTCTGTTCTAAATGAGAAAGTAAAATTAATTTAAGCCATGTGTCTAGCACAGTGCAAGGAACATATTGGGCCTTCGATGAATGGTTGCTTTGGGAAAAATTAAGAAACCTGGTGAATAGCTATCATAAATAACGCTGTTCCAAAGGTAACTTATATTTTCCTATTAATCAATTGCTGTTTTGCAAAATTACTTCATTTTCTACTGTATACACTTTTGTCACACTTCTTAATTTACCAAGAAAATGCCATAAAAATATCTCAAGTTTATTTGGAAGGAAGTTTGAAATATCTAATCTAACTGTATTTGAAAAGGCATTTTCTTTGAAAAAGCAAACACCTGTTTTTTGATGGATGTGGATAAAAGATTAAAGGCCTAAATATCTGTAATCTTTATAGTAATTTTCTCTTCAGATAACTTAATCCTGGTTCATAGTGTTTTTGTAATGCAACCAGTTCACTTCAATGTGCTCATTTATTCTTTCATTTAGCAAACACTTATTGAGTGCCTGTTTTTTGCTGCCATTGTGCTGTGCACTGGGAGGAAAGGAACAGAGGCTTAAGTCAGCATCTGCTGTAAGTCATTTCACAATCATATATGGAAAATAGACTTATTAAAATATTTTAAAAATCAAACACCAAAAAAGAAATGAAGGAAAAGAAATGAGAGTACAGTGTGATAGAGAAAATATAAAATCATGAATGAAGACAGAGGCAATGCCAAAGAAGTGGGTGCTTCATAGTCTCTCTGGATCAGGCAGGGCTTTCTGGAAGAAGAGAAATATGAAAAGAAATTTTTTTCAGCTAGATAAGGGGATAAAAGGCATCACAAGCTTGGGAAAGGTAGATATAAAAGCCCAGAAATATGTATTCCATTCTACATATTTTGTGTCTATTATATTGGTACTATATTTAGTTCTGGTTTTCAAAAGCTGAATTCAAAGCAGCAAGACGCTCATAAGTATATTGAGAAATAGACAATAAACAATAATATTTGATTGTATTTTAATTGTATAAGACTAAACTGTTTTAATTGAAAATTTTTCTTATGAAAAGTGATTCTAAGGAACAAATTATAACATTATAATAAAGTCTTATAGATTTGGTAAATATAGTACTGTGAAGCAGTATTGAGAAAAAGAAAAAAAAAAAAAAAAAAAAAAAAACCAACAAGTAATTGAAAAGGTGAGGTAAATAAATTAATCATGATTTGTGCCCCAGAAGAGTAGTTAAAAGCAGCAAACGCAATGGTTTTCAGTTCTGGCTTCACTTTAGAATCACTTTAAAAAATAGCTTTAAAAAAAATCCTGCTGCCAGGGCACCACCTGCAGAGATTCTGATGGCATGGGCCCAGAAGCCGGAAAACTGGGTTTATTTAACAACTAGTGATTCTATGCAAAAAGGATCAAGAACCTCTTAGTTTAAAGAGGTTAGAATCCTAAGTACACATTTTAAACTGATACATTGCTTCTAAAACTAGACAAGGAGATTGTGTGTGTTTGTGTTAGGAGGTACTGGGGATTGAACCCAGGACCTCGTACATGGGAAGCAGGTGCTCGACCACTTGAGGTACACCCACTCCCCTGGGTTATTTCAGTTACTGTTGTGGGGTTATTTTTCATTATTCATTATTCACTTTTTTTTTTTTTTCCCATTATCTCTTATATACAAAATGTGATATGATATACTATCATGGAGCCAAAGAGAAATAAAGTGCCTCTGCTCTCAAGGGGCTTACAGTTTAGTAGGGAAGATAAGGCTATCCAAAGGACTATCATAGGAGGCAGTGTATTGTGATACAAAGGAAAGGGGGAGGAGAGTCACTAACCTTAACCTCGCAGGGTTAATGAGTTCATTTTATGGCCCAAGAGCCATTTATTTCTATTGTAAACAAAATGTGGCCTATACCTGCTTGAACTTCCTCTAGTGGTTGTTTTTTCTGAGCCTTTGTAATTTTTCTAATAACAGATTATTTACTTAACCATTTCAGATGTTTAAAAATGTTTGTTTTTAAATACTGTGCTGCCTTTTTTTATCTGTTTGCATACTACTGCAAACATCTTCTGTTTATCCAGATTCACAGTCGGACTAATCATATCCCATGTTCAGGAACTGACATAGAAGTTAAGCAGGTTTATTTCTGAAAAAATGACAGACTCGAATGCTTATAATCCATAAAACATGAGAAATTCAATACTCCATGTGTGTTTTTCCTCATTTTTGGTTCAAATGAATGATCAAAAAAGCTGTACATTTTTCATAGAAGTTTTAAAGTGGTATTTGAAAAAAGATCTCTAAACTCACTATCAGAAAAGAGGAAGGTCTGTAATGGCTACTGGTATTGACCTTGTTACTATGGAAACACCTTTTTAGTGGTTGTGTTTTATAAATAAAGCACACAATTCAATTTCCTTTTCCATAACTCATAGCGCCATAAATTCTGCTTTTTGATATGATTTCAAATATCTCACAGTCCAATGACTTTCCGTTCTTTTTGGAAATAATGTTCAGTTTTATTGTATTTTCTAACCTTTTGCTTTCTAAAAACTGAGGTGGCAAGGCGATTTAATTGCTTTCCAGAACGTGTGCTGGTATAAAAATGCAATAACACAGCTCTCCCATTTTTTTCATGTTTCTTTAACTAGATTCAGAGGTATTATCTCTGTGAAAACCTTCATTCTGTGCCTCATTAATATTCAATTCTTTACATTTAGAAAGGATATAACAATGCATTCCAAATTACAATGATTTTCCCTTCATATGACATCTTTTTTACAGTATTTTAATAGGTAGTGTGGTGTTTTAAGCATAATTCCACAAAGTGGGTTTATACTTTCAAAAAACATATTTGCATATAATAATGTGCCTTCCCAAAGAACCACAAAAATGTTAAGGTTCCTCACCCCTTAGCCATTCCAGCCCTGAAATTCTATCATGTTTTGCTACACATAAAAAAGGCCTAGAGGGGAATAAAGAAAGCGTCAGGAAAAAAGTGGGTAAAACCAAAGGAAGAGTGCATATTTGAGGAAGGAAATGATCAGTTCTGTCAAATACTGGCCTGTGAATTACTTGGCGGTGTATAAATTATTGCTTTTTTGTTGTTGCAAATGGCAAAACGCACAAACTTTTTTTTTTTTTTTACTTAAGCAATTAGAATTTATTGACACACATAACTGAAAAGTTCAAGTTTAATTTTGTCATTAGGTATCTTTGGATTTAGGAGCTCAATAAATGACACAAGCCATAGTTTCTTCTCTCTCTCTCTCTCTCTCTCTTTTCTTTTCTTTTCATCTCTTGGCTCTTTCTCATCTGCTTCAGCTCTTTTTCTGAAAGGCTTTCCCCTCACTGTGGCAAGATACTACAGAAGTCCCAGCACATATCTACTCAAGTCCAATCTCAAAAAAATTTTCTCTTTTAGGATACCTCCAACCTCACTCCCAGTAACTAGTCCAACTGGCTCTGAGGACCTGTGACCACCCCCGACCCTATCATCATAGCCTGTGTTGAGTTGCTTACATTTTGGTCACATGCCACCCCTGTAGCTAAGGGTAGGGCCACCACAACTAAAGCACATGGCAGAGGGGTTTGTCTCAATGGAAATAAAGCAGGGGAAGGGAGAGTAGCCATTGCATGGTGAATACAACAGACGTCCACTTCAGGTGATCGATGGTCATTGGTAATTTTCAGGAGTTTCACTCAAATGATATGGGTGGAAGCCAAGTTAGAGAGAGTAAATATGTGAGTGAATGCTAGGGAACTGACTTTATCAAGCCTTATCCTTTTGAGGAAAGCACCAGTGAATGAAAGTAATATGACAAAACAGTGACTTGAGGGAATAACAGCTCTACAACAAAATCCTTTATACCATGGGAAATATTTTAGCATGTTATAGACAAAGCCAAAATATTTCAGTGATAGAGCCAAGTACACCCCCAGGAGCTCTTGAGAGGTTGGAATTTAGGATGTTGTTAGGAGGTGACACTTGGAAAGGAGCTGGCATATTTCTTCTTGAAATAATAGGATCCGAATATGGAGAGTAAAATATGCACACATTCTGAGACTGAGTGGAGGAAATTTGAATGTTCTTGCCCAGTAACTTCTATTTTTTTCAGAAATGAGATTATTATCTGAGAGTGCATTGGACAGGGGTAGGTTCAGAACTTGAATATTTTGGTTGGTTAAATATGGAACTTTCAACTTGGGAAATGAGATGGGATCAGCCCACAGGAATAAAAAATCATGCTACTTATTAAAATATCTTTATTAATCTTTTATGTATTTTCTTATTGTATATTTTGTGTCTTTCTCCCTATATGGTAATCTTCATGAGAACAGGGATCATATTTGCTTTAGTCACAGTATATATCCATTAATCAGCATAGTGCCTAAACATGGCATTAGAATTCAGCAAAGAATTATTGAATGATCAATTGAGTAAATAAATGAATCCATGTGCCATGTGGTTTTAGTCAATTCAACTTGGAGATTGACCAAAATTTTGGAGTAATGAGACAATAAAAATTTCATGCAAAAAATTTACTGTCAACAATACATTTTTTGAGGCTGTTTTCTATACTGGCAAAATTTGCTAACTCATTTGCTAGGATTCCATTTGACTCCACCTACTGTCAGATTTTGTAGCACTATTAGAGCTGGTGGTATGTTTTACAAGACAGATTGCCTACATGAAACTACACATAGAAACATTGTTTGACTTGATTCTACATGTAAACAGGAAAAATATCTGCAAGACAGCACATTCTTAGCGAGGATTAGTGCAGTCACTGTGTTAGTGGAGTTGGAGGAATGGCCTAGGCTGCTCAATGTTAAGAACTCATTCCATCCATTACCAATGATTTTTATAAATGGCTGCCTCAGTAAGGTTTGGCATCTGTCTCTTATTCCCAGTTAGAAGTCAGACTGTACCTGGAAAGGATTCACAACCAAAGAGCAAAAACAGAGTAGATGTTCATTTAGTCAATAAGCATTTATTAAATTCCCACTGATGCCAGACACTCATCTAGTAACTGAGGCTATGAATAGAAAGAGTCCCTGACCTCAGATCCCTATAGTTTATAAAGGGGGCAGGGAGAAGAATTATGAAAGATTATTCAATAACATATTTAATGTAATTATGGGCAAGGTGCTATGAAAACAGAGATAGGGCCTTTAGCCCAGCCTGCATAGGCAGTTAATGTTTGAGGATAATACAATATGTGCGCTGTTGCTTGAAAAATATGTAGACATTACATATTTTGGGTCAAAAAAGAGGAGGGGAGGTTGGGGCTATTTTTGGCAGAGTGTGTGAGGTCCAAAGGTGTGATGGATATAGCAGGAGAAGCAGTTCAAGGTTCTAACAACATGAGGGACTCAGAGGGAAAGGGCATTTTAGCATTGGTTGGGAAACCTAGCATATAAAAGCAAAGGTGCCTGCACAATCCCTTCCTGCAGATCCCTGAAGCTTATGGTTGGAGAGGGAGCATAAATAAATGCATAAAAAAATCATCTCTAGGATATTTAATTAAATTATGATCACCCTACTATGGAAACAGAGGAATAGCCTTAAATTTTTTAAAGTTGTTGACCAGGATAGGAAAAGAGGCAGGTCTAGGAAAAATATAGTAAGTTTTTAATGATTTGATATCTTGATTGTAAGTAACCCTTGGTGGAGTGGGTAGATGAAAAAGGAAAGAAGTCATCCAGAGTTTTGAAAATAAAAGTCTGGTGTTTAGTGACAGTCTGGTGTGCCAAAATTGTGCAGGTACAGCATGTAAGAGGTGTGGTGCAAGTAGAAGACTAATGGGACATAACTATCTGGAGCTCACATCTGAAATTATATATCTTATATTACATTACTATAAATTCACATTATATGTTCATATATGTCTTGTGAAAAATACAATGGATGATCAAAAAAAAAAAAAAAAAGCAAACCACCCATCATTCTAACAATTTTTCAGTATTTTTAAAAAGAGAAATCCCTCCTCCCCAACCCATTCTCTGTCCTTTCATTCCAAACCCAAAGAGGAAAGCACTGTTAACACCAATTTTTAAAGAGTTAACAGAGGAATTGGAACCAATACTGAAAAAAAGACAGTAGGTTACAGAATAAGAATCAAAAGAAATTGGAGTCCTTATGCTAATCGGGAAATATTTCTTATGTTTATGGTGCCAAGCTGTACTAGCTTTTTTCTTTCTTTCTTTCTTTCTTTTTTGGCTTCAATAATTAGAATTCATTGACTCCTGATTCTAGAGGACAGAAGTCCCAAATCCAGGCACCAGCACGGCCATAGTTTCTCCCCAACATCTGTAGCATTGTGGTGATGGAGTCCTCTGTCATGGGATGTGTTCTTGGTTCCCTCCTGTGTCTGTTCTGGTTTCTGCCGATGGCCAGCTTCTGGCTCCTCCTGTGGTTTTCTATGTCCTAGCTTTTTATTAGGTTCCTACATCTTTAAAAAAAAAAATTACATTTTGGCAAAAATCAGCATAAAGTGTTACATAAATTTTAACTCAAGGTCGGTTTAAAAAACAAACAAACTTTTTAAAAATTGGAACCGTTTCAATGTTTAGAGTGATTCCCAAGAAGAATTTTCCTAGATAGCTTTGTATGTATGTGTAAATTGTCTATGCATCAGAGTCAAACTAAAAGTGAGCTGGGAGTGAAGCGGCAGAGGGCTGTCTGCTGATGGAAGCTGGAGGAAGTGGGCTGGTCTGTCCATGCCATTATGGCTCGTGGTGAGACAGGAAACGCAGTGCCTTTGTTGGTGCGCCAGCCAGAGCACTTAACTCTCAGATGTGTCTAGTTTAAAAGGTTAATGTGCAAGTTTCTCTTGAGAAAAATGCAGGGTCTGCCGAGATTGTATGATTTGGAAGGTGCCTGTGTTTAGAGAGATGTGATGTTGTTTGATCTTCCTGATCTGGAGGCCTCATGTTCTGAGGATCCGAAGCAATCACCCTGGAGCTTGCTTTCATAAGTCTATGAAGACTGGAGATCTGTTTGGTAGGACTGCTTCCTACTGCTCTGCCTTATTACTGCTCAGCTGTTATAAAGATAAGGAGGACTTTGTCTTTCAAAACAGAATGAAATGCATAAATTTAATTCCCCATAACTCCCCCACCCTGTAAAAAAAATGTTTCTGAAAAATATATAACTAAACAGCTATCTACAATTGTCAGGGTAAGGGAAGCAATCATTCTTATAAAAAGTGTTTGCTATGCCAAGCCTTCAAAAGTGCTATGACAGTACCTATTTTTGTTAGTATTAACATATTTTAAAACATTAGAGCCATTTGCTGAAGTGATCTGAACTTCATAATAAATCTGCAATATGTTATCATGACCTTTTTGAAGCTTTATAAGACATTTTGAAGGATCCTACTTTTCAATGCTGCTTTTATTTATTCAATTTGTTTCTTTCAATACATTCACATTATTCTTTAAAAATTAAATATTACAAATGCCTTTTAATGAAATAGAGCCGTCTGCTACCAAATCCCTTCCTATTTCAACACTTTAAGCTGTATCTTCTGGCATTTATATCTTTATTTCTAGGTAATATGCTTGTGAATGCAATTTCTGGATTCTTTTAAGTTACCTTTCCCCTTCCTATATCACCATAATATATGAAGATATAACACAATTTTTAAAATTAAATAGTTAGGCTTCTCTTCTTACACACTTTCTTTTTTATTTTTTCTAGAGTTAATAATAGTTTTAATTTTGTTTTTAACCATGTTTAATAGTATGTCCAGTTTAACTTAGTTTTGTTGATGATAGTCCATCAATTTTACTATTTTTCATGGAGCTCTCCCTTCCCGACATTTCTGTCCTCTTGCTCCTCTCTAGACAGATTGATTTATCAACTTGCTGTCCTACTGTCATCCTTGGTTTTCCTTCTTCCACTTTCTGTGTTGAATATCCTATATCCAGGATCCCCGATCTTCCATTTTTTTCTTTGTTTTCTCCTTTTCCTGGCACAGCCTCAGTATCTCCTCAGTGTCTCTGGGTCCTGCTAAGTGAATCAGCACCTTTCTTATCATCAGCTCCCTCCACATGGTTGTAACTTCTTACTCTCATCAGCTACCACATCAACATCTGTTTTCCTTCTCACAAAATTTCTTCTCTCCCCTGTGATACTATTCCCTCCCTCATGGATTTATCTCTCTTTTAAATTCCTTTAGTAGTATCTTAGTGGGATCTGAGAGGAAAGAGAAGATAAACAAATGGGGTCTACAAACCATGTTTAACTGAATGTCCAACTTTAACTTGTGATTATTAATTTGTCTGAGGTTTCAAGTATAAATTCAAACGGTTTGTTTTAAATATTTTTTCATCATAGGGAACTTATTTCATTTTTTGTGGGGCCTGTACTATGCCATTAAAGTTAGCAAACTTAATCCATTGGAGGAAGTGGGGAGCTAATTCTCTCTCAAAATGTATTCAGTTACTGGATTATCTCATTCCATTCATACTTTTCAGTTTATAGCCATTTAGCTATTATCTCTGAGCTTGATCTAGTGATTAAGAAAGAAAAGGAAGAACAAGTACCATCTGTATAAGCATCTAATGGAAATATTTGGGAAGAAATCATCTGTTCAAGGCACTAACTAAAATAAGGTTTTATTTTGTTTTGCTTGATATTTTTTTCAGCCCCCCAAACTGGGAATTGTTTACTCATGCTCATTTTCAGATATTTAGTGAAAGTGACTGTATCTTCAATTTGATAAAAACCCATGGAAGACTAATTTCCCATTACTTCCAAAGAAGATTAAACACACAACATTTACACACATACACACATACACACATCAAGATTTTGTAAGACTACTCCACCTAATTAAAACAAAATGCAGTACCTCCAAATAATTACTGAAAGTGAAACTCTAAATAGAGCTTTTCCTCTCGAGTATCTCTGCACTTTAGAAGCAAGGCTCTATCACTTTGCTGCTATCATCATACTGGACAAAGGACTCTAGTCCTACTCTCTCTCTTTTTAATTTTTATTTTTATTTAAGGAATGTATGTACCTAGTTTCAAGAGTCAAATACTTTGCAATGTGATTTAAAACAAAAACAATAGTCCCCTACTCCATTCCTTTCAACTCCAAAATCCCGTTTCTCAGAGTCAACTACTTTCAGAGTAAATTACTTTAATAGATTTTTATCTGTTATTAAATTTTTCTTGCATTTACTGGAAAAATCCTTCTTAGTCATTTTTTTTTTCCTTATACATCGCTTAATTGCATTTGATAACATTTCATTTTGTATTTCAGTATCTTTTTCTTGAGTCAAAACAGTGTATAACTTCACTTTCTCATCCAGTTTAGGTATCAAGGTTACAGCAACCCATAAAATATACCAGGGAAATGTATCTTTCTCTTCTAAGGAACTGGTTGGTTTCTGGAACGCAATCCTAGGCTGTTTTATCAGTGTAAAGCCTCATCTTTCCCTAGATTGGACACATATATTTTCCTATCTGTAACACCTTTTTTTTTTTTTTAGCACTTTCCATTTTATAATACCACCATCAAGATGAGCACAGAAAATCCAAAATTATCCCAAGATATGGTTTAACATTTTATTTTATGTAGTAATATACTCAAGGAGTCAAAAAGACAGAAAGACAAGAGAGAGAGAGATGAAAATAAACTTCTATATTTTCATTACTAATTTAAAATTTGAAAATAAAAACATCACCACAATCTGTACTATGAAAAAATAATAAAAAGAATATTTTTCATATGCAAAAACCATAATAGGAAAAGCATATTATTTAAAACATTAGAAAATCAGATGAGCTTCAAGTTTCCATAGCTGCTAGTATTGCCTGATCAAAATAATTTTTTAAGGATCATTAAAATCCTTATGTATGTTTTCCATATACGTAGGCTTTCCCCGTTAACTTTGCAATTTGACAGGTATATTGCTGTATTTTAATGTTCACTGCAGTAAGAGTAGCGGAGGCAGCAGGTGGCAGCAGCTCCCACTCAAAAAGCTGTGAGACTTGGAGCAAGTCCTGTAACAGCCCAAGGCCTCTCTGGCAGGCTGGCCTCCCTGTTAAGGTCTTTTGTGTATTTAATTGCTGGTTTCATATATGGAGAGAAAGGTAATATGCATAAATCCCATGGACTTTGACAAAACAAACAATTCTTCTTTGTGTCTTCTTTAAGTAAAAAAATGAACAACAAGCTTATGAAATGGGTGGGTTTTAAATTCCTTTTTTAAATTTAAAACACCCATTGCCTTCATGCTTTCTAGGACCCTTTCCCTGACCTCTGTTTTTACCTTCAGGCATTCTTTTGGATTTCACTCAAGCCTGTTCTTCCCAGGGAAGCTGAACATAATTTTAGACTTTTTATTATCTTTGATTAAGTGACTTTTAGACTTTTTACTACCTTTAATTAATTAAGTAGATAATATAACAATATTAATACATAATCATGGTAATACTAGTAACCTTTTATTGAACACTTACTTTGTTCCAGGCTCTCTTCTAGAAGTTTTATGTTATCTCATTTAATTCACACAACAACTCAATGGATTGGTATTACCACTAATATTTCCATTTTATAGATATAGAAACTGAAACACAGAGAAGTTAAGTAGCTTGACTAAGTCACACAGCTAATAAGTGGAAGGGGCCAGTAGAAGAACACAGGCTGTCTGACCTTGGAGTCCATGCTCTTCTCCATTGACGTGTTAATTAGGTAGACCAACCCCTGCCAATATATCAGCTAGTGAATATTTTAATTCCTCTAGGAAATAGGGTGCTTTGAGCTATTTAAAGTGCACCTATTTCCAAAACTTCTTTGAGAATTGTAACCATAAGTGACAATATGAGGTCACTGATAGGTCAATATGAAAGAGATATTGGGAGAGAAAGACCAAGGAGACAAATCTTAACTTCTTCACTTATTATCTATAGAAGCAGTACAAGTTACTTCACCACCCAGAGCTTGACTTTCCTCATGTGCTAAATTGTGTTATTAATACTTCATAGTGTTGTTGTGAAGATTAAATGAGATAACTCAGCATAGTTCCTGGAACATTCTCATTAATATTAGTTCATGTGCACTTTCGTCAAGAAACTGTAGTACCAGCTATGAATTTCCCTAGGGTGTGTTGAGCCTGTAAGAATGAGTTAGAGGGGAATAAAAGGAAGTAAATTAGGTAAAACTATTGCATTATTAATCTTTATATCTCCCTCAATAAGTATTTCAACTAGTAAGTGTGTTTGTTTCTTGTTAAGTTGATGAGTAAATAAATTAATAAAATTAAATTGTCAATGGATATTTTATACATGTGAAAAGAGTCTACAAGTCTTTGACTTGTATTTTACAGAACTGAGATGAAGAGATAATATTGATATTCCTGGGAAATTTATTTATAATTAAATAGTATTAATGGGGATCCCTTATTTATTTCTGGCTTTAAAATAGTCCAACTTAATTTATGACACCATTTCTATTTCTCTGATATGCTTATGCTTGCATTTGCCTAATAATCCATCAAATTAACTGATTACTCTTCTAGACCAAAAACAGAAGATGCCTGGGTATTCGCAAAGCCCAACACCATTCAGGCTATTGGTGTTATGTCATTTGGTAAGCATATGGTGTCCAAAGCCCTTTTTCAATAGAGTTATCTGTGCCATATAAAAGTACTGTGTTTCGTATTCGTGTCTGCATAGCAGATGTCCTAAGCTTTAGACTTCCTATTAGCAGCATATGATGTAGTTTGTGCTAACATAAAATTAGACTCAAACTTTTCTCACTCATCACTACAATTTGTTTCAATTTGGACAAATCTCTCTCTCATGCAGAAAACTCATTACAGCCATCTTGTTTTCTAACTTGGAAGTCTAGCAAGTGTTGACGTTTTCAAATCCTTGCACACAAAGTATTTCTAATTAGCCGGATGTCTAAAGCTTCCCTGTTATAACCAGATTGCAGAGAAAGCCATGGACTGAAAATATGATGCTGTTTAGATTTCCCTTAAGATGGGAAAAGCTACTAGGAATAGGAAAATGGGAGAGGAGGTTGGCCTGGTTTATGTCAAGAGTGACATGAAAAGACCCCATAGGCCTAATGTGAATGAAGTTTCTCATTCCTAGAGCTATTAAAATTTATTTTCTGATGTATTTAGTAAATTAGTAAATTTGAACTTCAGTTCATTGGCATGTTAAAATAAATATTGCTCAATATTCAGAATTAAAAAGAAAACCCTGATGCCCTGGTGCTTGCTTTAATAATTCTCTCTCTCTCTTTTTTTGGTAATACAGCATTTATTTGCCACCATAACTGCTTCTTAGTTTATGGTTCTTTAGAAGAACCCACAGTACCTAAGTGGTCTCGAATCATCCATGTGTCCATCTTGGTTTCTATATTTATCAGTATGCTCTTTGCTACATCTGGATACTTGACATTTACTGGCTTCACACAAGGTAAAATGAAAGATTCTATCTTATTTTGCTGTTTATGTGGATGGTGCTATTACTTCTTATTTTTGGTGCAGGTATACCCAGTATTGTACGTCCAAGTATCCCTGTCTCTCTTACCCATTCTCTCCTTTACCTGCCTGCATCTCTACTGTCTCTCTTTTCCAATTTTCTCCTTCCTTTGCTACTAAACTTATTTCTGTAATCCGTACTCTCTCCTTCTCTGCTTCCACTTCTAAGCACATGAATTCTGCCTTTCTTCCTACTATTCCACTGCAGCTTCACTTTCAGAGGCAATGATGACCTCCCTATTTTCAAAGCCTTCTTCTTGGTTCTGATTGTCATGGACCTCTCTGAATCACTTAATCGTACTGAACATCCTTTTGCTGCTCAAACTTTGCTCCCTTAGAGGACAGATCACTACTATATTAAACAGGATTAATCTTTCTCTGTGTTAACATTTTCTCACTCTCCAAGTGTTTCATCTTTGCTTTCTCCTAATTCCCTGTCACCCTCTATCAATTGGCTCAGGCAAGTTGCCTGCTTTACTCTCAACAAATTCTTTAGAGAATTTCATTATTTTAAGTCCAGTCCAGACCTCTCTTTTCATCTTCAGCTCATGCCTGTTGGACATTTCTTCTTGGTTGGACATTTCATCTTTCCAAAAAAACGAGGCCCTTCTTCTCCTCCCCCCACTACTTGTGTCAAACTTATTTCTCTTTTCTTCTATTTACCCAAGCCCAACAACTAGTGGTCATCTCTTTTATTTCTTTTGACCTTTATTTTCAATAATCTAGGTAGTGTAATATTCAGGGTAATCTGACAGCCTGCTAAATGATGTCTATTATCTCAATTGACCTTTAATCAACCCTGTGAAGGTAAGTGGAATAACTAGTTTTACCCCTTATTTAAAACACAAAGAGGTGAATTAAGTTGCCTAAGCTGGCTAGTCACAAACTAGAAAACAAGTCTCCTGATTCCCAATCCAGTTTTCCTTCCATTCTATCTTGGTCAACCATGACTCATTAAAAACCGCCAGCTCCTCTTAGCTTAGTTTTCTGGTGACACTGAGGTGGCATTCTTTTAAACAGAGGATGCAGATACTATGATTATAGACCAGGATTTCTCAGGAAGTGAAGAAAATGACCTCAAAATATAGTAATTAGCATAATAGCAATGCAGTAAAAAATATAATTCATGCATGTGCCATTAGAGTGCAATAACAAGGCAACCTTGAAAGTCTGGGTAAGAATTGTGTCTCAAAACATTGCCATGTATCACTCTTGCTATGTACTTTGCCAAAATTGATGACATATGGGCTCCAGTCAGTATAGAACCTTGGTTTTTAATGCATAAATCCTTTTTTGTAACACATAAATCCTTTTTCTTAGTCACATATTTTTGGTGCTTTTATAAGTGATAATTGTTCAGATATAATTAAATTTTATACAACGAAGCTGACATATTGAGTTTTTTCTCCCTAGCTATATTACCCTAAAATACAATTAGACTCAAGCTGGAATAAGCTGACATTGTTTCTTCAGACCACTTCACCTTAGGCAAATCTGGTCGTGTTTGTTCAAACTGCATGCTAATTTTCTCCTACCTTTCAGTAAATAAATTCCAGCTTTGTGAAGGAAGGGAACTCTAGACTCTTCTTGAACATTCCCAGTGACTTTTAGAAAGATACCGGGTCCATTTTTAGTGGAGATTAGTCAATAGGGAACTTTAGTCCTTTTGTCTCAGAGTGCTGGAAACCTTTCAATCAACCTTTTAAGAAGGTCTTCGCCACTTGTGTTTTGCTGTTAAATCACCTTCTCTCCACAGAGGCACACTGGAAAGTAATGTACATTTGTTCTTGTTGATAGGAGAAGGAGAGAAAAGTCAATGAATGTAAGTCTTGGAAAAGGGTAGTTCATTTAGGATATTTAGCTTTAAATGAGGAAAAGTATAGAGGCATTGTTCTTTTGTTTTCTTCTTTTTAAACAGTGTACTAGTGTATGACTTTGATGTAATTTTCTATTCAGTTTAATTGAAGAATGGTGACCAACATTCTAAAATTTAAGTGTATTATATCCAGGAAATAAACTGACGCACCTGCTCTTTGTTTTAACATTGAAAAACTGTTTTTGCTGACATGATTTCCTTGCCTTCATTAGATTCCTGTATTTCTTCAAGGTATCTGAAAAGATAAAGTCTCTAAATAAGAATTGGTTCAAGTTATATATGGCCCATCATTTAGTTTGGAACTAATTAAATATAATGTTCCTCTTGGGAAATGGCCATATTTTCACAGCTTTAAAGCAGTGTTAAACTTTGGGTTTACTAGACGTCATGAAGACAATATACATTTGGAATTTCTTGTTGTAGTCCTGGGTTTGTGATTAAGCTCTATAGTAGGATGCACAGGAAATCCAGCTGCCCAGATGTATTGATCTACTCTTCCTTTCAGGATAGTGCTTGATCTAAAAATAGCATTTCAAAAGGAAATTTGTTTATTTTAACAGACTTAAAAAAAAATGAAGTCACTTACCAGAAATAAAGACTAGAAGAACGTTTACAAAGCCAGTGAAAAAGAATGTAGGGAGTTGATTCTAGTGTAAGAAGAGAATGAATAAAATATTTTTTAGAAGTTGATGCAAATTTGTAGCAAACATATCAAAAATCAACAGTGAAAATAAGAAAAAAAAAAAAACTTGCTGATGAGTATGTGGAGCATGTACTGTTTTTTTTTTTTTTTTTTTTTTAAAGATTTTATTTATTTATTAATTTATCCCCCCCTTGCTGCTTGTGCTCGCTGGGTCAGCCAACCACGCCGTGCGGGCGGGCCTGCCCTCACCAGTAGGCCCCGGGAACCGAACCCGGGGCCCCCCATATGGTAAACGGGAGCCCTACTGATTGAGCCACAGCCGCTTCCCAGTACTGGTTTTAATATCAGTGAATAACTATATTGGATACAAAAACTTACATTGAGACCTGATACTCTATCCTCTTAATTAAATGAAATAAAGTTTATGTAGATTAACTATCCAATTTCTACAAAATAAATCTCTTTTATATTATTGTCTAGGAGATTTATTCGAAAATTATTGCAGAAACGATGACCTGGTAACATTTGGAAGATTTTGTTATGGCATCACTGTCATTTTGACATTCCCAATTGAATGTTTTGTGACCAGAGAGGTAAGCGCGAGTCCTTTCCAACACTTTACCCAAGTGATTGATCTCTCTACTATATTTATTTTGTAAATAATTCAATTCTGCAAATTCCCAAATGTATTACAAGTAATATAATTTAGAAATGTTTCAACTATAAAATGTAAGAATTTAAAGATAAATTTATATTCAGATATTTATAAGTTCATTTTTTTGCAAGTTGGATTTGAAAATCATGTTTGGGGGGTTATATTAACATAAATACAAATATTTATAAAAGTGCATTCCAAAGTGAAGGCCAGCCTTAAGTACAGCCAGAATGCTTTTCTAAAGCACTCTTACAAAGAAATTAAGTACTAAGGTTTAAAACGTGTTTTACAAAATTGTCTTTTGCTAAGATATTTTATGTCAACATGTATTAAGGCACCACAGAATAGATTCTAATCAATTTTATTTTTTAAAAAATGAAGGTATATTATTTTCCATTGAAAACTAAATTCAACTTAAAACTTTAATTTTACTGGTATAAGAACATATTTCATTTATATTTTTATATAAGTATATTCATATATTTGTATATAAATAATACAAATATTATATCTTATTAACACATGTACTTATATTTATATTTCATTTACAAAGCCAACTCCAAATAGTTATGCTTATATTGGCCACTTGAATTTGTAGAGGAAGATTAGCTTCTTGTGCAAAACTGGATAACAAGGCTCATTAGGAATCCCTGTGCAGTCAGCTAAAAATCTACTGTACCATTAGCTGTAAAACAGGATCCTGCTTCACAGTGGTTCTTTCAGCAATCACACTGAAAAGGGCTTAGTCTTAGGATCTATTCCGAGAGGCTGTTTATACAGTGCACCATGTGAATGGGTCTAATGTATGAAGTGAGATGTCTACACAGTTTCAAGTTCACTAACCTCATTGGCAGGCTTCTCAAGGCAGATCAGTGCTTGCCTTACGCTATTACCAGGAATAAGGAACTGCACAAGCGAAATGGAATAAGGAAATGTTCCATATTACTGATGCCCTTTACAATTAGCACTTGTGCTTGCTTACAAGTGTATAATTCACTTTGAATATAAGGGAGAAGAACTTGGTTATTTTATGAAGATTTTTTAAAATTTGAGAGGCTTTCAAAAAATCTGCTAACTGTTGTTAGATGCAGGAAATCGTTTTAATTTAGCTTCTGCCTAGTACTTTAGGTTCAAATCTGATTTCTAGATCAGCAGTAACAAATGGTGCATTCTCCTATAGTTTCTAGTGAACTTCTTATGGACAGTCTGAGTCACTTCACCTACACAGTTTATGTCTTCAGTACTTGGAACTTTAGTTTCCTTCCCAGCTGCCCAAGATAGCCCTAAATCAAGATCTTTACCCAGACAGCAAAACTAGTGAGAGGAAACTAATCCATTCATTTCCTTCTCTTTTTCTCCTTTCCAATGCTGAGGATCAGACTACTCAAAGGGAAACAGATCTAGATAACTAAAGCTCCTTCTAATTTTAAATTCTATTTGATCTTTTTATATTCTGCCATAAATTGATTTCTGTTTATTTCATTATGTTGGTTGTATCTCTCCAATCAGGCTGTTAATGCTTGAGAATAGGAATCATCTCCTAGACATACTCTCCTTGAAGACCATGTAACAGTGTAAGATGCATTAAATATGTAAATGCTGATTGATTTCCTGATCTGAGTATCTTTGGAAAATGGTGCTTAACTCCTCTATTTTTGTTGAGGAGAGGCAACATAAAATAGACTTAAATTGGAATGGAATTTAGTTTATATAAACTTAATTTTCTGTTAGTAAAGGATATTACACATCCATTATTATTAAAAGAAATGTGGTAAGACCTTCCTTAGAGGTCATTCAAATCTAAAAAAGTATCTGTAGTTTGTTTTAGTGGTGACCTTGTTGGACTCAAGGAAAAAAGATAAGATAACTTTTCAAGGTTTCTCTTATACTAGAGAAATGTTATATTTATTAAAACATTGGTATGCCTGATTCTGGGTCTGTAATATACTCACTGATTGTCTAAAAGTTCAACAAAACAATATTTGTTTATGATAAGTATCTGTATGTAAGTATCATGAAAAAGGAACATTCATATTGGCTTGGGATTTAATTAATTGCCTTATTGATCATATTTTATACAATCCTAAATACTGTAATGTGAAATATTCTCTTAGTGTGATCTGCATGCTTCTGAGAGTCTCTCTTTAAATAATCTGTTTATCTGGCAGGTAATTACCAATGTGTTTTTTGGTGGGAACCTTTCAGCAGTTTTCCATGTTATTGTCACAGTGGTTATCATTACTGTAGCCACACTTGCCTCATTGCTGTTTGATTGCCTTGGAATAGTTTTAGAGCTGAATGTAAGTATATTTAAAGATTCACACCTTCCATTTTGAAAACCCTTTTAAAATAATATTTACATTCAACATAAGATGTATTTGCTTTAATAAAACTGTCACTTTCTTAAATGGAATGAAAAATGTGTTTGTATAGAATAGTAAATATCGATAATGATATTGCACACTTTATTGTACTATAAACTTTTAGAGTAGTATTTCTCAATCCATGCGATTTTCCTCCCCTAATCCCATTCCCAAAGGACATTTGGCAACATCTGGACACATTCTTGATTGTTGCCACTGGGTAGGGAGCGCTACCAGTGTCTTGTGGGTAGAACCTGATGATGCTAAGTTATCCACTGCACAGGACAGATCCACAATAAAGATTTATGTGATCCAAAATGCCAATAGTGCCGAGATTGAGGAACTCTGGTTTAGAGCCCTTTTGCATATTTTGTTTACTAAAATACATAGATATTATGTAAAATAACTATAAATTAAATGGATCTGAAATTTTCTTTGCCAGGTAAAAATAAGTCTAGTGAGATTCATTAAAAATACATGAATAAAGAGAGTTATAGCCATAGCCCACATTTCCTTACCATGGCCTAATTTTTTTCTTTAAAATATTTTTTTCCTCTCTCTCCAGACCGTTCCTTTGTAGTATCTACCGCACCACTCAAATCTAGGACTCCATCCCATCATATCTGAGTTAATTCAGGCTTTTCTGCTTCAAATAGCACATATTTAAATTTTTCCAACTTATCACCATCCTGCTCAAAATTCTCTACTGTCAACCCCTTTCCTACTGAGGCAAGTATAAACTCTGTTGTCTCTATAATCTAACCTCATGCCTTCTATGGAAAGTTATTTCCCATTTTACTTCCCAAAATCTACCCTCAGCTCTAGCAACCTTATTTTTGGCCTGTGAACTAGACATTTTAATCCTTGCTTTTATCCTTTTGATTATCTGTTTATCTTCTTATATATGACTATTTCCCTTTAGTTTCCTTCTAAATCTTACAAAGGCTTCAAGGCCAAGTGCAAATTCTCACTTAATCACTGATCAAATATTTGCATAATAATTACTATGCACTGCACAATGGAGGTACAATGGTGTTGGAAATCAGAAAGGATCCGTGGTCTCATGGAACTTACAGTCTCAAAGATAAATGAAAAGTTCAGTTGCTATATGGGTGATGAAATAAACAGAAGGAAGTGGATAAGCTACCAAAAGATATTTTTGAGGAATATTTGACAGGATTTAGTAAAATACTATTGAGAGGCAAGAGGGATAGAGGGATACATCAAGAATGACTCCTTGGTTCTACTTTGTGGGACTAGGATAATGATGCCATTCCATGATGCAGAAATGGAAGCAGATCTACCACTCGGGGGTCACTGATCTCTCCCTTCTACAACCCTTAAAGAATTTCTACTCAGTATCACATCACTTAGTTTTATTTAAAAGTGATGTACCACTGGAAGGGAAAACTTGGGATCCCGAGTTGTCATTACTCATTCCACTGATGGTTGAGGGAGAAGTTAGTGCCCAAGACTCTATTCCCTACAAATGCCTTTTTGATTTGAAGTCCCAGACAAATGCTGTCATAAATTCGGTTGAGAACGTTCTGTTGGGAATTTCCTTGTAGCAGAGTAAATGGAAAGTGGGGAGTAGGCAACCTTCATGCCGTAGACAGTTTTCCAAAACCTCAGGGGTCTGAGGAATTAACTATTCAACTAACAATGGAAAGAAAGCTGATAGGGGATGTGGAAAAGTGTCAAATATCACTTTTAACCTATTTCCCAATTTTGCTAAGGCCAAGGGCTCATAGGTCCACTCAAATTAATTTCATGTACCAACCTTGATTTATATAAAGTAGTAATGACTATTTTAATGCACTAACTTGTATTATATATTATCTCATATGATATACTGCATGGACAATAGCTTGCCTTCCCTACTAAATTGTAAGTTCTTTGAAGAGAAGAATAATATTTAGCCTTTATCACCCTGCATAATATCTGGCACAGTGCTAAGAACACAATGCTCAAATTGCTGATAATTACCTCTTGGGACCACAGGTAAGGGCCTATTTCTACAGATTCTGGACCTAAAAGATATTCTTTAATGCAGCACCAGGAAATTAAGTTTTACAAAAATTGTTGGTGTTGACAGTAATAGGAACGCTTCAGCTCTGCTGTGGAGATAATCAACATAATCATTCCTGGTCTTGTTATTTCTTGTTTTGTGAAATGTCTCATTTGAGTTCACATGTTTGTTTTTTTTTCTCATTGTGGTAGAATTTTGTTATAAGAGAAATATAGTTATCACCGGCCTGGCCACTCACAACACCTTGACAAACTAACAAATTTCTTGTCCCCTGTATGTTAACCAGGCACATACATATTGCTCATTTTCCAGGATTGATATATTTTTCTAAGTTTGACCATTACTTTCTTTAGAGTTAATTGCTAATTTTTCTAACACTTGCACAACAAAATCAGAAGCACATAATCACATTAAATATTCCCTATTGTGCTTACACTGAAAACTTGACAGAATTCTAATATTGGAGAGAAATTGGAAAGGAATACTTTGTAAATATCTATTATAAAGCCTAGCTCTGAGCTAGTTGTGGAGGACTATCTAAAATATTTTAAAACTTGATTCTAAAATCGTTAGATTTTTTTTAAAAATCTAGTTATATAGACATACACAAAAAACAATTAAAGAAAGGTCCTAAAATTGTCTGTTATGACAATTTAGCACAAGCCAATTATACTGGTTTTAAAACACTTTAAAGAATTAAGAAAATCTAGGATCTCTGTTCTCTGTCAGACTACCTGAGCATGTGTTTTTCCCATCAACAAATCTTCTGGTATGCACAATAACATATTCAGGTTTTTTCTCAACTGTCTTTTGTGAGGACATGTGTACCGTTTAATAGGGCTAAATCAAGCATAAATCATTTCTATTGATAATTAATGCATGCTGAATCATGCAACACTTTAGAAGTAATTAAAGCATGCTGTGTTACATTTCATAATGATCATTAAAGCTAACATTGAGTACTTAGTCTGTGCCAAGTGATGTGCAAGCATTATTTCCCTTGATCTGTATTAACTTTATAGATGAAGAAACTGAGGCATAGAGTAGATAAATAAATATTTTGAGGTCACACAACTTGTAGGAGGCAGAGTCAAAATTTGAACATAAGTATTCAAACCCTATAGCCCACATTTTAAATCATTATCCTACTCTGAGGTTTCTCAAGTATAAGACTTTAAATTATGTAAAATAATTGTGCTCATTTCTCAATCCATTTTTAAGTTAAGAATCTATGCATTGAGTTTGCTTATAAGTAAGATTAAGAGTAATCCGTAATACATATGGATACACTTTAATAATGGATTAAGAAAAATACCAGGAGAGGAAATAAAATGGAACTAAAAGTTTTTATATTAATTAATAATTTTTTGTTAACAGCTTTTATCTAAATAATAATTGTAGTACTTTAGGAATTCTTTTTTATGTGACTTCTGAACCATCACTAAGTAGAACAATGATCCTCACAGGTGAGATGTAGAACAGAATCAGATCTTAAATTTACCAAGTTAGGAAAATGTTACTTAGTATAACTAAAATAATATAGAATAAATTGCTTGATGTATATGAGTTACTCAATGTAAAGCAAAACACCATTTAGACCTTTGCTTCTCTTTTATCTCTTTGTTTACATGGCAATAAACAACAATGGCATTTATTCCAAAGCAAATGCACCCTCAATTTAAAGAATTAGTTTTTAAAAGAATAAATAAATATAAACCCCATTTTTGGTAATAAGAATTCAGCGTCTTGGCACTGATGTGGCTTTTAGAGGGAAGGAGCAACTGCAGTAATTGGGCCCTATGGGTTTCTACTTGCAGCAGTACAAAGAGAAAAGATGAAGCAGCTGGTGCCTATGGCCAGAGTAACCAGCCCAATAAGCACTGTGTGCAGCTTAAGGGGAAAGGAAGAAAGTAAGCCAATTATCTAGCCAGAGCCCAATAGAGAAATACAGTCATCAGGGTGAGCAAGCCATAGTCCAAATTGCCTGAACTAGACAGTTTCTTTTTTGCTGTATAGGAATAAATTTCATGAGTCTGAATTGATAAAGTAGACATTAAGAAGATGTGTAAACATTCTTTTATTTAGTTTCAGTTTCCTAGCATCATTTGAGAGATTTCTATCCAGGTAGGAGAACTCAGACACTTTTCCAATCTGTATGACTAGTAAAAATCTTCAACACTGTCTGTTCTTTCCCCACTGCAAACCGCAAAATGCCCTGGCATCAATAGTGTTGTTTTCAATGAATAGTACTGTCCAGTCTTTATAAATGAGACTATATATTATTATCTCTTTAATAGGCAGCTATAATGTTTACATTATGTCAAGCAATTTCAAAAATTATTCCAAAGCCAATGATGCATCCTCATGCAGGGTTACCTAAAATAGCTCATTTAAACTTGACTTACTTCACTGCACGGCTTATGGGAATAGATCATACGGAACTGCACTATCATTTTAGTGATAATCTCAAATACTAGCACAATCCCTAGCAAGACTGAGCTTTCAAGTACCAAGAAAAGAACTAGTATCTAGACCAGATAACCAAATGTACTTCTTCCAGTATGGACATCAACTATGCAGCAGCTGGTGGCAGTTTTCATTCAGATAGCACTTCACACTTCGGCAGTTCAAGATGAATTAGCCTCACATATACTTTTTGCTCCTATAAAGGAAATGATCTCATATATGTAATTGTATTCTAATTGTTTTTTGATGTTTTCAAAAACACATTTTTCAAAGAAATCAGAGAGTAATAATTATTTAATATAAACAGGGATTAAGTTTTACTGTATTTTCTATAACTTAAAAAGCATTTTCATTCCAAGTCTCATGACAGAATCTATGGAGCCCATAATCCACTTAATCCCAGTTTATATGGAAACTAATCTTTTATTCACTGTTGTCTTTGTAGATATTCATTTAGGTGCTATGAATGACCAAAGCATATTGTGTATATATATTAAATTTGAATGTAATTTTGGAACCTCTCCCTATTTTCTCATTTCTATATCTGTGACTGCAGAAATATTTTCCATGTATGGTGGTCCCTCCTATCCTTCTCCAGATATTTACATGCTACCTCACTAGTCTGATTTCATAATGTGCCCCACCCCTTAATTGTCATTTCTCTGGAATATTGCTGTTTTTTAAAAAAATAACTTTATAATTTTTAGAACCACCATTGTAGAGATATTTCTGGTATGGGGATGGTGCTTAGAATAAAGCACACAGTAATTTTCTGAAATGGTGATATTGAGAAGGTATTTCTTTTAAAGCCATTCTTAAGATATAATCTCTTCTTTTATGCCATCCAACTTAAAATTCATTTTCCTGTAATTTTCCCTGGAAAAAAATCTACCAAAATAATGCATTTAAAAGCTTTTAAACCATAGGTGATGGGTGCATGGAGTTTCATTATACTATTCTTTTTACTTTTATGTACAGTTGAAAATTTCCATAAGAACAAGTTTTTTAAATATAGCAAAACAAGTCCTTTATGGAACACTTGCATCTTATTTTTTTTTTTTTTTTTTTAAAGATTTTATTTATTTATTCATTTATCCCCCCCTTGCTGCTTGTGCTCGCTGGGTCAGCCAACCACGCCATGCCGGCGGGCTTGCCTTCACCAGGAGGCCCCGGGAACCGAACCCCGGGCCTCCCATATGGTAAACGGGAGCCCTACTGATTGAGCCACAGCCGCTTCCCACTTGCATCTTATTTTAAACCAGCATCACATTTGCTATTGATGGTAGGTTTTAAAAATGATATGGTTTAAGAGAATCTCATTTGTCACAAAATTATATTTATCATTTTAATATATTTTACATAATATAATTAATATTTAGTATAATTTGAATAAAATATATCACCTAATGTGTTAAATTCTAGTATTTACATCATTTATAAAGTTTCTACTGTGACTTAAGCCTACTCAAAGGGAAAGTTTTTTTTTCCTTTGAAGTAAACACTCTTGGTATTTTTATAATAGACCATACTACTAAACATTATTTTCAATCTGACATTTCCCCTTGGGTTGGACTTATCCATAAGCCAATATGGGAGAGTTAAATGAGTCACAGTCATTTAGTTGTTCTGTCAATTTTATAGGGTAATTAATGTGTTCAGTTTTATTTGAAAAAGGATTTAGAAATACTATTCATGCTAAGTACCCTTGGAGTTATAGTTTTCTTTGTTCATCCAGACAGATGCCTACTTTCCTGGGAGCTCAAGTAAAGAGGGAACACAATATGCCCATATACTTTCCCATAAGGCCCCTTATACACAAGTGACAAATAGACCACTCAGATTTGAACAGCATGGTAGATACACAGTAATTTGAAATGAAGAACATAAGGAAATATGATGTAACTGAAAATATGGGAAATTTCACAAGTTTACCAGACATTGGTCTTACCAGCTTTATTTTCTATATTATTTTCTGATTGTCTTTTTTTTTTTTTTTTAAGAGGTACTAGGTTTTGAACCCAGGACCTTGTACATGGGAAGCAGGTGCTCAAACACTGAGCTACACCCACTCACTTTTGATTGTCTTTTTTCTTTTTCTTCTTTTTATCTTTTTTTCTTGATTGTCTTTTAAGTTTGATACCTGTTATACTATTTTCCTCTTTTCATTTGTAAACACTATACCAGAAAAGGAAAAAATCTGTTCTTAAGTCTTTTTTGGAATTGTTGTTCTTTCCTTTGTTTGGTTCTATTGAATAGGTTCAGTTCGATAGGCAAACCTTAGCATGAACAATATCAAATACTTAAAAAAAATTTTTTTAATGTTTTTCAAAAACTATATGAAGAATGCTTCCATTGATTAAATTATCTTTTTTCTTGTTTTCAACACACAGGGTGTGCTCTGTGCAGCTCCTCTAATTTTTATCATTCCATCAGCATGTTATCTGAAACTGTCTGAAGAACCGAGAACACACTCAGATAAGATTATGTCCTGTGTCATGCTTTTTACTGGTGCCGTGGTGATGGTTGTTGGATTCGTCATGGCTGTCACACATCCTCAAGACTGCACCCATGGGCAGGAAATGTTCTACTGCTTTGCTGACAATTTCTCCCTCACAAACACCCCCGTTTCTCATTTTCAACTGACAACACAACTTTCCATTTTAAATATCAGTATCTTTCAATGAGCTGACTGCTTTTAAAAATATCTTTTCATGGACGTTTAAACCATATAATAACATCCACACATGTTTTAGTCTCCATTTATACTAAAAATTTTCACTTTTTCACTACTCTTGAGTGCAATGTAAGAAGTAAAGAAGAAAAGAAAATTGGCTATTTTCTGGGACAAAATAAATGTTTTGTTTTAATGACTGGGCCAATGTTAATTGCAGAAGGAAAAGTGAAGCCTTTGGCATTTGCTACCATCCCCGCAAAGCACTACTCTTTTATTTAATATGTAAGTCAATATATTGCCTCCAAAAATAAGTAGCTGATTGTGGATTGCAACTTTGTGTGTGTATACTTTAGGGAAAGAAAAAAAAAAAAAAAGAATTCTTTTTTAAAGTCTGTGGAATCCAAGAGAAGGGATAGCCAAAAACATTAAAGGAAATGGATACCAGAGAACAAAAGAAAGTTCTCAATTATAATTTCAGTAGCATGCCTTGCTTAGAGGGATGTGACTCCCTAGAGCAAACTCCTCCCTATGCTGGGAGTATGAATAATAGACTGAATGTGCAGAGCAAAGTGTGTAAGGAGTCAAAATTACCCCCAAAGTTTTGATCCTGTGGGACTAGGATGGTAGTACCATTAAATCAATAATAAAACAGGGGGGGGCAGATGTGGCTCAAATGGCTGGGCGTCCGTCTCCCATATGGAGGGACCTGGGTTCGATCCCCGGGACCTCCCGGTAAAAAAAAAAAAAAATAGTATTAGGGAAGCGGCTGTGGCTCAATCAGTAGGGCTCCCGTTTACCATATGGGGGCCCAGGGCCTCCCGGTGAAGGCAAGCCCGCCTGCACGGCGTGGTTAGCTAACCCAGCGAGCACAAGCAGCAAGGGGGGATAAATGAATAAATAAATAAAATCTTTAAAAAATAATAATAATAATAATAATAAAACAGGAAAAAAAAACGCAAGTTGTTCTTAGGCAAGAGCTAAGGGATCAGTTATGCATTTTTTCTGGACCTGATGAATTTAAAGTACTAGCAGGAATATACAACTGGAAGCTGAAATTTCAGACTAGAAGCTTGGAAGAAGAATCAGGATACAGAAGAGGCGTTCTCACTCCCATGGGGGTCCTCAGAGAGAGTCTTAGCTCTTGCTGAGTGGGTCAAGAAGCAGACACCAAGATGGAGTTTGGCCTGCAAGATATTTATTGTGGGTCATAAATACTGGGAGGGAGCGGGGAAAGCAGGATTGGACAGAGGAGGGAGAAGACTCAACCACCTCCACAGGGACTCTGGAGCATAACTGATACCCTAATAGGGTATACGGTGTTCACCTGAAATAGCTGGGTTTTAATACTGCTGTGTTGATCACGCCCTGGATGTGGCACCAGGGAAGGGTGAATTCTTGGGCTAGGCAGTTCCTTGCAGCTGACCAACCCAGAAGGAACTGAGAGCTGGAGGCTGTCTGCTCTTCCCCTTGTAGGGGAACCTGGGAGGCACATCTGTGTCCACCACAGAAACCCACAGTTCTTAATAAGGATTTTTAACTTTCATGGTTTCATGCCTATGGCAATCTTTAAAAAGTAACAGGCAAACTTCAGTCCATCTCAAGTATCACCCAAGATTTTACTGTCCACCTTTGATTTGTATGTAAATCAGGTTAACAAACCATAGTACTATATTACTTGTTGCCAACTAATGAGAAACTATCACAAGCAGACTTAATACATAAACAATGTGTTTGTACAAATCATCGACAAAAAAAAAATCCCACAGGAAGTATATTAAAGATAGTTGCACAGTCTGAACAGAGAAGGGGTGAGAGCTGAGTGATCATATGACTCGCAGTAAGAAAGACTATTGAATGTAAAGAAACCTGCACCTTAGCCTTCAGAACTATGCTTAGGTTTGAGTGGTGATTTTTGTTTCCATGAAGCATCACCTATGCCACTAAATTAATCTAGATTAATTTAACTATTAGTTTATTGCTTTTCTGTATTTAATTTGTAAATTTGTTTTTTAGAGTTGTGTAGGAGTCATAAGTTAGGCAGGTTATGTCTATTTTTAGATTTTTACGTATTTAAGTAAAATAATAACAAAAATACTTTCACTCCATACTGAGAAAATATAAGAAATTTTTGCAGTGGTCCGTTTCTACATTACTGAAAACTGAGAAACACTGACCTATATAGTTGTTAAATAAAGCCATGAGAGATGAGATTACTAAGACAATGTAGAAAGAAAAATACTCAAGGATAAATAACATAATTTAGTACTTAACCCTCTATTTATCTTGAACTTCCAATATTGCTTCACATATATGACCCTTGATTCTTCAAATAGATGAAAAGCTCCTGGTTGGAACTGAGTGCTGCACTGATATCTTATAAATATTTGTCATGGTTTTTTTTTAATCAACTGTGGAACAAGACTGCCTTTGACCCAGTTATTTGCAGCATGAATTGATTACCACCTTCTTTCATATTATGATAATAAATCTTTCTTAGGAATTCACATCTATTTGATAAGAGTTATCTGTCAGTTTCTTTCTTTTGCCACAATGCAGAACAGCAAGAATCTCCCATCTATTTTCTGTCTCAATTTAATAAGAAGTTAACACTGAATCTCATCCCTCCCTGTTGCTTCTTGCCTCTAACAAAGCAATCTAAAGATTTTAAACCATTGTTTGAAACTGTCACTGTATTTAAACTTATAAAGTGCTTCTTTAAAAAGAAATGGATAAAATCTTTATATACAAATGCAGAAAAGTATCTGTACATTTCCTTTGACATAGATGTTATGTTATAATTTGTGAATTGGGTCTTATCCACTTTACTTATAAAATAATCTTTCATCTCAACACTAACTTGAACCACCTTCAGAAAGCAAAATGGATAGACTGCTTTGCCTCTGGCTGTTTCCAGTGGTGAAAAGTGAGAATTGTTGCCTCTTGTCTTTCCTAAAAAGACTGAAATCTAGGTTATCCAACTAAAAAAATTCTGACTAGTTTTTGCTAGAGTCATACTCTACACATCTCTTAATTTAAGATTAATTTAGTGGACAAGTGCAGGCCTCCTTCTGGTCTACCTGCTGCACCTGTGCTCAGGAAAGCAGCATTACTCTTTTTTTTAGGTAGGCGTGGCCTCTGGTGGGACCAGGTGTTGACACATAATCCAAGAGTGGCTCAAGCATGGACCAGCCGATGACCAGGGGTAAGGTGCTGTCCATAAGTCCTTTACCGACTGTGCAGGACAATAATTAGCTAACCTAATCAGAGTAGCTACTTTAATGATTCATACTTCTTTAAAGTATATAAAGGATTTGCCAGGATAACAGAGCAAACATGCAGAGTGGACCCGAGTCACCAAGATCTAGAAAATGCATAGGCTTTGAGAGGAAGGATAGAATACAATCATTCTCTAGAGCAGTGGTTTTCAAACTTCCACACCCATGGGAATCACTTGGAAGGCTTGCTAAAACACAAATTGCTGGGACCCACCTCTGGAGTTCCTGATTCAGTAGATCTGGGGTGGGGCCTGAGAATTTACATTTTTGACAAATTACCAGGTCATGCTGATGCTGTTGGTTCAGGAACCACATCAGAGTAAAGTTAGGAGATTAGACATAATAGATGCTAGATGGAGCCATCTGCTTAGAGGCTGAGGCAAATTATAAGCAAGACATGGAAATACCACACCGAGCTCAGGGAAGAAACTGAGCCTGAAGACATAGGAGGAAGAGCTTTTGTCACATATTAAATATGTTATATCTACTTATCCTTTGCCTCTTTTAAAAATCATTTAGAAAAGTTTACAGGTATGAGAGTGAAGAGGAGAGACAGGGACTGTAAGGTTAGTGACGAGTAATAACAAGGAAGGGGGAAGGAGAGTTAAGAACAAAGGAGAAAACAGCGATTTCAGCCTAATGTCAACACAGCTGCGGTGGTTAATCTGAAAGGCTAGTTCCCAGCCTGCCAGCATTCAGGGAAGATTGCCTGAGTTCCAGAGATGTCATTACGAGAAGGAAGAAAATATACTGGTTCCTCAAAAGTACACTCTGTTTTCTGAGGACTAAACCTCAACCTATAATATGTCTTTTTTGGAAAGTAATGTAGGGCACATGAGTGAAACTAGGATGTTCCTAATCATGCACCTAAAGATTTCATGTGGCTGCCTTTGACAGGGTACTTGAATAATCATTCCATTATTTTTTTTAAAGCAGTTTTATTGAGATATATTCACATACCATACATTCCATCCAACATGTATAATCAATGGCTTTTAGTATATTCACAGTGTTGTGCACTCATCACCACAAAAAAAAAATTCCATTAATTTTTGTTCATCCAAACCTAGCTTTGGAATTTTTATTATATTATTCATCTATGGTTATATGTTAAATAATTCATTTAAAAATTTTTGTCTTTTTCTATATTCCTAACTCCCACCTGATTCCTTTCCTTACCACCTGTGTCAGTTTGATGTAATTATGAATTCCAAAAATATAACTGAATCATGCTTGTAAACTGATCTGTTAATCTGGGCATGATTAGGTTAGGATTAGGGCATTGAGCCCCACCCCTTGGTGGGTGCGGAATTAAATATAAAAGGTAAGGCAAAGGAAAGTTGAAGCAGTCTTTTGAGAAGCAGTTTTTATGTTGGAAAGAAGGCCCCAGGAGAAGAGAAGCAAGCTGTTCGCCTAATCGTCTACAGCTGACCTTGTGGAGGAAACAGGAGCTAAGCCCGGAGAGAAATGCAGCCCCGGGAAGAGAGGAACCCCAGAAGCCTGAACCCTGGCAAACGCCGGCAACTGTCTTGCTCTAACACGTGGCAATGACTGTGGTGAGAGAAGAAACTTAACGCTTTATGGCCTGGTATCTGTGGACTTCTACCCCAAATAAATACCCTTTATAAAGACCAACCCATTTTTGGTATTTTACATTAGCACCCCTTTGGCTAACTAACATTCCTGATGACCCTAGCTAGAAGTAAGTTCTTCCTTTGGAATTCTGTAATTTTTATAGTTATTCTATATAGAGTAATCTTGTCTTGTCACCCAGGCTAAAAGTTCCTTGAGATTAGGAAGTGTGTTTTAAATCCTTTTTCTATTCTTCATAGCCCATGGCATGGTGCCTTGAATCTAGTAACACTTAACAAGTATTTGCAGAAAGACTGATGGAAAATGGTTAATCGTCCCAAATCTTTATATTAGGTTTTCCAGCTATAATTATTGTCACTCAGTAAAGTAGCAATTGAATGTGATATGATCATTCATTCAACAAGCTAGGTTAAATAATCAAGTTGAGGTTTTTTTGGTTTGCTTCATTATGCGTAGATCTACCTTCAGAGAAATTATTTGGGATAGTCATATGATGACTTTTCACATACATACCAATCCACACATACCAATCTTTTCAGTTGTTCCAACAGCTAAACAAGCATATTTTCTTTTTAAATTATAAACGTCGTGAAACATAGGACTATGTCATGTGTCGTAAAACCCATATTTAGTTTTATTTTTGCCAGTATATGCTCATATACCTTACTCATTTAAGATACTTGATAAGCATTTAATAGCTTGAATTTATCTAATTTAGTTATGTTTTACTCATACTTAAATTTATAACCCACTAGGAACTTTAACATTATCCCCTTCATTTAATACTATTTCTAAATGAACAAAGAGTCAAACTTTAAACAGAAATGTCTGTAGTTTAGGTACAATTACCTTCCTCAATCTCAGTGGACAACTAAGTAATTTGATATAGCTAGTACTGAAAAAAGGGGTGGTTTAGCAACAAGCAGGTACCTATTTAAGAAAATGCCTCAGGCAACATACCAGTTTGCCATTTAAAATTTGAAAGACTCTGGAAAATTTTATTTCCAAAGTAGAGTGGCAGATTTGCATTTATCATTTTTTATTTTGTTTTGCCTGAGAATAGCAAGTCCAGTTCCAGAAAAACAAATTAAAAAAAAAAAAAAAAAAAAAAGCAAAGAATTTAGCCCAGGCTTTTTATAATTCTTACAATCAAGTCCTATCATATAACATTGTTCTTTAATTCTTTTGGTTCTGAGAGAGAAAATAGTAAAGCAACTTCTGGGGAAAAAGAAGAAGAAGGAGGAGGAGGAGGTAGAGGAGGAGGAGGAGGAGGGAAAAGGGGGAGAAGGGGGAGGAGGGGGAGGAGGAGGAGGAGATGATGAAAATAGATAAATTTATATATTATATCCCAGAAAGGCAGCCTTAGGGTGATTCCTGACTTTTCTTCCATAATTTTACATTCTTGTAAAGTCTGAAAAAGGGTGTAGATTATACCTTTTAACAACAGTGGATGTGAAAGATATAGACAGACTGGAAATTGAGTAATGTGACTATTCGGGATTGAATCATGTCTCTCCCAAAAAGACATGTTCAAACCTTAATTCACATTCCTGTGGGTGTGAAGCCATTTACAGACAGGACCTTTGAAAACATTATTAGTTAAGGTATGGACTCATTTGTGAATAGATCTTCAAAGAGGCTATGTAGATGGGCCAAACTGAATCTGAGTAGGTATCCTAATGGCTGAAGAAGTCATTTTAAGCAAAGGAAATTGGATGCAGAAGTAAAAGCCAGAAGTAAGAGAAGCCAGAGAGAGAAACCACCATGTGTTGGAGGCAAATCTGCAAGCCAAAGAATACAGGATTCCAGCAAGTCAGCCCCAGTACACTACAGACTGCAGGAGAAGGCACGGTCTGTTGAGACCTTGATTTTGGACTTATAGCCTCCAAAACCATGAGATGAAGAGTCCTCTTGCTTAAGCAAACCCAAAGTATGGTGATAACAGCTCTGGCAAACTAAGTCATATAACCTTGGATTTTCCATGATCTATGTCTCAAAGTATTTCAAAATGAATTTAGAGTTTTTAAGCTGTAAGAATAGACAAGGGAAGGAAAAATGAAGTGTAAACATTTAGAAAAATAGAGCTTAGAAAATCCTAGGATTTTGTAAAAGGGGCTACTTAATTGCACAAACACACTGGAAGAAGTTTCCTATTTTTGAAGACAATCTGATTTTCAAAGTTAACGTTTTAAAAGAGAAAATAAGCAATTAAAAATGTTAGCTTCACATGAAAATTTTTCTAGGAACAAATAATTTTATATGTGTAACCTAGATGTTAGCTGAGGGCCCATTGCCCCAGGCGAACTGGTTAAAGTTGATCTTAAATCCCATTCCACAGTCCAGACTTTACTCCACAATTTCTGCAAATTTTGCTGACTTCCTTTCTCATATTTCTCTATGCTGCTATAAACCCAGTGTTCTTTTACTCTATATCTGCAAACCTCCACAATACTCTAGAATCAAAACACAATCGCTTTATCAATTTCCATAAAAAACCCACTCATGTCATGCATTGTGTATATTTTTTTGTTGTTGTTGCATCTTTTGAAGACTTAGGGTAGTTACAATGTGGGGTCACATCCTGGGACATGGCTTTCAGTCAGCCTCCTGGCTTGACTTCCAAGCTCCTCTTCTATTTGTCTCACTCTCCATTTCCTTTCATCTCTAGATTAACAAGTATTTCCTTCTGATGTCCTTGGGGACATTCTAGCATCTCCAGGCCTCTAGTAGAAACTCCTCTGTTCTACAACTTATTATTGTGTTTTTCCAAGACAAATGCCATACCTTCCTAACAATTCAGATGGAAGTTGTCAATACACCCCCTATTTATCCATTCCTTTACATGTCATTTAGATTCAGAATACCTTCTTAGTGATTTTACTCTCCATGAAGAGAGGCCTACAAGACTTCTGCCTTTGCATAAAATTCAAACTTGGTTCATGGCTGTGGCAGTCTGAAATTATTTTATGAATCCCTAAAAGGGAAAGATTATGTTTGTGGGCTGGTCCACTCCTGTGGGCGTGAGCAAACTTTTCAATTGGACATTGTCAGTGAAGCATGACTCAGGTTGAGTCTCTGCCCTCTTGCTGGGTCCTATAAAAACTGCAGACACACCAGAAAAGAACTCAACCAGTTTTTATCCTGCCATGCGACAGAAAGGAGAGGCTTAAACAGCTGAGGTCCTGGGGAGAGATGAGCCATTTGCCTGATAGCTTGCAGCTAAAATCAAGAAGCAAGTAGAGCAGCCAAGCCTGAGAGAAAAGGCCCAGTAAGAGACAAGCTCTATGACTGGTTGCTCTCATCTGAGCTCCAGGAGGTGGTACCTCCCAGAGGAAAAGGCAGAGACCAGCAAAGATAGCCTGCCATCTTGCTTAAATATGTGGCAGCTGACTTGGCTGAGAAAGCACCTCTTATTGTGCTTTGAATTGGACTTCTCATGGCCTTGGAAGTGTAAGCTTTTACCCAAGAAAAATATCCTTTATAAAAGCCAATGCATTTCTGGTACTTTGCATCAGCAGTCCTTTGGCAAACTAAAACAATGGCTTACATTAGAGTTTCCCCATCCAAGTTGGTATTAGGAAACTGAACCCCACTGTGGTTGACCAGCACAGTGAATTCATATGACTTTAAGCTGTCCTTTCACAGGCCTCTAATAGCTTATCTTCAGCCATTATAATTTTTCAACTTAACACTCTACTATTTTCCAAATAACAGCTATACGTCTGCCTACTTCCTTTGCCCCCTGGATAAGTCTGGCCTTTCAAAATTGGATTAGAGTAGGCCTAGATGTAGCAGGTGGAAAATCATCTGCTTTATGAGTTGAGGGGAATCTGAAAATTCTACTCATTTTCTCAAATACCATCTATGTTAGATGCTAGGTGTCTAACATATTTACTGTTGATTGTTCTTTAGCATTTAAATTAGGGACACTCTTTAACATGGAGTCATAAATTATAGGGTCCAGATTAACAATTAGAAAATGTGACTTTAAAAGGAAGAGAATGCTCCACTTCCCACTTCTCTCCACCTCCTTAAACTCCAGCAGAATTTAAGAAGCTGCCCAAATGCCTCCTTCTCTAAGAAGTTTCCCCAGCCTTATCCAGAAGATGATAACCTTTCTTCTTCTGCAATCCTATGGGTATATATCTGATAGTTAATAGAAAAAGCAATAGGATATAAAGAAGAACTTTCTAACATTTAGACCTGTCCAACTCTGAGATTTAGTGAGACCTCAGTACCTGGCACGACTTAAATAGAGGTTTGGTAAACACTTGCCCATAATGTAGTAGAGGCAATTCATGTGCTGGATAGAAATTGAATCTGATGATCTTTAAGTTCTCCTCTAACACTCAGCTTCTAAGTATTGTTCTGTATCTTCCATTGAACTAAACTACAGAGCTGTTGTGGAATTCCATTATTTATTTTTGCATGCCTTTCTATTTTTTTTTCTAAGTAGATGTTAAATATCTTAAGAGCACTAGTGGCTCATTCCTTTTCAGTCCTTAGACTACCTTGCATAAAGTGTTCAAAAAATTATGGATTGGGGATTGGATGTAGCTCAAGTGGTTGAGTGCCTGCTTCCCATGTACAAGGTCCCAGGTTTGATCCCTGGTACTTCCTAAAAGCAAACAAACAAACTTACTTTTAAAAATTGAATGCAACAAATAAACCTACTGAGAAAATACATGCAGAGATAGATGATAGCTGCCAAATCCAGGCATTTTATTGTGTAGATTGAAATAACAGTACGCTATTATAAACTTTTATATAAAATGTGGTTGGGAACGTATACTAAAATATAATTTATCTTAATTTTTCTAACTTTTTATGGATATTCTTTCTATTCATGTAACATAAAGAAATGTGTTGCAGCATTTTATATATGCTTTGACTTAGTACCATTGCCTTTTTTTTTTTTTTTTTTCAAAGATTCCATCCATTCATTCATTTATCCCCCCCTGCTGCCTGCGCTCGCCGGGCCAGCCAACCACGCTGTGCGGGCGGGCCTGCCCCCACCAGGAGGCCCCGGGAACCGAACCTGGGGCCTCCCACATGGCAAACAGGAGCCCCACTGATTGAGCCACAGCCACTTCCCAATTGCCTTTTTCATCAAAGGAATTTTCACTGGTCTCACATTTTCACTGTGATAATGAATACTTAAAATAGTTTTGTAAAATGTGTCATTTAACTTAGTGTTTTACCTAGTGAAAGGTCAGTTACTTTTATTAAGAGAAAATAGTAATTATTGACCTCCCTTTTTAATTTCTTACAGAAACAGAATTTTAATATCAGTGCTACTTCTAGTCTACCACCATCCAAGTCTGACATCAGAATTCTGCTCTGTGCTATACATTTTCATTATTTCAAAGATGTATGACTATCCATTCTAATTTATACAGATCTATTGTTTTTTTTTTTCCCTTTCATTTCTCTTTTTAGTGAAAAAAAGGAAGAGCAATAACTTGTACTCTCTTATGAGGTTATTTTTTTTTTCATTTGTTGCAGGGACATTCTGATGCTAACTAATTTAGCATGCACACAGTACACTTTGGGGTTGGGAGCAAGGTCATGAGGACAGAGAAAAAGTGCCTTATCCTGTAAAACCTAAGAGCAAAATGACATTTGAGAAAAGTTTATTTTCACATGTAAAATTTGACAAAAATGAATCAACTACATTAGAAAATTATTAATATATGGTCAGGGGAAACAGATGTGGCTCAAGCAATTGGGCTCCCATCTACCATATGGAAGGCCCTGGGTTTGATTCCCAGGGTCTCCTGGTGAAGGCGAGCTGGTGACCCGCATCATGGAGAGCTGGCACAGCAAGATGATGCAACAAAGGGAGATGCAGAGGGGAGACAGTGAGAGACACAGCAGGCTAGGGAGATGAGGTGGCTTAAGCAATTGAGCGCCTCTCTCCTACACCGGAGGTCCCAAGATCAGTTCCTGCTGTCTCCTAAAGAGAAAATACGAGAAGAAAAAAAAAAAAAAAAAAGACAAGCAGACACAGAAGAATACACAGTGAATGGACACAAAGAGCAGACAGTGAGTGGAAAAAACAATAGGGGGAGGGGGAATCTCTAAAAATAGAAGATATGGTACCATGCCTCTGCAGAGATTTCTGTGACATTTAAAAATGCCTCTAAGCTTGCAATTGGGGGTTTTGTGAATGATCGGTGTGCTTTTTGAAATGGGATGTGATCATTAGGATACTAGTCTATTTGTTGCATTCAGAACCAAATCCGTTGAACAATTTACAAAATTTGGAAAGAACTGCCAGCTGTTTTAGAAATATGTACAAATATTATGTATACATTTTATAATATATATTATATATGCACTATATATAATATATATTAAATATGTTATATATAATATATATTTATATAACAGTAAATTGCACTCTCTGCATAGTGGCTACTGGCACTTATCTCCAACTCACACAGGAAGTTGCTGTGGAGTCCAGCCCCTAGATAACTCACTGGTGACAGAAAGGGACATTAAAATCCTTTTCCCTAAGAACAGGGGTGGACATGGCTGATCATTAATCACATCTTTTAATTAGTGAATCTGGATTTCTGGGAGCCTGGCTCTGAGGACAGCTATTGTTTCAACCCACCCCAGACAAAGGCGGCAGCAGCCATTATTTCAACCTGCCCTGGACGGGGTGGTGGCAGTCTTAAAGATGCTCTGCTTCTTCAGGGCTGCATGGGACAGTTAGCTGAAAGGATACATTTGCTGGGAAGGCCAGGAAAACTCAGCTTTGGGGAACCATCAGAGAATCTCTTGGTGCCATTTCTGATTCCCTCCTCAGGGCATTTGGCACCCAGTATATGCCTTCTTCATGGGTTCCTAATCCTGTATTGTCTGGAAAAGACTGATTTGGGAAAGTCCTCTCTGGTAGGCTGTCCCCCCAGAATTTTTCCTCCAGGCAAAAATAGCTTGGGTCAACAAAAAGGAGCATAAAAAACTATGGAGGCAAACAGTCTGGGACAAAGGCCTGCCAGCTTCAAACACCTGGGAGAGGGAGGTCTGTCTCCTGGGAAACAGAGGGAACAACCAAACTCCTATAAACAGGTGAACTACAAAACAACTAAGAAGTAAAAGGCCAAGACAAGACAGGGGCCCAGAAAGATAAGGAAACCTTCATACTGCATTTGCCTTGGGTAGACTTTCCTGATAGGAGGGCTAAAGGTCAAGAAAATCTCTGTCTTATCACCAACTGGTTAAAAAAGCAAGAAACAGACATCCCCAGAGTTAACATTTTTTAAAATATTAAAATGTACAGTATACAACAAAAGAGTACAAGACAAAGAAAGAAACAGGGAATGGCCCATCCAAAGTAAAAGGATAAAAATGCAGAAAACACCAACAAAGAAGACAAGAATGTGGGCATACTGAACAAAGCCTCTAAAAAAATTGATCCTAAAAATGTTCAAGGAGATGAAGGAAAATACAAAAAAATAATTAAATGATATCAGGAAAACAGTGAATGAGCAAATTGAGAGTCTTAGTAAACAGATAGAAATGCTTATAAAGGAACCAAACAGAACTACTGGAATTAAAGACCATAATAACTAAAATGAAATATGTCCAAGAGGGTTTCAAGAACAGATTGGAGCTGGCAGAAGAAAGAATCAGTGAACTTGAAGACAAGACACTTGAAATGATTTAGGCTGAGGACCAGAAAAAAAAAAAAAAAAGAAATATTAAAAATGAAAATAGCCTAAGACATCTCTGCAACACCATAAAGCACACCAATATACACATCAGGGGAAACCAGAGGCAGAAGAAAGAGAGAAAGGGGAAGAAAGAATATTCAAAGAAATAATGACAGAGACATTCGCAAACATAGCAAAAGATGTAAATATGCACATCCAAGAAGTCCAGAGAACACCAAACAGGGTAAAAATGAATAAAAATACACCTTGTCATATATTGATCACACTATCAAATGCAAAGAACAAGAGAGTTCTGAAATTTGTAAGAGAAAATAAAAGTGTTACATGCAAGGGAGTCCCAATCAGACTGAATTCTGATTTCTCATTAAAACCATGGAGGGAAGAAGGCAGTGGATTAAAATACTTAAAGTGCTGAAGGAAAACAAGTGCCAACCAAGAATTTTATATCTGGTCAGACTTTCTTTCAAAAATGAAGAAGATATTAAGATATTCTCAGATAAATAAAAGCTGAGGGAGAGACTTCCAGGAAGATGGGGGATTAGAGAGTTACAGGGCTCACTTCTCTCCCAGAAAAAACAGCTAGAAAATAGGCAGAAACTCTCCGGAATAACTGTTCTAGAGCTCAGGAGACCAAGGGAGAACTGACCATCACCCAGAAGAGAGAGGGACAAAGAGGAGACTCTATGGTGGATATCTGTGTGTAAACTGGGCAGCTCCTGCTGGTGGCACCCAACACCCACCCTCAAAGCAGACAGCTCAGTTCCTCCAGTCCCTAGTGTACCAGCTCTGAACTGAAAGAGCTGCAGGGGATGGGATTAAAAATACATGAGGCATACAACAACAGATTTCAAATGGCAGAATAAAGAATCAGTGAATTAGAAGACAGAGCAGCTGAAATTGAAAAGACAAAAAACAGAAAAGAATGGAAAAAACATTGAGCAGGGGCTCAGGGAATAGGATGATATCATGGCAAAACAAACCAATATACATGTCATGGGCATTCCAGAAGGAGAAGAGAAGGGGAAGTAGGTAGAAAAAAATACTTGAGGAAATAATGGCTGAAAATTTCCCAACTCTTATGAAAGACATAAATATACACATCCAAGAAGCTCAACATACTCCAAACAAAATAAATCCAAATAGACCTACCCTGAGACACATACTATTCAGAAAGTCAAATACCAAAGATAAAGAGAGAATTCTGAAAGCAGCAAGAGAAAAGCTATCCATCATATACAAAGACCATCCAGTAAGAGTTAATGGAGATTTCTCATCACAAACTATGGAAGCAAGAACATAGTGGTATGATATACTTAAGATACTGAAAGAGAAAAACTGCCAGCCAAGAATTCTTTATCCAGAAAAATTGTCCTCCAATAATAAAGGTGAGTATAAAACATTCACATATAAACAGAAACTAAGAGTTTGTAAACAAAAGTCCAGCTTTACAAAAAGCTTGTGGCTTGTGGCTTGTGGCTCAAGCAGTTGAGTGCCTGCCTCCCACATGGGAGATGCCAGGTTTGGTCCCCAGTGCCTCCTAAAAACAAAAACAAACAAGCAAACAAATGGAAAAACCAACTCAGGAGAGCCAATATGGCTCAGTGGTTGAGCACTGGCTTCCTGCATACAAGGTCCCTGGTTCAATCTCTGGCCCCAGTGCCTCAAAAAAAAAAAAAAAAAAAAAAAAAAATATATATATATATATATATATATATATGAATGACATGTGAAAGCCTAAGGATAAAATGGTTGAAGTAAGTAATACTTATATAGCAATAACATTGTATGTTAATGAATTAAACTCCCCAATAAAAAGACGCAGGATGGCAGAATGGAATATATATATATGTATGCCATCCATATCTTGTCTACTCACCTTAGACCCAAGGATATTTCACACAAACAGTAACCAAAAGCTGAGGGAGCTGATCACCACTAAACATGCCCGACAAACAATTCTAAAGAGAGTTCTTCAGACTGAAAGAAAAGGACACTAGATGGTGGTTCAAAATGGCATAAAGAAATAAAGACCAGTAAAGGTAAACATTTGGGTAATTAAAAATGGCAGAATTATTGTAGTATCTTGTTTGGTATGTAACTCTACTTCTTCCTACAGGTGACAAAATGCAAATGGTTAAAAAGTAATGATAAATCTATAATTGGGGGAATACAATGTATGATAAAGTGGTAACAATTACAAAGAAATTGTTGGGGGGACAGAGGAGTATAGGAAAAGTATATGTGCATGCTATTGAAGTTAAGTTGGTATCAAACCAAATATGATCATTATATATTTAGGATGTTAAGTTTAGCCCCATGATAACCACAAAGAAAATAGATGGAAAATATCCAGATAATAATGAGAAGGCACTCAATATAATACAACACACAAAAATAAAATAAACATAAAAGTAGGCATTAACAGAATTGAGATACAAAAAAGGTATAAGACTTACAAAGGCTAAATAGCAAAATGGCAGAAAAAAAAGCCCTGTATTATCAGCAGTGGCTTTAAATGTAAATGGATTAAACTCTCCAGTTTAAAAAAAAATGATCCAATGATATATTGTCTGCAAGAGACTCGGCATAATTTGAAGATACAAGGACCACCTTTCCTCCAGTTTCCAATAATCCGTTCATCTTTTTAAAGACTCATCAGAGGTAAATTTAGGGTCTATATTCCTACCAACAGTCTCTTCATAGCAATCTAGGCCTTTTCTATTCAGTACAATTCCTCCAGAATCTTCTGCTCACCCATTTACAAAACTGTTCCAACATTTTTGGTATTCACATAGCAGCACAAACTCCACTCTCATGGTTTAGTTTGCTAAAGGCTGCCAAAGCAATATACCAGAAATGGGTTGGCTTTTATAATAGAAATTTATTAGGGTAAAAGCTTACAGTTCTGAGGCCATGAAAATGTCCAAATCAAGGCATCATCAGAGATTCTGTCTCACTGATTTGCAGCTGAGGGTTATCAGGCACATGGCAGCATCATCTAAAGATGCTTTCTCTCAAAGCTCTGTTGTGGGCTATCAAGCACATGGGACGGCATAATCGTGGCCTGCTGGTCTCTCCCCTCTTCTCTGGGTTTGTCTCTTTCAGTTTCGAGCTGCTACATGGGCCTAGCCTTTTGGGGGCCTCATTGCTTCAGTTTTGGCTGCTCTATTGATTCTAGTCTCCAACCCCTCTCTCAGGGTTTCTCTTTCTGCATCTGCAAGTGATCACCTTGGTAGGCCATGACTCACAGAGAAAATGACAAGGCAGAGGAATTAGTTGGAGTTTAGAGCTGGAGCAGAGAAGCACTTATGTGAGGAAAGAGAAAAGACTCCATTAGACATGGCAGAGGCTCTTGGAAGAGAGACAAGCCATTCGCCTGATAGGCTACAGGGGACCTTGTGGAGAGAACAGAACAGCTGAGCCTGGAGAGGAACGAGCCCCAGGAGAGAGATGAGACTTATCCCAGCCTACAGGCAATATTGGAAGAAGCTTGGACCACGTTGCTAAGAGAGGAAGAGGAAGCCTGAACCCTTGCAGACATCAGCAGCCCTCTTGTTCCAATACGTGGCAACAGACTTTGGTGAGGGAGGTAATTTACTCTTTATGGCCTGGTAACTGTACCCTTTATAAAAGCCAACAGGTTTCTGGTACTTTGTATCAGCACCCTTTTGGCTGACTAATACACTCACCTTGAATCAGTTTCTGGGTAATCAGAATGGCAGGATAGATCTTTCCAGCACCACACAGGGAGAAACACTGTCTTCTTGTTTTTTTCAAGTTCTCTTCCCAGTAATAATACCCCCATGCTGGTGCTGTCCACAGCAACATAACATCCTGGGATACATTAACATATATAATTCATTTAGGATCACAGAATACGATTGAAAGATTGGAAAGGGACCCTGTAAATCTTTATTACAGTGTGAGAAAAGTTCAGAGTACAAATTATGTAGTGTTGAGGTAATTTGCAAGTACATAGTCTCACATTCCTCAATAAACTTGGCACGGGTTTAAAGGCTTAAACAGATGGTTCTTGGCCTACTTCAGTTTTATTCCCCTTGGAAGAAGCTGGCCCCTCCTTTGGCCTTGACCTGGGGTCATTGTCCTTTTGCTAGGCCTACCATCATCCCATGCCTCCTCTGGGTTTTACTTCCATTGGTTTCTTAGGACCCTAGAGAGCCAGGCTCCTTTCCAGCCTGGGACCCATATAAGTTCTCTGTACTCAGATGGAAATGTTCTCTTCATGGTTCCACATGTGAGCTGAAAACTTTCTAACCGGCTTTCCTCTAGAGCCTGGGCAATAACACAGTTTACCTAAGCTAAGCATCCTCCCATAACCAATATGTTCTGGGGTTCTCTTAACTGTTTTTCATCTTCTCCCCTTCCTTATGCTTCAAAATTTAAAGACTTTGTATTGTCCTCTTCTTTATACTTCTGACTACATTCACCTAAGGATTTCCCACCACCACCATGCACTGCAAAATCAAGTCACAGTTTCTTTGAAAATGCCCAAAATCTAAATGCATCCTTGGACTTGTAAGCCTTGGATCATAGCTTGACCCATATTACAGAGACCTTTTGTCCTAGTAAACATGGAGAATCATATATTTCAATTTGAATGCAGATTTATGACAGATTAATGACAGTCATGTGTGTTGAACATTCTTGGAATTCCACACAGATTGCCTCCAAGCCCCTCTTCAGGGGACTGACCTTGAGCTATTGGAGCCCTTTCTGCCCAGGAATACAGAGAAACAAAAGTGCCTGATAGGTTAGATTCCTGGGAAATCCCATGGCCAAATACTGACTTGTGTGGGCATCTGACAGCCTAGTTCCTTTGCATCAAAGTGGGACAAATCTGAAATGTACTCTATGTTGTAGAGCTCCCCATGGAGTCAGTGTGAAGCCAAGAACTCACCTGAAATTTCCACCTTGCTTAACTTCTTCCTTCTTCCCTGTCTTGGTTCCTTTACTCCCTTACCTGCTTCTCCTCTGAGCACTTCCTCTGTAAATCACTTACACATGAATCTTCATCTCAGGGTCAGTTTCTGGGGAACTTAAACTAAGAATCCATGATATCAAAATGCTGACATTTAATTATAGGTCAGTCCCCTGAATTGTACAAAGCTGATCATTCAGATTTATCAGATTTTGGGAGCAGGAAGTCTGTACCTCCTCTTTAGCCAAATAATCTAAAGAGATAATATTATCCCCTAAAATTTGTTAAAATATTCTATTATTTTCTTTGATGATACCTTTTTTAAAAAGTCATTTTCAATTTTCATATTGTTAAGAATCAAAGTTTTTACTTTGTATTTACTTGATAAAGCAAAAGTAAAGATTTAACTTATCCACTTAGTAGTCTGAATACAATCTCTTGACCTGCAATTTTGCTACCAAATATTTGGATTATTTTGCTTTATACCACATGGATCAGAAATATGATCACTTCCAGCAGTCATTTCAAACAATTGGCTTTGCTTCATAAGGCAACCTCTAACATGTTACCAAGTTTATTATTATTATGTAATTTTTAATATACCTATGTACATAAATTTTCATATTTTGAATTGTTCCACTGAATATTATACCTTTAAATTGTTTCATGTTACAATCATGCTTTTAAACACATCATGATCATACTAATGGAAATATTTTTATGCTGAATAAATTCACCTTAATTTTGTTTTTTCCAATATTTCTCAATTATGAATGTACCACATTATACATATTTTTTAAACTATACATTAAAAATCCAGATGGAAATACACCAAAATTTATATTTGTGTAGTGAAGTTTATTGCTTTTTTCTAATTGTCTATATTTTGAGGTTATTATAATAATAAGAACATACTACTTTCATAATGATACATTTTAAATAAAATGTGGACAGTGAAATGAAAGGCAATAGAAATGTTTAAAAATCAAATCTTTCTAAAATATGTTAGCTCACATAATTTTTATAGATTTTTCAAGATGTTTCCAGCATTACCCTTTAAAAAAATCCAGATTCAATTGTTTATAATTGAAAGTCACAAGCTATGCTCCCTTCATTGAGTTGACTGCCTAATGTTGGAGCACAATTCATATTTGCTAAGGAAATATTTTACGTTAAAAAAATTTTAAAAAAAAAAAAAAAGGTAATTTTGTTTTTATTAACTGATTAATCAAGATATTTCACAATAAGCATTACTAGGATATGAGAAATTTATATTCACATGTTGAAACTCCTAATCATGAAAGAAACATCTGCTTGCATAAGCAGAATGACTATTAACCAGAAGGAAGATACAATAGTTTAATACTCATTTTCCCTAAAGGTGGACTTCCACAAGTTGTGATTTGTACTTGAGGTTTACATTTGTTGTCATAATCTAGCTATGACCTTATATATTTGGTCACTGCTTTTTAATATTGCAATTCCGAAGAAAGCTTTTAGTCTAGAAAGTACTTGCATTTTTTTCTCTTTTTATATATATATATATATATATATATATATATTAGAGAAGTTGTAAACTTACAAAACAATCATGCATAATGTGCAGAGTTCCCATACAACACCCCTCCACCAACACCTTACATTGTTGTGGAATATCTGTTTCATATTATGAGAAAACATCATCAGACTATTACCACAAACTATGGTCTATAGCATACATTTGGTATATTTTTCCATACTCCCCTATTATTAACACAATACCTTCTTTGACACTGATGCAAGAATACTGCAATATTGCTGTTATCTATAGTCCATAACTTACATTAATTATATTTTCCCAATACATCTCTACATTCTTACCATCTTGTAATTTGCTTTAGTTCATAGAAGAACATTCTTGTATTTGTACTATTAAGCACAATCCTCATCCACCTCTGGGTTCACTATGTACCTGCATTTTTAAAAACAGTATTCTGTTAAGTACATTTGACTCCAAATGTGAATTTGGTTTAATCCATTGGAAAAAACATAGAGACTTATGGATCTAATTTTAAAGAATAGAGTACTTCTACTCAGAAAAGGGTTGTTTTCACATATCAACACTATATTAAAAATGAGTTTAGTGTTGACATAAGAATTTAAATCATTTATAGGAGAGTGTTCCACGATTATTCTTCCCTTCATTTTTTTCAAATAAATTAAATGGACATCTCTATACCAACACTGAAAAGGAACTAAGACATTTAAAATGCAAAGTATCACTAAACCTTAGCTCCCATTCATTTTTCATTGGGTAATTGCTGTCATAGCATGCTTTTGAGCAGCTGTTCTTTCTTTCAACAGCAAAACCATAGGAAAAATGGGCATAATTCTTAGTAAAAGAAATTAGACATCAGAAAAGGCTTCATTATAAAAGGAAGGTTTAACAAGAAGACAGGCTACCATGGCATGGAGCTCTGCCTATTCTATATCAGGGAGTCTGAACAATAGAATATCTGTCAGTAGGAGGTGGACTCACCTGGATTCAAGCTGAACTATGCCTTTACCTGAAGACCTTTCCAATGACACGAGCTTGTGATTATTCATGAAAGAAAGTTGTTTGTACTATCTACAAAATTTGACCTCTGCAGCTATAGCTTTATGGAAAAGGTTAGACAAACTTATTGTGGTTTGAAGATGCATGTACTCCAGAAAAACGTGTTCTTAAATTTAATCTATTCCTGTGAGTGTGAATTCCTTGTAAGTAGGACCTTTTGATGAGGCTACTTAAGGTTAAGGTATGACGTACCTCAGTCAGGATGGTTCTTAATCCTAGTACTGGTGTCCTTATAAGAGCAATGAAACTCAGACAGAGAAAGAAAGCCACAGGGTGCAAGAAGCTGAAACAGAACCCGGAAGGGAAGAAAGAAAGGCACCAAGTGCCTTGTTAGGTGACAAGCTAAGGACCAAGAATCACTGGCAGCCAACTCCTGAACACCACAGTCTTTGGGGAGAAAGCATTGCCTTAACAATCCCTTGATTTGGACATTTTCCTAGCCTCAAAGCCATGAGTGAATAAATTCTCATTTTTTAAGCTGAACCATTTCATGGTTTTTGCTTGAGCAGCCTAGGAAACAAAAACAGATTTTGGTACTGGGAGAGTGGGGTGCTGCTATTGCAAATATCAAAAATGTGGTAACAGCTTTGAAACTGGGTAATGGGTAGGGGCTGGAAGAATTGTGACGTGCTTGACAGAAAAGGCCTAGATTGATTTGAAGATACTGTTGGTAGAAATATGGATGCTAATATGAGGCCTTAGAAAGAAATGATGAATGTGTTATTGGAATTTGGAGAAAAGGTGATCCTTGTTTTAAAGTGACAGAGAACTAGGCAAAATTGAGTTCTGATGTCAGATGGAAGGCAGAACTTAAGAGTGATGAACTTGAATATATAGTTAAGGAGATTTCCAAGCTAAGTGTGGAAAGTGCAGCCTGGTTTTTCCTTGCAGCTTATAATAGAATGTGAGAGGAAAGAAATGAACTCCTTGGCCCAAAGAAAGCAGCTATTGATGGGTTATAAAACTCTGAAATTCCAGAAAGCGAGTCCCGAGAGAAGAGTGCCCCATGTGAAGGTTTAACTGGGCATGGAACCAGTCAGCCATTTCAGGGGAAGTCAGGATTGAAACTGCAGTTATGCAGAAAAGATCTATTGGTTTGGACACCTGTGAACTACATGCAAGGCTGATAAGTTTTCCCTTCATTTGTATAAATGGAACCACTGCCAGCCTGGACTAAAAGGGACAGAGTAGAAACAAATTGAAGTAAGAATTGCTTCAAGGGCAGAACCATGGATGTTGAAGTCTGGACTGAAGACAACTCGGGCCATGAGAACCTGCTTACCCATATGTGTGGAAAGGGTGAGTCTGCCATGGTGCTTGGAGAGGGGGGCCTTCCACCCCATTGTTCAGGAAGAGCGCTGCCACCCCAGTGCTCTGAGAGGGTGGAGTCTGTGCCTGGCATTCGTGGAGTGTCTAGTCGCCATCCCAATGCTTCGAGAGTGTGGAGTCTTTACCCCAGTGTTTGAGAAGCACTTGGCCACTGAGAAAGCACTTGGACAGGGCTGCCACTTCATCAGGCACAGAGGACAAAACATCATTATATAGATGACTCTCAGACCTTGAAATCTAAAGGTGTATGCTCTGCATTGTTTTGGAATTGTTTGGGACCCGTGACCCCTGTTTTTCTTCCAATTTTTCCCTATGGGAACAGAAATGTTTATTCTATGCCTGCCCCACTGTTGTATATCAGAAGTTGATAACTTGTTTTCTAGGTTTTACAGGTTGACAGACAAAGGAGAATTATTTCCCAGGTCCCACTACACCCATAATCTATTTTGATGAGACTTTGTAGTAAGCATTGTACCTGGAATGACTTATGGCTTTTGGGATATTGTGATGAAATTAATGTATTTTACATATAGAAAGAACGTGTCTTTTAGGGGTCCATAGTGTGAAGTGTGGTGGTTTGAAGCTGTATGTACCCTAGAAAAACATGTTCTTAAATCTAATCCATTCCTGTGGGTACGAACTCATTGGAAGTAGGACTTTTTAATGAGGTTACTCAATCAGGATGGGTCTTAATCCTATTACTAGTGTTCCTATAAATGGAATGAAATTCAGATAGACAGAAAGCTAAAATAGAGCCCAGAAGAGAAGGAAGAGACCAGGAACTGTCCATCCCGTGCCTTGCCACGTGAGAGAGGAGCTAAGGTCACTGGCAGCCAGTCCCAGAATGCCACTGTCTTCAGGGAGAAAGCATTGTCTTGATGATGACTTGATTTGGACATTTTCCCAGACTCAAAACTGTTAGTGAATAAATTCCCATTGTTTAAGCTTAACCATTTCATGGTATTTGCTTGAGCAGCTTAAAAAACTAAAACATTTATCTTTCAGGCATTGATTTAAGAAGGAAATATATTTATCAGGTACTAGATTGTGATGTTTTGCATGCAGGGTGCAATAAAACAAATGAGTTTTTTCTTCACCTAAGAGATATTTTTAATTGGTTCAGATAAATATGAATAGTTAAATACACATGTACATTAATGAAATATTTGAAGGAAGAGTAAACACTTTAATAGCATACATGATTAATAATGTCTCACATGAAGTCAAAGCAGGAAGAGTCAGTGTGTGTGATTTCTGAATTGAAAAAATTGCAGGCTGAAGTGCCTGCAGTAATATAAATGGCAGCAAAAAGTTAAGACCAAATCAATCAATGAAAGAGGTTTCAAAGTTCTTTTACATAGGCAGTGAAGTGTTGGAGAGATTAATGGCAAATTATTCAAAGTATGAAAACTTGGAATAACATTATTCTAGTTGTAGTCATCTTGCACAGCTCACCTTCATCAACTTCCCAAAGCCATTAAAAAAAAAAAGCAAAAACTTTTTCTTGAGTTATTCTAGTAAACTTGATCCATTAGAACTAGTCTATGAGAACATGAAAATTATTCCTAAGGTATTTTATTGTGCCCTTTATTTATCTATAGATAAATATTCCTTATATTTATACACAAGCTAATCATTCTTTCTTGTTTCTCAGACATATGAATGGAACTAGATGGGCCAAAGACAGTAGCAGGCTTTTCACACTGTACTATATTTATTAATGACATATATGAAACACCTAATATATTTTTGCTCATTAAGAGCAGCACTTAGGTTTGAATACCAGCATGTTTCATTGCCGCAGGGATGAAGTGTAGTGCACCCTGGGAACTGAGCATTTCTTCCAGCATGTTAAGACCTGTTGCAGCATTCTTTTAGTTTCTGCTGCTTGACTGTTCAAGCAAGCAACTCTGTGAAGATTAACTCATATGTGTCTTGGCCGGTTTCCTTTGCCCCACACCCCTCTCTACTACTTAGAAAGTCTACTACTTAGAAGTCTGAGGACTGCCCTTTGTCACCCTGCCTGCCTGCCAAATTTGCCCAGGAAGGGTTAAAACAAATAGCACCATTGACGGACATTACAAAATGGCTGTTCCTTTGCCAGGAGATCCAGCAGACTCACAAGCCCTCAGGAGACCTATAGGGGTGAGTTGAGTCTAAAGTACAAGCCTCCAGACTTTCTGGAGCTCTCCAATGCTAAGGATAAATGCACTTTTTATAAGTAAGAGGTATAGGATAATTTCGGTATGACTTTTCTGACTCTGTAATAGAGCTTGCCCAAGGCCTCTGAGTACAAGGGAGGTAAGGACACTGACCCCAAGAAAACACAGGTAGGTAAGTAAATGGCTGTTCAGCCACACCAGAAAATCAACAGCCCTCTAAACACACTGGGCCATATATGGCTGTTCGCTAAAAACCCAGACATACAGAATATTTAAGAAATGTGAGACTTTACTAACAAAGTTATTTCCATAAGTTTCATAAACATACATACACACACACACACACACACATGTATATATGTATGTATATATTTTGTTTGTTTTGCCAAGAAAAGGTAAAGAGTCAAGTGGGAAAGTATTATTAGCATCTGTATTAGTCAGCCAAAGGGGTGCTGGTGCAAAGTACCAAAAATCTGTTGGCTTTTATAAATGGTATTTATTTGGGGAAGAAGATTAGTTACAAGGCCCTAAAGAGTCCAACTGAAGGTTACTTCCTCACCAAAGTCTGTTGCCATGTGTTGAAGCAAGATGGCAGGCAACCTCTGCCTGGTCTCTCCTTCCTTCTTCCTCTTAAGGCTCCATGGGCCCATCTTCTTCTGATCTCAGCTGTAGGCTGGCATACAGCTCATCTCTCTTCCTGAGGCTTTAGCTGTTTGAGCCTTCTCCTTTCTGTCATAAGGCAGGACCACAATGACCAAGTTCTCTCCTCTTCCGTATCTTCTTCTGTGTGATTGTCCATTTATATAGCTCACCAAGGGGGCAGGGACTCAACCCTGAGTTGCCCTAATGATGTGGTCAAATCAAAGCCCTAATCTTGATTTAATCAAGTAAACTAAAACCTTTTAATTTAATACAATCAAAGGGTATCATGCCCAGAGGAACAGACCAGTTTACAAACATAATCTTATCTTTTTGGGGGTTCATAAATAATTTCAAACTGCCACAGCATCCAAACAGAAGAATTTAAAGTGAAATTAAAAGCCATTTATTTTTTAAACCCTTACTTTGACTATCCTACCCACCTAATGCTGAAACTCTCAAACAGGTCATTCATCCTCTTCTGTAACAGCCCCCAAAATCAGTAACTCTTCTTCACCCTAGATACCTCTTCCCATATCAGATATTTCTTAATGAATGAAGGTAGGAAAAGAGGGAGGGAGAATGAAACCACTTTCCTCCTTTACCCATTTCTACAAAGTGTTGTTTTTTGATATCCCCAGAATAAATATTTTATTTGGTGTTTTAGTTTCCTAGGCTGCTCAAGCAAATACAATGTATTGGTTCAGCTTAAACAATGGGAATTTATTTGCTCACAATTTCGAGGCTGAGAGAATGTCCAAATCAAAACATCAGCAAGGCCATGCTTTCTCCCCAAAGACTGTGACATTCTGGAACTGGCTGTCAGCAATGCTTGGTCCTGAGCTTTCAGATGATAAGGCACATGGTGGCGTATCCTGGTCTCTCCTTTTTCTTCCAGGTTCCATTGATGCTCAGTTTCTGGATGCTCTCTCTATGGCTTTTTATCTGTCTGAATTTCATTCCTTTTATTAATAATAAAAGTAATAGGATTATGATAGATCCTGATTGAGATGGGCTACATCTTAAATGAAGTAACCTCATCAAAAAGGTCCTACTTACAGTGGGTCTCACCTACCAGAATGGATTAGATTTAAGAACATGTTTTTCTGGGGTACATACAGTTTCAAACCACCACACTTGGTTTATTTTATTTATATCTAATTTGTCATTAAAAAAAAAAAGTAAGAGAAAAACTGAAGTGAGACTAGATCTGTAAGGAAAACATGTGGCATTAAAGTGCTAACCACTAGCTAAATGTGGGTTAAGAATTTGGCTTGAACTATTAAGGAAATGGATCAAAATGAAAATGAGACACCATTTCACACCTGTAAAAGAATATTCTTCTTTTACAAAGTGCTAAAAATATAATGATACATGGGAAAATTACAACTAATGTAACTTATGAATGATAGTTAATAGTAATATTATAATATTTTTCAGCAATGGCAAAGATGATATATCAATTCTAAGGGACACAAATGGGATACAAGGGGGTATGGGATTTTTCCTTTTGGAGTAATGAAAACATTCTGAAATTGACTGAGGTGATGACAGCACAACTCTGTGAGGAAAATGAGAGGCACTGAGTGTATACTTTGAATAGACTGTACAAAGCATGTGACTATATAATATAGGTAATTCTGTGGTGGAAGATGGAATAAATATGATAATGTTGTTTCATGAACTATAATATATAATACTAATACAGTTTTTAATAACTGAGTGGGTTAGGGGGAAAATACACCAAATGTAATATATTGGCTATAGTTAGTAGTAATATTTTGATGATACCCTTTCATAGTTTGTAACAAATGTTTCACAACAATGCAGGGTGTTGGTGGTGGGGTGATGTATGGGAGCCCTATATGATATGCATGTTTGTTTTGTAAGTTCACAACATTTACTAAAACTTATTGTTTACGTATGTTCATGTATGAATGATCTACTTCAATAAAAATAATTTTAAAGCACAGAAAAAAAAATGAAAGAAAAGAATTTTGTTGGAGATTTGGAGAATTCAATGAAAAGCAGGAGACACAATCAGTTACATAGTTCACAGGATCTATAAGATATAATGTATTTTTTGTTCAGGAAAAGCATAAATATTCTTGATAATGAGAAATGTTTCTCATGGTTACCTCTAGAAATGAAAGCATTCTCAGTGTTTTCATTACGGTAAATGCAACTTCAGCTTTTATAAGCTTATTTCATATATTGTAGGCTGCAAATATCTCTGCAATGTGTAGTTCAAGAAAAGCAATTTTAAGTTAAAAGAAGATGAAATTATGTGTCCACACAGACTTGCACATGAATGTTCAGAGCAGCATTATTCATAATAATAAAAAAGTAGAAACAACCCAAATGTCCTTCAACTGGTGAACAGATTAACAAAATATGGTATAACCCATACAATGGGTTACTATTCTATAATAAAAAGGAATGAAATGTTAAAAGATGTCCTATAATGACAACATTATGTTAAGTGAAAAAAGACCAATTATTATATGAGTCCATTTATATGAAATGCACAGAAAAGTCAATTAGAGTTTGCCAGTGGATGGGAGTAGAAATGAGGATTAACTGTAAAGAAGCATGAAGGTTCTTACTGGGATAATGGAAATATTCTAAAACTGGAATATGTTGATGGTTGCACAACTATGAAGATTTACTAAAAATCATTAAATTGTACATTTAAAATAAGTGAATTTTGTGGTATGTAAATTATATCTCAATGATACTGTTTAAAAAAAAACAAATTATATGTCCAGATTTAATTTGTGTAGACATTTGAGAATAACTATGGAAAGGCTTTGACTAGTCATCCTTCAGACAGACTCCTTAAATATACTTTCTTTCAACTAATCTTTGTATTGACCATCACAGAGTATAAGCTTGTATCATTCCTGAGTAACATGGGTGCAACTATTCTGGGTTGCTGATTAAAAAAAAAAAAGTTATAAACATTGCAGTCAGCTAAAATGTTGAATAGGTAGGTTAGTCAGTAAAATTCCTTTGTTTATTATCAAATTCATTCAATAAATATTCACTGAACACTTAACAAGTATTTGTTCTAGGTACTGGGCATACAGAATTTAACAAAACCCCTGATCTCCTGAACTTCAAAACACTACATTCTGATAGGGAATACAAACATTAAATGGGTAAAAAAAAAATACCAGGTAAAATAATTTCGAATAGTGATAAACATTATAAATAAAATAAAATGGAATAAAGAGAGAGCTCCCAGTTCTATTATAGGGAAGGCCTAAAAATAGGAGAGTCACTCTTTGAGCAAAGCCCTGAGTAACGTGAAAGAGCAAGCCAGGTGAAGGCACGAGGAAGAGGCTTCCAGGCAGAGTACAAAAGCATTGAGGCAAAAAAGTACTTGGCCACATCAGGAATTACAAGAAAGCCAAAAGAACTGGAGGGCAGTGAGAAAGGAAGAGGAAATGAGGTTGGGAAAAGCAGTCAGAGGCCAGATAATGTAGGGTTTAGTAAGCCATGTGTAGTGGTTTGAAACTGTGTGTAAAGTAGAAAAACATGTTTTTAAATCTAAACCATTCCTGTGGGTGTGAACTTATTGTAAGTATGACCTGTTGATGAGGTTGCTTCAGTTAAGGTATGGCCCAGCCCAATCAGGATGGGTCTTAATCCTATAAGCAGAATGAAATTCAGAGTGGGAGAGAAAGCCACAGAGGAAGCATCCAGAAGATAAAATCAACCAAACCCAGAAGAGAAGGGAGAAACCAGGAGAGGCCACCATGTGTCTTGCCATGTGACAAGCTAAAGACCAAGGATCAACAGCAGCCAGCCCCAGAACACCACAATTTTTGGTGAGAAAGCATCACCTTGATGGATACCATGATTGGGACTTTCTCTTAGCCTCAAAACTAAAAGTATTGTTTAAGCCAAACCATTGCATGATAGTTGGTGGAGCAGCCTAGAAAACACCATGAAAAGAAGATTTGATTTAATCCTAAATTGTTGGGAAACCATTGGAGGGCTTTGAGCAGGCAGACAACCATGTCATCTGTATAAAGCAGTATACCTATTAGCTAAACTGTGTGTCTGAACTTTGTCATTTTTAAAACGGGACTAATAGTACTACTTACTGCATGAAGTTGTTCTGAGAATTAAAGGCAGTAATGAAATGTAAAGCTCTTAAAATATAGCCTCATATATAGAAAGTATGAATAAATGCCAGCTATTACTATTAACTTTCTAATGTTAGAGGGGTGGATGGGAGGGCACAAATAGAAGTTTTTCAGAATTTGCATTCAATCATTATTGTACTGCATAAAAAGAGGGATAAGAAGACATCCCTGTTTTACCCCACTGGTAAATATCATTTCATCTCTGATGAGCCATTCCTACTGATTCTGGTCTGGCAGTACTATGAAGAATTATTTGTCTCCATTGAAAATGACTCAGTTTAGTTTATGGCTGATTCCTGCCTACAGAGTCAAAACACAAAAAGAGTCTTTAAAGGATACAATCAGGATTTTGTTTCTTTCCCTCTACCCTTACGTACTAAGGACTTGCTGATGGTGTCTGTGGCCCTTCCATGGCTTTGGTTCCTGCTGGGCACCACCCTCCACCTTGATCTCAGAAATCAGGAGCATCCCCAGCATGCTCCCACCTGAGTCCAGCTTCTGGTGTCGGGCAACCACACATTCATCTGTTGTCCTTACAGGCCTAGGGTGATTAGAACTTCCTGCTGTATAATCTCTGGGTTGCCCTCTATGCCCTGTTTGGCTTCTCTGTTTTCCATCACCTGTGTGATCAATTCCCTGTTTTAATTTCCCTCTATTTGAAAAATTGAGAGTAGATTCTGTTTTTCTGGCTAGATACTAAATGAGAGAATATTCAGGCTTGCTGAAGTAGAATATATTGACAAGGAACAGCTGCCTATCCACAGCATTATGTAAATATTTGGAGGCAGAAATTTGGGGGGGAAGGTGTTGCTTTATCTACCTCATGCTTTCAAAAAATTTTAAATGCTTAAACTTTTAAATAAAAATAGAAACTGCTTATTTTTAACAAAACCACAGAAAAATATTAAAAAGAATTTTTTTCCATTAATTACTATGAATATATCTCTTCCTTACTGTACTTATGCACTTCACAGTTTTATTTTGAGGGGGGGATGGGAACGAGTGGTATTTACATTTAAACCAATTAAATTTCACCTTATTAGATTTGAGCCATTTAAGATAACAGAGCATTATATTCTAACTAAGCATTAGCTGAGAGCTGACTTGAGAGAGTTGGGAAGAAGAGTAATGAGGCTCTATTAATCAAGACTCATTGACCCCCTCTCCTGTTAACTGAAAGACCAGCAGGAGGCAACGACAGTTAGTAAGGAGGAAGGAAGAAGCAGTCTTTGTAATCTGTTAGCAGTTTTCTGATAACATGGGACAAAAAAAGGAAAGACAGGTTGAGAATGGAGCAAAAGGGAGAGAGAGGGAGAGAGAAAAGATGGTCCCTTCCAGGGACGAAATGGATATGTTCCTTTGAAACACCGTGAGACTTCCAACCTCATTATTCTACCTTAATTCCCAACTCACTGTTCAAGCGTTCTCTTCCATATCCATGTGCATAAAGCAATGTTTGAACACTGCATGAAAGAACTCCAGATGTTGCTCTTGTGACCTCAATTAAATTGTGTCAAAAATCTTTTTTACTCATTAACATTCTCTCCTAGATAGAGCTTTCTCTTTTTATCTCTCTTTTCCTCTCCCATTCTCCCCTTCTTCTCTTCCCCCTCTTCTTTCTCCACTTCATTCTACCTCTCTTCCTTTCCCTCCTCCATTTCTTCCTTCTTCATGTTTCTTCATTTAGCCTAAATCTGGTCCCTGATAGTCCCTCAAGTTCCAACCCCTGTACTGATACCCATTCCTTTCCTTCCTCGCAAAATTTCTTAAATGTATCTACACTCACTTTCTAGTTCTTAAATCACTTGAAATCTAGCCGTCATCACCGCATTTTAAATTTTAAATTGTTTTTTGTAAAATCAGTGACAATATCTCAGTGTCACCAGCAATTGTCAAAACTGATAATAGTAATGTCATAGTTTTGTTAGGAAAATTCATCAGCTTTTAGAAACCAATATCCAAAATGAAATCTGTCCACTATGCTTAGATTATAATGAGGTTTGTGTTAGTATAACCATGTTTCTGTAGATTATCAGAATAACTCAAGTCAAGCCAAATTTGAGCTTTTTGTGATTGAGTTGTCAGGTCCATAAGCTTACTAAGGGTGAGCTTTGGCCTTCCCCTAAAATAGATTCATATTTGCACTATCAGTGATTCTGAGAAGAGAACTTGGGGTGGGAAATGAGGCTTAAGGGAAGGAGGTCTTATAATGGGATGAGGAAAATAAATGTCCAGTCTTTCTATTCTGCCTGTGGTCTGTCTGGCCTTAGAGAGCCATAGAAATCCCAGTGGTGAGGCTGAATTGTCTAGATTTTTGTGAAGGCCAGGACAGAGAAAGCTGGAACCCAGTGAGTCTGGTCCCTTAACTGCTGTAAATGTTCTGCATGTTTTACTTCCATTGCATCATTGCCTACTCTTTTGTTATGTTTTCTTTAAGGTCGTGATCTCAGTTGTACAATGAGTAATTAGAAAAATATCTGTGCCTCAGTATGGAGTAGAGACATTAATGGGAGAAATATCCCCCCACCAGGTCTGGAGAGGGGAACATGGCCATAGTCACCCATAGAGTGACAGTAGAGGAGGCATCTGCATTGGTGGCTGCAACTTGGGGAAAAGAAGAGGAGGTGAGCAGAAGAACCAACTGAAAGGCCTTGTTTCTAAGCACCCCTAAGGTAATAAACTGAGAAACTCTCAGAAAAAGCTGGGAGAGATGATTTCTGGCAGAGTGAAGAATGGGGGCTCAAGTCATTGTAGTTTGATTTACATTTATGGCACTATCAAATTTAAAGAACATTCAGAAAAAATTCACAGAAGACTCAGATAATAGAAAACTATACAGTGAATTTGAAGTATTTTTAACCCAAAATAATAAACAGTAATTCAATTTTTTAAATGTATAAGAAAGAACGGAAGCTATAGACACATTCTTAAGGAATTTACAATCTACCCAACATTTCCAAAGAAAAAGATGAACTCAGAAGTGCCTTTAAAGTAGCACAGAATTTTATGGTAGCACAGGAGAAAGAAACAAATACATCTGATGGGGGGAATCAGGAATGGTTTCATGAAGGAAGCAATGTCAACATAGTAAAAAGAAGCATTAGGGTAACACAGACTTAGGTATGAAACCGATTTCCATCATACAATTCCAGGAATTATATTCAACTATGAGTAACAAAACACCCATAGATTAACCAAATTGCGCTTCAGTATTTTTGCCCAACAAGAACTTCTGGACTGGTGATAGTACAGGGCAGTACAGCAGCTCCCAGGACCATCAGTGTCCAGGGCTCTTTCTCCTCTGCTGTCCTTAATGATTGTCTCTCAACCTTATAGTCCCAGGATGGTTCCTCCTTCATTAGGCACGTCAACCTTGCTTCCTAAAGAATGAGGAAGGGACAAGGTAGAACAGGCAGCACCATAAAAGGAAAGCAAAACACTGTCCCAGCAGACTGCCATTTAAGATTGGCTAGAACTTCGTCACCAGAACGCTCACTCTTTGATATAAAGGAGGCTGGGGTTTGTAGTTTTTTTCACATTTTATTTTTGTTTTGTTTACCTGATTACACTGTTACCCCCACCACCACCAAAACTAATCAAAGTTCTGATAATGAGGAAGAAGGGAAGAAAGAGTATTAGGCAGGTGTTTTAGTTTGCTAAAAGATGCTGGGAGCAATATACTGGGAATGGGTTGGCTTTTAAGGTGGAATTTATTAGGTTAAAATCTTGCAGTTCTGAGGCTGTGAAAATGTCTAAATCAAGGTATCATCAGGGATGCTGTCTCACCGAAGGTCAGCTGCTAGTGATCCTGGCCTTCTGCCACGTGGCAAGATACAATGGCCAGTCTTTTGGTCTGGGTCTCTGTCTTCTTCAGGCTTACTTTCTCCTAGAGCTCAGTTGCAGGAGATCAGGCATATGGCTTGTCTCTCTCCTCTCCTCTAGGCCTCTCTCTCAGCCTCTCAGAGCCTCTTTCCATGCCTGTATGCTCCACTGATTCTAGTTTCTGGCCTCCAGGACCTCTCTCTCAGCCTCTCAGGGTTTCTCTGTCTCTGCTGTTTTGTGTGTGTGTGTGTGTCTGCTGCTTTCAGTCCTCTGTTTATAAAGACTCCAGCAAGAGGACCAAGACCCACCCTGGGTCATGCCTCGCTGAAGTAATCCGATCAAAGTCCTCCCAACTGAATCCAATCCAATCCAACCCATTCCCACAGGAATGGATTAGCTTTAAGGACATGATCTTTTCTGGAATCCACAAAAAGTTTCAAATTGTCACAGCAGATAAATACCAGGATGTACCATATACCACTGATTAGCTGTGCAGTTTAGGGTAGATCACTAACATTCCCCAAATGTCACTTTCTTCACCCATGAAATGGTAACAATGATATCTACCTATTAGGGATTTGGGTGAGGATTAGAGATAATATATATATGATTGTTTAGTATGGCCTTAACTTGTTAGGAGTACATGGCAAATTGTGTTTACTGTTATTATTGGTTGATTGATTAGTTAGTTGGGACTTGAAGAATGAGTCAGAATTCAATAGGAAAATAATGGAAAATGAAATTCTAGATCAAGGAAACCAAGATGGCAAAGACAGAATTTTATATATATGTGTGTCAGAAAACAGTGAGTGACCAGGAAATTTTGTTTAGTTTAAAAAGACTCATCCATATGAAAGAGAAAAGGTGGATGGTAAAGATAGAAAGATAGTTTGGAACCAGGTGATAAGATGTGTGTTGCTACAGGGAGAAAAGGGAAACCTAATAGTCATGTTGAGACATTTGAGCACTATTTGGCAAGAAATGTGGAACCATTGAAGGTCTCAGTGCAGGATAAAGTCAGCTGTGCTTTGTGCCCACACTCTGGCAGTGGTGCACAAGACATACTTGGAAGCTGGAGAGAAACCAAAGCATGAAAAGAAGTAGGGATACAATTTATATCCAAGCAAAATATAATAAAGCTTAAAGTAGGATAGTGACAACAGAATGGAAAAGAGAGACTAACTTAGGAGTCATTTTTAAAGCATTAATTACAGAATTTGGAATCCAATAGAATATTAAAGTTCAGAGAAAGATGAGGCCAAGATATCGAGCTTGGATTACTTAGAATTTAGTGGTATTGTTACCCACTAACAAGGATAGAGAGGCCAGGGAGAAAGAAGGCTGGTAAAAAAGAAAATTGAAAGATTCATAGAGACAGAAAGTAAATTATAGACTACGTGTCAGGGAAAAGAGGAAATGCATAATAGGTGGAGGGTTTCTGTTTGGGTTGAGGGGACAGTTCTGATAATGGATGGTGGTGAGGGTAGTAAAACATTGTGAATGTGATGAATCCCACTGAATTATATGCTTAGTAGTAGTTGAGATGGGAAAGTTTGTTTCCACAATTTAAAAAAAGAGAGACAATTCAATCCATCCTGGACTGGTCTAATAAAGGAAGAATAAAGGCCCAAAAGGACATTATTGGGACATATTTTAAAAATGGAATATGGTCTGTAAGCTTTATATCAATTTCAAATTTCTTGAACTTAATAAAGTATTTAAGGTGGATACATAAATGAACTTCCATATATGTTAAGTGTTCAAGGAGCATATATGGAAGTCTATCAGGATAGATTGACTGATAGAATGATCCAGCAAAATTAGCAATATGTTAAAAGTTGGTGGATCTGGGTCTCTGGAAGGGAATATGTTGGAGGTCTCTGTATGGGTTTTGTATTATTTTTGCAACTGTCTTGTGAGTTTGAAAGGATTTAAAAATTTTTTTTAATTGAAAGGAAAGGATGGAGAGGGGACTTGAAGGGACAGGAAAGATAGAAAATGACTGAGAAAAAAAGTATTATTAAATGTAAAATAAGGTGTACAAAAATGGTTACATTCTATGTCATTGTTTAATCCACAGAAGGAAATTTCTCAGGCAAAATTAGTGAATCTGTAAATCCACATGCCTAATCCTAGTCCTGCACTAGTTTGGCTGTGTGGTGTGACACTACTCATGTACACTTTAGAACATTTATTTGCTGTTGCAACTGTATTAGCAAAGAAACAGTCCAAAAATATGCAAATAGATTTCTGAAGGAAATTCACACTCCTTAGATTTTCATTCCAATTAGGATGCAAAATTATTCATATGGAAATAGTTGAGCACACCTTGCCCTTCATAGGGGCACAGGGATAAGATAAATTGCCTCTTGATGTTGCTTGCAAGGTTCCCATCCTGTGACCATGAGCTCTGGGCTCAGTTTCAGCAGTTAATGGTCACAATGGGAAATCCAATGCTAAAGAAGACTGGGGAAACTTTGCTGGAATCAAGACACTTTGCCACTGTGAGAAGAATGGAGTAAGGAACATAAGCGTTCTATTGACAGAATTGTTTGCTTATCATTTTATAGTACCAGACATTTAAAACTAAGGTGGAAACACTTTTGAAAAATGATAATTCAAGCAGTCTAGAATTAATAGTGTGCTTTTGTCTCCATTTCTGGGATGTTTGGTCATTTGGATTTTAGCATTTTATATAGGCCTAAACAATCTAGTATAGGCCTAAACAATCTAGTAACAATCTCAAGGTAACAGAAAGGGACATTAGATTCTAAAATCTTATTTTCAAAGAATACTCTAAATATTATTATTATTATTTTATTTTATTTTTTGCAGTACCTGGGGCTGGGGATTGAACCTGGGACCTTGTATGTGGGGAGCCGGCATTCAACCACTGAGCCACTTTGGCTTCCCTGAGTTGGTTTTTTTTTTTTTTTCCTTGTTGTTTTGTTTCTGTTTTTTGTGTTTTTTTTTTCAGGAGGCACCGGGATCCAAACCCAGAAATATGGGAAGTGGGCCACTGAACTGCTTAAGCCACATCTACTCCCTTAAAAATGACTTTAATGAAGGCTTTTATATAGATACAGCTCTTTTCATAAAATACATTTCAAGTAAAATATTTTGGTAAAATAATAGTTCATTTTTAACCTCTTTTTAAATGCCATATGTGTTTTCTTTAGTATTTTGGTTTATTTCAGAGATAATTTCTGCCTTAAAGGAAGTCAGGGGAATTTACTATATATATGATTTGGTACTTGTTCTATCTAATGAACTTAAGTAGCATTGAGGTAAAAGACACAATTTTTTATGCCAAATTTTCTCACTTGTAATGAATGTGTGATTAGGACTAAATAGTTTTAGAAGTCAAACTGGTTGTAAAGAAAATAATATTAGAGAGCTGTATGAATGTAAATCATCTTTTACTAATCTTTTTAAATTTTATATGTGAGGCTACAAATCTTTCATGCATATACCACTTAACCTAGAAGCAGTAAAAGGAAAGTATTACATTGGACATATAATGATACTCATAAATACCTTTATGAACTCTTTGTGGAGAATCCTTAAGTTAGCAGCTATCTGGAAAGAAAAAAAGCAAGCCAGAGCTCTTTCCATCCTTCATATTCATCGGCATACTCTGTCAGTTTTTGAATCTCACACTGAGATTCTCAAATGTTAAAATAATAATGTCTTGAATAGAACTTTTCTTGTAGAGTTCTTTGATGTAATTAATAATGATGGCAATAGGATCTATCGGTTATAATCTCGTTCCACATTCCTATAAGCAAATATTTTCTAGAATTAAAAAGTAAAGCTACCCTCTATAAGTTAGTCAACACAAACTTAGTAATGTTTAATTTAAAAGCAACTCACTTCAGATCCTTGTAATCTTATTACATGAGTGGGTAAGTGTTTTAGTCAGCCAGAGGGGTGCTAATGTGAAATACCAAAAATGGGTTGGTCTTTATAAAGGGTATTTATTTGGGGTAGAAGTCCACAGTTACCAGGCCATACAGCATAAGTTTCTTCCTCACCAAAGTCCATTGTCACGTGTTGGAGCAACACAGCTGCTGACCTTTGCCAGGGTTTAGGCTTCTTGGGTTCCTCTCTTCCCGGGGCTGCTTTTCTCTCCAGGCTTAGCTCCTGCTTCCTCCACAAGGTCAGCTGTAGACGATCAGGCGAACGGCTCGCTTCTCTTCTTCTGGGGCCTTCTCTCCAATATCAAAACTGCTTCTCAAAAACTGCTTCAACTCTGTTCTTTGCCTTGCCTTTTATATTCGATTCCCCACCCACCAAGGGGTGGGGCTCAATGCCCTACTGATGTGGCCCAGTCAACGCCCTAATCATAACTTAATCAAGCCCAGATTAACAGATCAGTTTACAAGCATGATCCAATTATATTTATGGAATTCATAATTACATTAAATTGGCCAATGGCTACAGTAAGTAAACTTTTTAAAAATATGGAATGGTCTGGATATCTAAAATGCTTCATAATTGGTCCCCTGTAAGTATAAATGTATTCTACAGAAAAAGTATTAAAGGATCTTTACCTGAAGATTTATGGTCTGACAAGATAATTTTAAAACTGTTTTCATTAAAATTACCACTCTGGAAATTGGATATGGTATTTTACTACTAAATCAGATCATTTTGACCTACTGAGTTGACAAAATGTAATTTATGTTTGCTCAATGTGAAAATTTCTCCCATAACCTCTTCATGGGATAGCTACACTAGAATCTAATATAAGATGGCATATGATTTAAGCAAAATATATATTTAATTATTTTTAATTTAATTCAATAACTATGACATCACTTGAACAAATACAAGAATCAATCTTATATATCCAAGAAATATCTATTTGATATTGCTTTTGACAACATTTAGAAATAATTAAAATAAAGTTCTTCTGGCTTCTCTAAAAAAAACAAGTAAAGGTAAAGTCAAGGTCATCCAATTAAAGATTAATTTTTTAACATTAAGTCCAATGTTCCATTCATTACTTTTTCTTAACTAACTTAAAAGTCACACTCAGCATGTATTAAAAGATTTAAGTGTGTAAAACACAGGTTAGTGTCTGAATCAAGGTATCATGCCTTACAAGCAGCTTGCTTAATAAACCCATTTGCTCAACACATAATGTCAAGTTAAAGGAATTCAAAGAATGAGGATTAGATTACTTTAGTAGTTTTAATTATGGCCTACTAAATTAAATTACAAATTGAAATACAGCTGAAATAACTCTGTAACTGGTAATGTTATAGCTAATAAAGAGGTTTAAATCTCTCTAACATCCACCTCTGGAAAATTTATTTTCATGAAAGTAAGCTCTATTTGCCAAGTGCTAGTAAGACATTTGTAGGGCTAAAAGTTTATTTCTGGATCCTTAAGAAAAATCACAAGAAAAACACCCAGCCCAGAGCAGTGTGGGATATGGATGGGATTTCAATTAGTGTGATTCCAATTAGTGCTATTGATCTTCAACTACATGCCAGAACCTGTACTGTTTCCCTTCATGGAGAATAGGACATTTAATTCCTCCAACATGGTGGGATGTGCATGGTAATATCTACTTTGCAAATGATGAATTTCAGAATTCTGAGACTTAGTTTGATATTTTGCCCATAATGCTTAACAATAACAAAATAAGTTGATGCTGTTGGCACCTTGCATTGGGGCCCAAGGATAAGCTAATATATGATGAAATTTTAATATTTAACATGAATTGGTAAATGCATTTATAAATTTGTCTAACATTATTATTATTATTATTTTTTTTTAAGATTTTATTTATTTATTCATTTATCCCCCCCTTGTTGCCTGTGCTTGCTGGGTCAGCCAACCACGCCGTGCGGGCGGGCTTGCCCTCACCAAGAGGCCCCGGGAACCGAACCCGGGGCCTCCCATATGGTAAACGGGAGCCCTACTGATTGAGCCACAGCCACTTCCCTGTCTAACATTATTAGTAAACAAATGTACTTATACTTGAATAAAATAAAATTCTGGCTGTGAAATGAAACACACTGTGGAACTTAATACAGTCCTATATAAAGTCATTTGAATGTTGAGACCACAATTAATTGTAAATAAAACAATTAAAATATAAGAAAATGACAAGAAAACTTGGGTTAGATTTTCATTAAAATCTGGCAACATCCACTTATATTAATTTGATGTGAGGTCTCCATGATAATATGCATGGTGAACATCCATAATAATATTCATAACAAAATGTGTATTGTACTTATTGCATGCCACATAAGTCCTATATATATTAACTCATTTAATCCTCATAACAACCTTTTGGGTTACAGACTATTATTACCCCAATTTTAGAGATGTGGAAATTTCAGCACAAAAAGATTAATAAACTTTCCAAATTTACACAACTAGTAAGTGACAAAGAGCCTCCCTCCAGGATAGAGGCCCTTTAACCACTACTCAACATTGCCATACATGTTTGAACTCCTATACTCTATTTCAATAACCTATGAAGAAATATATCATTTTAATAGTTGCATATTTACATTGGAGTCCCAAATTCCTAATACTTAACTGGCTATATAATTAGAGAGCTGAATTATGTAAATTTAATTCAACACATATTTATATATCCTGCTATGTGCCAGACAATTTCCTTGAGTTTTAGGATATAGCAGCCACCTTTACACAGCTGAAATGGTGGAATGCAGAAAGAAAAAAAGAAGATTCTTTGCCTGGATTCTCCATTAAGCAGAGCCTGGGACAAAGGCTTAATTAATTGTAAGTGGCTAAATTAGGAGTATCATCTCAGTGGACAGGAATTAGGGAAAGGAGGAGTGAAAGAGGAACTTTGGGGAAAAATCAATTAATGGATGCAATAAGTTGGCCATCTCTTTGGGTGACTAGGTGTTCTAGTCCATGGGAAAATTTTTGAGATGCATCCCAGGAACAGAAAGCTTTCATCCTCTGTTAGCCAATGGTAGACCTATAGGGTTAACTCCCCCACACTTACAGGTTGCACAGATTTAGTACCCAGCAGGTTCCCAGAGGTATTTTATAATAACAGGGAAGCCCTAAGGCAGGAATTTAAGATGTGGGTCTGAGCCAAGAGGCAGGCTCTCAGGTTGTAGCTACATGAGGCTGGTCAAAACCTGCATGGAACCTGTGGTAAACTGCCATAGCTTAAATCATAGCTGAGGCCCACAGGATTTAAAGTGTTTACTCTGTGTTTGATGCAGCAATGAGAATGTGATAAATACTATTGATTTAAAAAATTAAAAAGTTTAAGAGGGATTAGGAGCAGGGAGGATGAAAGAAGTAGTAGGTAACTTAACATTGGTTGGGGTAGGCTGGTTAAAGAGGATGATATTTGAACACTGACTTGAAGGTAAGGGAGAAAGCCATGCAGATATCTGAAACTTATACAAAAATGGTTTTAATACTATCAATTATTAAGAATTAATGAATGACTTCCTTCTGTAATCTTTTGACTTCAACATCTCTAATTGGAGAAGGATTTTAAGTGTTACTTCCTACTCTTTCTCTCCTACAGATCATTAAAACTTATTTCAAATCTTGTCATTCCTCACTCAATAATCTCCAATGGCTTTGTGACCCACCCAGATTAAAAACAAAAGTCCAGCTCAGACCCTCATGATCCTACACAGTCTGACTCCTCATTATTTGTCTGACCTCATCTCCTACTCTTTTCTTGTTACAACAGACACACTTCCTGCTCTTAAGCCTTTGAATTTGATATTTTTCTCTGCCTGAAATGTTCCTTCTCTAGATATTGGATGACAAGCTCTTCAATTTCTTCAGATTTTTCTCAAAAGTCACTTTCTCAATGAGGTCTTCCTCCTATGGAAAATAGCACAATAACCACCCTTTTTTCCACTCCTAATTGCTCTTCCTTGCTTTGTTCTTCTCCTTGGCATCTAATACTTTAGAATATTTTCCTTATCTCTCCTGCTTATTGTCTACCCCTGCCACGAATATATAAGCACCTGAAACTGTGCCAAGCACATATATATGCTCAATAAATTTTTGCTGAATGAAAGAATAAACTTATTTCCAGAGGCATCTTGCCTATAGGATAGTTATGATGACTACAGTAGAAATCCAAAGAAAAAGAAAATGAGACAAGGAAGGGGGCATGGGGAATTATTGCTTAATAGGCACAGTGTCTGGGGGGTGGGGTGGAAAAGTTTTGGTAATAGATGGTGATAATGATAACACAACATTGCAAATGTAATTAATAACATTAATTGTATATTTGAAACTGACTAAAAAGGGAAATTTTATGTTGTATACATGTTACCACAAGAAAATTTTTTTAAATTTCATCTTTTGGCATCCAAAATGTAATTTTTTATTACATAGCTAATCAATAGGCTTAGTATCAAAATTTGTTGAGAAAGAAAATGATTGTCTAAATTTCTTTAGCTTCTGCTAACGTGTAAAGAAAAAGGTAAAAAAATTGGTTGACAGAGTTTTATTATGACCTAGGGAAGTAGAACCAGCAAGTTTCTTTTAGAGAGGAGGAAGAACCAGAAAGCCTTCCCATTCCAGGACAGGTGGTAGTGGGAAGGAAAAGAGTGTCAAAGAAAATAGTCCCTCAGATGTATGTTATGTCCTGCCTATATCCCTCACGGTTAAAATCCTGGGCCAGTGGGATATTAGGTTGAGAGGAAAACCAAAAGCAGAAGAGCTTTGGCTCCATCTCCCATTTGATAACCTGTGAGTAGAATACCATGAGACCAGCCTTAGGGTGCTAATGGGGCTGAGGAAATAGGGTTAAAACGGTCTTGAGGCAGAAGAAGGAAGTGGTTAAACAGTTACTCCTCAGGCAGTAGTTCTGGCTACAAAAGCCTACAGATGCCATGAAAGGGATACAGAAGTTCCTGCCTATTTCAAGAGGGTACTACTGGCACTTAAGAGATTACCTAGGTACTTACTCAAGTAGGTTAGTTTGGAGAGTCAAGACTGTCCTATAGCCAAGGACTTCAAAATGGGTCCCCAGGCCAGCAGGTCAGAGACACATCCAGAACAAATGTGGATCTGTAGTGCCACCTAGGAACAAGATGGGAAAGGTAAGAAAGGGAAAAAACTAGTCATTCCTGGCTTAGTCAAGAAAAACACACCACAATTTTCTAACCACTGATTTCATCAATGAACACCAGCAAGACACTCATGGACCAGACCAGACCAGTCAATGGCTATCAACCATTGTAAATCCAAGAGCCAGACCAGCACAAAGATCATCATGAATGAGCCCAGGTGCCCCCTCCACTCCACCTCCGGCAAGGAGGACCCTAAACTTTTCCCTCATGGGACAAAGGCACAGGACAAATGGTCCTGATAAAGAGTTTATCTTTTAATTGATCAAATGTTTGCCTCATCAAATTGTTTTAACTAGAAAGAAACTGTCTAGACCAGAAGAAGCCTATAGACATTTAATTGGCAAAATGAAGCTTGATTTAAATCCCAGTTATACCCACTGAGTGAACTGAGGGCTCATTTAGATTATATCAGCTATATATAAATAAAAAGGCACTCATTCTTTGCACATCTGTATAATAATGAGTGAGTTTTCAACTCTATGACTATAACAGATGTATCATCCCTTCCCTCTGGAACCAGTTCTGAACTAAAATACTCATCCTAAACCAACTTAACCAATTATTTGTATTTTACTTTATACTGATTGGAAATATTTCCTACCCCAGAAAAAGAAGGGGGCTGCCAGCAAAAGTTAGAGAACTGCCTCTGAAAAAGTTTTTATTACAAGGCTCATAACCTCCAGGCAAGAAGCTCTATCACATTGATCCAGTCCGTGTTGCAGCACACACACTCCAATCAGGCATTGAACTGAGAGGGCTGCCAAAGAGCATTATCTGCTCTTTGGCATCTAATACTTTAGATGTGCATGTGAGGAAATTAAGAGTAAATAAGTAAGAGAGGCTTTTTCTGTCCTTTACAGCCTTTCTCCCCTAAACCCTAGGAAATGGGTCTGCAACACATTATTTGGTCCAGAGTCAAGTTTTGAGCAACTAACAGGGAGAATCTTAAAGACACAGAACAGATTGAGCCAAGAATCAAAAAACAGCAGTAAAAAAAAAAACAAAAACCAAAAAACAAAAAAACCCCAGCAGTAACACACAGCCTCCTGCCACTAAATCCCTACGAAAGAAAGAAACTAAGCAACTGGGTAAACTCATCATCCTATTCAGATGCCTAGACATCAGAAAAAAATTATGAGCCATATTAAAAAAATGGAAGACATAGCACAAAAAAAAAGGAATATATCAAAGCCCCAGAAGAGATGCAGGATTTGAGACAACTAATCAACGAGATGCTCACAAATTTCCAAAATCAAATTAATGAATTGAAGGATAATACGGCTATACAGATAAATGACATTAAGAAGATGTTAAGGGAAGATAGCTCAGGCAGCGGAGCTCCCACTTACCACATGGGAGGTCACTGGTTCGGATCCCAGTGCCTCCTAAAGAAGACAGTGAGCTGGCGTGACGGGACACAAGAAGAAAAAACATAATGAAAGACACAACAAAGAAAGAAGCAGAGGTTCCCAGTCCCTCCTAAAAAAAGACAGCGAGCTGACATGATGGGCAGGCACGGTGAGCTGATGCAACAAGATGACAAAACAAGAGACACAGGGAGGCAAAACATAATGAGGAACACAACAAAAGCAGGGAGCAGAGGTGGCTTAAGTGATTAGGCACCTTTCTCCCACATCAGAGGTCCCAGGTTTGGCTCCTGATGCATCCTAAAGAAACAAGGAAGATGAACAGACACAGTAAGTGAAAAACAACAAGGGAGTAGGGAGAAATAAATAAATAAAACAAATCTTTTGAAAAATAAGAAAAGAAGAAGACATTGAGCAAGCACAAAGAAGAATTTGAAAACCTGAATAGAAAAGTTACAGAGCTCCTGGGAATGAAAGACGTGATAGGTGAGATAAAAAATGCATTACAGGCATACAACAGCAGACTTGAAATGAGAGAAGAAAGAAAAGGTGATACCAAAGAGAGTACAGCTGAAATTGAAGAGATAAAAAAAACAGAGAGAAAAGAATGGGAAAAAAAACTGAGCAGTCCTCAGGGAGTTGAATAATAATATGAAATGCAACAACACATATGTCATGGGAGTTCCAGAAGGAGAAGAGAAGGGAAAGGGGGCTGAAAGAGTATTTGAGGAAATAAGGACTGAAAATTTCCCAACTCTCATGAAAAAAATGTGTTTCTCAGGAAGTGTACCCCAATCAGAATAAATCCGAATAGACCTACTCCAAGACACATACTACGCAGAATGCCAAATGTCAAAAATAAAGAGAAAATTCTGAGAGAAGCAAAGCATCACATACAAGGGAGGCCCAGAAAGACTTAGTGCTGATTTCTCATCAGAAACCAACGAGGTGAGAAGAGTGGTATGATACAATTAGGATAGTGAAAGAGAAAAACTGCCAACCAACAACTGAGAATTCTTTCTTCAACAAAATTGTCCTTCGAATATGAAGGTGAGTTTAAAATATTCACAAACAAACAGAAATTAAGAGAGTTTGTACAAAAGAATCCACCTTTGCAGGAGATAGTAAAGGAAGCCTTATAGCCTGAAATAAAAGACAGGATAGAGAAAGAGAGTTTAGAAGAAAGAATAGCAGAAAGGATTACTAAAAGAGTAAAAAGACAGACAAAAATAAAATATGACATATGAAAACTGAAGAATAAAATGGTGGAAGTAAAAATGCATTTACAGTAATATTATTGAGTGTGAATGGATTAAACTCCCCAATCAAAAGATCTAGGCTAACAGAATAGATAAAAAAACATGAGCCATCCATATGCTGCCTAAAAGAGACTCACCTTATACTAAGGGATACAAACCAGCTGAAAGTGAAAGGTTGGAAATAGATACTCCGTGCAAACAGTAACCAAAAAAGAGCAGAGCAGAGGTAGCGATGTTAACATCAGACAAAACAGACTTTTAATACAAATGAGTAGTAAGAGATGCAGAAGGACATGTATTAATAAAAGTGACAATCCACAGAAAGAAACATCATAAATATCTATGCTACCAAGCAGGGTGCCCCAAAATACATAAGGCAAACTCTAGCAAAACAGAAGGGAGAAATAGATATCTCTAAAATAATAGTTGGAGATGTCAACACATCATTCACATCATTAGATAGAACAACTAGACAGAACCTCAACAAGGAAACAGAGAACTTGAACAATATGATAAACAAGTTTGACCTAACATTTACAGAAGGTTGCACTCAAACTCAGTGGGTTATACATTCTTCTCAGGTACTCATGGATCTTTCTCCAGGATAGACCACATGTTAGTTCACAATGCAAGTCTCAATAAATATAAAAAGATTGAAATTATACAAAGCACCTTCTCAGATCATAATGGAATGAAACTGGAAATCAATAATAGGAAAGAGGTAAATTCACAAATGTGCGGAGGCCAAACAGCACACTCCTAAATAATCAGTAAGTCAAAGAAGAAATTGCAAGTGAAATTAGTAATTATATTGAGACAAATGAAAATAAGAACACAACTTATCAAAACATTTGAGATAGGGAGCAGTTGTGGTCAATCAATTGAGCGCTTGCTTCCCACATGGGAGATCCCGGGTTCAGTTCCCAGTGCCTCCTAAAAACAAATGACAACAACAACAACAACAACAAAAACCAAACCCCATCAAGCAAGCAGACATAAAAACCAACTCAAGGGAGCTGATGTGGCTCAGTGGTTGAGCGCCGGCTTCTCACATTCGAGGTCCTGGGTTCAATCGCCAGCCCTGGTACCTAAAAAAAATGAAAAAACATGGGGTACAGTGAAGGCAATACTGAGAGGGAAATTTATAGCCCTAAATGCCTATATTAAAAAAGTAGAGAGAGCTAAAACCAAAGATCTAACTGAACTACTGGAGAAACTGAAAAAGAACAGCAAACTACTCCCAAAGCAAGTCCAGAACCAGATGGCTTCACAGGTGAATTCTACCAAGCATTTCGAGAAGAATTAACACCAATCCTGTTTTAAACTCTTCCAAAAATTGAATAAGAAGGCACACTACCAAACTCATTCTATGAAGCCAATATCACCCTAATACCAATGCCAGTAGGAGAAAATATTTGGAAATCACATGTCCGATAAGGGTTTAATATCCATGATATACAGGGAGATGCTACAACTCAACAATAAAAAGACAAACAATGTCTTTTACCCATTAAAAAATGGGTAAAAAACTTGAATAGACATTTGTCCAAAGAAGAAATTCAAATGGCAAAAAAACATGAAAAAAAGTTCAACATCACTAATGATTAGGGAAATGAAACTCAAAACTAAAATGAGTTATCATTTCACACCTATTAGAGCAGCCATTATTAAAAAGACAGAGAACTACAAATGTTGGAAAGGATGGGGAGAGATAGGAACACTTATTCACTGTTGGTGGGAATGTAGAATGAATGGCACAGTCACTGTGGCGGACTGTTTGGCAGTTCCTAAGGAAGTTGAATATAGATTTGCCACATGTCCTGGCAATACCACTACTGGGTATATACCCAGAAGAACTGAGAGCGGTCACGTGAAACATCTGTGCACTGATATTCATAGCGGTATTATTCATGGTTGCCAAAAGTTGGAAACAACCCAGGCGTCCATGAACCGATGAATGGATAAACAAACTGTGATGTATACACACAGTAGAATATTTTGCAGCTGTAAGAAGAAATGAAGTTGTAAAGCTTATGACAACATGGATGAACCTGGAAGGCATTATGTTGAGTGAAGCAAGCCAGACACAAAAAGACAAATATTTTGATTGCACCACTATGAACTAAATATATTGTGTAAACTCATGGAGTTAATAACTTGAATATGAATCACTAGTAAATAGAATGAGGTTAGAGAATGGAAAGCTGTGCATAATTGGTAAAAAGGATATGTGTTAATCTTTGGAAATGAATAGAAAAGGTGAAGGCCCAACATAATGTCTGCAACTAGCAGTGCTATAAGATGCATTAGACAGTGGTTGAAAGAGAAAATCTAAGGTGTATTACTAAAAGGAACGATAAAAAATGGAACATGGAAAATAGTAAACATGGAACATAGTAAAACCGCATGTGAAATATGAATATGGTAAAATTGCCTTATAAGATTGCTTTTCTTTGAAATTGAACAAATGTATATTAACACAATGTTAATATCAGACAAAAAAACATTATGCTAAGTGAAAGAAACCAGAGGAAAAAAATATATACACATAATTTAGATTACTTTCTTCTTCTTCCAAAGTTTCATTAAAATTCAGGACAGAACTCCCTCCTTATTAAACATGCAGACAACTAATATCCAAAACAAGAACTGACACCCTATAGTGCTTCCAAATGAAACCCCAACCAAATATAATGTTGTGTGACTTCAGCTAAACAGGAATCAGGATATCTTAAAAATGTAATACTTCTGAATGAAAATATTTTCTTTGAAGACAAAGTAAAATATCTTGCTTTAATTTCATGGCAGTTTCATGCTTTTACTTTATATTTATATGAGAAAGAGAAGTTCAGTGAAATCTGTAACATGATTTCAGCTTTTGCATTGATTTTGCAATACAGAAATTTAACCTGTTATTTGCTGACACTAATTGCTATTTTTGAAATAAAAATAGGGTGTTATATCCTTTTGTTGTTTTTGTTTAACAGTAACTGATTAGGAATGAATTCCTGGCCAAGTAATTAAGCTAATAGCATAGCAATTACTTAAATTATAGATTGAAGCCTAAGAGTCACAGGGGAAAATTGATGATCATAAAGACTTATTGACATGTGAAGACCAACTCTTCTAAACATATTATAAAATCTCTCCATGGGAAGTGGCTGTGGCTCAATCAGTGGGGCTCCCGTTTACCATATGGGAGGCCCCGGGTTCGGTTCCCGGGGCCTCCTGGTGAAGGCAAGCCTGCCTGCACGGCGTGGTTAGCTGACCCAGCGAGCACAAGCAGCAAGGGGAGGATAAATGAATAAATAAATAAAATCTTAAAAAAAAAAAAAAAAAAAAATCTCTCCAGGATAAAAGAGGCAAGAATAATTGAAATACCATGTGACAAAATGTGGTATGATGTAAGTATTCAAGTCATTTAAAATATCGTAACTGATTTTTTTTTCACTTTTCTTTTTAGGAGGTGACGGCAATTGAACCTAGGATCTTGTACATGGGAAGCAGCTCAACCACTGAGCTACATCCACTCCTTTTTAAAAAAAAAACTCTCTTTTTAAAGGAGTATAACTGATTTTAAAGTATACATCAAATTAAAAGACATTCTATAAGGAACCCAAAGATAAAGAAGATATATGTATATTTTATTGTTTTTCCAGGTACAATTTACTAAAAATGTTTAGCTCATTTGTCAATGAAAAAATATGTTTTTTAACACTTTCTTCTCATTGCCAATACTACTCTCTACCTATTGCTCTTTACTGACCACCAATGGGAAATAAATTGTCGGCTGTGCACAAACCAAATTCAGATATACAGAGTGCTCTCTCAACTATACAGTTAAGAAGGGCTAAATTGTTTGATATTTACTAGTTTCTGGATCTGTCTATGGAAAGGGATATGGCCCAAACCATGAAACAGACAAGGAATAGATGGACTGACAGATTTTGTCAAGAACCAAAAACAAAAACACAGAATCAGAACCCACCCCCCAAAAAAAACAAAACAAACAAACACAGAGAAACAGAGTCAGCAAAGTGAAGTTCTAGTACTGCTTGGTGTTCACTCCAGGAGCCAAGAAAAGAAATGTGGGCTTAAATAGCTTATGAGTTGCACTTCTGTGCAACACATTGTAATGGGCCCTCACAGGTGAGTTCACTTGGGCAACTCAATGCAACAACCTCAAAACTGTCGAAGCATAAATTTCAAAAGTTAAAAATATGACTTTAATACCAATATAGAATTAAACATGCTAAAATTTTTAACTTATTAATGAAACTAGCAAGATGATAAATCTGTTTTTAAGAGCACTTGAAGAACTGAGCAATTATAAGCACTAAAGGCAGACTATTGGAATAAGATTGCTAGATTAGATACAAAACTGGTTAATCTCTTATAGACCAATCAAATCATTATCTTTAGGATTATCTTTTCTAGCAGAAAAAAAGTCTTTTGTATCTCAACCCAACAAAATCCCACAAGTTAACAGATAGCTTCACAGAGCCTGAGTTCTAATCAATAGTAAATAACATGACAAATAAAAGTGCACTCTGCTAGAGAGTTAAATAACATTTGAGTGGACCTTTTAGACAAAGCTCCAGTATGACAATACAAGGATACACAATCCCTCTTTTGCTTAATTTCCAAGGTTTAATAAATTTTCTTAACAACTTTAAAATGTAAATTGGGACTCAAGAAACCTGAGAATTCCCATCTTCAACTAATCCAATTTTAAAGATTTAATTAGATGCATGTTTGAGACAAAATCCATACTGTTTATCAAAAGTACACACTTAAAGAAGCCAGACTTCAGCTGTTATGAGATGATTCCAACATACAGGGGCTGAGAATCTAAGAGATGAAGAGTAGAAATTTTACCACAGGTTTAGAGAGGGATCAAATTAATATGAGTAACATCGGGTGCCAAAGGGAGGGGAGAGCATTATGAAATAAGGATTTAAAGTCTTTTTATTTTCAAAGTACCAATATGAGTCTAAGCAGAACTAAAGGATAGCAGGACATGCCTGAAGAGTTAATTAGGCAGTTCACAAGAGCTGCCCTTTGTGGGGACTTGGCCTGAGCCCTAGGGTGAGAGGACTTCCAGACAGAAGCTGGAGGAGCTTTTGAGAAAGTTGGTGGGGAAAGAGGCATTTTAGCGCACTGGTGTAACCCACAGGCTGACTTCAGGGTATTGAAGTCTCCAGGAATGGGCACCTCTTTGTAAGCTGAAGACTTAACAGCTTTGAGAGCATCCATGATCAGCGTTGGTGATCCAGAGACACGTGTGCTTGGGGTAGGGCCCGGCAGCAAGTTGTGATGGGAGCTCTTACATTTAAGTACTTTTGAGGGCAACAGAATCTACCAGCGAGAACCACAACTGAGCAATAGAAGATCATTGTTCATGAGCTCATATTAAACAATTATACCTTTAACCCCAAGAACACCAAGAAAAACCTGAGCAGCAATTTGAGGGGGTAGACCTAATGCATTAACAAAATTAGACCCAAGCCAGCAAAATATGGGTTTTTAACCATAACGTGACTGTTTGTACCCAAGGTTATTGAGTCTAGTGAAAGAGAGAACTATTGAAAGACAGAATATATTGATCCATTTGGAGAATTTAGACTTAATGAAAAGGTAAACTTACATTGTTATATATTTTAGAAATCTAAGCTTTTTCTTTTAACTTATGATCTATGAGGGACTGGCTGGAGTTTTGATGGGTTTTTGTTTTGCAGAATATTTTTTTAAAGTTTAAACAATGGTAGCTTTCAGATGGCATTTTATGACATCTTCCTTTCCCTACCTCTGTCCAGAGCATTAAAAGAAGAGGATAGGAATGGTAAAGGAATTAATATTTCTTCTGATGATTCTTGGATTAGCATTAACAAAATTTGGAGCTGCCCAGATGGAAAAACAGGTTAAGACGTTTTATTTCTGGGTTTTTTTTTTTTTTTTTTTTTTTTTTTTTTTAGCAGTAGCAATTGAGAAAACTATTTTCTCAATTGTTTTATTTTATTTATTTTATTTTTTTATTATGGGTAAAAATCAAAATTCTCACAATACATACAAACATTTGCAAAATGATATATAAATATATATGCATATATGTGTATTTGCTTACAAAAATGTTATTTATATATATATATACATATATTTTAAGAGGTGCTTAGATTACCCAAAATATTACACGGAACCCACTGGGATTCCCACCTCCCACACCTCCCACCACATCCCACACAAACATCTCCCACAGTGTGGCCCACCACCCTCAATGAACTTACACATCCTGGAGCCTTGCCACCAACCATAGACCACAGTTCACACTGTAGACCACACTCTCTCCCATTCAGTTCTGAGTGGTGTGTGCTGATTTAAAATGGCCTACATCCGTTGCAGGAATGGATGTTGCTCAAAATATTTGGGGTGAAAGCAGTCTGTGAAGCTGCTCCTTTCTGGAGGGTTTTCCAAAGTTTTAGCCCCTTTAATTTAGAAAGTAATTCCTCAGAGGCTATTGTTCTCAGGCATCGGGTCTTCTATCAAGGATGAGGGTCTCCTACATAATTTGTCTGTGATGCTCTGGGTCATCTGGTTTTCATAATATTATAAAGAGTTTCCTGAGGCTACCAACTCAACACTCAAGACACACGAACATGTACAATATACATATATAAATATTCTGACTATAACAAATAAATTACTCCTTCATAATTTCACACACAACACTCTTTATTCGCAAATGACTTTTTCAGAACAGCTGGAATCATTAAAAAAACATGTTAGCATGGGGGATTCTGACATGTTTCAGATTGCTCTCAAACCCCTCTCAACCCTGAAGAAGATGCTGGCTTCTGAAGACCAACCTCTTTCCCAAATTTACAGCTTCCCTGCTTGGGCCTCACACCTGCCACCCCCATAAATGATTTTAAAAGAGAAAAAGCAGTGAAAGGTTTAGCTACACCCCATTTTCTTTTTCTTTTGAATTCTTGCCGTTACAGTCACACTAAATCATTGTTTTCTTTTGAAAAACCAAGCAGGTAATAACAATTTCTTTTCTGGAGTAGCTTCTCTACTAAAAAGAAAAGATGTAACCCCTCTGAAACTCCTATTTTGTGCGTCTTTGTTCTCTTTTTTCTTGTCAATGTCTTCCATTTTTAAGTCACAATTGTATTATCCCTGCACATCATCCACAGAACACAAAATGCCCTACATTAGCATAGAACAAATTCTGTTGTACTATGTTTGAAGGATGGAAAAAAATGTTTTAAAATGCTCATATTTATTGTGAGCCCAGAAGGGAAGAGGCACCACAACAAAGAGGCACATCTTTGTACAAAGATGATGCTATTGATCACTCTCAGTAGAAAAATCAGCAGTAAATTATAACTCAGTGCTAACAAAATTACACAAATCTACCTACAGTTTCATACATTATATTTTTATGACTGCTGTCCAGAATTCATTGTGAAGTTAGAGATCGTGAAACAAAATGATCCATGCAAAGTAGAATATGTTGCCTGCTAGAAAAATATGTGGCATTGGGTTTGTTCATTCTTTCCCCTAGAAATTTATATTCTAAACCATTGTGACTAAGATTCTTATCAAGTGTGCACAATATGAATATTAAAAGAAAGACAATTTGGTATGACACAACAGTGTGATAATTTGCTAAACCAGGGGTCAGCAACCTTTTTCTCTAACGGGCCATATAGTGAATATTTTAGGCTTTGTGGGCCATGTAAACAGTCTCTGTCACAGCAGCAACTCACCTTGGCTATAACATGAAAGTAGCCATAAATAATCTGTAAACAAATGAGTGTAGCTGTGTTCCAAAACATCTTTATTATAGATACTGAAATTTGGATTTCACATCACAAAATACTACCCTTGTTTTGATATTTTCAACTATATAAAAATGTAAAAACCATTCTTAGCCACAGTAGACCATAATTTGCTGACTGCAGCATTATACCATAAATTAGGCAAACTCAGGGCTTCTCAAGCTGGCATCCTGGGGATGTCATGGGAATGGGGGGTGCTCCCATGGAACACTGCTGCTGAATTAAATATTTGCTATTGTATTTGGTTGTTTTTTTATTCATTCCCAAATATATCAACACTTACTGTGTACAAATCAGTATGGTAAGTACTTTGAGTGCCTGACCTCAAGGAGGATATAATATAAAAAATAAATAAGAAAACTGAAAAATAAAGACAGCACAAGGTAGAATGCACTAAGAGACTGTGCGGTTAACAGGAAGGAGAGATCTCATCTCTTTGAGGGTGGGTGTTGATATTAAAGAATGCTGTGTACTATGACTCCTCTTTCTGAGAGGACCTTCCTCCATTTTTCACTCTGAACCCTGGCTTTGAGTTTGCACGTGGGGGAGTGTTTGTGCATATACACTAGTCCTGCATGGCCATATCTATAAAATGCATTGCCAAGGTTGCCACTCTTGAGGAGTGTAGCAATTTTGAACCCCATTTCCTGTTCGTGCAATTTGAACACAGGAATTGTTTAAGGCTTTCACTATGGGTAAAAATTGATATTAATTTGTTAATACTTGTAGCAGTTTGATATTACTTATGAATTCCCCCCAAAAAAGATATTTGATTATGTTTGTAAACTGGTCTATTTCTCTGGGGGTGATACCCTTTGATTGTATTTGATTCAGCTGAGATGGCTTTGATTAAATTATGTTAAGATAAGGGCTTTGATTTGACCATGTCCATAGGACATGCAATGCTGAGTCCCTGCCGCCTTGGTAGACTGACAAAACAGACTCTCACACAGAGTCTATGAACACATAGGAAGAGAGACAGCTCACGGCAGAGGCCCCAGGAAGAGAAATGAGCCTGATAGTCTATAGCTGACATTGTGACGAGAGCAGAGCAGCTGAGCCCAGAAAGCAATGAGCCCCTGGGAGAGAGACGAGTTTTATGCCAGCCTACAGCTGAGACTGGAAGAAGCTGGGAACACAAAGCCTTAAGAGGAAGAAGGAAGGCTGAACCCTCGCAGACATTACCCGCCATCTTGCTTCAATACACGGCAAATGACTTTGGGTGAGCAAGTACCTCTAATGGTACCTTGAGATGAAGTCTTTAGGGCCTTGTGACTGTAAGCTTATACTCCAAATAAATACCCTTGATGAAAGCCAAAAAAAAAAAAAAAGGAAGGCATGCAAAGGAGGTAGGATTTGAACTGGCCTTATAGGAGGGCTACAATATCAACAGTAAATATTGAAAAAGTACATTTTAGTTAGAACTGATCAAGCCCTGTGCATGTGTTCAGATCTCCTCTTTAATAAATGATGTTTATCCGCTAATAATCCATGGACTCAAATTTTAGAAATCACAAAGAGAAATACTCTGGCATCCCCTAAAGCCCTAAAAAGCCTCTGTATATTCATAAAAATCATCATTGCTTACAAATTGTTACACCCAGAAAAATCCATCTACTTTCCTATTAAATTCAAACATGTTTAGACCAATAAATTTCCATTTTGTGTCTGTCTACATAACACTTCTACAGTCTTCCAATTGTGCTGTGAGTTTAATATGTAAATAGTACTAGCTGTATGGGGATGTTTTTACCAAACAATAACAACCTACTAGGTGCTACGTAAATAAATTAAATTTTTCATTTGTATAGAATATATTTGACCTTATGAATCACAAAAAAAACAAAGATCTGGATATTGTATCACATTTTCTCCCAACTTTTAGAACATTTCAGAAACGTAAACACAGTATAATTTAATCCAAAATATTGTTACAACACATTTAATGCTAGCATTTACTTAAGAGATCCCTTTTGCATACATAATATATACATTTTCAAGATTTACCTGTATTTCTCCTGACATTTTTCTCTAAGTTAGAGAATTGAGCTAACCTTTGAAATTCCAATTAAAAGCCCTCTCTTTATGTTATGCAGTAGTAGGCAGCAATGTTAATTTCCCCTAAATACTGCTTTAGCTGCATTCCACACATTTTCATAGGATGTAATTTCATTATCACAAAGTTTGAAATAATTCTGATTTTTTTTTTTGTGATCTCCTTTTTCATCCACACACTATTTAGAAGTGTGCTATTTATTTTCCAAATATTTTAGATTCTCCTTAAATATATTATTACTGATTTTTACTTTTATTCTATTGTGGTTAGAGAAGATACTATGATTTCAAATCTTTCAAATTTATTGAGGCTTGTTTCATAGATCAGCATATAGTCTATCTTCATTAACATACCATATGCACAGTAAAAAGTGCTTTCTTCAGTTATTGGGAATGCTGTTCTTTAAATATCTATTAGGTCATAGTTTATTGCACAGTCATCTATTTCTTTACTGAATTTTTTGTCTGATTAATTAGTACTGAATATAATACATCTCCTTCTTTTTGCTTTTTGCTCCAGTCAAGTTCCTGAAGTGCCACTGAAAGAAAATTTTAAGAAAGAAAAGTGAACCAAGTAAGAAAAGAATACAAAAGAACAATAAAGTTTTAGAAGGAGTTGAGAATAGAAAAGGGAAAAAAGAGTGACTCATACACTTGTTGAAAAATGCACTTTGGTTTTGTGGGTTGTTTTATTGTTTGTTTGTTTGTTTTGTAAGAAGCAGAAAGCTTTCCAGAGGCTTTCTTAACCAAAGAAGCTTAAATTACAAAGACATCAAAGGGAGCACTATCCTTGCATTCTCAGCCAAACCAAACCAGTTTTTAGCCAGTCAAGTTCACTGACAGCAAGATGAGTTGAAAAAGGTCCTGGGTTCAATACCTGGTACCTCCTAAAACAAAAAAAAACAAACAAAAACAGCCATGTAGAGATGCTTTCCAAGGCAGTATTACCATTTTGCCTGATAAGATACCGTGATCATTTTATTGGAGTTTAGTTGCTACCCAAAAATATTTGTTGATCTCCTGCCTCATTGGAAATGGAGATTCTAAAATGTCTTTCCTGATCATTAGTTATTATAAAGTTATTTCTTGTCCGCAGATAAAAAGACCAGGGTCTTCCGGGAAGATGGCGGACTAGTAAGACACGGGAATCTCTTCTCCAGAAAAATAGCTAGAGGACAAGCTGAAACAGCCCCGAAAAAGATCTTCTAGGGTTTAGGTCACCAGGTGAAGGCTGTACACTACCCAGAGGAGAGAGGGACAGAAGAGGGAAATTGCGACTACAGAACTGTGAGTTGCAAGTAGCAGCTTCTGCTGCTGCCGGCACCCTTCCCCATACTCTTCAGAATTCTCGGGCCCCTGGGCCTGCGACCACAGACAAAGGGGGCTTCAGGGATCTGCCACTCCTGGAAAGGGGAGAGAGAGGGACACAGCCTTAGGCTGACTCAGGTTCTGACCTGAAATTTGGGCTGCAGAGCCCCACGGACCCTTCCACACGGCGGTTTGCCCTGGGAGCCTAGAAAGGATCCTTCCACATGGCGGTTTGCCCTGGGAGCCCGAAAAGGACTGGAGAAATCCAATCCTCGCAACCTCCCTCTCTTCTAGCCTAGACTAATTGTTGAGGACACCACGGGAGAGGGGAGAGAGAGCCTGGGGCTGACCCTGCTTTGGACTCCCAGGTTTGGTCTGCCCTGTCCCGAGAGCCCTTCCAGGCTGGGTGGGGCTGCGCCATTGTTTGCCTTGGAGCCTGCAAGGGGCTAAAGATATACAAACCTCCCAATCTCATCCTCTACTAACAGGGACGGATTGTTGAGGATTCAGAAGGGAGTGGAAATATTCCTAGCTGGGAAAAGGGGGGTGCTACGAGAGAAGTCTGGAGAACTGTCTCAGAAAGTTTGAATCACAGGGCTCCTAGCCCCCAGACAGGAAGCTCTATCACATTGATCTGGTCTGTGTCACAACAAATACGCTCCGACTAGGCATTGAATTGAGAGCAGCCAACAAGCGCCATCTCCTGGCAGACCAAGGAAGTACACATAAGAAAATTAATAAGTAAGAGAGTCTTTTCCTGGCCTATATAGCCTCCCTGCCCAAGGCCCTAAGAAACGAATCTACAACCAATTTCTGGGTCCAGTGCCCAGTTTTGAGCAACCAGCAGAACAATCCTAACAATCAAGGTTGAGCCAAAAATCAAAGAGCGGTGGTAACTCACAGCCTCCTGCCACTAAAACCCCATAAAAGAGACAGAGATAGAGCATGTAAGTAAAATACAAACTAACCAGATGCCTAAGCACCAACAAAAAATTACGGGCCATACTAAGAAAATGGAAGAAATGGCCCAAGAAAAGGAATACAGCAAAGTCCCAGAAGAGATGCAGAATTTGAGAGAACTAATCAGTGAGATGAGCACACATTTCCAAAATCAAATTAATGAGATGAAAGAGAATATAGTTAAAGAGATCAATGACATCAAGAAGTCATTGCACGAACGTAAAGAAGAATTTGAAATCATGAACAGAAAAGTAATGGAGTTCATCGGAATGAAAGACACAATAGGTGAAGTAAAAAATACATTTGAAGCATACAATAGCAGACGCGAAATGATAGAAGAAAGAATAAGTGATACTGAAGACAGAGCAGCTAAAATTGAAGAGAGAAAAGAACAGAGAGAGAAAAGAATGGAAAAAATTGAGCAGGGGCTCAAAGAGTTGAATGACAACATGAAACGCAAGAACATACGTGTCATTGGAGTTCCAGAAGGAGAAGAGAAAGGAAAAGGGGCAGAAAGAGTATTTGAGGAAATAATAGCTGAAAATTTCCCAACTTTCACAAAAGAAATGAACTTTCATGTCCAAGAAGCATACCGTACCCCAATAAGAATAAATCCAAATAGACCTACGCCAAGACACATATTATTCAGAATGTCAAATGTAAAAGATAAAGAGAAAATGCTCAGAGCAGCAAGAGAGAAGCAAACGATCACGTACAAAGGATGTCCAGTAAGACTTTGTGCAGATTTCTCTTCAGAAACCATGGAGGCGAGAAGACAGTGGTATGATACAATTAGGAAACTGAAAGAGAAAAACTGCCAGCCGAGAATTCTTTACCCAGCAAAACTGTCCTTCAAATATGAAGGTGAATATAAAGTATTCACAAACAAACAGAAAATAAGAGAATTTGCAAAAAAGAATCCACCTTTGCAGGAAATATTAAAGGAAGCCTTAGAACCTGAAAGAAAAAGACAGGAGAGAGAGGCTTGGAGGAGAGTATAGAAGAAAGAAAAGCAGAAAGGATAACCAAAAGAGTAAAAAGAAAGACAAAAATAAGATGACATATGAAAACTAAAGAATAAAATGGAGGAAATAAATAGTGCATTTTCAGTAATATCATTGAATGTGAATGGATTAAATTCCCCAATCAAAAGATACAGGCTGACAGAATGGATAAAAAAACATGAGCCATCCATATGCTGCTTACAAGAAACTCATCTCAGACACAAGGACACAAGCCGGCTGAAAGTAAAAGGTTGGAAAAAGATACTCCATGCGAATAGTAAACAGAAAAGAGCAGGGGTAGCTATACTAATATCAGACAAAACAGACTTCAAATGCAAAAAAGTGATAAGAGATGCAGAAGGCCATTATATATTAATAAAAGGGACGATCCTCCAGGAAGATATAACAGTCATAAATATCTACGCACCTAACCAGGGTGCCCCAAAATATATGAGACAAACTCTGGCAAAACTGAAGGGAGAAATAGACATTTCTACAATAATCGTCGGGGACTTCAACACCCCTCTCACATCATTAGATAGAACAACTAGACAGAAGATCAACAAGGAAACAGAGAACTTGAACAATATGATAAACAAGTTAGACCTAACAGACATATACGGAACAATGCATCCAAACTCAGCGGATTATACATTCTTCTCAAGTGCCCATGGATCTTTCTCCAGGATAGACCACATGTTAGGTCACAATACAGCTCTCAATAAATATAAAAAGATTGAAATTATACAAAGCACCTTCTCAGATCATAATGGAATGAAACTAGAAATCGATAATAGATAGGAAAAAAGGAAATTTGCAAATGTGTGGAGACTGAACAACACACTCCTAAATATTCAGTGGGTCAAAGAAGAAATTGCAAGTGAAATCAGTAAATATATTGAGACAAATGAAAATGAGAACACAACATATCAAAACTTATGGGATACAGCAAAGGCAGTCTTGAGAGGGAAATTTATAGCCCTAAATGCCTATATTAAGAAACAAAAAAGAGCTAAACTCAAAGATTTAACTGAACAACTTGAGAAACTAGAGAAAGAACAGCAAACCAATCCCAAAGCAAAAAGAAGGAAAGAAATAATAAAGATTAGAGTGGAAATAAATGAAAATGAGAACAAAAAAGCAATAGAGAAAATCAACAAAACCAAAAGCTGGTTCTTTGAGAAGATCAATAAAATTGACAAACCCCTCCCTAGACTAACAAAGAAAAAAAGAGAGAAGATGCAAATAAATACATCAGAAATGGAAGGGGGGAAATTACAAATGACCTCACAGAAATAAAAAGAATCATAAGAGGATATTATGAGAAACTATATGCCAACAAACTAGACAACCTGGATGAAGTGGACAAATTTCTAGAAACTCATAACCAACCTACACTGACACAACAAGAAATACAAGAACTTAACAAACCAATCACAATTAAGGAGATTGAATCCGTCATCAAAAATCTCCCAGCAAAGAAAAGTCCAGGACCAGATGGCTTCACAGGTGAGTTCTACCAAGCATTTCTAAAAGAATTAACACCAATCCTGTTTAAACTCTTCCAAAAAATTGAAGAGGAGGGAAAATTACCCAACACATTTTATGAAGCCAACATCACCCTAATATCAAAGCCAGATAAAGATTCCACAAGAAAAGAAAATTACAGACCAATCTCTCTCATGAACATAGATGCAAAAATTCTCAACAAAATACTTGCAAATCGAATCCAACAGCATATCAAAAGACTTATACATCACGACCAAGTGGGATTTATTCCTGGTATGCAAGGCTGGTTCAACATAAGAAAATAAATCAATGTAATACACCACATTAACAAGCTGAGGGAAAAAAATCACATGATCATCTCAATAGATGCAGAAAAGGCATTCGACAAAATCCAACAATCTTTTTTAATAAAAATACTTCAAAAGATAGGAATAAAAGGAAAAATTCCTCAATATGATAAAAGGCATATATGAAAAACCCACAGCCAACATCATACTCAATGGGGAAAGGTTGAAAGCTTTCCCCCTAAGATCAGGAACAAGACAAGGATGCCCACTGTCACCATTGTTATTCAACATTGTACTAGAAGTTCTAGCTAGGGCAATTAGACAAGACAAAAAAATTAAAGGCGTCCAAATAGGAAAAGAGGAAGTAAAACTCTCACTGTTTGCAGATGACATGATCCTGTATTTAGAAAATCCTGAAGTATCCACAACAAAGCTACTTGAACTAATAAATGAGTTCAGCAAGGTGGCAGGATATAAGATCAACACGCAAAAATCAGTAATGTTTTTGTACACTAGTACTGAGCAATCTGAGGAGGAAATCAGGAAGAAAATCCCATTTTCAATAGCAACAAAAAGACTCAAATACCTAGGAGTTAATTTAACCAAGGAAGTACAGGACCTATATGCAGAAAACTACAAAACAATGCTAAAAGAAATTTAAAAAGACCTAAACAAATGGAAAGACATTCCGTGTTCATGGATTGGAAGAATAAATATTGTGAAGATGTCAATCTTGCCCAAACTGATTTATAGATTCAGTGCGATACCAATCAAAATCCCAACAGCTTACTTTACGGAATTAGAGAAGGCAATTACCAAATTCATCTGGAAGGGTAAGTGCACCCGAATAGCCAAAAGTATTCTAAAAAAGAAGAGCAATGTGGGAGGAATTTCACTGCCTGACCTTGAAACATAGTACAAAGCTACAGTGGTCAAAACAGCATGGTACTGGCATAAAGATAGACATATCGATCAGTGGCATAGAATTGAGAATCCAGAAATAAACCCTCACCTATACAGTCAACTGGTTTTTGACAAACCTACCAAGCCCACGCTGATGGGAAAAAACAGTCTCTTCAACAAATGGTGTTGGGAGAACTGGATATCTATAACCAAAAGAATGAAAGAGGACACCTATCTCACCCCTTATACAAGAATCAACTCAAAATGGATCAAAGATCTAAACATAAAAGCCAGGACCATAAAACTACTAGAAGAAAATGTAGGGAAACATCTTCAAGATCTTGTAGTAGGTGGTGGTTTCTTGGACTTCACACCCAAAGCACGTGTAACAAAAGAAAAAGTAGATAAATGGGACCTCCTCAAAATTAAACACTTTTGCACCTCACAGGACTTTGTCAGAAGGGTGAAAAGGCAGCTGACTCAATGGGAAAAAATATTTGGAAATCACATATCTGATAAGGGTTTAATATCCAGGATATATAAAGAGATGTTACAGCTCAACAATAAAAAGACAAATGACCCAATTAAAAAATGGGCCAAAGACTTGAATAGACATTTCTCCGAAGAAGAAATACAAATGGCAAAAAAACACATGAAGAAATGCTCAACATCACTCATGATTAGGGAAATGCAAATCAAAACTACAATGAGATATCATTTCACACCTATCAGAATGGCCACTATTAAAAAGACAGAGAACTACAAGTGTTGGAGAGGATGTAGAGAGATAGGAACACTTCTTCACTGTTGGTGGGAATGCAGGATGGTACAACCACTATGGAAGACTGTTTGGCAGTTCCTAAAGAAGTTGAATATAGACTTGCCACGTGACCCTGCAATACCACTACTGGGTATATACCCAGAAGAACTGAGAGCAGTGACACGAACAGACATCTGCACACCAATATTCATAGCCAAATTATTCATCATTGCCAAAAGTTGGAAACAACCCAGGTGTCCATCAACAGATGAATGGATAAACAAACTGTGGTCTATTCACACGATGGAATATTAAGCAGCTGTAAGAAGAAATGAAGTCATAAAGCATATGGCAACATGGATGAATCTGGAGGACATTATGTTGAGTGAAGCAAGCCAGACACAAAAGGACAAATACTGTATGAATGCATTACTATGAACCAAATATATCGTGTAATATATTGTTTGATTCACACAAACAAAAAAACAAAACAAACAAACAAACAACAAAAAAATTTACATGTATCCATTACATTTAATTGAGAAATGTATATATTTATTCATGTCTTTACTTTTTAGTTTTTTATTGCTTATGTTTTCAATTATTAAACGTACAAAATAAAGTTAAAAAAAAAAAAAAAAAGACCAGTAACTTTCCTTGCTAAATCTTTTTATTTTTGGTGAGGTTACACCCTACTGCTTACAATAATAAGTGCTAGTTAAATGTTATCTTGAATTCATTATTCAAAGCCATCACATGAAAGGTGATGTGAACCAAATTACATCAATAGATTTAAGGATTGAAGTATTGCTCAGAATAGGAGAAGTTAGCAAAGGTTCATAAGAAATTAGAAGAGGTCTGAGATCATGGAGAAGGGATAGAAGACTTCAGGGGAGACAAAAATTTATGAGAGATTGATTAACTCCTATTGCTGGAAAGTTTGTTTTGTGCTTATTTTGATAGGAATGTGTAATAACATGAAAAAGAAGCTTAGAAACAAAAGACACTTTCATCCATCTGATCTGAAACCCACTGTCTCTTCCCAGTGGCTGCTTTTCTCTCACAGATTTGTTGGTTATTTCATCTTTGTATACAACAGCAGAATTACATGGTCAACCACTCCTAAGAGAAAGGAGAGAAGTTATCTAAATGGAAAGTCACTTCCTCTTGAGGTTTTTTCACAAGGTATAATAGAAATTGAGCTTAAACAGTATAAAGGATCTAAATAAAAAGTTGCAGATATATTTCCATCATGTGTACAATATATATCCTGTATGTAAATATCTACATGTATATGGTATAACCTAGACACCTATCTTTGGCTAAATAGAACCTCCAGTTTGATTCTTGGAGAAGTAAGTTAACAATGAAATGACATAGGTACTTATGATGGGAAGAAATATAAACTAGAGTTTAAAATTATACTGGGGTAGGCTTTGGATGTATTAGAGTGATTTATGTAGTAAACATTTGCATAACTATTAGGCAAACAAAAGATGGGTTGTTTTGGTTATGGGTGATGCTTAACAGAATTGGCCTGTTTTCCTTGTGTGACTTTTTACAGTTTGGATCATGATTATTCATAATTACGTTAAACACCAGAAACCATAAATTGGCAAGTACAGATCAGTGGTGGTGTGACTATGACTCTTTTTCACATGTACCTTTCATACAGCAAGAATCTTTTGGTGGAAGGAAATGTTTCAGTTAGCTGAAACAGGGTCAGATACATTAGAGTCAGAATATCTATCTGATTTATCACAAATTGACTTTTTAAAAATCAAATGATTAATCCTTGAAATTAGAAAAGTTTGCATATTAAATTTACAACAGAAATATAAAACAATATTTGCTCAAATTTCCCTCTCAAGTATCATATAACTCATGTGTTATAGTATAATGTGAAGAAAAATTATTATAATCTCTCTAAAGGGAACTGCCTTACTCATATGTATATAGGATGGTTGTACAAGTATAGTAATTTACATATTTTGGTTGAATAAACATTACTTTTAAAAAAGGAAAATTATTAATAGTATATATTTCCCTAATGGGAAAAATAACAATTAAAATAGCAACAAAGTATCTAGCTACCTCTTAGTTTGCATTAGAAAGAAATTTTTGAGTATAGCTACTATATAAAATAACACAATCTCCTGTAATTGTAGAGACCCATTTTTGAGACCAGTGGAAAGAATTTAAGCCAAATCTTGGTAATACAAGTCCAACCAGCCCTTTTGTACAGGGTAGTTGAAAAGGAGCAGGCTAGCGGGGAGAGGAGGCCATTACTACTGTCTACAGAAATAAAAAGGATTATAGTTAAAATCTAATTATAATTATATTATGAACAATTGTATGCCAACAAATTAGACAACCTAGGTGAAATGGACAAATTCCTAGAAACACACAAATTACCTAAATTGACCATGAGAAGAAATAGGTCTCAAAAGATCAATAACAATAAAGAGATCAAATCAGTAATCAAAAACCTCCCGATAAACCTTGAAGACATCATGTTGAGTGAAATAAGCCAGATACAAAGGACAAATATTGTATAATCTCAATTATTTGAAATAAATAGAATAAGCAAATTCATAGAGTCAGAATCCAGGCTATGGATTACCAGGAAACAGGGGAGGGAGCGGGAATGGGAAGTTAAGGCTTAAAATGTACAGAGTTCCTCTTTGGAATGCTGGAAGTGTTTTGGTAATGGATCATGGTGATGGTAGCACAACATTGTGAATGTAACTAACAGCACTGAAATATATATCTGACTGTGATTAAAAGGGGAAATGTTGGATTGTATATATGGTAACAGAATTTTAAAAAACATGGAAATACACTGCACAATCAGTGAACACTAAGCTAAACCATGGACTATAGTTAATAGTACAATTATAAACATGCATTATCATCAGTTAAAACAAATGTTCCCACCAATGCAAGGTGTTAATAATAGTGTGGTATATGAGAATCCTGTATTTTATGCATGATTATTCTGTAAACCCACTATGTTTTTAATTAAAAATTTGGTTAAAAAAGAAAAATAAAAAACAAATAAGCAACAACAAAAAGTTCCCACAAAGAAAAGCCCAGGACCAGAGGGTTTCACTAGTGAATTTTACTAAACATCAAGGAAGAATTAACACCAATCCTGCTCAAGCTCTTCCAAAAAAATTGAAATTGAGGGAAGATATTCTCATTTATTCTATCAGGCCAGCATCACCCTAATACCAAAGACAGATAAAGATATTACAAGAAAAGAAAATTACAGATCAAGATGCCTTATGAATATATATGCAAAAACCCTCAACAAAATAATAGCAAACTGAATCCAACTGGACCTCAAGAAGATTATACACCATGGTCAAGTGGAATTTACCCCAGGATTATTAGGGTGGTTGAAAATCCTGAAGAATTCACAACAAAGCTACTAGAGCTAATAAATGAATTCTAGAAACTGGCAGAGTATAAAATCAATACACAAAAATCAGTTGTGTTTCTCTACATCAGCTAGGAAAAGGACCAGGCATCTCTCCAAAAAAGATCAATAATTTTGGTAATAAATCAAAGCAAATAGAGAGTTTTCTGAATTTTTTTCTTTAGACAATCTTTCAATTTTCCAGTATAAAAATATGGAGAAATGGACACCTAAAGAATTCATCTGCGAAATGGCTGTGGCTTAATTGGTTGGTCTCCTGTTTACCATATGGGAGGCCCCGGGTTCAATTCCTGGGGCCTCCTGGCAAAGGCAAGCTGGCCCACGTGGCGCGGTGAGCTGATGGCCCACGCAGCGTGGTGAGCTGAGGCAGCAAGATGATGCAACAAAGGGAGACAAGCAGACACAGAAAAATGCAAAAGCAAATGGACACAGTGAGCACAAGCCGCAAGGGGGGGATAAATAAATAAATAAAATTAAAAAAAAAAAAAAAAGAATTCATCTGATGGCACTAAGCCCAATATTGCACAATAAAAATTTAACTACACATTCATTTAATGTGAAGTTGGAAAAGAATAAATGTCATTATCTTCTGTTTTGTCTGGCCAGTGTTTATGTTATTTAAATATCTTATGCAAAGACAATCATTAATAGTTGATGAAAACACATTTGGATGAGTGTGGGACAGAAATTTAAAAGACTAGTTAAAAATATGTTCTTTATTTGTCTACTTGGGCTATGGACTTCTTTGCTTGGATATGAAATGCTCTGAACCAGCCATTACTATTTACAATTTATATAGAAATTCAGTAGCATCTTCTAACAAGAGCATATTATAGTGCTTTGCTATGCCATCCTACAGTTGTGAAAATGGTACTAGTGGCTCATTCTTATTATACTATAATATTCCAAAATCTTTCTGTAATAGTGATGATGAGTTTTATTACCAGTAGAGGTAATAATATGAACTGTACTCTGTTTTTGTGACTGTTAAATGAGATGAAGTCTATAAATTGCTTACCACAGCGTATGGAAGCTATAAGTCTTCAATATATGGTGGTAGCTATTATTTTCTTAGCTTCTTTGCAGAAGACAGATGACTTCAGATTGTTTAAAGATGTCCTAAAGACTGCATATTAAATGGCTGCAAAGAAGACAACTTAGAAGATTTAAGTATTTTTTTCGTATCTTGTCCTCTCCAGCATGGGCTGGCACAATATATTACAATTCATTATGTATTCACATTGTTCATGATTGCGTCAGAGTTTTTTGTTCCTACATGCAGCATTTACCTCTTTCATAAGGTGAATCTGAGATTCTCTCAGATCAGAGTTCTCTGGGTGCAGCCATAGTCTGCCAGTACAGAGTTGGCCAAGGGGGACAAATTTGGGTTTTAAAAGAAGTCACAGTTTGAGAATTTAGTTGAACTTTTAAATTCTCAAATGGAATTTCTCCATTATTTTTCCAGGTTTTCAAATACAAGGTAGTGATAGCCAAGAAATAAGACTTTTTTGAAAATGGATGTGCTTTAATCTGCCTAAACCTTCAACCCTGGGAATTGTAAATATATAATTTGAGTCAAAAACTAATACATGCATTTTATCCCCTGCCTTAACCTCAAGTTCATTTCAATTTCTAGAGAAAATCTTTGCAGAGTTTACGTAACTAGGTTCTTTTCTTTTTCTTTAAATAATAACTGGCATTTATTAAGCTTGCTGTATCAGGAACTTCTTGAGTTTTTTTTTTAACTTTTTATTTTGAAATAATTACAAATTTACAGGAAAGCTGCAAAACATAATACAGAAACAATACAAAGAACTCCAATGGACCACCTGCTGAAATACCCAGATTTACCAACAGCTAGCATTTTGCCACATTTGTTATATAATTTTCCTATTTTTCCTATCTATCTATCCACTTACCTATTTTTGTAAACAAATCAATTTTATTGATACATATTAATAAAGCATACAACTCATCCAAAGTGTACAATCAGTGGTATTTGGTATAATCACATAGTTGTGAATTTATCACTTTAATAATTATTAGAGCATTTTCATTTTATTTCAATAATAATAAACAAAAAACAAACTAACAAGAAAATTCTTCACCTTTCTATCACTCTATGCTTCCCCTGCTATACATAGCTGCTATTTCTGGCTATTCTTCCTTATTTATTTATTTATTTATCTATTTATTTAGCAGTTTTATTGAGATATAGTCACATACCATACAATTTATCCAAAGTGTATAATCAGTGGCTTTTAGTATAATCACAATGTTGAGCATTCATCACCACCAAACATTTTAGAGCAATTACTCCAAAAAGAAAAACTCTATACCACTTAGCAGTCCTTCCCCAGCATAAACACGAATCTAACTTCATCTTTATAAATTGATTTATATTTACATTTTATACAAATGGGATCATATGATATGTAGTACTTTATGTTTGGCTTCTTTCCTTTAGCATATATATATATTTTGCCTGATATTAACATCTTGTAGTATTAACATACATTTGGGGAGCAGATGTAGCTCAGTGGTTGAGTGCCTGCTTCCCATGTATGAACATGGGTTCAATCCCCAGTACCTCCTAAAAACAAACAAACAAAAAAACATACATTAGTTCAGCTTCAAAGAAAAACGGTCTTATAAATTCAATTTCACCCATATTCATATTTCACATCCAGTTTTTACTATGCTATATAATTCCATGGTATTGTTTTAGCTTTCAATTTAGTAATATACATGACTTATGAATTTCCCTTTAAACACTTTTATGCCCACATAATAGTACTGCTAGTTGCAAACATTATGTTGGACTTTCACCTTTTGTATTCATTTCCAAAGATGAACACATATCCTATATACAAATTCTGTACAAGCTAACCCTCAGCTTTCCATTCTTTAAACTCATTCTATTTTCTGGGACCCATATTCAAGTTATTAATTTCATGAGATTACACAGTACATTTAGTTCATAATAGTGCAATCAAACAGTATTTGACCTTTTGTGTTTGGCTTGCTTCACTCAACATAATGTCCTCTGGGTTCATTCATGTTTTCATATGCATCATGACTTCATTTCTTCTTACATCTGCAAAATATTCCATCGTGTGTATACCCCACAGTTTGTTTATTCATTCATCAGTTCATGACATGTGGGTTGTTTCCAACTTTTGGCAACCATGAACAAAGCCTCTATGAACATCGGTGCACAGATGTTTCACATCAATGCTACCAGTAGTAGTATTGCTGGGACACATGGTAAATGTATATTCAACTTTCTTAGGAACTGCCAAACAGTCCGCCACAGTGGCTGTACCATTCTACATTCCCACCAACAGTGAATAAGTTTACTTATCTCTCCACATCCTCTCCAACACTTGTAGTTCTCTGTCTTTTTAGTAGTGGTCATTCTGATACGTGGGAGATGACATCTTATTGTAGTTTTGATTTGCATTTCCCTAATCGCTAGTGATATTGATCATTTTTTTCATGTGTTCTGTTTTTGTTTTTTTGTTTTTTTTGCCATTTGTAATTCTTTGGACAAATGTCTATTCAAATCTTTTACCAATTTTTTAATCAGGTTGTTTGTCTTTTTATTGTTGAGTTTTAGTATTTCCTTATATATCATGGATATTAAACCCTTATCAGATATGAGATTTCTAAATATTTTCTCCCTTTGTGTCAGCTGCCTTTTTACCCTTTTGAAAAAGTCCTGTGCAGTTCAAAAGTGTTTAATTTTGAGGAGGTTCCATTTATCTATTTTTCCTTTTGTTGCTCTTGCTTTGGGTGTAAGGTCCAAGAAACCACCACCTACCACAAGGTCTTGAAGATGTTTCCCTACATTATCTTCTAGCAATTTTATGGTTGTGGCTTTTATATTCAGGTCTTTTTGAGTTGCTTCTTGTATAGGGAGTGAGATGAGGGTCCTCTTTCATTCTTTTGGTTATGGATATCTAGATCTCCTAGCACTATTTGTTGAAGAGACTGTTTTGTCCCATTACCACGGACTTGGTAGGCTGTAGAGGTGAGGGTTTATTTCTGGACTCTCAGTTCTATTCCACTGATCAATGTGCCTATCTTTATGCCAATATCATGCTGTTTTATCATGCTGTAGCTTTGTAATATGTTTCAAGGTCAGGCAGTGAAATTCCTCCCACATTGCTCTTCTTTTTTAGAATGCTTTGACTATTCAGGTGCACTTTCCCTTCCAAATGAATTTGGTAATTGCCTTTTCTATTTCTGTAAAGTAGGCTGTTGGAATTTTGATTGGTATTATTTTGAATCTATATATCAGTTTGGGTAGGATTGACATCTTTGTGATATTTAGTCTTCCAACCCATGAACACGGAATGTCTTTCCATTTGTTTAGGTCTTCATTGATTTCTTTTAGCATTGTTTACTTCTTTGGTTAAAATGATTTCTATTTTGAGTCTTTGAGTCCTTTTGCTGCTACTGGAAATAAAATCCCCCCCCCCCCCGATTTCCTCCTCAGATTGTTCAAAACTAGTGTAGAGAAACATTATGGACTTTTGCATGTTGATCCTGTATCCTGGCACTTTGCTCAATTCATTTATTAGCTCAAGTAGCTTTGTCACTGACATTTCAAACTTTTCTAAATATAGGATATTGTCATCCACAAATAGTGAGTTTTACTACCTCTTTTCCTATTTGGATGCTTTTTATTTTTTTTTTTTCTTGTCTAATTGCTCTAGCTAGAACTTCTAGCAAAATGTTAAATAACAATGGTGACAGTGGGCATCCTTATCTTGTTCCTGATCATAGGGGGAAAGCTTTCAACCTTTCTTCATTGAGTATGATGTAGGCTGTGGGCTTTTCATATATGTCTTTTATCATATTGAGGGAATTTTCCTTCTATTCCAATCTTTCAAAGTGTTGTTATCAAGAAAGGATGCTGGATTTTGTCAAATGCCTTTCTGCATTGTTTGAGGTGTTCATGTGGTTTTTTTTTTCCTTCAATTTTTTAATGTGGTATATTACGTTAATTGATTTTCTTGTGTAGAACCACCCTTGCATACCAGGAATAAATCCCACTTAGTTGTGATGTGTCTTTTGATAGGATTTGGTAGGATTCTCTTTGCAGGTACCGTGTTAAGAATTTTTGCATCTATGTTCATGAGAAAGATTGGTCTGTAATTTTCTTTTCTTGTACTGTCTTTATCTGGCTTTGGTATTAGTGATGTTGGCTTCATAAAATGTGTTGGCTAATTTTCCCTCTTCTTCAATTTTTTGAAAGAGTTTAAACAGGATTGGTGTTAATTCTTCTTGAAATGCTTGGTTGAATTCACCTTTGAAGTTATCTGGACCTGGACATTTCTTTGTTGGGAGATATTTGATGACTGATTCAATCTCTTTAAATGTGATTCATTTGTTAAGTTCTTGTATTTCTTGTAGAGCTAGTGTAGGTTGTGTAGTTCTAGGAATCTGTCCATCTCATCTAGGTTGCCTAATTTGTTGGCATACTGTTTCTCATAATATCCTCTTATGATCTTTTTTATTTCTGTGGGGTCTGTCATTACTTCACCCCTTTCATTTCTAATTTTATTTATTTGCATCTTCTCTCTTTTTATCTTTGTTAGTCTAGCTAGGGGGTTATTGATTTTATTCATCTTTTCAGAGAACCAGCTTTTGGTTTTGTTGATTTTCTCATTTTCTCTATTGTTTTTTTGTTCTCAATTTCATTTATTTCTGCCCTGATCTTTATTATTTCTTTCCTTCTGGCTTGCTTTCAGAATGGTTTGCTGTTCTTTTTCTAGTTTCTGCAGTTGTTCAGTTAGATCTTTAATTTTAGCTCTTTCTTTTTTTTTAAATATAGGCATTTAGGGCTATAAATTTCCCTCTCAAGACTGCTTTCACTGTATCCCATAAGTTTTCTTTTCTTTTTTATTTTAGAGGTAACAGAGATTGAACCCAGGACCTCATATGTGGGAAGCAGGTGCTCAAACACTTGGGCTACATCTGCTTTCAATGAGAATTGGATTATTTCATTTGTTTGTTTTGTTTGTTTTTTAGGCAGTTCCAGGGATCAAACCCAGACCTCAAACATGGAGAGCAGGCACTCAACCACTTGAGCACAGCCCCCACATATCCCATAAATTTTGATAAGTTGTGTTCTCACTTTCATTCACCTCAATATACTTACTAATTTCATTTGCAATTACTTCTTTGATCCACTGATTATTTAGGAGTGTGTTGTTCAGCCTCCACACATTTGTGAATTTACCTCTTTCCTATTATTGATTTCCAGTTTCATTCCATTATAATCTGAGAAGGTGCTTTGCATAATTTCAATCTTTTTTATTTATTGAGACTTGCATTGTGAACTAACATGTGGTCTATCCTGGAGAAAGATCCATGAGTACCTGAGAAGAATGTATAACCTGCTGAGTTTGAGTGCACCTTCTGTATATGTCTGTTAGGTCTAGCTCATTTATCATATTGTTCAAGTTCTCTGTTTCCTTGTTGATGTTATTTCTAGTTGTTCTATTTAATGATGTGAGTGGTGTGTTGAAATCTCGAACTATTTTTTAGAGATGTTTATTTCTTCCTTCAGTTTTGTCAGAGTTTGCCTCATGTACTTTGGGGCACCCTGGTTAGGTGCATAGATATTTATGACTGTTATTTCTTTCTAGTGTATTGTTCCTTTTATTAATATATAATGGTCTTCTGTATCTTATATAACTTTTTTGCATTTAAACTCTGTTTTGTCTCATATTAGATTAGCTACCCCTGCTCTTTTCTGCATCTGTTTGATCAGTTGTCTCAAATCCTGTCTCTTCTGGGGCTTTGGCATATTTCTTTTCTGGGCCATTTCTTCCATTTTCTTTGTATGGCTTGTAATTTTTTTGCTGATGTCTAGGCATCTGATTAGGATGGTGAGTTTACTCATATGCTCAATTTCTCTGTCTTTCATAGGGATTTAGTGGCAGAAAGACTATGTTTTACTGCTGTTCTTTGATTCTTGGTTCAATCTGTTCTGTGTCTTTAGGATTTTCCCTGTTAGTTGCTCAATACTTGGCTCTGGGCCCATTAATGCATTGCAGACCCATTTCCTAGGGCCTTGGGGAAAGAGGTTACAAAAGCCAGAAAAGGCTTTTCTTACTTATTGACTTTTTTAATTTCCTCACATGCACTTCCTTGGTCTGATAGCAGATGGCATTCTTTGGGAGCCCTCTCAGTTCAAGGCCCAGTTGGAGTGTGTTTGCTTGTGTTTGTTACAAGGACCAGATCAATGTGACAGAGGTTCCTACCTGGAGGCTAAGAATCTCATAATTCAAAGTTTCTTAGAGGCAGTTCTCCAACTTTCACTGGCAGCCCTGTTCTTTTTCTGGGTAGGAAATAATTCCACTCCCCTCTGAGTCCTCAACAACCAGTCCTGGTCAGTAGAGAGGGAGATTAAGAGGATCAGATCTCTCACCCGGGACAACTGGTAGGGAGATGATGATGGATAACGGCTGTCCCAGGGAACAGAGAGAGTCTTCTCCTGCAGGCAGGATAGTCCCATCCATCTTCCCCATGGGATATAAGCCCCCTTTCAATTGGAGGTGGAGTGGACATCACCATCCCAGAATCCTCAGGATTGGGGAAGAGCTATGGACTAGAGTGGATTTACAGGTATTCTACTATAGACATATTGTGATTCAAGCAATGGAAGAAATTACAACATTGGTGTGGAGCCAGTGGCTGCTGGAGGTTCTGGGGGTAGGAAGGGAAAAGCAGTTGTAATACGGGGGCTTTTCTGGGACTTGGAAACTGTCCCAGTGACATTGCAACAACAGATATAGGCCATTTTATATTATCACGTAACATGCAGAACTGTGTGGAGAGAGTGTAGACTACAATGTGAACTATGGTCCATACTTAATGGCAAAGCCCCAGGATGTGTTTTTCAATTGAAATGAATGTGCCACACTAATGAAGGATGTTTATGTGGGAGGTTGTGGGAGGTGTGGGAAGTGGGGCATGTGGTAATCCCTATATTTTTTTGTGTAACATTTATGTAATCTAAGTAGCTTTAAAAATTTTTTTTAAATTAAATAAATAAAAAAAAGAGGATAAGATCTCTTTAGTCCCTTGCCAGCTCCCAAGGCAAACAATGGCATAGCTCTTCCTGGCCTGAAAGGGTTCATGGGACACAGTAGACCTAATCTGTGGGTCAAAAGCTGAGTCAGTCTTAGGCTGTGTCCCAATCTCTCCTCTTTCTTGGGATGGGGATCCCTGGGACCCCTTTTGTCTATAGCCACAGGCCCTGAGGTCTGAGAATTCAAAAGTGTCCATAGGGTAGGGAAGGATGCTGGCATTTGAAGCTCCAGCTTTTAACTCACAGTTTTGCCCATCATAATTCTTTTCCTTTGTCCCTCTCTTCTGGTTGCTGTCTAGACTTTCCCTGGTGTCATAAACCCTAGAAGATTTTTTTCCAGGCCATTTCTGCCTGTCCTCTAGATATTTTTCTGGCAAAGAAGAGAGTCCTGTGTTTTTCTAGTCTGCCATCTTCCTGCAAGTCCCCACTACTTACCTGTTTTCTAATCATTTGAGAGCAGGTTGCATACATCATTCTCCTCTAACACTTAACACTTCCTGAGAACAAAGACACTCACTTAAGTAACTTAAGTACAGATATCAAGTTCAAGAAATTTAACATTGCTAAAAAGCAAATGGTCCATATTCCAATTTTTTCAGTTTTCCCCAATAAAGTCCTTTTGGTCTTTTCACCTCTATTATTAGATCCAGTCCAAGATCCTGCATTGCAATTCATTTTCACAGTCTCTTTAGTCTCTTTGTTTAAAAAATTGTGTTTATATATATATGATATTTTTTCATCTTAACCAGGGCATTAACTTCATTCATTATTGTGCCACCATCACCACCATCTATTACCAAAACTTCCTGTGATGGTTAGGCTAAGGTGTCAACTCAGTCAGGTAATTGTGCCCAGTTGTTTGGTCAAGCAAGCACTGGGCTAATTGTAATGGAAGGACTTTTATGGACTTTAGTCATCAGTGAGTTTACTGCATAGATGGCTGATTACATCTACAATCAACCAGGGAGACTGCCATCATCAATGAGTAACCTTTTATCCAATCAGTTGAATGCCTTAAAAAAAGGAAGTGATTTCAGCATTCAGAGAGAATTTCCCAGCTTGTCTTTGGACAGCCAACATCTCCCAGGAATTCATGAAAGACCTTCATCGGACTTTCATCGGAGACCCTGGTTTGCAACCTGCCTGCAGAACCTGGACTTGTGCATCCCCATGGTCACATGAGAAACTCATAAAATCTCATACTATTGACAGATATCTCTTTTAGATTCTGTTTCCCTAGGGAACCCTGACTAATACAGCTTGGTACCAGGAATGGTTCTTGAGGAACAGAATCTTAAACATAAGATTTCTGAAGTGGTTCTGGGAGTCTTGCAATTGGCTCTCTACTCTAATTGAACTCAAGGGTACTAATGACACATTTCCAATAATGAAGAGGCCACTAACAGTCCATGGCATGAGTTGCAATGGAGATACACAAAATATCATCACTGGATTCCCCTACTTCCATGCTTATAAGAGGCAATGACCTGGGAGAGAGTGTTTACAACACCCTAACAGAGTTTTGTGAAATTATAAGGTACAATGATTTTGGTTGGCTCCTCCTGGATACTCTGGATACAGTAACAAAAGAAAGGGATGAGATAAAGGCTTCAAATTTGCAACTTAAATGCTTCATGAGTGATGTGAAAGTTTCTATGTGTGCTCTGAGAGAAAATCTTGTTTCCTGCAGCCATAGGCTTGAGATCTCTGAAAACCAGACTCAGGCTCTCATATGAGTAGCAGAGTTACAAAGAAAACTAAAATCTCAAACTTGAAGGGTGTCTGCTGTTACAGTAAAGGCATTGATTGGAAAGGAGTGGAACGCAGAGGATTAGGATGGAGACATATGGGATGATGATAATATCTGTGGGGACATTGGAACCCTAAATTCTGATGAGACTTTGCCAGATAAACCTGTGATGGCCTGCCCTGTGGGGACCACATTTTGTCAACCTTGTATTATCCAGCCTCCAGCCTGCCCCCAGGGAATCCAGACCTCCTCCCAGCCCTGAGGCAGGTAAAAGCCAAATTCCAGCATGCAGTGTACAACCTCCACCCTGCCCTGAGGAATCTGCCTTCCAACCCCTGCCTGAAGAGATTAATCCTGTCTAACCAGATGAAAATGCAAAGGAATGCCCTGAGGTCAGTAGCTTGCAAGGCATTTCTAATCCTTCTCCCACCCACCCCCACCATCAGTCTTCTCTTCCAGACCCATTACTAAACTAAAATCACAAGCCCCCAAAGGTGAATACAAAGTGTGACCCATGAGGAAGTATGCTATACTCTAAAAGAACTGCATGAGTTTTCCAACTTATATAGATAGAAATCAGGGGAATATGTGTGGGAATGGATACTAAGGGTATGGAATAATGGTGGAAGGAATATAAAGTTGGATCATGCTGAATTTATTGATATGGGCCCACTAAGCAGAAATTCTGGATTCAACACTGTAGCTCGAGGGGTTAGAAAAAGCTCTAAAAGTTTGTTCGGGTGGCTGACTGAAACATGGACCAAAAGATAGCCTAGCATGTCTAAACATGAGATGCCCAATTTGCCCTGGTATACAGTAGAAGAGGGAATTCAAAGGCTTAGAGAGATTAGAATGCTAGAATGGATTTACCATTTAAGACCTGCCCAACCACCCTAGGAGTGTCCAGAGGACACATCTTTAACCAGGACTGTGAGCAATAAGTTTGTAAGACTAACTCCATCTTTCCTAAAGAACTCTATGGTTGCTCTTCTCTGTAGTCCAGATATTACTTTAGGGAAGGCTGTAATGGAATTAGAGTCATTAAACATTATGGGGATGATAAGATCTTCGGCTGGTAAAAGTCAAGTATCAGTTAGTTAATCACCAAAAACAAGGTGGGCATGGCTATTGTAATGAAAGGCAGACTCAAAGCAGCAATCAAAATAGTCTGAGTAGCATAGAGTTATGACATTGGCTAAGAGATCATGTGGCAGTTTAATATTGTTTATGAATTCCAAAAATAGGTATTGGATTATGTTTGTAAACTGGTCTGTCCCTCCAGGCATATTAGATTATACTGGATTCAGAGGTTTCACTTACTTGATTAAATAATGATTAAGGCTTTAATTGGGTCACGTCAGTAGGACATTGCATCCCCGCCCAGTTGGTGGTTGGGGACTCACAGAGAAACCGCACTGCAGAGGAGGGAGTTTGGAGTTTTAATGCTGGAGCCCGGGAAGTAAGCACACAGAGAAACAGAGAGAAGGCTTGATAGACATAGCAGAGGCCCTGGGAATGGGGACAAACCATTCACCTGACAGTCTACAACTGGCCTTGTGGAGCTAGCAAAGCAGCTGAGTCCAGAAAGAGGCAAGCCCCGGGAAGAGAGGAACCCAGGAAGCCTGAACCCTTGCAGATGTCAGCAGCCACCTTGCTCCAACACTTGGCAATAGACTTTGGTGAGGGAAATAACTTACACTTTATGGTCTGGTAACTGTAAGTGTCTACCCCAAATAAATATCCTTTATAAAAGCCAACAGATTTCTGGTATTTTGCATCAGCACCCTTTGGCTGATTAATACAGGTACCTAGAAGTGAAATAGATGGGCAGTCTACTAAATTCCTTCTGGATTTATATAGCAGAAGAGTTCTAGATCGAGTGAACAAAACCTTAACTCGAGTTACAGATACAAAGAATTGTGGCCCCTTAATCAATTCCCAGACTTGAGACAGTTTACAGATCCAGAGTCCCTTGAACAAGGAGAAGGCCAGGTCCCCTTGGGGAAGGATCCTGTTAAACTGCCAAAAATTTATACTGTTAATCTTCCTCCCAGCTTTCCCCAAGGAGACCTATGACCTTTTACCAGAGTAACTGTGCATTGGGGAGAAGGAAATGATCAGACATTTCAAGATTATTAGACACTGGCTCAGAAATGAAATTAATTCCAGGAGACCCAAAATGTCACTGTGGCCCACCACTCAGAGTAGGGGCTTATGGAGGTCAGGTGATTGATGGAGTTTTAGTTCAGATCCATCTCACAGTGGGTCCAGTGAGTCCCCAGACCCATTCTGTGGATATTTCCCCAGTTCCAGAATGCATAAGTGGAATAGACATACTCAGTAACTTGCAGAATCTCCACATTGGATCCCTGACTTGTGGAATGAGGGCTATTATGGTAGGAAAGGCCAAGTGGAAGCCACCAGAATTGCCCCTGCCTAGCAAAATAGTAAATCAAAAGCAATACTGGATTCCTGGAGGGATTGCAGAAATAAGTGACACCATCAAGGATCTGAAGGATGCAGGCAGGGGTGGTGATTCTCACCACATCCCCATTCAATTCTCCTATTTGGCCTGTGCAGAAAACAGATGGATCTTGGAGGATGACAGTAGATTATCACAAATGTAACCAGATGGTGACTCTAATTGCAGCTGCTGTCCCAGATGTGGTATCATTGCTTGAGCAAATCAACACATCCCCTGGTACCTGGTATGAAGCTGTTAATCTGGCAAATGCTTTTTTCTCAATTGTCATTAGTAAGGACCACCAGAAATAGTTTGCTTTCAGCTGGCAACTCCAGCAGTATTTCACTGTCCTGCCTCAGGGGTATGTCAACTCTCCAGCCCTATGTCATAATATTGTCTGCAGGGACCTTGATCATCTCTTCCTCCCACAAGACATCACACTGGTCCATTATATTGATGATATCATGTTGATACGACCTATTGAACAAGAATTAGCAAAGACTCTGGATTTATTGATAAGGAATTTGCATGAGAGAGGATGGGAGATAAATCCAATAAAACTACAGGGGCCTTCGACCTCTGTGAAAGTTCTAGGTGTCCAGTGGTGTGGGGCATGTCGAGATATCCCCTCTAAAGTAAAGGATAAGCTGTTGCATCTGGCCCCTTCTATGACCGAAAAAGAGGCACAACACTTAGTTGGTCTCTTTGGATTTTGGAGAAAACACATTCCTCATTTGAGGGGGCTACTCCAGCCAATTGACCAAATGACAAGAAAAGCTGCTAGTTTTGATTAGGAACTAGAACAAAAGGAGGCTCTGCGACAGGTCCAGGCTGTTGTGCAAGCTGCACTACCACTTGGGTCATACGATCCAATTGTGCTGGAAGTTTCAGTGGCAAATAGAGACACTGTGTGGAGACTTTGGCAGGCCCCTATAGGAGAATCACAATGTAGACCCTTAGCATTTTGGAGCAAAGCCCTGACATCCTCTGCAGATAGCTATTCTCCTTTTGAGAAACAGCTTTTTGCCTGCTGCTGGGGCTTAGTAGAGACTGAATGCTTAACCATGGGCCATCAAGTTACCATGAGACCTGAGTTGCCTATCATGAGCTGGGTATTGTCTGACCCACCCAATCATAAAGTTGGGCATGCACAGCAGCACTCCATAATAAAGTGGAAGTGGTATATACAAGATAGGGCTTGAGCAGGTCCTGAAGGCACAAGTTACATGAGGAAGTAGTGCTAATGCCCATGGTCACCACCCCTGCCATGTTACCTTCTCTTTCCCAGCCCACAGCTTTTGCCTCTTGGGGAGTTCCTTATAATCAGTTGACTGAGGAAGAGAAAACTTAGACCTGGTTTACAGATGGTTCTACACAATATGCAGGTACCACCCAAAAGTGGACAGCTGCAGCACTACAGCCCCTTTCTGGGACATCCATGAAGGACAGTGGTGAGGACAAATCCTCCCAGTGGCCAGAACTTTGAGTGGTGTACCTGGTTGTTCTTTTTGCTTGGAAGAAGAAATGTCCAGAAGTGTGTTTGTTTACTGATTTACGGCCTGTTGCCAATGGTTTGGCTAGATGGTCAGGGACTTGGAAAGAACATGATTAGAAAATTGGTGACAAAGAGCTTTGGGGAAGAGCTATATGGATAGGCCTTTCTGAATGGGCAAAAAACATGAAAATGTTTGTGTCCCACTTGAATGCTCACCAGAGGGTGACTTCAGCAGAGGAAGATTTTAATAATCAAGTTGATAAGATGACCCACTCTGTGGCTAATGCTCTTCCTCTTTTCCCAGCCACTCCTGTCATTGCCCAATGGGCTCATGAACAAAGTGGCCATAGAGGTAGGGATGGAGGTTATGCATGGGCTCAGCAACATGGACCTCCCCTCACCAAGGATGACTTGGCTACAGCCACTGCTGAGTGCCCAATCTGCCAGCAGCAGAGACCCACACTCAACCCCCAAAATGGCGCCATTCCCTGAGGTGATCATCCTGCCACCTGGTGGCAGGATCATTACATTGGACCATTTCCATCATGGAAGGGGCAGCAATTTGTTTTAACTGGAATAGACACATTCTCCAGATATGGGTTTGCATTCCCTATACATAATACTTCTTCCAAAACTACCATCTGTGGACTTATTGAATATCTTATCCACTGCCATAGCATTCCACATAGCATTGCTTCTGATCAAGGAACCCATTTCACAGCAAATGACCTGCAGGAATGGGCACTTGCCCATGGAATTCACTGGTCTTACCATGTTCCCCACCATCCTGAAGCAGCTGGATTGATAGAACAGTAGAATAGCCTTTTGAAGTCTCAATTATGGCACCAACTAGGTGGCAATATCTTGCAGGGCTGATGTAATGTTCTCCAGGAGGTTGTATATGCTATAAATCAGCATCCACTCTATGGTGCTGTTTCTCCCATAGCCAGTGTTCATGGGTCCAGGAACCAAGGGGTGGAAATGTGAGGGGAACCACTTACTATTACCCCTAATGATACACTAGGAAAATTTTTGCTTCCTGTCCCTGCAACCTTAAGTTCTGCTGGTCTACAGGACTTAGTTCCAAAAGGAGGAGTGCTGCAACCAGGGAACACAACAATGATTCCATTGAACTGGAAATTAAGACTTCCACCTGGCCACTTCAGGCTCCTCTTACTTCTGAATCAACAGGCAAAGAAGGGAATTACTATACTGGATTGATTCTGACTATCAAAGGGAAATAGGACTACATCTATATAATGGGTGTAAAGAAGAGTTTGTCTGAATACAGGAGATCCTCTAGGGCATCTCTTTGTACTGCCATGCCCTGTGATTAAAGTCAATGGAAAATTGCAACAACCCAATCCAAACAGGACTAACAATGGCCCAGAATCTTCAGGAATGAAAGTTTGGTTCACCCCACCAGGCAAAGAACCATGGCCAGCTGAGGTGCTTGCTGAGGGTAATCGGAACATGGAATGGGTAGCAGAAGAAGGTAATAAATATGAACTTAGACCATGTGACCAGTTACAGAAATGAGGACTGTAATAGTCTTGAATCTTTCTTCCTTGTTTTTTTTTGTTTATGATTGTATATGTACATAAAATGAATATCTTTGTTTTCTTCCCTAGCCCTTACCCTTATCATATGACAAGTTGTATTAGTTTTATGTCATAATATTTAAGAATGCCAAGTTTAAGAGTGAATATTACCCAAGGACTTGCACCCTACTCTGTAGGGAATTAATGCATTTCCGTTTGTACACAGGACAGTTGAATATTCTTAGGCGGAAATATATATATGCATGTCTGTTATTGTTTTTACTTAAAGACTAAGTATGGTTTAAGGTAATTCGTCTGGTTGCCAAATTGACAAGGGTGGATTGTGTTGGTTAGGTTAATGTGTCAGTTTGGCCAGGTAATTGTGCCCAGTTGTTTGGTCAAGCAAGCACTGGGCTAATTGTAATGGAAGGACTTTTATGGACTTTAGTCATCAGTGAGTTTACAGCATAGATGGCTGATTACATCTACAATCAACCAGGGAGACTGCCATCAGCAATGAGTGACCTTTTATCCAATCAGTTGAATACCTTAAAAGGGGAAGTGATTTCAGCATTCAGAGAATTTCCCAGCTTGTCTTTGGACAGCCAACATCTCCCAGGAACTCATAAAGGGCCTTCATCAGACTTTCATTGGAGCCCCTGGTTTGCAACCTGCCTGTGAAATCTGGACTTGTGCATCCCCATGGTCATATGAGAGAATTTTATAAAATCTCATACTAATTACAGATATCCCCTATTGATTCTGTTTCCCTAGAGAACCCTGACTATTACACTTCCCCCATCACCCAAAACAGAAATGGACCTTAACCTCTCATTCTACCTCCTCATTGTCCCTGGTAAACTGTACTCTACTTTCTGTCTCCATGAATTTGCAAATTCTAGTTATTTCATATAAGTGGAATCCTACAATATCTGTACTTTAGTATCTGGTTTATTTCCCTCAACACGCATGACTCGCATTTAATATCCTATAATAAAACAGATGCGAATTTGTACCTTCTGAGAGTCACCTTCAGGTAGCAGTCAATGGTGAACCCGAACTGAGGTAAAAGAGCAAATATTAAACTAGAAGAGACCTCAAGAGGAGGAAACAAAGGCTCAAATAGTGTGAGATTCAAAAACATTACAGAGCAAATCAATTTCTATTTTAAGGTACTTTCAAAAGTACTTGCTTTTCATTTCAATCAAGAATTAGATAGCAACAAATATTTATTAGATATGATATAATTTTGCTTTTGGTCTAACCACTGCTAAACATTAATGTACAGAGTTAAAAGGACAGCATTATTCCACTTTCTCCCAAAAAGTCTTCTTTGGGAAGCTAGCAGTTTCCCCTAGCCTCTCTTAGGTATATGTGGAACTCTTATGGCAATCTCTCAAGTATTTGCTTATTACACATTTTAAAAATTATCAGTTGTAACAGTTGGCCATTTTGATGTAATTATGAATTCCAAAAATATAATTGGATCATGCTTGTAAACTGATCTGTTAATCTGGGCGTGATTAGGTTAGGATTAAGGCGTTGAGCCCCGCCCCCTGGTGGGTGGGGAATTCAATATAAAAGGCAAGGCAAAGGACAGTTGAAGCAGTCTTTTGAGAAGCAGTTTTGATGTTGGAAAGAAGGCCCCAGAAGAGAAGCAAGCTGTTCGCCTGATCGTCTACAGCTGACCTTGTAAAGGAAACAGGAGCTAAGCCCGGAGAGAAACGCAGCCCCGGGAAGAGAGGAACCCCAGAAGCCTGAACTCTGGCAAACGCCCGCAGCTGTCTTGCTCTAACACGTGGCAATGGACTGTGGTGAGAGAAGAAACTTAATGCTTTATGGCCTGGTATCTGTGGACTTCTACCCCAAATAAATACCCTTTATAAAGACCAACCCATTTTTGGTATTTCACATTAGCACCCCTTTGGCTGACTAATACATCAGTTATTGAAGGCACTTTTACATGCTATATACATCTAGTTCTGGAATTCAATGTCCTCCCTGAGTTTTGGTTAACATTTCTTCCTTCAATTTTCTAACAATGATTGCTCATTTAGACTGGGCTCCTTGTTGTCTCAGATTTGGAGAATATCTAAGACATTGGTCTGATTTCCCACTCAGGACAGGTGTCATCTCTATTACCTTCCTGACAAAATGATTCTACACCCTACTTGAACTTTTCCCAATGACCACTTTGCAAAATAATACACCACATTTAAAAAATCTGAAAACAAGCATGCACTGGGAGAAGATCAACAAAGCCAAACGTTGGTTTTTTAAAAAGTCATGTAAGATTAACATAACTCTGCAAGAATAGAAGAGAGAAGACATAAACAAACAGTATTTGGAATGAAAAAATGCAACATAATTACGTCTTTTATAGAGACTGAGCAAATAAGAAGATATCATCATCAACTTTAAGTCCATAATTTTGAAAATGATTAAATTAGAAAACCTAGATGAAATGGATAAATGTAGTCAAAGAGAAATGGAGAAGTACCACCACGCAAGACCAGCCCAAGAGTCCCTGCCTCGTTTAGCAGGAAGCCCCCGAAGCGACCTCTCTGTCTGCCTCTCTGTATCCGAGGCTGGTCTATCTCCTAGCACTTTAGCCCAAAATTACTGGATTTGCTTCAGTTACACTAAAAAATGAATACATAGTGATTGCCAGGGGCTGGAAGGAGGGGGGGAAAGGGTGATGAAAATGTCTTGGAACTAGATAGTGGTGATGGTTGCACAACATTGTCAGTGTATTGAATGCTACTGAATTATGAGTCTTAAAATGATTAATGGCTAATTTTGTGTTATTTGAATTTTATCTCAATTAAAAAAAAATAAATATGGGTAGATTATGCTGATGAAAAAAAGGCATTATAGGATGCATGCTAACAATCTAAAACTTCAAACTTGGATCAGAATCAGAACTATAAGGTGATTCTAATTTTTATTTTTCTTAGTTAGGACTTTTCTACACTTAAAAATGACTTTATTGACCAGAAGTAATTTGAAAGCATTCCTTGGGGGAATAGCTGCCATTCACCTCTGGTTAACAATGATGACCAATTGAGCTACATTTGTTTTAGCAAAATGGAAGCTCTGATTTGTAAATGAGAACTTTCCAAATTCCTAGAGAATAAAACAATTCAGAGCCTGGTAACTAGATTCAAAGGCTTCCATTTTAAATGATTAGACCTGGTTTGAAGACTGTTTTGTTTTCTTATGAAATTATGGTTGTGAAATACGGTTATTTTTCTTTCCTAAAACATGCTACTATAATCTGTACCCTTAAAATTGTTTGGTTTCTATTCCCACATTAGACTATAACTAGGTATGTGTCTTTTGAAAGAAGTGATACATTTTTGGGAAGGGTTGTCAGATAAAATATAGGATGCCTAAGTAAGTTTGAATTTCAGATTAACCACAAATAATTGTTTAGTATAAATAAATACTTCATGGTATTAATGCATGGTAGATACTTATACCAAAAAATTATTCATTGTTTATCTGAAATTCAAATTTAACTGGATATTCTGTATTTTTATTTGATAAACCTGGCAATTCTATTCATATGTCTCAGTTTTCAAATAAATGTAATGGATGGCTTGAGCAGACATTCTTTCTCAGATTTATGGTAGTATGATCTCTGTTACAGTATTATTTTTCTTAGAGCACAATCATTTGCTACACTTATTCTTCATTCAAACCCTGCAACAAAGAATATCATACTACTGTATCACCATCTTATTGATGAAGAAATTAAAAATCCAAAATTATTTTTCCAAATTTTCCATCAGATATAGGATTATGCATTTACACTAATAAAACTATGACAACTGCAGAATGTGTAACTTCACTAAATTGACTTGACTTTGCAATTTAAAGGCAAATAACTTAGGTAAATTTCTTGCTTTTTCTTTTTTTTTCCTCGCTGTTTTCTGATGGCCAATGTCAGCAGTATAGAACACAGAAATGGAAGGACTGTTTTCCAAAACAACCATCAGCATGTACCACCAACTTACTTTTTAAATTCCTCAACTTCCTCTATCACTGTTTAAGAAAAAAACACAAGATATTTCAGGAAGACTTGGAAGGCAGTTACTGGGTGTTGAAATAGTGTTAGCCATAGCTCATATGGCTAAGGCATTGACAGATTGCAAAATTTATAACCTGGATAAGAATCATGCCTGAAGCTATGAAGAAATACTTAATCCAATTCAGAATAGACAAGAAAATAGCCTTACATTTGCCATATGAAAAACCATATTTTAGTAACATCCCAAATAAAATGTCACTGATTATAACAAATAGTCCCCATGCAGCCAAGGAATTCAGAGCTTAAAAATTATGTGGCTGTATATTGCCTTCTTTAGCACCCTCAGAAAGAACATCTTAATCTCACTTTCATTGATATTCTAAAAATAATTATATATTTACTTAGTACTTTCCCAGATCTCTGTGTGAAAATATGTTTTCCTTGATGATCAAAATCATCTACTTTATTTATTATAACAGACAACTATTAAGATCTGGGAAATATATATTAATAACCCTGAAATATATACAGTAGCTCCTGCAAATATGCAATCATATAAAAACACACCAAACAGGAAAATCACCTTACTCAAGTAACTTTATCTTCCTACCTACTTGTCTTGTGATATCGGATATATACTGTAAGCCCAGAAGAAAATACTTCAGTCAAGAATGTTCTGAATAGCACCTTCTAGGACATTTTTAACCACAGATTTAGATAGGAATGGTCAGACTGCTTCTGAATGCCCTCTATGACAGACATTATGGTAACTATATTAAATGTGTTATCTCATATAATTTCCTCAATGACCTTTGAAATAGATGTTATTTTCACATTCTCTAGATGAGCTTCACAAAAAGAAGAGTTCACATATTTAGATATATACATTCAGTTTATTACTCCATCCTTTTCTGCTTTCCTTCACATCTTCCCATTTCTATGCTAGTCACCACAGCAAAATAGCTAATAATGGTTTTTATTATAATATATAATAATATAATGCCTGATATGTACTAGACACAGTAATTTCTACATACTACATGAACTTTTGGAAATGTGCCCTTTTAATCACACTGTGTATAATCCATAATCTTTTGATGTTCCTAGACAGTTTTGTTGCTGTTGCCGTTGTTTTGGTTAGAGGGAATGGAACATGCAATTTATTCGCTGCAAATAACTCATGGGATGGGCCTGGGTAGGAATACAGCAAGACTCAACTTACCCCTTTTCTGTTAGGTTTTCAAGGCATCTCAGGTTGTTCTGTAATTTCACAGAACACCGACTATTAATATCAAGAATTCATATTTCATAGCACCTCTCTACTTGGTCTAGTCAGGATAATACATGAAGCCATGACTGCTACTCCAGAATGCATCTGAATTTTTGATCATCCCCCAATTTTCCTTTTATATCTTTTGCTTCCCATAACTTCAGATTCCTTAGATGAAACTGGAAACTTACAGTTTACCAAGTTTCCCACAGAATGAAGTAGTTCTTTGGGACAAGGTAGTTTTAGGCATCCTGTATCCTCTCAGGATACAGGAACATCTCTAGAATTCAGGGATGGGAAGAGATGTTCAGCAAGCTATGCACACACTATTTATATGCTGTGGATAACTAAAAAAAAAAAAAAAAAAAAATGCTATGCTGGCAGCAAAGTAATTGTTATGTTACTGAAAAAATAAAAAATAAAAATGAAAGAAATAACTTCTGATCCAACTTTTACTAAGTTACTAGTATCAAGAGCTTTGGGCAAGTCATTTCTTCAGTTTTCAGAGCTGTAAAACAAGAACATGAAAATCTCTGCAGGCTCTGAAAGGGCTCAAATTAGATTCAATAAGTGGCAACTCTTTACAAAGGGCAATCAAACATTGTCTTGTCTTAATAGTACATATATATGAATTCGATAGTTTTAAAACACAATGACCTGGATTACTCAATAGAGAGAAAGAACTTGGAGATCAGAAATTGAAGATTCAAAGGTGGAATGACTTGCCCAAGGTCAACATAGAGCATAAGCTCCCAACTTGGAGCAGGAAACCTCCTGCTTTATAGACTGTGCCTTGATACACAGGTGGTTCCCTGTGTATCATTCTTTAAGCAAAGGGTTTCCATTATCCTCACCAGATGCTTATTCTACCCTTGAATTCTTTGCCAGGACCAGCAACTTTACTAATGTCACATAGACAGTAGATGGCAAAGCCAGGGATATGAACCCAAATCTGTCTGGCTCCAGAGCTCATAACCACTAGTGTACTTAGTTAACCACATATGTGCTCTGACTCACACAAGAAAGGACAGAGAAGAAGGCAGGGAGCCCTGCTAGACTGAAATATGCTAAAACTTGTTAGGTTTTATGCCTGGAAAGTCACAGAGATGGTGGCCACCTGCCTCAAAGTTGCACATTTTAAGATACATGGAAGCTGACAAGCAGTTGAGAGCTTAACAAGGTCTTTAAGAGTTATAAAGGGAGAATGCAACTGCTAGTCATAATTAAAATTTAATAGACAAGGTTAAAAGGTTACAACACCAAGGTTTAGTTAATTATGTTGTAGCAAATAGAATATAATTTGAATTAAACATTTTTGTCTTTAGCCTGGTTTTCTTTAGTAAAGAGGGAAAACACCCACATTTGAAAGGTGTTTTAAATCACCTGGATACTTTTAACAGAAGTGATACTTTAATGACATAAAAGGGTTTATTAACTTTCAATGAATAAAATTACTACCAACCAGTAACAGAATTATAGAATCCAGAAATAGAAATTCATTGGACAAAAGGGAATGAGAAAGTTGATTTTGATAACTTGGTGTTGATTTATTAGAATCTGTAGCTTGGCATTTCAATAAGTACTAACAACTGTGCCGTCGTGTATGTGCATAGTACTAAATGTTTTACATGTCTGCAAGCCCATGCACATTTCTCCAGGCCTCACCTCTACCTTGGAAGGTGTGTATATTAATAAGGGAGACTTTGCCTAAAACTGTATATGATAATAAAGAATTGTAGTACCATTAATAAGGGACACAACATACTAAACTCAGGCATTTCTGCTTTTGATAATTAGGATTGAGCAAATTGATTTTATTTTTTGGAAGTGAGGTAGAGGATACTATTCTGATTATTGACCAATTTCCTTTAGATTTTTCACTTGCTTGAGTGCCCACTGGTCTGTGAACCTCTTAAGGGCAGAGGTACTATCTTTGCCACCTTTGTTTTCCTAGCCCATTGTTTAGTACTTCAGACATTCAATAAACATTCTCTTTACTGAAGTAAAATTTAATAAATAAATAAGATGAATATATAATCTTGGAAATTCCATTCTAAGAAAATATGCAGGGATTTTTTTCACTTTAAAAAATATGAAATATGATGAGTGAAAAGGCATTAAAATTGACAATAGAGCACATGTTTTGGTTCTTTCAATCTCTAAAATGCTTGGTTGTAAATGACCCCCTGTATTAGTCAGCCAAAGGGGTGCTAATGTGAAATACCAAAAATGGGTTGGTCTTTATAAAGGGTATTTATTTGGGGTAGAAGTCCACAGATACTAGGCCATAAAGCGTTAAGTTTCTTCTCCCACCACAGTCCATTGCCATGTGTTAGAGCAAGACAGCTGCCGGCATTTGCCAGGGTTCAGGCTTCTGGGGTTCCTCTCTTCCTGGGGCTGTGTTTCTCTCCGGGCTTAGCTCCTGTTTCCTTTACAAGGTCAGCTGTAGACAATCAGGCGAACGGCTTGCTTCTCTTCTCCTGGAGCCTTCTTTCCAACATCAAAACTGCTTCTCAAAACTCTTCTTGCCATGCCTTTTATATTTGATTCCCCACCCACCAAGGGGTGGGGCTCAACACCCTAATCATAACCTAATCATGCCTAGATTAACAGATCAGTTTACAAGCATGATCCAATTATATTTTTGGAATTCATAATTACATCAAATTGGCCAATGGTTACACCCCCCAAAAGATAAAAGGTACAAATGACACAAAATATTTAGAATCCTAAATGTAAGACCATGAAAAGTATAATTTACATTTTTACTTTTAAAATAGTAGGAAATCAAGAAAAAAATTCCATTTATAATAGCAACTAAAAGAATCAAATATCTAGGAATAAACTTAACCAAGGATATAAAGGACTTGTATGCAGGAAACTAATCAACATTACTAAAGGAAATCAAAGACGATCTAAGAAAATGGAAGACTATTCCATGTTCATGGATTGGAAGACTAAATATCATTAAGATGTCTATCCTACCCAAATTGATTTACAGATTCAATGCAATTCCAATAAAAGTTCCAACAGCATTTTTTACTGAACTGGAAAAACCAATTATCAAATTTATTTGGAAAGGTAAGGGGCCCCAAATAGCCAAAAACATCTTGAAAAGGAAAAACAAAATTTGAGGAATCACATTACCTGACTTTAAAGCACACTACAAAGCTACAGTGGTCAAAACTGCATGGTCGGGGGACGGATGTGGCTCAAATGGTTGGGCGTCCATTTCCCATATGAAGGGACCCAGGTTTGATCCCCAGGACCTCCCGATTAAAAAAAAAAAAAAACTGCATGGTATTGGCACAAGGATAAACATACAGACCAATGAAACTGAATGGAGAGTTCAGATATAGACCCGCACATATCTGGCCAACTGATATTTGACAAGGACACCAAGCCCACTCAACTGGGACAAAATAGTCTCTTCAACAAATGGTGCCTGGAGAACTGGATATGCATATCTAAAAGAATTAAAGAGGATCACCAGCCCATGCCCTATTCAAAAATTAACTCAAGATGGATTAAAGACCTAAATATAAAGGCCAAGACCATAAAGCTCCTAGAAGATAATATACGGACATATCTATGAGATCTGGTAGTAGGAAATGGTTTCATAAACTTTACACTCAAAGCATAAGCAACGAAAGAAAAAAATAGATAAATGGGACCTTCTCAAAACTAAAAACTATTGTGTATCAAAGGAGTTTGTCAAGAATGTGAAAAGGCAACCTACTCAATGGCAGAAAATATTTGGAAACCACCTATCTCATATACAACACAAAGAAAGAAATCTTATATCTCGAAAATAAAATGACAAACAACCCATTTAAAAACTAGGCAAGAGATTTGAATAGACACTTTTCAAAAGAGGAAATACAAATGACTAAAAAGCACATGGAAGGATGCTCAGCATCACTAGCTATTAGGGAAATGCAAATCAAAACTATGAGATATCATCTTAGACCTATTAAACTAGCTGCTATTAAAAAAACAGAAAGCTACGAGTGTTGGATAAGATGTGGAAGAATGAGAACACTCATCCACTGCTGGTGGGAATGTAAAATGGTGCAGCCACTGTGAAGGACAGTTTGGCAGTTCCTCAGGAAGCTAAGTGTAGAATTACCATATGATCCAGCAATTCCACTACTAGGAATTTACCCAGAAGAAATGAAAGCAGGGATGCGAACAGATATATGCACACCAGTGATCATCGTGGCATTATTCACAACTGCCAAAAGTTGGAAACAGCCCAAGTGTCCATTAATGGATGAATGGATAAACAAAATGTGGTATATACATACCATGGAATATTACTTAACTGTAAGAAAGGATACGTATTGACACATGTGACAACATGGATGAATCTTGAAGACCTTATATTAAATCAAGTCAGTCACTAAAGGACAAATATTGCATGATTTCACTGATATGAACTAAGGATATTGAGCAGACTCACAGAGGTACTGTCTGGAAAATAGGTTACCAGGAGATAATCTGGGCATTGATATCTATGACAAGGTGGATGGGGTGGTTTGGCAATGGATGGGAGTGATGGGGTCAACGATGCTAGAGTGTGAGTGTGTGGGTTAGGAGGGTGGGTTGGGCTATTCATAGAGCTGTGGGGAGGGCTGGAGGAAGGAACAAGTGAACTGTGGGGAGGTAGGGGACTGTGGTAGAGAATACAATTGTGGGAGTGTTCTTTTGGCCACTATGGCAGGTGAGGGTACATTGGTGCAGGGTGTTGGTGGTGGTGGGATATATGGGGAAGGGTGCAACTGCAGCATGCCTCTATGGAATATGAATATGCTCATGTGGCCATAGGGCATTATCTCAGTGGGTAGACCCACACAATAACGAACAAAATATTAAATTCTCATCATGGGGAATCCTGCCATGTTCTCTAATAGAGTGGCAAGAATCTCTAGAGTACATAGGCAGTGCCAATAAAAGAAAACAGACCAATACACCAAGCCCTTGATATTAATGCTTGTACTTATGAACCTTATTCTTGTAAAATTGAATTTAGCCTAATAATATCTAATGCCTAAGAGTTATTAGGCATCCTTGTTATTCAAAAAAGTCTCCTTGTTATTCAAATGTGGCCTCTAAGTCAAACTCAGTAACTAAACTCACTACCTCCCTGCCCCCAGACAGGACTCCCAGAAATAAGCCTCCCTGGCACAGAGGGATTATTACCAAGCACCAACCAGCAATGCACTTGGAAAAAGACCTTGACCAAAGGAGGGAACATTTAAATACAAAAGAGTTTTTATGACTAAGAGATTTCAAAGTGAGCTGGGAAGTCATTCCAGAGATTACGTTTATGCATATCTCAGGTGGATCTCACTAACTGCCACAGTAAACAAAGCCTCAAACAGGGGTTCTCCCAAGGGCTCTAGAGACATTTGGACACTATAGGCAAAGAGACACAACCCCATGAAATCAGCATCCCATTGGTGGGTTTTACCTCGGAATATATGATAACATATTTCCTCAATGTAACAGAGTTAGACTCATTTATAATTTCCCTATATATGATTATTTTATCCCTTTTATATGAATCTATAATTAGCACTATACTCATTAAATATATGTCCCAGAGACTTAAATCTTTGTTCTGTTCATATGCTGGTTCAGCCCTGAATCTCAGCAGAGTTGCAGCCAACACCTACTCTTCAGTTCATCATACTCACCCATGACAACTATCAAAATGATGATGATGTACAATCCCCATCCCAAAAAGCAAAGAATATCTACAACTGCAAGCAAAACAGTCCCTTTCATCTGCCCCATAAGATCTAAGGCCCCTGTCAATCTGAAGCAGAGCAGACATAACTCTCCCCAATTCCTCAAGATTGAGGAATGAACAGACATAAGGGGGGAATGCAACCATGGGCCAAAGTAGACTTATTACTGTAGTAATGGAAGAACTTGAAACATTGATATAAAGATGGTGGTTACCAGAGTTCCTGAGGGAAGAGGAGGGAAGAACAGGTAGAATATAGAGCATTTTTAGGGCACTGGAATTGTTCTGCATGATGTTGTAATGATGGATACAGGCCATTATATTCTGTCAAAACCTATAAAATTCTATGGTGTAAAGTGTAAACCATAATGTAAACTATAGACCTTGGTTAGTAGCAATGCTTCCATATTTGTTTATCAATTGTAATAAATGTACCACACTAATGTAAGATGTTATTAATAGGGGAAAATATGCAAGGGAGAGGGGTAGGGTAAATGGGAATCCCCTATTTTTTTTTTTTAATTTTTACCGGGAGGTCCTGGGGATCGAACCCAGGTCCCTCCATATGGGAGACGGACGCCCAACCACCCGATCCACATCCATCCCCCTCCCCTATAATTTTGATGTAACTTTTCTGTAAAATAAAACTTCTTTAAAACTAAAGGTTATATAAAGGTATTGTTCTTATTCTCTTCAAACTTTGATATAATATACAGCTTCATAGAGGAAAAACTGGCTTACTTTATATTTTAGAAATGCAATAGCCAAACATGCCTTTTCTTTCTTCTAAGAGTATAAAAAATAATTGATAAAAAATTATAATATTCTCTACACTGAAATACCCTCCAAAACATATTTCTTTGATCTACAAATTTTAAAGAAGGCCATACATTAAATTAAATAACTGATAATATGAATAGTTGTATTACCACTTCATTTGATTGTATCATTTGTTTCACATATTATGATATAAATCTGATGAACATTCCTTTATATAAACATGGCTACAATTATGATGTTTATTTAAAACTACATAAACAACACAGCATTTATTTATTGTACTTGCTTTTAAACAAATTTAATCTTGAGGTAATATCAATTGACAAGACTAATTTTATAAGGTTTTATTATAATTACATACGTTGGGCATTATATGAAACATGCAATTATTTAAAACTGTGAATGATTTATCATATTTTCTTTTGTATATTTCTGTCTTCAATGCAGAGAGGACAAAGCAATTCCAATGGGGGGAAAAATCAAGATGGCTTTTCATAAAATAGCTATTTCTATATTAAGGAAATTATAATATTTCAACAAATATTTATCAAATGGATTTATTTGCCTTCACCTATCAAATTATTGTTTGGTAGTTTGGAAAAAATGGCATTAGAACAAGATTATACGTAGAAATAAAAGAGGGGAAAAAGCAGGTATGTCAATGAGAATTCCTGGTAGCCAAGGAAAATGAAAGATGTCCTGGTATTTTGGAATAAAACTTTTTCCTGGTGTATTTATAGAGAACACTGAACAACAACAAACTTTTATATGTTTTAACTCATGTACAAGTACTTTGTAAATTATAAAAGCACTATGCAAAGAAGAAATGATAGTAAGCTATCATGTATATATTCCTGAATTGGGAATAAAGTAATAATCTTGATTTTTAGTTCCCTGTTTTTATAAACACTTGTAAATAATTTAACAGAAAACATGATTGCCTAAGATTAAGTCACTTCTAAGAAATACAAAGTCTGAGATGAGATTCATTAAAATTGAAAACTGCTGGTGCAACATCTCTGAGCTTAAATGCACGTATACACAAACACACATAATCTGGTAAGATATAAAATAAGCCTTGCCTTTAGGATGTAATATACAAAGGTGAAATGCATGGGAAGATATTAACCACTTCTAACCTGTGATTTTTCTGTTTTAAATAAAACTTTTCAGTGTCATTTACAAATTATTAAAAACATACTTGAATATTTAAAAATTCCATTGTCCCAAGTAGTTTACAAAAATATTGAGACAAACCTCAATTCTATTTTTCCAACAATTTTTGTTTATATTGCCTAATTTAACCAGTGTATGTCTGCTTCTTTTAATATAAGCATATACATATTTATTATATATATAGACCTCCTTCCCTTACTTCTACTCTCCAGCAAGAATCTGAGGACTAGATTATCATTCAAAGATATATATAGCTAACTGGACTTTCTTTCTACTTGGTATTTTTAACACTAACCCCATCAGGTAACCATGTGGAAAATGAATCTCTTCCTGTTAGGACAAACCTTTCAACCTTAAAGTTGTGCACCAGCCCATTGAATTGAAAAAGGCTTCCCTAACTCAAGGTCTCACATGCTTCTTAGGATTCTCCTGAGAGGTGGAGTCTTTAAGGATTCCTTCACTCCATTCATTACACAAATGTTTGTAGAGAGCCTCCTGTGCTGTGGGCTGTTCTTTCAGGACATAAAGGGTGAGACATGTTTCCTTATGCTCAAACTCCTCTGAGCCTGCTTTTGTGTAAATGAATAACTGAAATAGTGTCATATCACTTATACAGGATTTACTGGAGGCTCAAGGAAGGGCACTGCTAATTCTACTCACGCAGTCAGGAAAGTCTTTTGGAGGAGATAATACCAGGATCCTTCAGTCTTGTGCTTCATCTTAACATATCCTTCCAGGATTGCTGCAGCAAGGGAAGAGAATAAAGAGAGCCAAGCAGTAGCTCTTAAATGATTCTACTAGGAGATGCTACACTTCTCATCTGCTCACATTTTTCTGACCAAAGCAAGTCACTTCACCATACCTAATTTCATTGGAGTGAAGAGTTTAATTCTTACTTATGCCTAGGACAAAAAGGGGGACAGGAAAAATTGGCAAACACTGAAAATGCCTTCAGCAGTTATGAAATATTATGCAAATATTTTGTTTCAGATTAGCCTAACGCAGTCCATAATATTCCTAGCATGTCATAAGTAAATAGTGAAACTATAGTTTTAATCTTGATCTTGTGATTGAAAGTTATAGACTTTAAGTAGTCGCACTGTTACTCAATGCTTGCGTCACTGTCTGTGGAAGCTTTCAAAGGAATAACTGACTCATGAAAGTATTTAACTTGAATTATTGTTTAAACACTAAAATCTAGTCATTTAAATGAATTGATTAATATTATTAGTTAAAATATTACAAAGCAACTTTTTTTCCTATTATAGTTCCAATATTGTAATTCAAATAAGCTAAGTTTGTTCTTTTGATATGGAAAGATGCATGGAAGATAATATATTATGTGCAGAAAGGAATACTTAATGACAGCCCATAACAGACATAGGCTATATTATTAGGTATTTAGTAAGTTACTTAATTTCCACTATCTTGTTTGCTACAATGGATAAATAAGTGAAGTAGCATTTAGTCAAGCACTGCATCTAAATATCAATTTAATCTTTAACACCTTCCAAATGTTCTCCTATCAGTAGGGTTAAGTGGCTAACAGATTTGTTACCTGAGGCTGGTACTACAGTAGAGGCCTCCTTCAGCTCCTTCCCTCTCTTCCAAATATTCAAACTATTCTTATTTTTAAACTGTAGTTTTAAGTTAATTTCTAATTAATTTCAGATTATTAGCTGAAAGCACGCTTTTGTACCCCTCAAAATGGCTTGCACCTTAAAACAACTGGTAATTATTATATAAACCATTTATACAAGATACACAAATATACCTGCTTCAGGTGTAAAGAATCATCTAAAAACACTGCAGGTGGGAACTAAAACACACAACACATTCCTGTCTTATGTGACTGTTTTATTCCTGTAAAACTTCCAAAAGAAAAGGTGAAGAAAATCTATCATTCAGTTCTTACTTTATATATTGTCGTTAGACATAATAATGTTACAAGTCATAGCTGTTACAGGCCTTAAAAACATATTCCTCTGAAGGCAGGGCAAGCTTAAACCTGCCGCCGATTAGAAGGATCAGTGTCACAGTACGCTTTTAACCTCAGAGGTCAGGTTAAAAAAACAAAAAAGCAAAACAAACAAAAAAAAAAGAACAGACTGCTGGAAGCGCGAGCTGCAGGCAGAGTTCTGCGCGTTTCCCTCCACCCTTCCGCGGAAGTCCCAGTCTTGCCCCTTAGGTCCTGGCAGAGCAAGGACCCTCCCTCTCTCCCCACCTGTCAGGCTCGGGCTCGCCAGTCTTCCCGAGGCGACGCCCTGGTGGTGGGAATGGGAACACTTCACCAGCGAGCTTTCTTTCCGTTCGGTTTTTCCAGCTGGACCCCAAAGACTCCAAAGCCCTGGGGGAAGGAAATTCCAACCCGGTCCTCGCGCACTCCCGCCCGGTCTCTTTCTCCGCCTCGCTGACTCTCTCGTCCCTATGCTGCCGAGTCTCGTACCCACTTCTGGGTGGCGGTTCGGCGGAGGTGGCGGCGAGGTCCCCGGGCTCCGGTCAGGGAAATGGGGCAGGGTGAGTGAGCGGACTTGGGGAGAGGCCCCGTAGCGCCCAGCTAACATCTGGGCGCCCCGCCCGCGGGGCAGAGGGAGGCACTGACTTGGCCCTGGCGGCGGCTGGGCTCAGCCACCGCGAGGCGGCCGCTTTCTCCTCCCTGAGTCCAGGCTTGAAAGCCAAACTGCGAGCGCGTGGGACGGGGGAGGGAGGAGTGGGAGAGGAAGCTGCGGAAGAGAACAGACAAGCCACTGTCTCCCTTTGAAAAGAAAGTAGGAGCCCTGGGTGGGAAAAGAGAGATTCACACTCCCAACTTTTCCTCGGGAAAAGTTTTCCCAGGGCGTTTTGTTTGTGCAAAGTCGGCCGAAGGAGCCTGAGAGTGCGCTGTCGGCGTGGCGGCAGTGCCTCTGCCCCTCGGCCCGCTCCCCCCCGCCCTCCAGCCTGGGGCGCTCCTCTCCCTCCCCGACAGGAGCCAAATGGCTACCCAGTAAATCCCACGGGGCGGGGGCTGCAGCACCGCCCGCGGCCGCGAGGACCTGCGGCGGCGCCCGTGGGCTGGGAGCCAGGGCCCGCAGGTGGGTACGCACCGCGGGGAGGCGGGTCGGCTGGGGCTTGGGCCGCTCGGGCGGGCTCTTGACTTGGGACCAGCCCCGCTCAGGCCTCGGGAAGGCGCGCGTCCCGCCCTGACCAGCCGGCCTCTCCCACCCCAGCAGTGACGCGCCGACTCGGAGCTGGAGCCCGCGCAACGCCCACGAGGGCGATGGACCACCGAAACCCGTGCGCTCAAGACACTCCCGCGGCGCCTACACCGTCCGCCGCCCCTGCAGGGTAAGCCCAGAGAGTCGAGCCGCCGCTCACCCGCCAGGAAGAGGTCGGCCAGGCCTCAATCCGTTTACCTGGCTGGCGCCTTGCCGCCCTTTCAGGGTCTGACTCACTGATCCGCGGGCCACGCGGGTGAGGAGGCTGCTTCCTCCCGGCCTCCTGGGAGGCCGCCTGGGCTGGGGGCTCTGGTGGTTAGGATTGTTTTAGTACTGGGGCTGTGCTGGCTTGCTGAAGCTGAATGCCAGGAATTGGGTGAGGAATCCCGGAGCAAAAACTGTAACAAAGGGCCCCTTGTTGGGGCTCTGGAGGAGCAGCGAACCATACCTGTAAGTGAGCCCCTGGGAAAGGATAAAAAAAAGTTTCCTTGGCCGAGGATTGAGGCCCAGGCAGGAGAGCAATGCCAAGGTGACTGTAGGAAGGGGCTTTCTGCGAGCGGGTGGAGGGGGTTAGGAGGGTGTGCCAGCTGTCAGCCCGCGTGACATTTCCGGGACCGGGCGGGGTGCGCGCCTTTGGTTGGGGGTGTGTGTGCCGGTGACCAATTGCTGGTGCCAAAACCAAGTGCAAAGTCAGACTGCAAACAACTATACTTTTCTATGTCTCTTCACGTGTTTGAAGAGCGATTGGAGGGGAAGGGGCTGTCACATGGTAAGTTAATATTAAATGAAGCATGTCTTCCTGCCAGATATGCTAATAATCACAGTGCTAAGCGTTTGGGTAAACAGTAATGAGAACAGGTAGTTCTGAGAGAGATGAGGAGAACCTGAAAATAACCTTCATCTTGGTAAACAGTGAAGCTGTAACATGGGATTTTGAAGTGGGGAACCCCTTTGATGTAGTATAACTTTCCCTCCCAACTCACAATTTGTTTTCTTTCATAGTTAATTTGAATGTAGAATCTGAATGCAGAAAAGCCCTAAGGAGAATATGAACATGGTAGAAATAGAGAAGTTAAGGAAAACTCGACATGGTATCTAATGAATGAGAGTTGTAGTTTTGCTGGTTTAAGAGTGTAAGTCATTTTTCTCTTTAACATGACAAGGCGTTTCCTTAGGAACAATTCACAGCACGTTAATTCATCAGAGACCATGCGAACTTTGGAAAAGTCTCAAAGCAACTTGACTAATCAAAAAGATATTTAGTATAATGCTTATGTAGAGGAAACATCTAGTGTAAGAATTAATTCTTTTATTTTGCTCCAATTAGCTATATTTTTCCTCTGCAAAGAGCCTTATTGCTGTTGACTTTTCTTTTTCCAGCTTTTTCATTGTTTAGATATTCTTCCATATCTACTCACATTAGGAAAGTATGAATAAAGAGATGTGTTGGTAGAAAGATATCGGACATAAAGGAAAGTAAGTCTCTAAGTGGAGCTGTAGAGTTAAGTAAATTGAGGATGAGAGAAATACTGAGCTATATTCAGGTACAACAAAATAATATTTAAAAAATTAGTGGATTTGAAAATTGGCTTAAAAGTAAGGATTAGGTTAAGGTACTATTAAAAAAAAAAAATATATATATATATATGGATATCCACATAGGCAAAATATACCCACAGGAGTTGAGAAATCAAATGTTACTTTTGAGTGATCATGTGCCATCTGATGGCTCTGGGATGAAGGAGAGGGAAGAGCTTTCTAATGACAAGCATGATTAGGGTGAGGTGCATTAGATTTTACTTTTGAGAATTTAAATGTTTAAACTGCAACTCTGCTTCAAGAGGGTATACAAAATTGCTTTACCTAATTTCTCAAATATGAAGAAAATATTTAAGGACTTATGCCTCCCCCCAAATTTAAGTGTGGGGAGCATTTGAAAAGAAAAATGCTTCAGTGTCTCACTAAAAATAACAGACACTCTAACCTTTTACCTAACCTTTTTCTGTTCAGGGTGGTAATCACTATCTAAAAAATATAGACATTAAATTTTTTCTCTACTTCATCTCTCTTCCACTATCCAAACTTGTTCCTTGGCTGTCCCAGGCTCTGAAAAGTGGCCTTTATGTAATATTTGTTGAATGAATGATTGCTTTTTTCTCTTTCTTGAAACACCCAGATCTTAAAAACTATCCTGAGTGTGATTATTTGGGAGGTAGCAGGAAGCAATCTCAATCATTGTTATAATAAGTTATTAGGTTTTGGAATTAAATTTCTTAATATAATTGACTCATAACTCTAGTAGTCAGTGAGGCCTAGTTTAGTCCTATCCTCGCTTTAAAAATTCCTTTGTAAATTTCCAAGTTTTACATTGCTGTAGCAAGCTATTTTAAAGAAACTTGGTGCAATTCCATACTTTACAAATGAGACCTCAAATCCCAGAGATGAGTGACTTTGTTAAGGTCCCAGAGCAAATCAGTAGCACAACTAGAAGGACCTAGTTCATTGCATTAATTGCTTGTAATCCTTTCTTGAACATAGTATGGTACAAATAGATTAGACCCCTCTCTTAATATCATGGAAAAATATCCATTTGATATGTGTTCTATCTTTCAAGGGTTTGTTTACCTTTGAAATGAAGCTAAAATTAATCTCAAAAGCCATTGACAATCACAATAGTTTTGCTTGTCTTTTGATTGAGATTAAAATTTGCATGAAACTATATATAATGCATATAGATGTATTCATATACAGTACTTACATATTCATGTGAGATCTATATGTATTCATATATATGTTTTCAAATATAACTTAACATTAACTAATTTAATTTGCATACTTACTAGATATAAATTATAAAATCATTTTTATATTTGTATCGTATATTGCAAAGTAGAAATGCTATATTTTTTGTTATAAAATTTTGTTGTTTTGGAAGAGAGCAATACTATTGGAAATACTAGTTAGAAAGTTGAAATTCTGTTTGGGGTGGGAGGTAGGTGGCAAATGGAGGGCTCAAAGTGATTTTTTTTTTTTTTAAGATTTATTTATTTTATTTATTTTTCTCCACTCCCTCATTGTTTGAACTCACTGTCTGTTCATCTTTCCTTTTTTTTTTTTTTTTATAGGGCACCGAATCCGGGGCCTCCCATGTGGGAGGGAGGCGCCCCCACGTGGGAGGCAGGCACCTAATCCCTTGAGCCACCTCCGCTCCTTGCTTTGTTGTGTCTCTCATTGTTTTCCTCCTTGCGTCATCTTGCTGCATCATCTTGCTGCATCATCTTGTTGTGCCAGCTCACTGTCTTGCTTGTCTTCTTTAGGAGGCACTGGGAACCAAACCCGGGACCTCCCGTGTGGTAGGCAGGAGCTCAATCACTTGAGCCACATCTCCTTCCCCCAAAGTGATCTTAATTTCTCCCATGGATAACCACTTAGTGAAGTTACTTATGTTTCCTGTCTTAGTACTTATTAAAGTGACAATTTCTTAGAAGAAGCAACAGGATTGCTGCATTCAACTAGCTGCATTCTTAAACTTTTTATGGATCTAAGGTTTTACTGATTGCATAAACTGAGTTATTGATAGCTAACATTTGTTGAATTCCTAGCCATTGAATGGCTTAGCTGAGATTTCAACATTAAAATCACCCTTGGAGCTTAAGACAAACAAATAAACAAACAAAAGCTAATACTCATGCTCTCACAAACCTATCCATTCTTATTTTAATTGGTCTGGGGTAGGTCAAGGGATTGGGTAGTTTTGCAAAGCTGCTCATTTGATTCTAATGTGCAACTAGATCTGAGAACCATTGATTAATTAGATGTCAGTTGAGATGAAGATGAAGCCATAAATTGCATAGAGACCACTATTAATCATTTTTAGGGAACTCAAGATTTTAACTTTCAGCTTTGTTTTGCATTTCTGAAGATACCATTTAAGTTCTTTACATTACTTAAAAAATTTTGCTACTCCTTTTGGAGGAAGGATATTAACCCCATTTTTATAGCTGAGAAAAGTGAGCTTAATTAACATACTTAAGGGCACACAACTCTAAAGGATAGAATAATAGATACAAGCTCTCACCCCCAAACCTATGCTGTTCACCACCAGGTCTGCTGTTACCATGTGTGTTTGCTACTATGGGTTATAATGAATGAGTTAAAAATATTTTTACTAGTACCATATAACTACTTTTGAGTGGCTTTATAGATGCATTGTCTTGAGTCTTTATTTTTATATATTTCTATAACTCTTACAAATTCTAATGCATATGAAATAACCCAATGCCTAGCATTTAAAAAGAACTCAAGATCATAGTCAACATTTTCATGCATATGGAGCAATTTAACTTATAGTTAACTGGCTGCCTCCTTTCTCTTATGACAATCTGTACTTATTTTTGCAACTAGGCAGCTATTAAATATATTTATAGTATAATTTTAAAAGTAGGATTTTTGATTACCAAAGAAGAAAGATGAAATTCTTAAGTTAATGCTATCTTATCCTTCAAAGTCAAATTTCCTCTGAATGAATTAGAGAATAATTGAATAAAAATATTATGACCTTGCCTTATTATTGAAATGCAAGGTGTATTTATATAATAATAAATGCCAACCTCCATTTATTGAGACAATTCTTTTTCATTTATAGTGAATTATTTAAAAATTTGCAAGCCCTATTGTACGTAAAGCACTTTTTTTCTAGGTTGTAGGAGTTTGGCTCCTGATCTCTAGAATTGTACTGTAACGATGCATGGGAGAAAAAAAAAAAAAAAGAAGGAACATGATAGTGTAGAAAAGGTACTTTGACATTATTCTTAAAAACATGATGTTTATACTTACAACTTAGAGTTCAGTGGCCTAGTCTCCTCAAAAAGTTAAACATAGAACTACCATATGACCTGGCAATCCCACTTCTAGGTATATACCCAAAAGAATTGAAAACAGCACTCAAACAGTTATTTATACGCCAATGTTCATAGCAGCATTTTTTGTAATAGCCCAAAGTGGAAGTAACCCCAGTGTCTAACCTATGAATGAATAAATGAAGTGTGTTATATCCATACAGTGGAATATTATTCAGACATAAAAAGGAATGAAGTTCTGATATATGCTGCAATGTGGATGAACCTTGAAGACATGTTGACTGAAATAAGCCAGACACAAAGGGACAGATATAGTATGATTCCACTTATATGAAATAACTAGAATATGCAAATTCACAGAGAGAGAAAGTAGAGTACAGGTTACTGGGGCAGTGTGGAGGGAGAATGGGGAGTTAATGCATAAACGGTACAGGATTTCTGTTTGGGGAAATTTTGGTAAAAGATGGTGGTGATTGGTGATGGTAGTACAATGAATGTGATTAATGCCACTGAATTGTGTACTTGGGAGTGGTTGAGATAGAAAATTTTATATTGTATATAAACACAATTTTTTATACAAAGAAACTAAAGAGACAATGACAATGAAATACAATACAAGATCCTGGACTGGATCTAATAATAGAGGAGAAAAGGCCCAAAAGGACTTTATTGGGACCATTGAAAAAATTGGAATATGGACTGTTTGCTTTATGGCAAAGTTAAATTTCTTGAACTTGATATCTGTACTTGAGTGTCTTTGTTCTCAGGAAATATTTTCAGGAAGTGTTAAGTATTAGAGAAGCATGATGTGTGCAACCTACTCTCAAATTTTAGAAAATAGTTAATGGATGGATGGATGCATGAGTAGCTAGGAAAAAAATAATGTTATAACAAATATGGCAAAGTGTTAATAGCTAATAGTTGGTAAATGTGGGTATCTGGGTAGGAAGGTATATTGGAGTTCTGTGTATTGTTTCTGCATTATTTTTGCAACTTTCATGTAAGTTTGAAATTATTTCAAAATTAAAAATTAAAAAGGAAAAAGTAAAGGCCTAACTTGCATGGGCCAGCATGGTATGCAGACCAAATTGAACTCTCCAACTATTTTTGTAGAATTTTATTGGCATACAGCCACATCCTTCATTTGCATAGTTCTATAGCTGCTTTCACAGTACAATTGAGTAGTCCAGAGAGAATCCAATGGCCTAGGTAAGTATATTTACATTCTGGTCCTTTGCAGAAAAGTGTCCAGCCCCTAGCTTAGTTTATGAAATCATTACGTGAGATAGTAATTATTTAATTAAAAAGTTATTGATTGCAGTAGAATTTTAAATATTGAATTTAAATATAATTTGGAACAAAGTGATTTAAATTCTGTTTGTGTAAAGCAAGATGTATCTTATAGTAAAGAATTTAGCAGAGTGAAGATTAGTGGTTGATTTTCTTTCTTTTTTTTTTTTTTTCCCAGTTAAAACTGGGCTTGCTCCCTTGGCCAAAATTTAAGAATTTTAACATTTATAAGATATCAGGATTTATTTTAAAGAGAAGTTCCAGACTTCTGAACTAGAAAAACTTTCACAAAATATGACTGATATGGTTTACATGTCTAGAAACAAATTTGCCCAGGAGGAGATGGACCAAACAAAAAGTAAGAGTTCTTCTGTAGTTTTTTTAGTTCATACCTATTTTACAAGTCAAACCGTCTTTATAATTTCTAGCAAATGTTTCTGTTATTAAATATTTTTCATATCCTTAAGCTTTTGGAGTTTTAAAATTAGTATGATAGTGGTAAGATTTTTTATGACTTTGCTTTGCTAAATTTTTTCCTCATCTGTTAGAGTAAAAACAAACTGAAAGTATGGGAGAAAGAAGTTTCCCATGGCTATTTATAAAGGGCCAAATGTCTTCAGTTTTGCACACAAAGTTTATATCTAAGGAATGAATCCCTAGGAAAAGGCTCTCAAAGGCCAGTTGTTTTGGTCACATTAGAAAAAGGTTAGGGTGAGCTTGGGTTATCTTTTCCCCCCCCACATAGTTCACAGTGCTGTTTATAAATTTAAATAAGTAAAACTGTTTATTGACTTTAGACCTATGATAGCTATGGAGTTGAATAGTGGAGCAGTTTCACTATGAAAATGCTTTATTTAGGTAGGTCATCCTTCAGTATTAAGACAGCAAAGAATGTAAAGGAAGGAGAAAACATCATTTAAGCTCTATAGAAAGTTGGAAATTTAGAACTTTGAAACATTTAATGCACTTTAAATAGATACAAAGTTTTACAAAGAGCAGATTTGCTAATTCTCCAAGGGAAAAAAGTAAGCCATCTGCATCCCTAGTATTTGTACTGGGTAACACCCTGATTAGATGTGTGTTTCCACACCAGTGTCATCCTCAGAGATAAAGCTCAGAGGTAGGCCTTCTGGAATGTTGTGGGTGGAAAGCAAAGTATGCTATAGAAGAATTGGGTTGGGTTTTTAGCTTTGCCTACTCACTAGCAAGAGAAGCCTGGTTAAGGCTGTGGTAGTAAGCACAGGTGAGCAGGGAGAATTGCCTTCTGAATCCCTCATCTTAATTTCCTCTTGTTACTCCTGTTCCCAATTGGAACCTCCAGTTGAAATCAAAACTTTGAAATTAGAACTTTAGGGATAACATAAAAAAAAAAATTCTTTTTAAAAAAGCATATGTTAATGGGACAGACATTTTCCTTCATAATTAACACTCAAACGTGTAGAAAATTACCTTGGACAGTCTTAAAATGGTCAAAATGACAGCTTTGGGGGTGGGGGTGGGGATTTGATTTTTGAAAGGAACCAATGTGTTTCAGAGGCAAGCCCAGCAAATTGGGTTGATTATGAACCTGAGTTATAATAGTTTGGATCCAAGTTGTGGTTGTGCCTGTAAAAGAATGATTCTGGCTTTTTTTGTGTGATATATTGGTTGGCTTTAAATAGGGTCGAATGCAAAGACATCTGAATATGTTTTTAAAATGAGAGCATCATTGGAAAAGGGGGCATTGTTTCACAATGTGATTAATCTGAGGAATCAACCCCAAGTAATTTGTGTCATTCTGGTATATTTATTAAAATTAAAAGCACCATTCATTTCACTTTATAGCCTACCCTTACAACTTCTGCTTTTACAGTTACTTTTGTAAGGAACTTGAGTTAAGATGCTCAAACCTAGGTGGGACATTTATCACCATTCCTTAAGGATTTCCACCTGCCTAACCTGCCTTCAAGCACATACACACATGCTATTATTTCAGGAGAAATGGAGATTAGGAAATATTAGATGAGTCCAAAGGGAGTAGTAATGATAGGAACCAAAGTTTTAACAGCTGCTACAGTCTTGTATCAGTTCAAATGAGCTGGAAAAACAGGAAATTGAGCTGTTAGATGTATGGCTACCACTCTTCTATTCCCAGGCTTGATAGATGTGCCACATATTTTAGACTAGTTGAGTCAACAGTAGTCAAAATAATTCTAGGAGTCATTGCAATTATTTTGTCCTTTGTACTAAAGTGGATGTTGGGTATATTTAAAGTGAAAGCTCTTTGTTTCTCTTTTTCTTTTATCCCTGATAGTGGTTTGCTTTAACAGAATTAGGAGACAGGATCATTGTCTTATTGGACAACAATTGTGTTTCCATGTTTTGTGGTCTCCAAGGCCGCTCCCGTGGTCTGAGGAATTCATGATTCTGTTATTCATTGGCAGCAAAATTCCAGGGCAAAGTGTCCAACTTACTAGACTATGGGAATGGTTTATTCCTGTCTCTTGTTCCTACATAAGATATATTGCTCTCCATATCCAGAGCGCGGCTGAATGCTACCCTTCAGGAGAGCAAAACTGAAAATGGCAGAAAAGAATGTTAGCAGGTAAAAAGAAACTAAGTTGTGATCATATGCTACCAGAATTCCATCTTTAGTGTTCATGTTCTAAGAGAATAAGTTTTACCTTTATGATTTATTACCTATGAACTTTTTTCCCTTTAGACAAGTTATGTGTGATGTTTGAATGAAAGATATTTAACAATAGTGATCTGAAAGGGGAAACACAGTAATTTATTTTAACTTAGACATATTTTGCATCTAGACCATTTCCAACTATAATTTACTCCATTTTACATACACCATCTGATCTGAAAGGAACAATGTCTGAGGGTAATTCACACTTTCTGTTGTTATGTGGTTTGTGTATCTGTATATAAAAATACTCAAAGCCAGAAATTCGCTCTTAAGGGATACTTAGAAAATGCAATCCTGAAGTTCGTGCTGGTATCCTTGTGAAGACCAGGAACACTTTTCCAACTAATTTAGTTCCATGGTAATAAGTAGTATAGCCTTGCATTTATTTAAGGATATTTGAGTTTTCTAACCAAATTCTCAAGATTTCATATATATGTTTGGTATATACCAATTTGGGATTGTCATTTTTTGTGAATTGTTAGATAGTACACATAGCAGATTATGCAAGTTTGAATTACTGGAAATTCTAAAAGTCATCTGAAAGTGTCAAGTAAATATTTGCTGTAATTTTTAGTAACCAAATCCATTCCTTTTGTTGTTGTTCCTATTCCCCCAAATATTAAGCACAACAAAAGTTGAGACTGGCAGAAATGCAGGATTTAAATGTCATGGGTTGGGGGCATTCAGTTTCCTTATATCTCTGTAAAACCTAAGCAAGGTAGAGACCAAGTTTCTGGAATCCCACAGATTTCTGGGATAACTTTGAATGGAAGGATATCCCAAATGCCTTTTATATTAAAGAAACAGACATTGCTGAAGGTATTCACAGTTTAGGAGGGAGGAAGTAGTTCAATGATAATTGTTCAGTTCCATTCTGGACATATTTTACCACCTCTGTCTGCACAAGATATTTCATAACATTTTCTATTAAAAAATCCTGGAACTTGTCCATTTTGTTTAAAGGTTATCTAGATGCCTTGCTCTCTGAATCAACCATAGCTAAAGACTTCTGTTGATTGTGATGATGATTTTTACTTGTGGTTGCAGCGTGATTTGGATGAGGGCTGGTGGGGAGGGATGTGTGAAGAACCCATCTCAACTTACTTACTCGTGCTGAGGTATCGTGGTAAGGTTTTGCATGCATTTCCATGGCCTAGGACCAGTTCTTCAGAATGATAGGCACCAACTTGGACTTATGACCAACAGTAAAAGCTAAAGGAAAGGAGAGTGAATGAGAAAAGGTGGGTGTTGGACACTTAGGAATTGAGAATGAGGATTTTTTTTCCCTTTTATCTGAGAGAACCAGCCAGCTTCTTAAATTTAATACTGCTAATGAGGAAATAGTTTTCATATATCTATATATTTAAAGCTCTAAAATTAGCTATGTCAAAGCAGAAATGTTTTTGAAAGTGTTTATTCCCAAAATAAAATGTCTTTAGGGAAATATTTGGGAGAGATGTTGTAGCAGTTTGATATTGTTTATGAATTCCAAAAATAGATTTTGGATTATGTTTGTAAACTGGACTGTTCCTTTGGGCATGTTAGATTATATTGGTTTCCCTTTTACTTAATTATGTAATGATTAAGGCTTTGATTGGGCCATGTCAGTAGTCCCCTTGGTGGGTGGGAACTCACAGAGAAACTGCATCACAGAGAAGGGAGGTTGGAGTTTTGATATTGGAGGTCCAGGAAGTAAACACACAGAGAAGCAGATATGTGAGGAAGGAGAGAAGGCTCTGTTAGAGGCAGAGGCCCCGGGAAGAGAGACAAGTTGTTCACCTGATAGTCTATAGCTAGCTTTGTGGAGAAAGCAGAGCAGCTGAGCCCGAAGAGAAACAAGCCCCAGGAAGAGAGGAACCCAGGAAGCCTGAACCCTTGCAGATGTCAGCAGCCATCTTTCTCCAATACGTAGCAACAGACTTTGGTGAGGGAAGTACCCCAAATAAATACCCTTTATAAAAGCCAACAGATTTCTGGTATTTTGCATCAGCACCCTTTGGCTGACTAATATAAGGTAATATATTCATATGGCACAAAATTCAAAAGATACAAGTGGCTACAGTGAGCTCCTTCCAGCCTCTTGTTTCCTCTCACCCAGGTTATCTTCCCAGAGGTAATGTGTTACCTTTTCTTGGGAATCCTTGTAGGATATACTCTATACCAACATACTCCAATGGAAATACAATGTGAGTCACCTATGCAATGTTAAATTTTATAGGAGCCACACTTAAAAAGTAAATTTAAATAATATCTCCCATGGTGCAATGGTTAAAATGAAACTAATCCTGTCAAACCAATAGTTGTCTTTAATAGAAAAATATTTTACACTGTGTCAAATTTGAAATTCATTTAGTTAAATGCAATTGAAAATTCAGTTTCTCAGTCACTAGCCACATACTAAGTGTTCAAGAGCCTCTCGTGCCTAGTGGCTACTGTATTGGACAATGTGTCTTGATACACTCATGAGCAAGTGGGTGTCTGTATGTTTCCCCTTCTTTTATATACAATCAGTTCTACTTTGTACATTGCTTTTTTAACTTAATGAATCTTGCTAATCATTACATTTCATGACATATAGGGCTTTGGTTTTTGCTAGTTGCATATTATGTTTTGTAGGGATGAACCATAATTTATATAACCTGTTTCCTATTGAGGGATACCTAGGCCATTTGCTATTATTAGCATCCTTTATGCAGTGTAAAAATCTATTCTATTAACACCTTTTGATCAAATAAACTAGTCTGTGACTCATAAAGGACAGAGGCCATACTTTTGACTTCTGCTTTTGTGTATATTGTTGAGTTTAACTAATCACATAATCATCATTTTTATTAGACACATAATCATCAGTTTTTGGATGGGTGTTGAGTTTGTGTGAAGGAAAATGCATAAATGGAACTTGAGTGAGAGGTCTGTGTTGGAAATGGAGGCAAGTGAATTACTTGGCAGCTGAGGTGGTAGAAGCTCAGTTATGCAAAGTATGGAACTGAGAATATATTTGTTTTTCTAACCTTTAACCAATGAATTGTTGCTAAGACACCATCAAATGCTTTACTCTTAAAAGGGCTGTTGTAAATCTATCAGCATTCTGTTTTGAAATCCCATTCTTGGTTTGAGATTCTCTTTTAATATTATTCCCTGCAGTGATATTTATGAAAGAAATATGAAAGTCATTAGTAGTACAGTCATACCTTGGTACTCGACTGCTTTGAAACTTGTTGAATTTGGTACTCGACACATTTTGATGCGAAAATTTTGTCCTGGTACTAGTCGTTTGTTTGGTACTCGATGTGTAAGCTAGAACTTGTCAGTGTCAGTTGCCTCGTGCACATCCCATTGCGGTTTTAGCTTCTGTGGTCATTTCGTGTATTTTTGCGTTTTTTTCCTCATCATGGGTCCTAAGAAAATGAGCAGTGATAGCACTGAGCAGAAAAGAAAATCACTTTGCTAGGGAATACGGTATGCCTAGAACAACAGTCTCCACCATCATTAAGAATAAAGAAGCGATTAAAAAAGGCAGATGTTGTGAAAGGAGTTAAAGCAGTAACAATGCAGCATTCCCAAACACTTGGGGAGTTGAAAAGCTGTTATTAATTTGGGGAAACGAGAAACAGGGGGCAACAGTGTATCAAAAGCTATGATATGTGAAAAAGCGAAACTGTTGCGTGCTGATCTTTTGAAAAACAAACTGGAACCGAGTGATGAGATTGTTGAAATTTTTAAGGCCAGCCACAGCTGGTTTGATAATTTTAAAAAGAGGACCGGCATCCATGCTGTCATATGGTGCAAGCTGAAAAAAAGGCAGAAAAGAGAAAGAACACCTGAAGTGCAAGTGCCTGATGTTCTATTGAGGGGGACTCTTCTTCCAAGCAACACTCCATGTAACCTCACCACTCTCCTCCCACCATCCCATTAGGCCATGGACTCTTCTCAGTACAGGTAAAGTGAAGTTTTTATTTTATTTAGTTTAAGTATTTATTAATTTTTAGGTTTATAGTAATGATATACAACCCTATCTTTTTACATATTGCCTTAAAAATGTGCATTGTCTTTAGTTTTGGAACACATTAAATTTATTTACATTATTCTTTATGGGAAAAATGTGTTTGGTACTCATTGTTTTTGGTACTTGTCATGCCTCCCAGAACAAATTAATGACCGAGATACCATGGTATTAGTGAAAATTCTGAGTTATGTTCTTTTCATCTCATACTTACAGAAAACAGAACACTCCAGTGGTCATGGGCAGGGCTGTTTGCATAACAGGGCTTAAGGGCTATAATATTATTCACAGCCTAAATATTCCTATTTGAAAAATTATAGCAGAGTAACATTTGATTTATAGAGCAGGTTATAGGGGTTGAGAAAGAAGTGATTAGGCATTAACTGAGCAAGTTATTAGTGTATTCAATTTCTATTCATTTGTGCCAACACCCTGAAATCAAAATTGTCAACAGCCTTGCTGCTTAGATTCAGGACTTCTGTTTACAGAAGAAATGAGCCTTTTGATATGAATAATAATAGGCTGAAGAGTAAGCCCAAATAATAAAGGATGTTTTCTTCCAGCTCATGACACAAGAGACTGAGAATTTACAGGTTCATGAATGGAAGGAATTAAATTGTCAAATAAGTTCCTAAAAAAGAATCCCATATAAATCCTCCTTTCTCCCAGTGTTTTTGGGTGTACACTTCAAAATGAGTTCAGAACTGCAAATATTATAGCAGGAAATAGGTTTTTCCAATGATTTTTTTTTCCCTGAGAATGTTTTTGGCAACAAACTGGCATTTCATCAGCATAAGATGAAACTCTAAGCAAGAAAAAAAAAATTTAACGTGCAGGTAGTTCAGGTATTTAAATGAACCTCTCCATTTAACCCTGCAGCCTACCTTACAATGGTCTGATGCAATGAACCAGTGCATTTAGCCCTCTGGCATTTAACAGCATTTTGGTTTCAAATGAAACTGGTCCAGCAGGAAGTCAGACTAGCATTCAGCAAGCACTATGGTAAAGCGGGCTTAGAGACAGTCTCTGCTCTGCCACTTGCTGGTTTAGGCAGTTTCACCTCACTGAAGCCTAGTTTCCTTCAGGTGGAGGAGTTTAATAAAACTCATTTAAGTGAATTAAAGTGTGGTAGCTGCCCTAGCACATACCAGGCATTCAAGTGTATGTTTGTTAAGTTTTAAATATGATCTAAATTGTTGGGAAATAGCATATTGTAATGCTGGCATCCCTTATTATACGTATTTAAAATCGAGGGGGGAGGGGACACTTTCTGTTCTCATTTTCATCCCCCATGAAGTGGAGGATGGGCTTGGCCAGAGGTTCTTAAGTCCACTGTGAAAGTCCACATGCCAGATGCATCTAACTTGTTCTTGGCATACCAAGTACAAATGTCTATGGATCATAATGAAAATCACATTCCCTTTGAGAGGAGAAAATGCCCCTTCTGAGATTAGGAATATACTACCAAGGTGATTGTAATTTTGATTGCTTCCTCACTTCACTGTTGTGGGATGTGCCTTATCTTTTAATATTTCACTTTTCTCCTTTGTAAAATGAGAGTACCCTTAGCTGCATTTCTTTGATCTTGTTAGGACTGATGGGCAATGATTGAACATTTTCAATTGTAATGTCATACACAAAAGCATCATTATTCAAAAGAGGGAGTCAAAGTGACACCACTCTAATCATAGGCTACCATGGGTTGAAGAGAATTTTCTTTTACACATAGATTAAAATCAGATCGTCCCCCCCTGCAAACAAGGAATTGATGCAGTTTCCCTTACTGCACATGCTACCGAATTAAGTGGCAATCTAGAAGCTGATTTTGAATATTGGAGGAGGAAGAGGAACCTCTAGTCCCTGACTCCTCCATCCTAAAGGATGACTGTGACCACATCATGGATACAGGGAAGGAGTGAGGGCAGCGATTCTCCCAGGTGTGTTACAGTTGTAACTTTCTGTTCTAGTGGAAGCATGATGGCATTGTCTGAAAATTAACCCGCCTGCTCCTCAAAGAAAGCAAATACAATTAAATAGGTTTATTTAGTTATATTTTTTCTGGATTAGCTCTTTGTTGTAATACAAGAACATTTTCCATTTTCTGGAGATAATTTTTGATGTCAAAGAGGAAAGAGTAACTCAGAATTTCTCAACATAATTAAGATCTACTTTATCTTAGTAAGCATAATGAAAATTTCCGGGCAGAAAATGAATTATATTCATGCATGGACTCTGCACTTGGAAAATTTTTGAGCATTGAGGTGCTTCCGGTAAATTTACCTTTAAATAAATGTAAATGTACATAATATGTAAAATAATATGGAGTCTTAACTGCATCAGAGATTAAATGGATATTTGTAAACTCAGTAAAATGTCTTGTTAATGAAAAAGACCAGAGGCATAGTAATTTAAAAGCAGTGGTCAGCGGCTTACTAGTATTGAGCACTGACTAGTGCTAAATGCCTGACACACACTATTGCATTTAATAGTCAGAACCACCCTGTAAAGCAGATGTAGTTGTCCTAATTTTGCAAAAGAGGAAACAGGTTTAGAATGTGAGTAATTTGTCCAGGGTCTTATGGCCAGTGAATGGTAGATGTGAGACTAGAATCTAGATCTCATTTGAAGTTTTATAGCTTGACCACTTCACATTCTGCCTCCTGGAATTGCCAGGAGTGACAAAGCCAATAAAATAATAATAGGAGGAACGTTAAATGAGAAAACCATTTTTGGTGCTGTTTTTTATTTATTTTCTTATTGCCATGTTTATCACAGAATATTTGAAAGCACAGAAAAATGTAAAGAAAAATTCATCATCATCCATATTACCTGGAGATAACCATGTTAACATGACTTGCATTTTAGCATTTCCCAATGTGGGTTTTGAATAAGATAGAATTAACCTATTTTCTGTAAGCAAAACTTCCATGGTCAGATAATTTGGGGAAATGTTAAGTTAAACAGTGTTTAAACTGTTTTTTCCTCTAAAGGACTTCTCAGAGGTTTTAATATGCTTAACATGGAAAATGGGTTTCTAAATTGGAAATATAAGATACTTTCCAAATTTATTAGAACAACACTAATTTATATCTCAAAACTAGTGTTATTTCAAATAAAGTTTAGATAATGCGATGGAGAGAAAATATCCTTCTAGATTTTTTTTTTTGGATAAGCATTTAGTTGTTTATATAATAATTTTATATTCCTTTTCTCCAGAGTTATATGGTAGGACTTTTCAATTAGTTAAAACTCATTTTAAATTACTTTTTGAAATATTTGTATAACCATGTGTGTATGTGTCTGCACTTTTCTTTTTAACCTTTCACTTCTTATTAGACATTTGGACTATTTCCAATGATATCATTAAAAGGTTATGAGTCTGGGTGAATGTGGTTCCAGAACTGAAAACCTGCAAGACTGCAGCAGTGAGGAAACCAGCCCCAGGGTTTGTTATGCAGCTGGATACTGTGAAAGCCCTTTCAGAGAAATCTGTGTGGGATGGACCTGAGACTTGCTATCGTGAGACAGACCTGCCAAAGAAAGGACTTGCTTTGGAGGAAAGAGGAATAGTCTAGCTCTTACAATGGGCTGTCAAGTAGGGTGTGTATGTAATCACCTAAGTGGTTGGGAGGTTTGCCTTTCTTTTGTTTCTTCTAGCACAGCCTGTGTGGTCCCAAGGCTAGGAGTGGTCTCTTCCCAGTAGCACTGGGGAAGCCTTGGTCTGCGGAAGTGCTGGTTATTAATCTTTGCTGTAGTCAAGGAAGATGAGAGGGTTGGGACTTCTCAGGCTCCTTTGAGAGGTGAAAAAACTGGACCTGTTGGATAGGTATGAATTTTGAGAAGGGGAGCTTGACTTAGATTATATGGGGAGGATTGGATTTGAAGCTACTAAATAGATACTCCATTGTAACAAAAAGAACAAGAAATCTTTCCGAACCAACCAACAATTCCTTGATTTTTTTTTTTTTTTTCATTCAACAAATTCTTAGAGAAAGCCAACTGTGTGTCAGGTGCTGGGCAGGGCCCTCAATTAGCAGCTAATTGTTTTGAAAATATTACTACACAGTACATGAAAATTATATTCATGGAATAAAATCACTTTGGCTGGAATGAGGCATGGACCAATATTATTAAAAATACATATCTTTGAACAACCTCCAAGGCAGTATAAACAGTACTTTCTCTGTTTTAAAGGAAAGCCCAAATCTTTAAAATGTCAGTTTCAAATTCTTTTTTGTTTGTTTGTTTGTTTGGGGTAACATTGTGGCTGGTTCCTCAGAAGTCTTAATGAAAAATTTCAGCAAGTTCATACTAATATAGAATGTGTAAATGTGTATGTGTCCTTCTCCCACACCCATAGAATCCCCCCTTACACATACATACATACACACACACACACACGCACACAGATTAGTTCTTCTTTTTGAACTAAGGGAAGTTGTTAGCATTTACTTTTCTTGGACAGATCTAAGTATCAGAATTCCTTTTCACAGCCTGGGGTTATACATGGCAAGGCTGGATATGCCGCCCTCATCACAGGCAGTGGATTGTAAGGAGTGAGGTGCCAAAGGGAAAATTCCTAAATGGAATATTCAGCAACCCAGGAAGCATGAGTATCATTACTATGGCAGCAAGAGGTGCTTGGCTCTGGCCAGTTCCTTCCCTGCCTGGGGCCCCCAGGGCTCTCAGCTCAGTAGCAGAGAGCAGAGCTGCCAGTTTTGTAACAGGCAACAGTGGAGGTTATTCTTCTCCTGACCAGACACTATCAGTCATCTCTTCTGCCTTAAATGTGACTTATTTTTTGTAGTGGCAGTCAAAAGGCACTGGGGACACAGGCTTGACATTTCAGAGAGCCCTGGGCTTGAATCCTAGCTTAGCCATTAACAGGTATGAGACTTTGGACAAATTAATCTATTTTCATTTGTGGTTTTTTCATCTGAAAATGAGAATAACTTACCTATCCGGTAGCCTTATGGTTAGGATTAATTTGAAGCATTTATATGTAAAATCATTAAATGTTGACAAAGTAATAAACTCATTTCCATGATTTTAATTTAACAATTAAATGTAGCTCAATTATTAAAGTTTTTTACTATCAGCCATATGAAAAGTACACAGGATTGGTTTTAGTTGCCCATTCTCAGTTTCTACTCAGTAAGTTAGTAGTTGATATTTGGTTTAGGATCAGCATATTTCAAACATAAATAATGCTGTTTCGTTTAACTCATTAATTAATTCATAGAATGTGATTCTCTGTAAGCACGTTTTCCGGCTTTTAATCATTAGAAAAGACTCTACCTGGTAAGATGCAGAGATAACACACAATGTGTATATTGTAAACCTTTTCCCATTTTCCTCTAGGAAAGAAAATAACCAACTAACCAAATCTTTCACTGGACTTTATTCTTAGTAACATTTCCTAATGAAAAGACTTTATCTATTAGCCTACAATTTATCTATTAGCCTCTTGTATAAGAAGACTAGATTTTATTTTGTGCCACCCATGTCTGCAGCTTGTGTTCCATCCATTAAATATTGATAAAGTAATAAAATTCACTGATGATGATTCATTTTATTCCTTGTGCAGGAAGATGCAATAGCAGAACACAAGTGGGAACCACTAACTATGTGGTCTTTTAGTAGTCACATAAATTCCACATCTGCAAATTATAAATAACCCCTTTATATTACAAACAATATGTGAGGTGATGCCCACTTATTACTTGTTAATAATATGTTTTAAAAAACTGGCTGTTATTTGAATGTATGAACACTAGTCACGTTACTATTTTTTTTCTTCAGAGAATTAGGTAATTTTAAAGATTTGTAAAGCTTCAGAGAGTTTTGTGAGAGTACTTGCATATTTTAAGAAAATAACAATATTTTGCTGATTTTAGAGTTCATAAAGTTAAAGTCAAGTAGCAAAACTACCTGTTCATTTCCCCTCCTCTGAAACAACTAAACAAAAACCTTTTAAAATCTTGCTGCTTTTTAAGTCAAGGACACACTTTAAATAAAAGTCAGTGAAAATCTGGTCTCAGGATTATAAGAAGTAGAAACATATCAACTTCCTGCACAATTGTTTCCTTCTCTACTTAACATTCACTTTATATTTGACACTTTGGCACATTTCCTGGCATGCCTGAGCCGTCATCACATTTTTCTGTGTTTTAATTTGACTAAAAAAAACAACAACATTTATACATTTTCAAACCTTGCTGGTTTCTAATCTGATGAAGGAAAATTATATCCAATTGTTTTAAATTTGTATTTCTTAGATCAGTGAATTGTGAGAACTATTAAGATATTTAATTTTCATTTTGTTTTTCTTCTACAGGTTCACTCCATATACTTTATCTATTTTATGTTTGTATGTGCATATTCTTCTTACTGGTTTTCATGAAAGCTCTTAATATCTAAAACATATTGACTTTGTGTCTTATGTTTTAAGTATTTCTCCCAATTTTATCTTTATCTTGCAGCTTTGTTTATGAAGTGTTTTTTTCTGCATTCAGGTTATATGTATTTTAGAAACAATTTGTATTTTTCGATATCTTGCTTAGATATGCATGCATATCATGAGATCTTTAAAATATTCCCTTACCTTAAATTTTTGATCGATTAAATATTTGACTTAAACAATCTGAATTTTGGTTTTGTATCGTATGAGACAGGGTATAATTTTTTTTTACAAAGCCAATTGCCTCAATATTATCTGTTGAATGGTTTGATCTTTCTCAACTGATTTGAAACAGCACCTTTATCATATATTAGATTTATTTTTTCCCATGTGTTATTGATTTTTCCATTGCTTTTTAGATTCAGTCCAAAAATGCTTTACTTAAGGTGTCTTTGTTTCAATGATCTGGTAGGGTAAATCATAACAGTCAACATTCGTTTCAAAATTCTCTTGGCTATTATCAGGCTTTCATTTTTCCAAGTAGAATTTAGAATTGGGAATGAGAATTGATTAATTGTATCCAATCTCTATATAAATTTGTGGAGATATTAAACTGTCCCATCAAGGAACATGTTCTTATCACAATTTTCTGCCCTAGTGTCTCATCTCTCTGTCATAGTACAGCAAAATTGACCATTAGGAAAGTATTCCTTCATGGGTATCCTCGGTTAAGAGAAAACCATCTTAAGGAGTACTGAATTAACCAGATGTTGTTAACTAAGTTACTTACTTTATCAACTTGAGATAGTCCACTGTTTCTCCAAGTGTGATCCCGAGTCAGCAGCATCTGCAGCCCCAGCAGCACCTGGGAGCTTTTCCCGCCGTCATGAGGCTTGTCCATATTGCAAGCAAAGGGTGTAGATGCTTAGTAGCCATTGTTACTGTTGATTTCTAGGAGGCTAGCACTGAAGTAGTGCACAATATGAGTATTAGGCAGTAGTAGAGGTGCCTAGAGGGATGGAGGGAAAGGCCTGGAAAGTGAGGGATGTTTGCAGCTTTTGATGGGTTCTAGATAATTGATGATGCCAAGAAGGGCATAAAAATTCCTGATATGGGATAGTGAGGTTAAAACACTTTTAGCTTTATTCAAGGTTGGCACTTTTAAGTGGGCACACAGTATAGATACTATTATCAAAAATCCTGGGTTCCATGTTAAAGATATGGTAAGATTAAGTTATTACAGTTCCATGGTTGCTGTGTTGAATGAACTAAAACATTTCTATCATATTTCTTTAGTTTTAAAAAATGTCAACATACATTTCTAAGAAAAAATTAAGAATACTTCAGAGAAATAAGGATTAGTCTTCATTCAAATGATAAAGATGAATAGGATGCAAAAGTAAATAAATAACCTTTTCAGTTATTGGAAAACCAGAAAATATTAATTTTATTTACTTAGATAGATGGATAGATAGATAGATAGATAGATAGATAGATAGATAGATAGATAGATTACTTCATGCCAGGATTTAGGTGTGGCTCATGAATAGTTCATATTTGGGTGATAGAAATAGCCAAATAAGTTGCACTATCTCTGGCAAGGCCAGGAATAGACAGACACAGGTGTCTGTGGGAGCCTTGAGGCTTTCTTGAAGAAGGGATGCTTGAGCTGATCTTGAAGGAAAAGTAGACCCTACTCTAGAAAATATAGAAAATATTGTAGGAACTCATTGATTAGCTCTGCCTGGGGCACCAGGGGTCAGAGTAGCGGTGACTTGAAGGATGTATGTGGATTGCCAAGCCAGAAAGGGGAAAAGGATCATCTAAATGGAGGTATAAACATACCATAGTGCTATGCATGTTGGAGGATGTAGAGTAGTCCAACATGAGAGAATTTGGGCTGGTCAGGGGAAGGTGAGGCTACAGGTGACGCTGGACCAAGTTCTCCTTAGATTATTGTGGACTGGAAGACTTGTTTTTTTGTTGTTTAGTATAGCTTTGCTTTTGGAGAAACAGTATTTAATCTCAGTTTATGCTGGATCTTCCTTTTTTGTGACCTATGCCATTACACTCATATCTGATAAGGAAATTTAGATTACGAGTTCAGAAAAGCTTTTGTGTTTCAGGTTCATGTTAACCCAACACAATTTTAATCTGGTTCCTATTCAGCCTTTCTTAGCATGAAAAGCTTTCAACCTTTGTGTTCAGCTCTATTTGGTGGGTTCATTAATCCAGATCAAGCCTCTCCTTCTCAGTGGATGTAGCCAGGAATTATTCTTGCTACCTGAAACTCTTTTGTTTATGGTGCTCTCAACACCTGTGTGCCCAGGGACTCCTCTCTTCCCCACTGAGCCCATGTATGTTTGCTCACGCTCTGTGGTAACTGTGTTTTGGGCCCGTTGGGCTAGCTTTTGCTAATCTTTTCCTCTTGAGGACTATGGCTGTGACTTTTCTTCTGAGAACTAGATTTCTATGTCCTCAATAACATGCTAGGAGCCTGCTGTGATTCAGAATGTGCCATCTGAAACCTTGGAAACACCAGCTCAACTTCTACAAATACTGTCAGTGCCAGGAGACCTTGGTTATTGTGTTTCATCCTCCAGATCATACCCCTTGGAAATTATGGTAGCTATTATTGAACCAAATCTGCCCTTTGTGATTGTTATTTGGACTGTTGGCCATGCAGGCTGCTGGTCAGTCTGTCTTGTCCTAACCCCACTTAGCCTGCAGTTGGCTTTTACCCTGAATGGAAGAAAAGTGTTTGTACATTACAAGGCTTATACTTTAGGTTCTCATGATATAATGTCCTTTTTTCTTTCCATTTCTTGATGTCCTAGTTTAGGCCTGGACTATTTTGATACCCACTTTCTGCCCCCAGGTTTTTTTTTTTTTTTTTTAAGATTTTATATACTACAGGAATATTTCCAAACCATGTAATTCATATTAAGTTGCCCTCTCTCCCTAAATGTCTTTGCTGCTTATACAATAAATGCCAGTCTCTGTAGTAAGCTTTGAGGTTGCATGGATGCCTGCTCCTAACTTTCCTTTCTGAACTATTTTCCACAGACTCCACCCCTATAATTTTCAGACCTGGGGCAGCCTGGGGAGTTTTGTACCTCCTTACCTTTGCCCACAGTGTCTCTTCAGTGTGGAATTCTTCTGACCCAACTCACTGCCCAGAGGAATCCACACATTAGGCAAGGCCCAGTTCCAAATTCCACCTTTGTCTTGAAGATTTCATAGATCCTGAAGCCATGTATAATTCTTCACTTTTGCTTTATTTGCCTCTAACTCTGTCAGGGCATGTATTACCTGTCATCCATGGTAGTTTTGTTTATAAGCTTCTTTTCTCACTAAGTTGTAAACGTCTTAAGAGCAAGATTCGTCTTTTTATCCACAGTAGCACTTTGCTCACATTGCTTGGTCCATAATGAGTTTTCAGTAACCATATCTAGATTAGGACTTTGGTCTAAGAAACTGTACTTTTTTGCGGAGAGGGGTAAAGTAAGAATTTGTGTTTGTCAAATAGTTGTCTATTTTTTCCAGTCCTTTCTTTCTCTCTTCTCTTTTTTCTCCCTCTTGTACATTTCAAGTGAAAGAATCAGAAAAGTGAGTGCCTGAGGCTGTATGAAAAGAAATGGTTAGGAGAGGTAGAATCCCCATGGGCTTTAAAACAATTAGAGTAGCTGTAATGCTTCATTTGAAAATTGCTAGAAAGTAGATCATAATCATTATCATGTATTGATAAGTACTAGGACAGCATTTTCACATATTCTGATTCACCTCATCTCAATAATCCCAGGATGGTTCATGTTTTAGTCCTTTTGCAGAGGAGGAAACTGAGACTCTTATGGTTTTCTTAACTGAGGTTAAGTAAGGGATAAACTGAAAAAGTATTCTGCTGTCACCCCAGGGATTTTCTTTCAAGCTGATAATGTCCATTATGCAAGTTTTGGTGCTACCATTTTCTCATGTGATGAAGTAGGTATTGTTATTTTCCTTAATTGAGCAACATGTCACTGCAAGTTAAGCAGCTTTTGGTCAAATAGGAACTTTCTGACAAATTAATGCTTGAAGCCTTAACAGTCTTGCTAGAAGCATGAAGAAATTGGTTGGTTTCATTAGATTTTTTTGGGTTAAAAATATCTTCATGTTCTCAAAAGATTTTATAGTTTCTTTGCCTTCAGTTATTTTATGTGCCAGCAATGACAACTGTGTCATGACTGTCAACTGGCCAACAGCAATTGTAAGATGTCCTTGATTTCAAGACGCATCAGGATTTCATGTGTGTTAAAATGTGAAAAAAGATGTGGCTTAGAATTGGTAAATTATGGTATTTAGGTGCACCACTGTATATTTTGTGCATGAGGAGCTTGAGATACAGAACACGAGGTAGAGACATAGAGCTCTTTGGGAACTAAGCTGAAAGTAGACACTGGGTTTCTGTCTGCTGTTTGAAGTTCTTACTGTAATACTCCTGGTTGGAGGTGTGTTGATCTTAAGAAGAGGGGTTGCGTGGTGGAAAAAGCATTGGCACTGTGGTTAAACCCACTGGTGGTTGCATTCTGGTTGTACACTTGCAGACCTCGTGACTCTGGAGTTACTTGTATTCTCTGCATCTTGAGGATGATGATACCTACTTCAAAGGGCAGTTACAATGATTAAATTAGTAGTTACATGAAAGATTTGGCCTACTTCTGTTCTAGTCAATCTTGAGAAATGTTACTCTTTTTTCCATCCTTTCCTCTTATCTGCTTTTAAGCTGAGGTTCTTTCTTGGTTCCAAAATAAGTCTATTGCCCAAAAGATGTATAGTTTGTAACTCATGGCACTTTAAAGATTCACTATTATCTGAAATTTTGTGGTCCCTGCATGTGTAATGGTAAGTGTTCTGGGATGACTGAAAAGTCCAGCATGAGTTTGACTGTTGACATGAGAACTATGCATGTGGTACTCCTTTCTCAGCTAGCTCATATATACTTATATCAACAGTAAGTGACCTTAGCATATTACTGTCCAAATGTTTAAAGATATGCTTTACGTTGTCATGCTTTTTGTATTTTCCATATTTTGTTTTGGAAAGTTAAACACAGGTAAATTTTTTAAAAGTATAAATCAGACTCAAATTTCCACAACCCAGAAATTAACATTTTCCGTATTTCCCTCCATCTTTATTTTAGGAATAAAACATGCAGATTAAGCCCTTTAACCACCACCCCAGTCTCATTTACCTTCTGGAAATGCCAATATCACTAGTTGGCAGGCATCTTTTAGATCTAATTTTTGTATTTATGTAAGCATAAGAAATGTGGGGAAGCAGATGTGGCTCAAGCGATTGAGTTCCTACCTATCACATGGGAGGTCCCTGGTTCGGTTCCTGGTGCTGCCTGTAGAAGACAATGAGCTAGCATGACGGGCAGGCACAGCAAGCTGATGCAACAAGATGATGCAACAAGAGACACACGGAGGAAAAACATAATGAGAGACACAACAAAGCAGGGAGTGGAGGTGGCTTAAGCGATTAGGCGCCTCCCTCCCACACTGGAGGTCCTGGAATTCAGTTCCTGGTACCTCCCAAAGAAACAAGGAAGATGAACAGACACAACAAGTGCAAAACAATGAGAAATAAATAAAAATAAATCTTTAAAAAAAAATGTGATTTTTGAATGTTTTTTTATAATTAACTTAATTGTTACATTGCTTTTCACATATTCCTTTTTTTTAATATTTCTTTTCAAACAATATTTGTTTAGGTTCGATTTTTTTTCTTTTTTTTCTTTTTTAAAGCTCCCAATCTATGGACCAGATCTGTGGCATTTCAAATTCCCTTTAGAAAACTGAACAAAACTCAATAGTAAGAATTTTGAGCTTTAGTGATTTGGAGAATTATAAATTTTTTAAATCTCTTCATGGTATAAAATACAATATACAATTAACTTCACTGTTACCACCCACATAAATAAATTTTTTTATTTTTAGGATGTTTTCTTTGTTTTATAACTTGTATTTTATATTTTTATTTTTTGGCAATTATAAATATTTCCATATTGCTATAGTCTTCATCAAAATGATAACATCTGTGTCATAATTCATTACATTGATGTATCATAATTTATGTAACTTATACTGGGCATGCTTACATTTTAAAATTGTTTCTTTTGGAGTATTTTCTGATAACTTGGATTTTTAGAAGAATAACTCTTAAAGTACACCTTTAGAAGATACATTGCAAGTATATTTAATGAAAATCTTATGATTATAAGATGATATACAATATCTTATAATGATATTCATTATAAAATGAATATCATTATAAGATGATATTCATAAAGTAAGTGAATAACTTTTTTTCTTATCCAAGTATACTTTTCTCTCTCATACACATGAAAATGTATCTAGTGATATTAATTTGATATTTTACTTTTTTCTAAGATAAATGATATTTCTGAACATCTCAAAGTAAGAGATAATTTTTAATGAGGCATTTGACATTTATTTTAAAGATTTGATTTTTTGGTTAAAGTTATTTACAAGAGAATTTAAATGGATATTACTAGCATCATCTAGTTCTTTAAATTCAAAATCCTACTCCTATTTTAAGATACTAATGCCGTGTGAATATATTTATTGCATAAAATTTTGAGCTGAAGTGTGTACTTATATTTGAAAGATTATATCATAATTAGGGCAATTCATAATACTAGAACGATTCTGACTCTGGGTATTTCAAAAGTAAAACAAAATTTTGTGGTATATTTAATAATAATAATGGGTATTATAGGCACTGAATTTGGACTATTTATTCAGATATTGTTAAAAAAACAAATGAGTGGGGTGGGCATAGCTCAGTGATTGAGTACCTGCCTCAGGTCCAGGATGAGGGCCAGAGCTCAATCCCTGGTACCTCCTTAAAAAAAAAAAAAAAAAAAAAAAGGTATTTTGCATTGAACATTGAAGTAAAATTATATAGCAATCCAAGAATATCCTCTGTCCTCTTTTATTACAGGTACATCAATACATTTATATTTTAAATTGGTAAGTGACATCTCTAAATAAAAGAGCCACACATTTGTTTGCTACTAATGATATCCTTTAGAACCAAACATCTAAAATACACTAAGTGATAAACTCGGTTACTTAGAGATTAAATATCTTTTGGTCACTGTTATCTTTGGAATATTGTAATATTCTGAGACTTGGTTATTACCTTTAGAAAGACCAATTCTATAGTTTTGAACTATTTCACATTTAGCTTAGGCAACTAATCGTAGAATTTTAGACCACAAGATGACTTTTTATATTCATCTCCTGATTTTACAGATGAGGTTTAGGTATCCCTAGAATGACCTCCTTAGAAATAGGATTTTTATGATCTAGCTATCATATAATGCAGAAGTAGGAATTCGTTATAAGATTTGATATTTAATAGTGACTATTTCCTTTGTAGTTGGGTGTTTTAAAATAGCTATATGAATATTATTAAACATATATATCAGAATATTAAAATACATGAACTGCAGATATGGCTTTCAACTTGTGACTTCTACAGAATGTGAGAATAGATTGCTGTTTTAATTTCTTAAGATTCATCAAGTATAAATTTTAATCAAGTATATCTAATTTAAATGATGGAATTTATCACTGAAGTTAACAAACACTGTTTTAGTCAACAATGAGAATATTTAAGCTATTTCATGTATTGGTAGTTTTTGAGGATGACATAGTTTAGTAGTTAAAGAATTACTGAGTGTTAGTCTGGTGCTCTTTTCTAATATACATTGAGAGTATTTACGGAATGTTGTAGAAAGTGCCACATTGTTTAGCTGTAAAAGAAACATCCTTGTTAAGAATATGTGAGTAGGGCAACTAACCAGCTGTTTCTGGTCAAAACCACTTCATTCCACTTAGTGATAATTGCTCTCAAATGTGGTGATATGGAAAAAATCAACAACTGTACTTTAAAATACTGTGAACTTGTGTTGTTTACTTAAACACAAAATTTTAAACTTTTATTTTCAACTGCAGTAATATAATTTTCTTACCTTTTCAGCGGACTTAAATGCTTTTAAAAATCTTTTCTAAAAATACTAAAGTTACACTGTACCTCAAAAAAATAAACTGATAATAAATAAGTAAATAATATAAGGTCAGACTAGCTAAAACAGGTGTCAGAAAGTTCAAGCATTTTTCTCAAAGGGCACTATCAAGTCCCTATCCAATTTTAACATTTATTCTTAACAGATGTGGCTATTTGGCTCATCAAACCAAAGGCAGGGACCAGATGTGTCTCAAGTAGTTAAGTGCCTGCTTCCCACATGGGAGGTCCCATGTTCGTCCCTTGGTACCTCCTAAAAGCAAAACAAAAAAACAAACAACAAGCAATCAAACAAAAAAAAAACCAACTCAGGGGAACAGATATGGCTCAGTGGTTGAGTGCCAGCTTCCCACATACAAGGTCCGGGGTTCAATCCCCAGCCCTGGTACCTAAACAAACAAACAAACAAACAAACCAGAGGTAGATAGATGTTAGAAGTAATGATTTTGAATAGTGGAAGACTATTACAAATGTGACATAATAGCAGCAAGTAGTGATGGATGAAAAAAAGGAGACAGAAAAACTATTAGAACTAGATTCATGGACTCCATAAACCTAACTATGAGGGCCTATACGTATCAGTAGGTCCCTAATACTGAATAACCCATCAAAGAAAAAGAAAGAAAGAAAGAAAAATTAACATGGAAAGACCTCCAGCTTTTCCTCTTAACCTGCTTTAGGCCATCAGCATCTGCATTCCAGATCAGCAGAATCTGTGAGGGAGGAAGGGTAATAATATAAAATGACTCCCTGGTATGAGGAAGAAAATATTAGTACCTCTATTAATAAGTAATTTTCAAAGTAGAGAGAAGTTAAACTTTACTGATATTTAAAATGTGGATAGGCACCTGAGATCTGAGTTTGTGGAGCAGATAATCCATGGGTGGTGCTGGACCCATGAAGAAGGAAGAGAAGGTGATCTGGAGTGCAACAGGGTTTCACCTTGCTATCCTCACAGGGTTATTATATTTCAGCATTTTGGAGTTTACACATGCCTGATCAGTGTTGAACAAGTGGTTTAAATATGTCTGCAGAGAAATAGTGCCTTAAATATAATAAAAATACATTCCCAAGTATACTGCATGAAGAGAGCAAAACTTACAGTTTTCATGTTAGTATAAGCTTTTTCTGAGCCATATTATAAGAAATAATCAGATATCATAAGAGGTAGACCTCAAAAAGTAAAGTTGGGTGAAATGTGGGACTGTAAAGCATAGTGAACCCTGTTGCAGATAAATGTGTTTAATAGCACAAATATCAGAATGTTCTTCAATGAATCAGAACAAGTGTACATTAATATTACAAGGTGTTAATAAGGGTAGTATCTGAGCTAAAATGCACCTAAAGCAAACTATGGACTGTGGTGAATAGTAATATAAATATTGTTTCATCAATTATAAAAAAGAAATGATCATAAATGACAGAAACCAGACACAAAGCACTGCATAATATTTGACTCCATTTATATAAATTGTAAATATAAATAAATTTACAGAGATGGAAATATATTAGTGAATATGTATGGCAGGGGATGGATAGAGGGATTAAAATATAACTGCTAAGGAGTGGGGGGAGGGTTGTAGTAATGAAAATGCTCTAATATTGATAGTAGTGATGAATACACAACTCTGATTTATACGAAAACCTATTGAATGTACATTTTGGATGGTTTGTATGGTATATGAATATATTCAATAAAATAGCCAAAAAAAGTAACATATAAAAAAAAGCAGTTACCAAGCTATTTGAAATAGAGATTTATATCCACTTTTACTAATAATATGCCACTAATAAATAAAACATTAAATATTTGTTTCATTTTATCACTTTTCAATTTCATTTAAAAAAAAAAAAGTACCCATGAATACAGCTGTATGTTATTTATAATTATGAGTTGCTGTACTGTTTTTTTTTCTTTTACTGATGGAATTGTTTGATCAAATAAGCTTAGAGATTGCTGTTGTGGATTAGTCCAAGACTCTCTCATCTAGTTTTCCTGCCTCCAGTTTGATTCCTTCTAATTCATTCTAATCCATATTGTAGCCAGGGAAAGCATTCTAAAATGCAACTGTGATTATCTGCTTAAAACACTTCATTATTTCTTCTCCTCCTCCTCCTCCCCTTCTCTTCTTTTTCCTCTTCCTCCTTTTCCTCTTTTTCCTCCTCTTCTTCCTCCTCTTCTTCTTCCTCCTCCTCAGGCCAACACTGTTTCCACAAAATATGCTGAAAGGAATTCTCCCTTTCTCTCCAGGCTTACCTCATCCCAAACCCATCCCTAAGGATATTTCTCTCTCACACCTGTGCCTATAACGCCTTCCTTTCTTCTTTTGCTGGTATTATTATTCAGGTCTGTTGAGCTGTAACTTCTGCAGAAAACCCTTTATGCCTCTAACTGGGGGAAGGGGTGCCCTTATATTGCCCATTGCCCAGTATGCTTGACTCAGACTGTAGCTGTTTGCTTGTCTCCATTGTGATAATAGTAAGTATCTCTAGCACTTATCACTGTGACTGTCCTAGTGTGTGTAATACATTTGTGATTTAATAAATTGATTATAAAGAAAGTGATATAGAAAAAGAAATACTTTACAAGGTTAATTGATAAAAGATATAAACCTGTTTATCCCAAAATATATTAGATGGATAAGCAGTGAAACAAATTTTGTTTCTTGAATCTTTATGATCATTTTAACACTTTTTAAAGAAGACACCACATATTGCTACTAACGATACATTTATTGAAAGGTGGGGAAATGTACAATAATTTTTGATTATTTATTCTAAAATAGTTAAAAGTCACTTTCTAACTTCCTTCAAAGGTTTTGGTCCCTATTCTTTGACCAAATTTACTATCCACAATGATAAGATTGCTAAGGCTTTAGATAGGGAAACATTTTTTATTGTACTTAAGGAAGTATTTATGCCATAAAAACTAAATAACTGTATTATAACATAATATTTAAGTGATACTTCCTTTTTTCTTTTCTTCTTCTTCTTCTTTTTTTTTTTTTTTTTTCCAGAAGAGAACCATTTAGCATGGATCTTATATTTGTTGCCCAATTGTTATTTGATTTTAGATACCTTTCAGTCATGACTTCAATTCAATTCTCTGTTGCCCCTCCTCCCTCTCTCCTCCCCTCCCTTCCTTACACTTATATGTCCAAGAGTTTGGGGAGATAGAGCTTATTTAAAGTTTGAGTATTATTTTAGTATGTTCTTCCCAACTTGTTATTGTAAATCTAATGAGTTATTTCTTTGGGAATTGTACAGAATTAAAAAAAAAAAGTTATATCAAAATACCAGTCTTTCAAAGAACAAAATCTCTTATTATTAAAATAAGCTATCTCAGAATTCAACTTTAATATGTTACAAATTTTCTATGTCCTACATCCCAGAATGCATTTATATTCGCACTTCCTTCAGCGCATCATCCAATGGCCCTTACTTGGAATGCTCTAGTAAAGAGCATTCTTTACTCTTTGAATGATGCAGTGGAAGTCTGATGAATGATGCAGTGGAAGCTGGACTCACAAACCTCTTGACTTCAGTAACTACCTTTCCCCTTGCTTTTTACCTGCTGTACTGGGCCAAGTGACCTCAGTTTTTCCACATTTAGATCATTCCTCACCCCCAAATTTATTACTGCCAGGTGTATACACATTTTGCATGTGGGCATTGTTAAATCTTATTCTCCGCCCCCCCCCCCCCCCATGATGCCTGTCTTGTCTGTTTGCTCGTTGCTTTTGCTCGTTTTTTTTTTTTTTTTTTTTCTTCTTTAGAAGGCACCGGGAACTGAACCCAGGATCTCCCATGTGGGAGGTGGGCACTCAACTGCTTGAGGCACTATGGTTCTTAGGTTGGATATAACTGTTTTAAGCTATTATCACATGTTGTTGCCATATGGGATTATGATGGGTGCTTACCACATGTCAGGTACTGTACCAAATGCTTTCCCTGAATGTGACATTTGTTGTTTGGTTACTGTGAGGTTTACAAATGTAGAAGTCTTCTAAATTGTTTTGAAGATTCTTAATTTTTAATTTCTCTACCTATATGCTGGGTTTTTTTTGTTTTTGTCAACATTCATTTGTGAATATTAATCTGCTATCTTGGTAATTGAAAGTTGACAGTAAATAACAAATATAAAAGACATTAAATAGTTTACCTATATTTTAATTTTTGGCATAAATTTTGGTTTAGCTATTAAACTGTATTTCCATTTACTTCAAATGTAACTACAAAGATTCAGGGAAATACATCATTATTATATTCTTTTTTAAAATTCTCTTCCTTTTGAAAACTTGAGGAATAAAATATGTGATTCAAAGGCCTAGATGTCTCTGTAGGAGTTTTCACTATAGCAAATGGAGTCTCTGGAACCCATTGTTCTGCTAGGTATGTGAGGCATGCTCATAGATAATGGAAATAAATATTATGTGTGTGATTTCCTTTGTCTTTTATGGATACTTTTACTTTAAAATACAGTAGGGGCAGGAAAAAAAGAAAATAATATGGCAGTCTGGAGATCAGTAAAGACCATTCTATTTTAAAAATCTGATTTATTAAATTAAAAAACAATAAAATTTTCTTTTTGAATATAGAGTTCTATGAATTTTAACACATGTACAGATTCATGAAAACACTACCACAGTCAGGATATAGAAGAGTTCCATCATCCCAAAACCTTTCTCTATCCCTTTACTAATACCCAGAGATGATGAATTTACTCTCTGTCACTATAGTTTGGCCTTTTGAGAATGTCATAAAAATGGAATCACACATTATGCAACTTTTTTGAGACATCTTTTTTCACTCAGCATAACACCTATGTGATTCATCTAACTTTTACATGTATCAGTAGTTTCTTTTTATTTCTGAATAGTATTCCATGGTATCGATTTTCCAGTTTGTTTATCCATTCACCCATTAAATGTTATTTGGGTTGTTTCCAGGTTTTGGTGATTATGAATAGAATATTCATATACAGGTCTTGTGTGAACATAAGTTCTTATTTCTCTTGTATAAATACCACAGGGATCACAGGACTCCAGTGGGCAGTTGGTGGCCACTGGACTGGAGGAGTGGATGTCCAACCCCCAGGGTCGAAGAGTCCACTAGGTAGTAATCTCAGAGATCATGGGGTCGCACCTGGGGTACCAATCCGAAGGAATACATCATGGGGTCCCTTTGGGTCCTTGCCTGGACCAGATGAGTTAGAGTCCACACCGAGAGGGTTGTGAGAGAAAACAGGTTTATTAATAGAGGCAGAAGACAGGAGAGGGGATTTTGAGGAGTTAAGGGTTTTTATGGATTCAAACAGGGGAGGGTGAAGTCGTTACCATCACAGTAGTAAGTATACACAAGGGTGACTGTAGTTTTGAAATAACCATAAACAAAGGTGAGGCCAATCTAGCTAGTTTCAGAAATTTCAGGCATTAGCTTTTGGCTATTCTGTAGTATACTGGAAATATTTTTAAAAATGCATCTATATAACAATTCAGTAGTCATAATCAGTTCTTAATTCTTAATCCCTGGTTACAGTTAAATTGATGTTTTACCTATAACTGAGGGCACCAACAAGTTTCCTAGAGGTAATGCTTTATTTTCCTTCTAGCATTATGAATAGCATTAATTTTTGGGTGCTCTATGAGTAATATTAGATCAATTAATTTTTCACATCAAACAATTTTGTTAATTCAAACCCCTTTCCTTTTTTGGAATGGCAGCAACTCCATCTGTTATCATGTACCGTAAAATTTTATAAGGTGTTGGTTACCTGACCAGCAACCCAATCTCTTTTTAATGTTTTTTTTTAACTATCATAAATATATATATATATAAATGAATAATATATTATAAATAGTATATGTCCATTGTAAAAAGTTAGAAGATATTAATAATAAAAAATAAGATGAAGCAGCATTCTCTTATCCAGAGATTATCCCTATTTATACTTCAATATGTAGAATTCTAGGTCTTATTTCCACATCCATGTATTTTTATGAAAATGAAATGCTGTTTTAATCATGCTGTTTTATCAACTATTTTTTCTGTTAAGGCTCTTCACCTTTCCATATCAATACATTTTCATCTTATTTAATGCCCAGTTTGTTTTCACATTGGATCAATTGCTCCCCAAACTTTGTCCTAATTAGGATCCAATCTGGAACTTTGCTTTGCCTTTGGTTGTATATCTTCAAGTAATGTCCACCATGACACTGACATTTTGAAGAGACCTGGCTAGTTGCTCTGTAAGATATTGCACATTTTGAAATTTTCTGGTTGCTTCCTTGTAGTGATGGTAGTTTCTTTTTTTGAATCTCTGTATACAGAAAAGTTAAATCTGGGCAACATGGACTTGAGTGAAATGGTTTTGGGCTGCAGTATATTTTAGGTGGTGTTGTGTCTTGCATAGCATGTCACATTAGCACAATATCCAGAGGGGCCATCATTAGCATATTCTTTTGACCACAATGTCAAGGCTCCTAAGTGGGCCAACATTCTATTTCTTATATTTGGTATCGCTAGATATTGAAGAATCATAGTTTTTCAGCCTGATTTTTAAAACTTTATAATTTTCTTTTAAAAGTTGGTTTTAAGTGTCTTTTGAGTCATACTTTGAAATGAAAGCCTTAATTTTTAAGGGAAATGTACTTTTTAAGGTTGTCAGTACATTATTTGTTTATTAGGGCTCTTCCTAAGATCAAGTACTTATGATTTTAGGTTTCTTATTATGGGGTTATTGGTCTCAAGAAAATATTTGATATTTTAGATGTACTTTCTGTATAATTTTTTTTTTTAATACATGGTATAACAATTTGAGGCTTGTTAGAGTGTGCATTAGTCAGCCAAAAGGGGTACTGATGCAAAGTACCAGAAATCTGTTAGCTTTTCTAAAGGGTATTCATTTGGGGTAGAAACTTACGGTCACAAGGCCATAAAGGGGAAGTTACTTTCCTCACCAAAGTCTGTTGCCATGTGTTGGAGCAAGATGACTGCCGATGGCGCAAAGGTTCAGCCTTCCTCTTCCTCTTAAGGCTCCATGGTCCCAGCTTCTTCCTCTCTCAGTTGTAGGCTGGGATAAGGCTCATCTCTCTCCCTGGGGTTCCAGCATCAAAACTAAGCTCTCTCCTCTGCTGTGTCACTTTCTGTGTGAGTGTCCACCCACTGAGGAGGTGGGAACTTAATGTCCTATTGACATGGCCAAATCAAAGCCCTAATCTTAATTTAATCAAGTACAAGTGAAACCTCTGAATTTAATACAATCAAAGGGTATCATGCCCAGAGGAACAGACCAGTTTATAAATATAATCAATTATAATTTTTGGAATTCATAAATAATATCAAACTGCTACAAAGTGCAATATGCTATGATGAAGATGTTGCATACAATTCTTGAGATCCTCATTTAACTAGGAAGTGGTCATTGGTCAATGTAGGTACTCCAGGGGGAAGAAAGTTTTAGAAGATATTTGAAATGGGAAGTTGAATAAAATATAATGAATAAATGGCAATGATTAGTAGTAATGCTATGAAATGCAACTTTAATGACATTTAATTCATTTTAATGCACTAGAATTTGAGGAAATTGCATTTTTTTATCAAAAGTAAAAAAAGTATAATTTTGCTATGCTAAATTATAAAAACGGCAGTGCATAAAGATGTCCTTGGTAAGGATAAAAAAAAAAATCTCTTTCTCTCTCTCTCTATATATATGCATACATGTGTGTGCGCGACGTGCATATGTATCATATTCCTTTTTTGTTGTAGAATTTTCAGTTTATATCCTTTTAGTCTTTTGTGTGCATGAAATAGTGTGTTGTTTTGTTTTTTTTTCAAAATTAATGCTACAGGATCTCCTTTTTAGAATATCATTATAAACTAGTAACATGAAAGCAAACATTTGGGTTGGTTTCCCTTTCAAAATAAACATATTTGATTACTTAGTGTGTGGAACCAACTTTTCCCTAGAGATGATGATGAGAAGAGTCTAGAAGGAAGTGGGCTTAGTGAAGACTGGTAACTGTGATAAGTATTTCTCACAATTCACTTTTGTTTTTATTGGCTCCTGCTGTTGGCATTGATTTAGATGGTTTAAACATTCATATTCTTTGCTTTTCCTAACAATACTGTCTTAAACACTAGTACTTGTTGGGTGGGGAAAGTCTTTGAGAGTTGAACAATGTCTTTTGGTCTTATATATAAATGATGTTTACCTAATAGGAAAATGCTAAAGCACCCCAGGGCACTGGGCATATGTCTTTGAACCATCAGCCTTTGTCTGGGAGTATGAAATTGCCTTATGATTCAAATTTAAGTGCTGCATAGCCCTAGTTAGTCCTATTCTTTCTCCTCCCTCCTCTCTCATGGCATGGTTCTTCAAATGTGTGTACCTGTCTGCACAGTAAAATTTGCAAAATGGAATGAAATTTGCTGGGCCATCACCTTGCCTGGTAAAGGGTTATCGAAATGTCAGAATTAAAATATGGTATTGTGTAATTCAAGGGCATGCCTGCATTTTTGTTCACCTGAGTTTTGTCTCCCAACCTCTTCCCCCCATAGCCTGAAATGACCTTTTATTTATTTGTTTATTAAAAAAAAATTTTGGTGATGATTTTTTGTGTGTGTGTGTTTTTTTTTTTTTGTATTTTTGAAATGACATTTTATTTGTATACTTCTGAAAATTCCTTATGAGGGATGCCCAGGCATAAGATAGTCCTCAAACTCAAGAACACTCTTTTCACACCGACTTTTTAGACCAAGGGTCCTTAACAAGGAGTCTGTGAGTTTGAATTGAAATTCAAAAATAACATTTTTCTTGTGGGGACGTGTTGGTGCGGGTGTGATATATTTATTAAATAATACACAGTATAGTGTGGACTTAGTAAGGGGTCTGTGGTTTTCACCTGACTGGCAAAGGGGTCCGCGGGACAGAAAAGGTTAAGAACCTGTTTTACACAAATGTAGTTTGCTTTTATCTTACATCTATGGAATGGTTTACAGTAGTTTAAGTAGTAGTTTAAGCCTTACAATAATGCTGTAAGAATAGGTACTGCTATCACCAGGATACAGATGAGAAAGCTTTGGTTTAACTTCCATTCCTTCAGTTTTAAGGTTTAGATTTTTCCTTTCAAAGGAATTGGTACTTTAAAAAGGCTGATAATTGTTTTGATTAACAATGAGAGTTGTGCTTGTTACTTGCCTCGAATTCATTCTTCTCCAAGCAGGTATAACCTTTGCTTGTAAATAGAAAACCATATGACTTTGGGGGCCCTAATCATGATGAAATAATTAATCTCTGAAATAACTTGTGTAAAACTGTTTTAACCATCTTGCAAAACTTTTCATAATATGAATTTTAACACACACATCTCGAATCTGTAAGTGAAAATTCCTTTTTTTAGTAAATGACCTTAATGATTTTCATTTTTCTTAATGGTTTACAAAGGCATGTACTTTTGGTCTTACTAGCTTTCCAGATAAGCAAAATGATACTGATCTCAGCTTGCTATAAAATAGGCACTTAAGCTTGGTTTTGAATTGTGGAATGTTCCCCCATACAATTGTCTTTCTTATTCTATGACATGCTAGGATGATTTATTTATTTACTTTTTATATTTTATTCTTTGTCATGCATAGACCCATGATATTTGGAAGGGAACTTCACCTAGAGTGTAACATGAAAACAAAAGTCTTTCAAAGTGGAACATTTTTCCTGATCACTAGTGATTTCAGTCATTTAGTTTTTAGAAGATGACAATAATGATCTGATGCAAAAACACAGGTAAAACAGGGCAAAACATTATAATGTACTCTTATCTATTTTTCTCTATTTTTTTTTTTTTTTTTTTTAGCAAAATAAAATGTATGTCACAATTACATGTGAAAATATTTGAAGTTTAGTTTAAAACTAAATTTATCAAATTTATTAAGTTCTAGTTTTTGGTACTTCTGGAAATCTAAGACGGTATGAAGCTTCCCTTTTTATTTTTAAAGAAATGGCTGAAACATTTCTTTACAAGACTTTATAACCCACTATCATGTAATAGAGTAGTTTTGTTCCAGCTGGAAAAAAGTTCCATTTATTTTCACAATTTAAATGGTGTAGATGTCACTCCTGAAGGAATAAATTGTGTGTTTCAGGTTTGTGAATCATATATTCTATTGGGGTGAATGGGTGGGGTGGGTCCACAGGTTTAAATTTAATCTGTGCCCCTTGGTTAGTGTCCTGGGTGTTAATAACCTCAGGACAGCTTTTTGGAAGTAAGAAGACAAGCTTGCTTTTCTTCTTCTCCTTCTCCCCCTCCTCTTCCCCGATTGGAAGTTTAGTGACATTTTGGAGTATGGATGTTTACTAGTGGGAACTGCAGGGTGTGTCTTCCAATGGAATGTCCACTCCAAGGAGATATTCCAGGTTATCCTGAGCCAAGGAAGAGAATTAACACCAGGGTGGAGCGGCAGTAGATTACTTAAACTTCCTAAATGTAGATTTTTAGGGCAAGTGTTTAAAGGACAAGGTCTCCATGGGGAAAGAGTCTAGATGCAAAGTAGTAAAAAAGTAATATTTCACAAATTTAAATATTGCTGGAAATTTTATGGAAGCAAAAAAGATTTTCAGTGACTTGAAAAGAGAAATATGTTTTGTTTCTTTTTGTTTTTTCCTGATAACATCTAATGCTTGTTAAGGTACTTTACATGTATAATTTAATGTAAACACTATGGGATTGGTACTGCTCAATTTGAAAGTAGAAGAATTTGAGGTTTATGGAGGTTAAGTAATTTGCCCAAGGTTATATAGTGAATAATGGAGTCTGATCCTGGCACCAGGTCTTCTGAGCTTGGGTTATTTGTTTCTTAATCATGATCGTACTATGAAAAGTTGGCCAATTTTAATTAAGTAATATCTAAATCTAACTGTTCTCTCAGGAGCTAATAGGAAAGAATTGGTTTGGGAAGTACACCTTCTCCTTAATTAAAACACCAAATCTTATTTATCAAACAAGGACATGGATTAAAATAAAATAACTGAGACTTATCTGATACTTTTTGATATTTTAATATAGATGCCATGTGTATAACCAGACAGTTTTTGGTTTAAGATAATAGTAGAAAGCTAGCGTTTTTTAAACAGAAAATAATTTAATATAGGGAATTTTATGCTGATAAAAGTGCTGGTTGGCAGGTTGGAGCAACAGGACTTAGGCTAGGCCTTCGTGTGTGGTGATGCCACCTGTCTGGCTTACTGGGTGAGCTACTGTCAGGCAGGTGGAGAGGCTGCCCGTACAGCTTAGTTGTGATTGAGGGATCACAACGTCATCACCACCACAAATGGCGGTCAGAAGCCACCCTATGCCTGTTGGATTCAACCCAGCAAAAAATGAGTGTCCTAGGCTCTGTTTTTTAATACCTATGAAATTAATGACTGGACAGTGAAATGCTGCTGTAGCAAAACCTAGTCTCTTTGTGTACCTGCTTGTCTTATTTTTTCTTTCCTAATCTCATGCCTTTGTATCTTCTAAGCAGATCCCTGCTTGCAAGGGAACTTGGAAAGATAGTGTTTAGGCTTTTGGCCTCTGTCATACAGGAATTCACACAGGAAGGAAGTTGGCATGGAGGTTGAGTAGCAGTCTACTATACCCACAGCACTATTAAAAAAAAAAAAAATCATAGTAGTGGAATGAAACTTTGCTTTGTTTTCCATGGCCACATTGTCTGACCTTCTCACCCCTAGCCCTCATTAAAACATCTCCTTCAGTCTTTCTGGTCATGTGTTATGTGTACCATTTTTCAACTTTACCTTCCTGGTATTCAGAGTGTGTAGATGTAGGGATAACCCTTTTTTTTGTTTTTGTTTTTTTTAAAACTATACCATTATAGAGTTTCTCAGTGAGTAAGTACTGTGAAGGTACATATTTGATTAATATGCAGTTAAGCATTTTTATTTTGAGAAATTGGATTTTATAGCAAGTAGAGTAATGTTACAGCTGTTAAGCTCTAGCTTTTCATCCCAAAATACTAGAAACAAGTAGTTAATAATTGAAACTCTGGGAGAGTGTTCTAGAGTCTATTATGGCTCTGGGAAGATATTCTACAGGGTGCTTTTTTGAAAATAAGCTGCAGAGGGTCAAGTGTATATGTACAACATATGCTCATACACACACATACTTTTTCTGAATGAAAATCAGTTTAGATGTCGGTTTTACTGGAAATTTCTTAAGGGAGTTATCCTTTGGAGAGCATATTTTAAGTTAATATTGACACAGAGGCATGAGTGAAAAGGAAGGAAGTTATATCTAAGCTAGAGTTGTGTCCTTTGGCATTGTTTTTAGGTCAGGTGCCTAAAACTGTCAAACACTGGCATCTAGAGAGGCATAGATAATTCTCCAAAGCACATTCACTCAGTGATCAATGATATATTGTATAAACCATGTTTTCTCTTCTTGAGTTCTTTCTGTAGTCTTTACATTTTTTTAATTTACTTATCTTCTTAAAAGCATTTATGTTTAGTGGGCAAGAGTAAGATGCCATGTTTAAACTAAGGGAAAAGATTGTTCATGCTTAAATATAAAGAGTATTTGTATTTTTATCCTGATATTTATAGTGTATATAGTGTTGTGGGTTTTTTTTGTTTTTGTTTTTTTTGTTTGTTTTTTATCTCTCTCATCTGTTTCCTCTCAATGCATTTGAATATGGGGGGGTTGTGGGAGAAACTGTGCTAAACTAAAAACAAGGCTGCTGGCAGGTTTGGAAGTATTCACAATTATGTTAATCTGCCCAATATGTGTAAAACATCCATTAATTTAAGTGCAGAAAAGTAAGTAGTCTTAGCTAAGAAATATCTAGTTGTACTCAGTTACTTATTTTTGAAAATGTCCTATAAAAGGGGTAATTGCAGAGACTTATCTGCAATTACAATCTAGGATTTAATATGAGAAATTTGCTTGCTGATTATAGGTTTTCACATAGATATTTAAGTAACAAATTAATCTCATATTTTCACCTATTCTGAGGTCTGAATAAAAATAATACAAATGTTAAAATTATAGACTTCTGAAAATTAATGACTTAGCAAGTGTTCAGCTATACCTTCTGAGCCCCACTCATGATAAATAACTTCAACATCTCACCTTCTCCTACTTCTCCATGTTATTCTTATTCTTCAAGAATATTGCATTTCCTTTGGAAGATACTCATTCTCCTGAGTACAAAGGCAATATTGGCATTCCAATATGCTCCATTTTTACTTCCAATTATTCTATCACCCTTGTAAGAAAGGAAATGAACAACCCCCAATCCTGCCTACTTTGGAGATAGTGAAGCCACCTGGCCAAACTCTCTCAACCGGATTCCTCTAGGTATGTGGTTATATTACATAAAAGAATTTAAGAACATGCTGGTTTAGTTAGGTCAGTAGTTTCTTAAGGAAATGGGAGAAGAGAATAGAAACGGGAGAAAATAATACATTATGGGTCCCCAGGTGAAGGTATGGGCTGCTCCAGGCAGAGAGATTTTGCCTGTGCAGTTACTTTTTAAACCATTAATTATTCCTCCCCTTGCTAATGTTTGGGGGAGCAGGCCCAGCTGATTGCTGTTTTGATAGATTACCTCAGAAGTCAGTTCCTCCAGGGGCCCAATAATCAGGCCCTTTGAGGATATAATGGGCCTTTCCCTCGACCCTGCGGAAAAAATCTCTTTCCAAATGTAGTTCTCATGGCTGGGTTCTTGCGGGGTTCTTCCAGCAGCATTCTGGTGGGGTCTTTCCCTCAGGGGGTTTCCAGGTGCAGTTCCATGGCCACGTGTTTCATGGCCATGTTTTTCTGCCAGGTTTTAGACTCATCCTCTCATTCCCTAAACTAGCCTTCCTCACTATCTACTAATCTGATCATTCTTCCCCTAAACATTGCTCTCCTACCAACTTTTTCTCAGTCCCTTTGTTTTCTGCCATCATGGTCTCTATTAAGGTGGGTATTTGACTCATCCATTACCCTATCTTTATAGTTGTTTTTTTTTTTTTAACATCCATTGTACTACTGCAAATCATCTCCCTTGTTACTAACTGAAATGACCATACCTTTCAAATAATAAACTCAGAAATTCCATTCATTGTACAAATTCTATCTTCCTAACTTTCCTCCTAATCCTACTCTACTATCTTTTGTGTCTCTTGAACCTTATTTATTTCCCTAGAAGGGTTTGTGGGACACAGCAGAGGAAATTTGTGAGTCAAAAGCTGAGTCAGCCTTAGGATGTGTTCCTCTCTCTCCCCTTTTCTCAGGCATAGTTCCTTGGGGCCATCCTTTGTCTGTAGCCACTGGCCCTGATGCCTGAGAATTCTAAAGTGTCTATAGGGTGTGGCAGGGCACTGGCAGCTCCAGCTGTGGCTTTTAACTCACAGTTTTGCCATTGTGATTTTTTTCCTTTGCCCCTCTCTATTCTGGGCAGTGTCCAGCCTTCCCTTGGTGTCCTAAACCCTAGAAGATTTTTTCCCAGGCTGTTTCTGCCTGTCCTCTAGCTATTTTTCCCAAGAGAAGAGAGTCCCTTGTCTTTCTAGTCCACCGTATTCCCGGAAGTGTATTTTAAAGTCCACTAGAGAATATAAAACATATTATATAAATGGAAACTTAACACTTTAATCAGTTTGTAAATGTACTGTGAATCAAGTCAGAGGTAAGTGACATGAACACTGAAATGACTGAAATTACCAGGAGTTAAGTAAAGAAGAGGAAGACTAAAAGAAATTGTAGTAGTCCACCTAGACTGGCTGCTTTGCCTACCTGATCTGCCTCTGGCTATCTCCTCTTCCTGCCTGCCTATTCCTAAGGTGTGGCTCGTTCTACTTCTAAACTGTGCCTCAATGCCTTTAGGGAGAGTGACACAATATCCATTCCCCTCACTAGTTAGAGTTCAGGGTTTTAACTTCATTCTTATCTATTGCTTACAATATTAAAATATGTGCAGCTGTTACTGCTAAATCTTGGAAGTGTTTAGAAAATGGGAGTGGGATTTTAATGGAGTTCTGAGTTTGGATCTGGCCAGCCCAGCACATTCTCTGGCCACATTACTGGTTCACTGAATAGGCTATGTCAGGACCACAGTCCACTACCTGTCTCAGCCCGAGAAGCACACATCCTGCTGTTTCAAAAGACCTGTGCCGTTTTGGCCTTTATTGCTGGATTATTGCTGTTGAAGTCCCAAAATATGTAGCTGTCCTGATCACATACTGAAGGCTTAATCTGCCCTTTACATAATATATGAAAAAATGCTGGAAAACTAGGAAAACTACATTTTAACATTTTAAACAGTAATCGTTTTATTTTAAGTATTTATTTCCTGGGGGAGGTTAGGAGAAATTTTTAGGAGAAAAATTATTATTATGATTTTTAAAAATATTTCAAGCATGCTAATATTTTAGACATTTGTTAAATACCATTTAACAGATAATATATATATATATATATTTTTTTTGTTTGTTTTGTTTTGTTTTTTTTTTTTTTTTACCGGGAGGTCCCAGGGATCGAACCCGGGTCCCTCCATATGGGAGACAGACGCCCAACCAGTTGAGCCACATCCGACCCCAGATAATATATTAATAGATGTTATTTTTATCTCCTAATTATTTTTTATGAAGTGTAAATCTTTGACCAGAAATCTGCTTGTTATATTAACAATAGTTTTAAAATATCTACCTGTTTTTGTTTTTTTTTTTACTATTAATTTTATTGTGGAAATATATGTATAACATAAAATTTTTTGGTCAGATGAGTTTTTTTTTTTTCTTTTCCAAAACTAAATAACTGACCTAGAGATTTAATTTAGGAATGAGTGACTTTACTTTGAATTAAAAAAAAAAAATTTTTTTTTAAACATTAGCAGTTTTACTAATGGAGTAAAGAAAACTCACAAAATTAAAAATAAACAATAATAGAAGAAAGGTTAGGCATTAGCTTAAGCTTTCATAATACTGAAAATTAACTGCTAGAATCAAGCTAACCCTCAAAACTATTCACATTTTTGTAATCTGGAAATCTAAAATTGCAAAACATAAAAGAGAAAGACAAGCCGAAGTAATGTCCTAAAATACCAGATTAAAAATCCCCTTTTTTCCACTAGATAGTCTTCTGTGAAGCTGAAGAAAAAACATTATTAAAACAAATGCATGGATTTGTTCAGTTTTTAAAAGAACATATGTTGATGATTAATAGTGTTATTGATTATTTAGGGGGAGCATGTTTACAATTGATCTGAAAAGCAGTAGTGAGGCTTGAATACCTTATTATGTTCTTGAGAGCTGTTGAACATATATTTTATTGGTTTTTCTCTGTGCATGTAATTCCCTTATGCTTTAAAAGAAAATCTGCTTTGAGTACAGAATGCTTATAGATAAGTGAGTTTCCTGATAAGGCTTTTGCAACAAAATCAGTGTGGGTGATTTAATTTGGAGCTTATTTGAAATTTGAGTTTTAGCTTAGTGGATCATGGGGAGGTTCTGGAGCCAGACTGCCTAGGTTCAAATCCTGTCTCCCAGCTTGCTGCTTTTTGACTGACCATGTACTGACTCTAAATATTTCTTATCCTTATCCTTAAGTATGTTGCAAATAAGCAGAGTACCTCTTGGGTGGGGTGGTTGTGAGAAGGAGCAAAAGAGTGCCTGATAAGGGCTTTACAAAGTGCCTGGTCTGCAGATAAGTGCTCAGGGAAGGTTAGTAGCAGCTTATTACAGTGATGATACCAATATATTCTTTTATCTAAAAATTAAAATGTTAGCCCAACATCTACCGCTAACAACTTGTTAATTAACAATTTTACTTTTAGCCACCTTTCACAAAACTGTCCCAACATTTCTCCATAATTATTTACAAACTTTTTTCCCTTGGACATGGACAATAATTATGCTGTTTTGCCATATGAATATGAAGCACCTAAAATATAAAAAGCTTTTTGATAAAAATTTTCTAATAACAAAGTAATTTTAAAAAGATACATGTTTGTGATATTCATTGTGATAAAGTACTGAATCTTATTTTTGGTCATTTGATTTTGACATAGTGAAAATCACTTTTACAATTAAAAATACAACATTATGAAATTCAGAATATTATAGAGGGACATATAGTACTACTCACTGCTGGTGAAATTCTGGAGGGGTGTGTGTATTTAAAATTCAGCCAATATTAAGGAAACACCCAGAGGAAAATATGCACATGACAGGCAAGGTATTCTTAAACGGTGTCTGTTCTAGAGTTTGACTAAGTGGAAGAGCAAATTATTGACTAGGATTTTATTTTTCCCTTACCCAGAGACCTTACAAGGCAAAACATGTCTCCTTGAAAACACAGCATCTCCACTGTGTCTCTTGCTAACTCTGCATTTTGGTTTTCCACTCAACCTGGCAGAGACACTGGCAGAACCACCCAGGGCAAACATAATTTGGTTTCTAAAAAAGGTACAACATTGAAAATACATAAAAGTGGAGTGGGTGCTGATTACACAGGAATACTGCAGCTCCTGTCCCTACTTTGTGGTGATCATTTTATCTATGTCTTTGTAAAGTTCATAACCCAGCACCCTGAGATCCAAAGAAAAATAATAATTAGGTCTTCAATTAATGTTTAATTATTCATATTTTCCAAGAGGAAACTCCACTAAAAAGGTCTAGAAAAAGCACTCATTAAGAATCTCAAAACTTTTCCATGTGACTCATAAGCATTACAAAAAATAAACATTTATCTTTAAGTTGATCAATAACCTTTGTGAATATAATCTTTTTTAAAAATGGATTTACATTTTTCATAGAGGAAGGCATTGCCCAGAATTAATTTCATTTTCAAAAATGTTTGCCATAAAGGCCTACTTGTGTTCTCCCTTGGAACATTATAACATTCATTAATTTGTAGCTATTTCCAGCTGCAGGCACTCTGCTGAGGACTTTCTTTGTCCTCATTAAATTCTCTATGAGTCTCCGAGGTATGTATTTTTACTACCCCATTTTACAGATGAGCTCAGAGAGTCAGCTTTCTTAACTTGCCCTAAGTCCCACAGCCACCTAATGGCCAAGTCAGGAAACGGAAACTATGCTTTTAGTAATCTAGCTAGACTGCCTTATTTAGCAAAAGTAGTCTGTTTCTTGTGGTAGAGATGTTGTAATTATTTATTTAATACAAAAAATAAAAAAATAAAAATAAATCCTAGCATATTTTTTACCTTTCAAAATACAGTAGTGCCTGTGGCAAACTTTGTTCTCATTGCAAGAGAGGCCTAAGTGTGGTATGAAAACATCCCCACAGATCGTGGCCTAACCTGTATTTCATTCTTGCATGTCTCTTACTCTCTCTTTAATTTTGCTTAAAAACTAGTAGAGTTCTATTAACATTTTTTCCTCTCCTACACTGAATTGTTGGGACAGTCAGTGGCTGGTGAAGGAAAGCCCTAGTCTGTGTGGTCAGTCTCCCTCACAGTAACTGAAGGGCCTTGTTATAGAGGGGCTCACAGACTCATCTTCTCCAATGCGACAATCCTTCCTGGGCTTGGGCCTCTGCTAAGTGGCACAGGTCGAGGGGCCAGCTTATTAAGAGCTAAGAGGCCGAACCCTCCATCTCCTCAGAGCTGGGTGATAATTTTCCGTGGGCTTCAAGACTTCAGGCTCTTTATTTTTTCTGCTTTAGTTATACTAAGTCAGTGGTTAAATCAATGTTGGTAAAGGTTTTTTATATTGTTCTTAATGTTGAAGGGAGTGGGAAGCCTCCTCAGCTCAACTTGTTAAGAAAAAGGAAGTCTGGAATAGCTTAATTTTATTCAGGGTATGAATGGTAAGTGGAATAATTCCAATGAGGAAAAGTTTCCCAGGGAACGATGGTGACTTTCTGTCAGGATTGTTGTTTATCCTGACTAGGATGTCTGTGATCTGGCGTAATAGAGTGACATGTTTTAGATCACATTTTCCATCCAGAATATAATGAAAGACCAAAAATCTCTTAGGAATGGGAAAATAATTTGGATAGGAAAGAACTAATAGCAATTTATCAAACTCAAGAGTGTAAAGATTAGTGGATGTTTCTGATAGTCCCCAAATTCAAAAGTCTAGGATGAACTATTTCCTGTGAAACCTTCTCCTCCTCCTCCTCTAATTTCTATCCTGTTTAGTGGTCTCAGCATTTGCTGAGTTGTCACAGTCATGCACTAGGATTTCTCTAAGTTCTTTCCCTCTGTCTTCAATAACTGACAATTTGGTCACTAAATCTTGTTGATACTATCACTTAAACTATTACCTCTTCTTTTTTCCGAGTGCTTGGCATTTTTTACCTGGATTTTTGTTTTACCTGGATTTTTGAGGAGATCAATTACCTCCTCCAATTGATCCTTTCTGTTGCCATCATAATTATAAAATGCAAATATGATAATTTTACTGCCCCTGCTTTAAGGTCTCCAAATCACTTGTAAGATAAATTTAAGTTCCTCAGTATGGCCTACCTGACCTGTTTTGGAAAGCCCTTTTCTTTGGAGCTTTAAGAGCTCTTTTCTTCTTTTGCCTTTGCTTTTCCTCCCTGGTGTAGCCTTTTCAATTAACTATCTTTGCTACTTTTCTGTAAATCTAAAATTATTCCTAAATAATGTTAATTTAAACAATTAGATATATAGCATAATTATTAATTTTTTGTGTTTTTTCCAAGAGTTAGTCCTTTCTATGTGAGTTAATCATAGGATTTTCTCCAAAGACACTTAGCCACAACTATTTAAGTTGTACACTTAATGAAAAATACAGTCCTCATAACTGATTCATTCATTTAACAACAAAGTCTTGTTGATTGTTTGCAGGTGCCAGTCTCTGTTACAGGCATCAAGATACAACCATGAAAAGATTGACAAGGTGTCTGTTCTCAGAATTTAGATTCTGATAGGGGCAGGGGTTGAATACCCAACCAGACAAACAAAATAATTAAAAAGAAAAAAAAAAAAAAAAAAAAAAAAGAAAGAGAAAGAAAAATAAGGTGATATGATAGAGAACAACTGGTTGGCTATTTTGACTAAATGATTCCTGAACATCTTTATGAGAAGGTAACATTTAAACTGAGATAAGCATGATGAGGAAAGATCAAGGGTAAAAGAATTTCAGGTCTAGGGAACAGGGAAGGCAAAGCCCCCCAAGTGTGGGATGGCTTATAATTAACAGATATAAAAGAAAGCCAGTGTTTCTGGAGCACAGTGGGCTAATGGAAGGGGTATGAGAACTATATAGGACCAATCTTTGTTCACTAGGACAGGGAATTTGAGGTTCATTCTAAGAGCTATGGATAGCCTCTGGAGGATTTATTCATATATTTATTAATTTTTCAGGTGGTAGTGGGGATTTAGGAGCAGGTGCTCGACCTCTGAGCTACATCTGTTCTGCTGGAGGATTTAAAAGAGGAGATATATTAAGAGAGTTTACATTTTAAAATAATCATCATGGAAGTTGTGTGGAAGAGATTGGATTGCAATGTGAGAAAAGAAGGAAGGAGTCTAGAACGGTGAGGTAGATGGGGCAGGATGGTGGCTTGACCTCTGATGGTTGTAGTGGAAATGAAGTACATGGACTCAGCATTTTTTTTGGATTGAATGTGGGAAGTGAGAAAAAGAAAAATCAAGGTTAATTCTAGGAATTTTGGCTTTAGTGTGGCTATTTATTGAGAAGGAGAACACTAAGGAAGGAGTGTAAAGAATATATTTTGGCATTAAGTTTGAAAGCCCTAATTAGACAGCCAAGAGAAGATGTAGAAAAATGGGTAGTAACATCCCATGTAGGCTGACCATACAATTAATTATTCAATCTGGGACACTTTTGGGAGTGAAAGTGTCAGGGGATAAGGGGACATTAAATACTACAGTAGGGACAGCAGAGGTAAGTGTTTCAGTTTGCTAAGCTGCTCAAAACAGATACTATGTATGAAAGTTTGAAGCTGGGTATGAACCTCTTGTAAGTGGGACCTTTTTGATTAGGTCACTACAATTAAGGGTATTTTGTTAGGTTACGTCAGTAAGATGTGACCCAGGGTGTTTCAGCTCCTGAGTGTTTCTCTCTGTCTCTCTATATTCAAGCCATTTATAAAGGACTCCAGAAAGAAGATTAAGACCTACCCTGGGCCATGCCTTAACTGAAGTAACCTCATGAAAACCTACTTACTATGTGCTCACAGGAATGGATTAGCTTTATGAACATGACTTTCTGGGGTACATACAGTTCCAAACCACCCCACTGGATTCCAAAAAGACATCTTTCTATATACAAAATACATTCATTCCATCACAATATTCCAAAAGCCTTAAATCATTTCAGTAATAATGCTAAATACAAAGTCTCACTAAAATCTGTTATAGGTGTGGTCTGTCCTGGGGTACAATTCCCCTTCGGCTATGGACCCATGAAACCTAGACAACAGGTTATGTGCTTCCAATATACAAAGGAGGATAGTCATAGAGTAAAACATTCCCATTTCCATAGGGAGATATTGGAAGGAAAACAGAGGTCACTGGTCCCCCCAAATTCCAAAACCCAACAGGGCACTCTACATTAGATTTCAAGGTCTGAGAATCATCTATGGAACAATAGTTTGTACTCAGGTCCTGATGGAACAGCCTCACCCTTTCTCAGGGCTTGCACAGTGGCCATGGTCTTCCTAAGCACTGGGGTGAAAGCTCCAACATCTTCAAACATTGGAGTGATGGCCAGGCTCTTGGCTCCACCCTCATCAAGCATTCTGTAGTCCCCCAAGCATCTGAAAAAATGGGTGGTAACACTCTTCCTGAACAACAGAACGGAAAACCTGCCCTCTCCAAGGATCAGGGCATACTCACACTTCCCACACACGTGGGTGGGCTTGCCTTCTTGGCCTGAGAAGATGTCTTTGGTCCAGACCTTATATTTCATGGTCCTGCCCTCAAATTAATTTTTCCTTCAATCTGTCCCTTTTATGTCCTTTTATTCCAGGCTGGCAGTGGTTTCGCTCATATAGATCTCACACATACAAAAAACAACTTGTTGGTGTTGCACGAAATACTAAGGGTCCAAACCATCAGACAAAAGAACTTTTCCACAGATCCTTTCTGGATAACTGCATTTCTAATCCTGACTTGCACTGAAATAGATGACTGGTTCCATGTTCATTTAAATCCTCGCATGGAGCACTGTTCTCTAGTAACTCGCTTTCCAAAAGATCAGAATTTTACAAACCATAAATTTCTGCTTTCTTTGGGCCCCAGAAGTTCAGTTCTCAGCTTATCCCTTTCCTCTCACATTTTACTATAAACTACAAGAAGTCAGGCCACATTTTCCACATTTACTTGGGAAATCTCCTCAGCTAACTATCCAAGTTTGTCACTTTCAAAAATGCCTTCCATCTGACATCAGAACTCTATTGTGCCAAGTTCTCTGCCACTTTAAAATAAGTTTACAATGACACATTCATTATTTCTGTCTAAGGCCCCAGTGGAAGTACCTTTAGTATCCATATTTCTACCAACTGTGTCTTCAAAGAAATCAAGGCCTCAAAATTCTCCCTGGCTCTACTCATTACCCAATTATGAAACCTTTTTTAAACATTGTTGGTATTTGCCATAACAGCACCCTACTTGGTATCTGTTTTAGTTTGCTAAACTGTTCAAAGCTGATACCATGAAATGCATTGACTTTAACAATGAGAATTTATCATCTTACAACCTTACAGTTTTAGGCTAAAAAAATGTCAAAACCCAGGCATCATCAGGTGATCTGTTCTTCCTGAAGACCAGCTGGCAGCAATCTTTGACTCCTCCTTCACATGGCCAGGCACATGGCAGCATCTGCAGGGCTCTCCCTTTTCCGGGTTTCCTTGCTTTCAGCTTGTTGCTTCCGTGGCGCGCTCTCTCTCTCTCTCTCTCTCTCTCTCTCTCTCTCTCTCTCTCTTTCTCTCTTCATTCTGTTTATAAAGGACTCCAGTAAGAAGATTAAGACCCATCCTGGGCCATACTTAACTGAAGTAACCTCATGAAACCTACTTACAATAAGTTTATACTCACAGGAATGGATTAGCTTTAAGAATATGATTTTCTGGGGTCCATACAGTTCCAAACCACCACAGTAAGTAACTTGGGACTGTTCTGGACAAACCAGAATATATATACTTAGTATTCTTGTTCTAGGGGAAAGTTTCAGAATTGGTAATAGAAAACATGTAGAATGCTGTTAAGAAGCCATGTGAGATGAACAAAGAAGAGTTATGTTCTTCAATATCCAATGCAACATGAGTGTCATTGATGATAGTGGAAGAGAGTCAGGATACTCTCAGTGGGATTAGGAATGGCAGCCAGATGCCAGTGAGAGGATATGAGATAAAGAAAAGGCAGTAGAAACTATAGATATAGAAGAGGTTTTGTTGTGAATAAGAAAAGAGAGAGTGAGCAGGAACTGGAGAGGGGCATAGGTGATAAATAGGTAAAGCTAGATCTGTATGAGGTGGAGTCTCATTAAAGCTGGAAAGGAAGTCCCAGAGGGAATTCTTGTTTTACTTTGGATTATAGCTGTATTAGTCAGGATTTTACAAGTGGAAGAAGAAATATGGCTACCATTAGTGAAAGTGATGGGGATATAATTTGGGATCAAATTTTCAATTTCTCTTATAGAACAGTCTGTATTTTATTTTGAACATCTTAGAAATATATGAATTGTTGCAGAGATGAGCTTTGATTTATAAAAGAACTGACAATAAAATCCACCCCTTCAGATTCCTCTCCATTCACATCAGCATCATATCCTTCTGGACTAGTAGGAGTGAAGCCTCGAAATTCAGATACCAGCTTCCATTGGCTGTATTGACATTTGCATGATGGCAGCTGGTGTTTGCCTTGCAACCAATTGGGAGAAGTGATAGGACATCTGCCAGGAAATTTACCTGCTTCCTTTTCTTTTTAATGACATTAAATACCTGATCTAATCTCTGAATCTTTGTATATACTCACATTTCTTCTAAAAATTATCCTATAAGTAAGTTTAAGTTTTTAAAAAATATTACCAGTCTTCTTAAAGCTAAAATCTAATGATTAGTTACAATTATCTAGTGAGAAGTAGCTTAGAAGTTAATCTTTTATATGTGTTGAGAATTTGCAAGCATTTATTAGTTTATAAGAAGAGCTTAATAACAAAAACATTGAATTCTGAAGTTTAAAAGTCACTAGATAAGCTGCTTTTTAAAATTATGGTATAAAACACACTCTCTTCAGAAAAAGGGCTTGTAAAAATGTTACATGATCATTCCTGGAATGATTTTGTAAGACCATTGATTTCCTTCTTTTACATGTTCGCCAGAGGTAAGAAGTGCCTGGCACTTAGGCACATGATAAACAGAAGAGTTAGTAACAGAAACAGAACAGGATAGTCAATTTAGCATTCTGAACAGCTAAAGGAACAGTACCTTTTTATAAAGACTTTCTGAAAGAATTGTAAGTATTCTTTTTGTAACTATAAGTTTGTAATTATAAAACGTTAAAAGAAATATGATTTTCTAATCATCTGTTTTTAGATGTCTGATATTTTCCTTTGAACCACTTTTATTCTTTAACAATTTAAGATGTCTGACTACTCTTTTATTTGCAGGATTTTTGTAAAAAAAAACAAAAACAAAAACAAAAAAACCTGAATAACCTATGGTTTTGTGAACTGATGTTTTAGAAAGTAAATGGCATCATTTATTTTTCTTTACACATTAAATGTATATGCAATAAATGATGTAATTTATGCTTGGAGAAGAATGTTTTAAATTATAGCAATCCATTAAACTCCGTGCATATATGAAATTAATTACTGTTGTTCATCATGTTCTTACTTGAAACACTTTCAAGCTTTAAGACATTATGAAGTTCTTTTTACATGACGGTGAACATCTCAATAAACAGCCTGATAAATTAGTTTTATCTAGAGCTTTAGCTTTTATAAAGCACTGATCACTACTTTTCAAATACTTACAAAAACCTATAAAGCAGACTTTGGATATTTCCTTGATTCAACATTAGTAAGCAAGTAAACTGAGATTTAGAGATGTTAAGTTATTTAACCAAGAAACTTACCTACCAAATCATGGAGCGAACACTAGAATTAAGCATTTCAATTCCTAGATCAGTGATCTTTCCCCTCTGCGATTCTGGCATAGGGCCTTTCTATACTAACACCCCTCTAAGTAGTATGTAAAAATATAGTCAAATTTACCCGAATTAAATAAAAAATCTTAACACACATCCTTAGAGGAGATGCCGAGTGTAATATTAACTCTGTCTGCATGAACCTTGAATAAGAAGTTGCTAGTAGAAATTCTGACTTGGCTGGTACATGATTACATACTGCTTTGCTAAACTAACTTACTGAAAAAGACAGCCTGGCTCATCATGTCTTTGCTTATAATACTATACTTCTATACAAATGTGTGTACTAAAATTTCATTCTCTTTTTAAGGATCAAACTAACCTCATCCTTTAAACAGATGTCTGGCATTGTGCAATATTAGATGAAATATGAAAATGAGTCCTTGGTGTATGCTAAAATTTTGGTGTAAAGTATTTGTGGGTAGTAAAAATGCTCTCTAATTGAAACTCCAGATGATTCCAGTTGGAGATTTGCGGACCTCAAAAAATAGCAAGGTGAAGGAAAAAAAATGGACTATCTTGTCATATAAAATATTTTAATAACATAGCTAATTAGTATTTAGAGAACTCTTAAAAATGATAAGATTATAAAAACCTTACAGAATGGGCAGGAGTATCAATTATTTATACCTAATAAAGATTCTAAAAGTTCAAATTATAAATCCACTTGCTATTCTAAAATATATCTAAAACCTTGAAAATAGTTCAGTAGTGTCAGAGTGATTGAGTTTTTAAAAAAATAAGGACTATGTATCTAAATCTGAAATCTGACTTGCATAATTCACATTTACTTTTCCCATAGAAATAGCTATAAATGTGATTTAATTTTTCAAATTCTGCTGAGAAAGAAACCTTATCACATTTAAGGTTCATGTAAATCAAGTCAGCAGAAAGTGCAATCATACTATATTGTATTTTAAAGGTAATAAAGATAGTATCCAATTATTATCTGTCACCTGTTAATTGCTGCTAAGCATACAATGTGAGGATTAATAATAAATAAATCCATTTATCCATGCAGGCGATAAGGTCCAATGGTTGAGACTATAAATAGGAAGATTTATTGATGTCATCAGTAAGAAAGAGGAGAATGTACCTCTGGGATGTCCTGTTTACTCCCAGTAAGCATCTGTTCTTTAGAAAAAAAATTATTAAACCATATGGAATAAGGAAAAATTTAGGTAATAGAATTATTTAATGCAAACTCATTATACATTTGATATTAAGAGTATAATTTTAATTTTCATGTTTGAAACAATCACAATTTATAGAATAAAATTTGGGTGATTTTTTTTTCCTATAGAATCTTGGAATTATATAGATTTTATTTTATATGGAGTATTTGGATGTCTTCCTGTCACAATTTAACCTTGTCAAAGGAAAGAGGACAGTTATTCATATAAAGACTAATGCAATGATTAGCCCATAAATTATATATATGGTGATGTAAAATTAGAAACTCATTCTTTCCAAACCTCATTGTTTCAACTTTCCCACAATGCTGTGTCTAGTACTACTTTTTTTTTTAACTTCAGTCTATTGTCAATCCTGTCATAAATATCTTAAGTCATATAGATAGTCCACTGATGATTCTATTATATTTGTTGGGGTAACATGCTTATTAAAGAGTTCTACTTTTTGAAGAAAAGTACTTAAATCAAGTTCGTCGTTTTTATATTTTGTCTAATAGGAACTGAAGCACTATTCAAAGTGCTCTAATAATGCACTGTTGTGCCTGAATTGCAATAAAGTGTAGATTTTTTTGTTTTCAAAGAGAAACTCTAGATAAAAATGTAAAACTGTTGTTTAAGCAAAAATAATTTTGGATGGAATAATAAATTGACCTACATATGATTTTTTTTTTTTCAATTTTTAAAGAATTACTCTTATTGAGTCATTTAAAGATTTTCAGATTTTCATACGGAGATGGAAAAAAGCTAAGTTGCTGCTGGTCAAAGTTAGCTGTAGTTTCTGGAAGTGCACGTACATCAATTACAAGGTATTTGAAGTTCATGAAAATAAGCAATAGATCAGCAAAGAGAAATGGCTAGAATTAGGGATTAGTTTTGGTTTTGAGATAAAATATAAATAAAATTACTTATCTTTTGTAGTTTTTTTTTCTCTTTAAGTTTAGGAAAAGTAGTAGAAGTAGATTAAGAGAAGAGAGTAAGACTATTCTGTGACCAGTGCTTATGGAATATTGGGGAAAAGTAGAATTTAATGATCTTTTTGTGAAATCCTTTTTTTTTTTTTTTTTTGGTTTATTTGAAATCATTTTTAATAATACCTCTGATTGGTTTTTATTTTATGGTCAAAGAGTAAATGTGTCAATTAGGACTTTTGTTACTATATTTTGACATTCATAATAACTGGACCACACCTATTAAATCAGAATACTTGTGCTGAAAAAGTTGTTTTAGTGGCTTTCATAACTAAACTATTTGTGAATAAAATTTTTGCTGAACTTTGTGCTGTATTGACCACCAGTACTTGGCATGCTATACATGCCTTTGTTTCTAGATCCACCCATTTCCTCAGGGAGAGCTTGTATAAATGAGACTACTGTATATTTCTTTGTAATTTCCTTCTGTTGTTTCTTGGGAGGAAGAATTGCAATGGATTTTACAGCATTTCTACATGTAAATTAGCTGACTTTCTATGGAACTGAAAGATATGGTAATTGGGAAAGCCAGGAAGGATATTTTAGGTTGCTTAAAGTCAGGCAGATGGTACGTAGTTTGATTTTTAGAATGTGGGTGTTTCCTCTGTTTGAAAAGATTTAATACAGCTTTATTGATCATGAAAGCATGGGTTCTAATGAATTAGTCTTTAGCATGCACATCTATTGATTTTCTTCTGGTGAGTCAGTATTTCTCCTAGATGTCATTCTGGAGAAAATCATCATATACTCTGTTTATTGGAGAGGTTCACACAATTTTTTTTTTTCTTTTTTTTTGTTAAAGGCATGTTCTTTTTTTTTTTTTTTTTTTTAAGATTTATTTTATTTATTTACTTCTCCCCACCCTCTCATTGTTTGCACTTGCTGTGTCTGTTCTTCATCTTCCTTGTTTCTTTAGGAGGCACAGGGAACCAAACCCAGGACCTCTGATGTAGGATGGAGGTGCCTAATCGCTTGAGCCACCTCTGTTCCCTGCTTTGTTGTGTGTCTCGTTATTTTTTTTTTTTCTTCTGGTGTCTTTTGTTGCATTATCTTGTTGCATCAGCTTGCTGCACCTGCCTGTTGCGCCAGCTTGCTGTCTTCTTTAGGAGGCACCGGGAACCAAACCAGGGACCTCCCATGTGGTAGGCAGGAGCTCAATTGCTTAAGCCACATCCACTTCCTTGTTTTTGCTATTATGATTTTATTTATTTTTATTTCTTTTTTGTTTGTTTGTTTTTGTTTTTGTTTTTAATCTCTCACTCCAAACAGAATTTGAAGAGCTTGTATGGTTGTTCCACCAGAGCTAGTCACACAATGGCATGATAAAAAGGAAATAAGCTTTGGAAATGGAATACCCCAGGTTTAAAATCTGGACCTGTAGTGACCAAGGACAAGTTATTTCTCTTCTGGAATTTGATTCTTTTTTTTTTTTTTTTTAAATATGCATATACTTTTATTTATATATACAATACAAATATATATACATACATACATAAAATAAATATATATATATAATTTCCCCCATAGTTGTTCAGTGATAGTTCTGCCTAATGTTCTGTAAAATAGATTTTGAAGTATACTTATGAAGAACTGTCCTGAGCCATACTTTGAGGAAGACCACAGAGATGGTCCCTGGTTCAACATCCCAAGTGACTCAGCTCTGAGAACTGCAGTGTTACCAGATTTGGTCTAGGTTCTTGACTTATGCTGCAGAAATGAATTTCAGAGCATGTCGGGTTAGTTAGCCCAGTAATTTATTAAGGTAGGGAGGTAAGAGAAATGGGAGAAAATAACAGATCATGGGTCCCCGGTTGAGGGTAAGGGGCTGAAGAGTGATAAAGAGGGCTGATTTATAGACTGCAATTTCCCATTATAGATTATAAATGCCCACATTTTACTTGCTTGTTGTTCTATGCAGGGGGGGTGGAATTTGATTCTTAAGCTTTATTAGTCAAGTTTTAGTAAAATAAAAGTTGTTTTAGTAAAATAACATTTCCTTAAATTTTATCAGTAAAATACTAACTCATAGAATTATATGAATTAATTATAATGCACACACATAGCTTCCCACCATTGTAGCTTAATAAGTTACACCACTGATGTTGTGAGTGCTTCATGGCTGCTCATTAAGATGGATCAAACTAAAGACACTTAAGGAGATCAAAGTGACATTTAGGCCTTTTGATGGTAGTTGAGTAAAATTGTAGAATAATAAAGTTTCCATTACTGTAAAGAAAATAGATTAAATCCTATGTTGTGTGACTTGCCTAAATGTCACATAGCTTGCTAGTGACAGAACCAGTACTGATGCTCTCTTTGTAGTCCTTATGACATGTTAAATGATTGTCTTGCCTAATAACAATGGTGACAATAGCTAGCACTTAAATTGTACTTTCTATGTGCCATGAACCGTCTGACCAAAGTGCTTTATGTAGATCATCATTTAATTCACACAACAACTCTATGTTGTAGATACTATTTTCTACAGGTGAACAAAAATGTGGTGTTTTAGCTTGCTAGGCTGCTCCAGCAAATACCATGAAATAGGTCAACTTAAATGATGGGAATTTACTTGCTCATGGTTTGTGGCTGGGAAAATGTCCTATCAAGGCATCATCAAGGCTATGCTTTCTTTCTAAAGACCAGCATTCTGGGGCTGGCTGCTGGCAATCCTTGACTCCTCTGTCATATGGCAGGGTGCAAGGCAGCATCTGTGGTCTTTTCCTCCTCTTCCGTGTTTCACTGATTCCAGCTACTTATTTCTGTGCTTTTCTCCCTCTCATGTCTGAATTCATTACATTTATAAAGAACTCCAGTAATCAGATTAAGACCCATTGTGATTGGGTTGGGTCACACCTTAAGTAAATTATCAAAAGGTCCTTCTTACAATGGGTTCACACCTACAGAAATGGATTAAATTTGAGAACATTTTTTTTCCTGGGGTACCTACAGCTTCAAACCACCACAAATGGTTAAGAGAAATACCAAAGATCACAAAGCTATTCAGTGGCAGAAAGGAAACTTAAACACAGTCCATTGGGTACTGGAGTCCACAGTTTAATTGCTATACTGTCCTTTATCCTATACTGTTAGCTCCTTGAGTACAGAAGTTGGTTATTTATTTCTCTGCCCAGAGCCACCACAGGTGCTTAATAAATGCATGGTGGGAAATTTCACCTCTTGGTTCAGAGTTCTTTCCCATGTATTTTATGGAAAAAAAACAAAAAACAAAAAACCCATGACTCTGTGATTACTTTATTAATCATTTTATTAAATCAGCTCATTTTAATCAATCTATAATATCTTTTTCATAAACAGTAATATAAAATGCATTCTTATTTGTTGATGATTAGAGAATAATATATATGAAATAATTTCTTTGAAAGCATTGTAAAATTCATAGTGTGAAAGAAAAAGGCATTAAATGACTCTTTACGATAGGGAAGAAGAGAAAACTGAATGGGTTAGACATGTTAGAAATCTTAATGGTTGTTTTTTTTTATACACTATTCAAAGGACAACCAGATTGCAGCATGGCTGAAAATATTCCTTGTACAAATTCTCCCTGTTGTCTGACAATCAGTGTTAGATGAAAGAAAACTGTCATCTCACGCTAAATATAGCAAAAGTGTTTTTTGTTTTTTTTTTCTCTGAAAGTATATACTTGTTAAATGTGTAAACTCATTTTCTCTAGAGATAGAGTCCAGAGCTCTCAGTCTCACTGAAGTCTATGGACCCCAGAAAGCAAAAAAACATTTAAATATGTGGGAACTCATACTTATCACCTCATCCAGGGAACCTTCTTTGTCAAATCTTCTGCCACGAACACTCTCCATCCTAATGAGATACCCACAGAGCTCTGGTCAGTCTGTCGTGATACCTGTCACATGCTTCTCCACTGTTCCCTCTTGATCTTCTCCACTAAATGAGGGCTTCTTGAGGTTAGGGACTGTGCCTTCTATTTCTCTTCCTTAACACACAGCTCAGGGCCTGGCACCTGGAATTTACTTGATGGGTTTATTGAACATACAAATTAATGAGCAAGCAGGAGACCCCAGTGTGCTTTTAAGAAATTATGCTTATGATTGAATTAGGAAAACATTTGAAGACCTGAGAGTTGGTACTGAGGGTGTAGGTGGATGGATGGATGGATGGATGGATGGATGGATGGATGGATGGATGGATGGATAGGTAGATAGATAACCATCTATTCAGCACAATTTTATTGAGCATCTTTGTGCCAAGAAATATTTAGTATTCTAGGAGCTTCAGCATATAGCATTAAACCAGAGAGTTAGAGTGCCCAGACATGGTGAGCTTTCATTCACTAATCAGAATTCACTAATCTGAACTAATCACTAGCCAGAACTGTGAACATACAGTCTGTAAACAGGGATTTCTGTGCTTAGTATGCCATTGTATGCTTTGCAGTTAAGAAACATACCTAAAAAGAATTAAAGCAATAAGAAGGCCAACTGTTTCGTAGATCCTTTAGATAATATTCTTTGCCAGTAAATATTATTTGGTTTTCAATTTCATTGTGATTTTTCCATTCTGATGGCACAAATAAGATAGTTTTTACAGATTATTTTGATTCCTTTATATTGACTTATATTTGCTATGAAACAGACAGTGGTTACTAAGGCATTTAATTAATACTGCTTACATTATTATTCTATGTAGAGAATTATTAGTACTATTTCTGGCCTGTGTGATCTGATCTGCAGTTCTCCAGTGTTCTCATTTTTTCTCTCTGTCTTGCACATCATTTATTGAACTAAGGGGTAGCTGGTGTGTCCTGTGCTTGGCCTGCAAGTGTTTGGATGAACTAAAAAATCAAGTGTGGGACCATGATTTCATAGAGATTTGTCATTGTATGAACCACAGTTGTCCTGTGTCTAGTAATACTATAAATGCTCTTAACAAACTCCAGTTACATAACTTGCTGGGCCAACCAAGTTTTCCATTCCCTTGGTAAAACATGTTGAGTCACTGTCCTTGATATAAGGACTACCCCATAGTCAGTAGGATACTTTCTAGTTTGCTTGCTCATGCCTGTTGAGTTATATTTTATAAAAGATTTTATTTGATTAATTCTTAACCTGTTAAGATCTGTTGTGCCTGTACAATTACTTATAAGTAATAATAATTTAATTAAAAATTATTTAAACAGATGATTTGAATTCAAGAAGATGGTTGGTTGTTTCTGTAACGGTAATATTAAGTACTTTGGAAAGAATCTTAAATGTGATCCACCAAAAAAAAAAAAAAAAAAAAAAGTGCTGTTGAATTAGATGTGATTGAGGCAACTAAAAGAATAAAATTAGAGCAATCCAGGAATCTGCACTTAAACAGCTTTGTAAGTATCTTGAAATTCTTGGCCTACTTAAAAAAAGTGGAAGTCAAAGACAAGACTTTGTGTGTGACATGCCAAAAAGACAGTTGAAAATCTAACCATTTGGGTCATATGCAAATATAAATCTTTCCTTCTATATCAAAGATCAGTGAATGAGTTTATATCTATGTGTTTTAATTTTTTAAAAATGTTTAAGGCTTACATCAACTTTCAATTTTCTGCTTTAACTGACTTTTTTGATATCCTATTGATTAGAAACAGTAATAGACTTGTTATACTTGCCTTCCCTTATTTTTCTAAATCATTATTCACAAACTGTTTCCTGTAAGTTGATAATGTTAGTATAATATTTATATATTAAAAATCCCTAGTACTTTCTCCCAAAAATGACCTTTATTTAAATATATAAAAAAATTAAAAATATTTATAAAATTTGTTGTTTTATGCATGAGTATAAAAGTATAATTTTGAACTACACATTGCTGCACAAGCAGTACTTGTATAGATATCCCATTCTTCTCTGGACTTAGGTAGTGAAGCCTGAACTTAAGTTAAAAAAGCAGTTATATTGTGTTTTCATTGTATCAACTATCTCTTAATTAGATATATTAGTCTATTCAATGATTGTGTCTTTGTATCTTGTCTTAAAACAAATGTTTATATTATTCATTATGTTTATTGTATATATATATATTTTTTTTCAAAGATTTATTTATTTACTTCATCCATTTTAACCCCCGCCCCCTTTCCCCATTTGCTGTTTTGTGTCCATTTGCTGGGCAATTCTCTGTATCTGTTTCCTGCCATCTCTTCTCATCCTCCTCTTCTAGTCTTCAGCAGGATTCGATCCTGGAGACCTCCGATGTAGGAGAGAGGTGTTCTGCCACTGCGCCACCTCGGTTCTTGGTTTTCGGAACTTTCGGAGCATCTCATCTTGTCTCTCCCCTGTTATGTCATCATCTTGCTGCATGGCTCCCGGGGCCTGGCGGCTCACCGGCACACAGAGCCTGGCAGGCCATGCACCTTCTATATATATATATATTTAAATTTTACCGGGAGGTCCCGGGGATCGAACCCAGGTCCCTCCATATGGCAGACGGATGCCCAACCATTTGAGCCACATCTGCCCTCCTTATTGTATATTTTATATTTATACAAATAATTTATCTGTAGTTGAAAGAAGAATGGCTTAATAGAAGAGCAGAATCTTATGGTTCTGAAATTATTACAGTTTGTCCAAATTGGATCCAGACAGGCTCACATTATTTCCCATAATTCCCCCCCCCCCCCCCTTTTTTAGGAGGTACCTGGGACCTTGTACATGCGAAGCAAGTGCTCAACCACTGAGCTACACTTCCTCCACCTATAACTCCTTGCTTGTAATCAGGTTGAATGTTTTAGGCAAGAATATTTCATAAGTGGTGCTGTGGGCTTTCTGTTGCAGCATATCAGGAAACACATAATGCCTGTTTGTCCAATATTTAATAATGCTCAATTTGAAAAGCGAGTTTAGGTAGTGTCAGTCTTTAACAGTTTGGCATTATTTATGAATTCCAAAAATAGATATTAGATTATGTTTGTAAACTGGTCTGTTCCTCTGGGCATGATTAAATTATGATTAGGGCTTTGATTGGGCCACGTCAGTAGGGCGTTGAGTCCCAGCTCCATGATGGGTAGGGACTCACAGATAAAAGACATGGCATAGGACAGAGTTGGAGTTCTGATGCTGAGTTTTGAGCTGGAGCCCAGGAAGTGAACTCACAGGAGAAGAACACAGAGGAATAGAGACAGTTCCTTAGACATGGCAGAAGCCTCGGGGACAGAGACAGAGCTGTTTGCCCAACAGTCTGCAGCTAACCTTGTGGAGAGAAGCAAGCCTGAGCCTGGAGAGAATTGAGCCCTGGGGAGAGAGACAAAGCCTAGAGAGCCTGATGACCTACAGCTGATATTTTAAGAAGTTGAGACCATGGAAACTTAAGAGGAAGAGGAAAGCTGAGCGTTGGCAGCCATCTTGCCCCAACACGTGGCAATAGACTTTAGTGAGGGAAGTAACTTAGGTTTTTTGGCCTGGTAACTGTAAGCTTCTATCCCAAATAAATACCCTTTATAAAAGCCAGCAGATTTCTGGTATTTTGCATCAGCATCCCTTTGGCTAATACACAGTCTGATCCATTTACCCTGTTCCCCATCAACTTTCCACCTCATTATTTAGAGCCCATGAACAAGTGATTGCTTATAGCCACAGGTGACAATGCCAAAGAGCCAGCAAAGAATGAGCATCATTGGACAAAACAAAAGCCAATTGAATATGTGTTCAATGTTTGAAGAAGGATGAGTCTATGGCAACTCAAAAAGTATGTTAAATATAAGTTGACCAAGAGTGTCATCTCCTATACCAAGGATAAAACATAATCCAATATACAGTGTCCAGGAGAAATGCGGAGGGGCAGTGGGGACTAGGAAAAGAATACTGCATTATAGATAGACTTCTTCATTGATGGTTTCTAGATTTTTATCTTCTTGATTTGGATGGTCATCATTTCTAATTTCTTTGTTTATCTCATAATTTTTGTTGCATACTGTACATTTTAATATTTTAAAGTGTTAACTGGGATTTAGTCCCTTCGCTCTCTGTTCCTTAAGTTTGTATACAGCTAGTGATATGACAGAGATTTCCTTGAGTGCCAGGAGCTAACAAAAACAAACTAATGCATAAAACAGCTTGGCTCTGTATTGGCTGGTGCTCTCCTTCAGAATTTAGCCCTCCTAACAAGAAGATCAGCCTGAGGGTGAAAGTGAAGTGCAGGGTCCTCTCAGTCTTTTCTGAGCCTGAGTCTTGTCCTAGGCTTGTGCTTGCTCAGGGTCTTAGGAATTCCCCCATTTATAGGAAACTGGAATATGCTCCAGGCTGCTTTGACTTGTTTCTTACACTGCTTTAGCTGTACACAAGCTGCTTCTGCCTGCAGGGCAAGTTCTGAGAGGGCGAGCCACAGACAACTTTCCTGGTTCAGTCATTCAGGCTGCCACCCAGTAGATTGGCACCAACATACAGGCACTGCAGTAGGCACATAGGGGCCATTCTGAAACAGATCCAGGGACCCACAATGGTAACTCAGCCTGGCTCCACACTGTACAAGGGAGGAGAGAGCAGAGGGGCCAGAAAGAATATCATGAGCTTCTCCTACCATTTTTAAAGCTGTTTTCTTGTTTTGGCACTTGCCCAGTTATTACAACCCTGTAACTAGTGTTTTGAGGAAAATGGCTCTGCCAGTTTTTGCTAGTTGTTCAAAGGTTCTGTGGGGAAACATCTTGTACCACCTGGAGCATCTTGCAGCACCATCTTGGTTGACTGGAGTACAGAGAGCTGGACCTCTTTAAAGAAACTCATCAGCTATTTATTTTTTTATGCATTTTATTTCAAGCACCATAAATGCTTGGCTCTTTCCCTAAATTTTCAGGGTAAAGAGTGGTACCTTAGCAAGATTCAATGGGAACCAATTAGTTTAGTTTATTATTAAGAACACATAGATTTTATTTTATGTGTTTCAATCCAATGTAGTTATTCTTTTGATCAGATTGCCCTATCTTAGGTCAGTCAGAGCCTTTTCCAGTTTTCTCCCTAGTCCCTTTGACATGGCTGCAGTAATCTGTAACAACTTCGTAGATCCTGGGGCATCTTGTCTGCTAGAAAGTTCTTGCATGATTCCTGGCCCATACCTGGAGTCAACCTTTTTGTCCAAGTAACCCTGGTTCCACCAATACATTTGGTGGGAAATGTATTTACAGACCTTAAGTATATGTTCATTGATACTAGATGAGGACTTTTCAGTGGACAACTCAATAATATGTAATTTTTTAAAAAATCATCTAGAGATTTATGATTTTAAAATATGGGCACAACATGTATGTGCAAGAATATTTTTGTGTGTGTGTGTTTTACTTTATTTTGTACATTTAATAACTGAAAATATAAACAATTAAAAACTGAAAAGTAAACACACATGAATAAATATATACATTTCTCAATTAAATGTACTGGATACATATAAAAATGTTTTTGAATCAAACGATATATTACAAAATATATTTGGTTCATAGTAACACATCCACACAGTATTTGTCTTTTGTGTCTGGCTTGCTTTGCTCAACATAATGTCCTCCAGATTCATCCATGTTGTCATATGCTTTACGACTTCATTTCTTCTTACCACTGCAAATAATACGCATTTTTGAAAGGAGAAAATCATGTTCATACGTAATATTTTCCATCAAAATTAAGATTGATTACATTGTTTTTATTTAAGTCCTTTGATTTTGTACATATCTCTTCTCACACCAAAAATCTTGATTCTTAATGATATATACTTATGTACTTATCTATACAAATAAATATACTTATTTGCTTTATTCTACAATATGCCAATAATAATTTCAACATAGTCCTATTACTAAAACAGTTTTAGAATTCTTTGCATTTCTAGTTGCCCTTAGAACATATCTCACTAGGCATATACAATTTAAAAATGATTTTTTAAAAAATGTTTATATTATATTACAAGTGTATTGTATTACATGTGTATTAGTCAGCCTAAGGGGTGCTGATGCAAAATACCAGAAATAGGTTGGCTTTTATAAAGGGTATTTATTTGGGGTAGAAGCTTAGTGTTACTGGGTCATAAAGCATAAGTTGCTTCCCTCACCAAAATCTGTTGCCATTTATTGAAGCAAAATGGCTGATGATGTCTTTGAGGGTTCAGGCTTCCTGGATTCCTCTCTTCTCAGGGCTGGCTTCTCTCCAGGTTCAGCTCCTCTGCTATCTCCACAAGGCCAGCTGTAGACTCTCAGGTGAACAGCTTGTTTCTCTTCCTGGGACCTTTTCCCTTTCCTCATGACCAAGCTCCTCTGTGTGCTTACTTCTCAGGGCTCCAGGATAAAAACTCCAACCTCCCTTTTCTGCTGTGCAGTTTCTCTGTGAGTCCTTGCCCATCTAGGGGGTGGGTGGGGACTCAACATCCTACTGACTTGGCCCAATCAAAGGCTTAATTATTATTTAATCAAGTAAGATCGAAACCTCTGAATCCAATATAATCTAATATGTCCAGAGGAAAAGACCAGTTCACAAAGATAATCCAATATCTATTTTTGGAATTCATAAATAATGCCAAACTGCTACAGTATATTACAAAAGTCTCACCTTCATCCCTGTTCCTTTCCTTCCACATAGACAATACTTTTTATTGATTTTTGGGATATTGTTGCATAATTTGTTATATTATCTCACCCCCTTCATTCCTTGTACAAAGAGTAGCATACTAAAAATACTATTTTAATTTATTTTTCTTTCTTTAGCAATATATTCCAGAGCTGACTGCCTATTAGAGTTCTTACTCATTTTTTATGACTGCATAGTACTCCATTGAGTGGATATACCATAGTTAGATGTTATCCACTCATTCTTTGCTATTTGATTTGCTTCTAGTCTTTTGCTTTTAAAAAATGCTGTAATGAATAACCTTATGCCTAAATCATTTCATAGTTTTTGCTGGTGTGTCTTTGGGATAGCTTCTTCTTAGTAGGATTGCTGGATCAAAACATAAATGCATATTTGATTTTGCTAGATATTGCTAAATTTTTCTCATTATGGAACATACCTCCAATTTGCCTTGTCATCAGCAATATATAAGTATGTTCTCATTTTTTTTTTTTCCAAATCAGATAAGTAAGAAATATAACTCTGTAAAACTAAGAATTTTTAAATTGTCCAATAACTTTGTTATTGGAGTTGTTACCTGTTATGTCAGGGGTCAACAAACTTCTTCTATAAAGGGCCAAGTAGTAAATATTTTAGACTTTGAGGTATAGACAGTTTCAGTCACAACTACTCATCTCTGCTATTGCTGCATGAAAGCAGCCTTTGCATAGGTAAAGAAATGAACATAGTTGTGTTCCAATGAAATTAAAAAAAAAAAAAAAAGGTAAGGGGCTAGATTTGGTCCACAGGTCATAGTTTGCTGACCCCTGCTTTATGATTTCTACAAAAATAAAGGCAGTTTAAACTAATCAGATGCTTTTACCAGACTAACTGGTATGGTCTCATGTGTGGACTGTGCATTTAATATTTACATTAAATGGGACAGCTGAGACTCAGAATGTGGAAGATCAAGACTAGAACTGAAGTCTATCTATAACACAGTACTCTTTCCCCAGTTCTGTACTGCTCCTTCTTGTCTGTCCTGGACATTGTGTATGGATTGTGATTTGTCCTTGGTATAGATGACACACCTGGCCAACTTGCATTGAACATCCTTTTTGAGTTGTCATAGACTCATCCTTCTTCAAAAACATTCAGTTGGCTCTTGTTTTGCCCAGTGATGCTCATTCTTTGCTGGCTCTGTGTTTGTCATTGTCACCTGTGGCAAAGGGGCATGGTAAGGTTAAACAGCCCTATAGGGAAGAATTAAGCTTATAACTGAGTATTTACTTGAAGCTGGTATCAAACAATTCACCTGTTCGAGCACAATCAGAACAGATCATAATTTTTCATCCAAAAGAATTTATTTTTCCACAGAGCTGAAAGCATTTAAGAGTTTGCAGCAACTATTTAATATAGGGATTAACAGCCGTTCAGAATTGGTGCTACAAGACTTGATTTCTTCTCTGGTTACATTGTAATATTCTTCTAATAATAAAATGGTTGGGAGGTAGTGGGAAAACTCTGTGATTAATTCTTCCCTGAGGAAAGGTAAAGGGGCTTAGTAAGGTGCTTGGCCTAGAGGCACCCATTGTAAATGAGAAAACCATGGGCTTTGAGTGTGAAAATGTGCCACCTTATCTGTTCGTGTGAACAGCCTCTTAGGAGGGAATGAGTGAATGAAGAAATGGCAGAGACTTCTTGAGTTTTAACTCTCCTACTATGTTGTACACTGAGTAATGTGATAATATTTTAATGTTTTTTCTAACAAAAAAAAAAAAAAGCTTTTAAATTAAATGCTTTGATGCTTATATATATGTCTGTAATTTTCCAACAGTAGTTATTTTACATAAATCCAGAGGTAGGGACCTTTAATAGACATTAAAAACTGTGCCCCTTGTTTCTTATTGGGAATATAATATGTTTTACCCACACTTCTTCATTTTAACAGGGTGGATATTTTCTTATCTCAGCATTTTTTTTTTTTTTTTACCGGGAGGTCCCGGGTATCGAACCCGGGTCCCTCCATATGGAAGATGGATGCCCAACCATTTGAGCCACATCCGTCCCCCTTTATCTCAGCATTGTTACCTCTGTATTGATATGTCAGGTTTGTGTTATGAATAATAGAATTTGCATTTTTAAATAGATCCATATTGCTTTAATTTGGATATCTTTCATTGTATCTATAGATGAGAGCCTTCTGGCTCAGTTATACAGTCTATCAATGAGGTTCTGTGAGGGTAAGAGCTTTGTAGTAATCAGCCATTTAATAGAACAATACTTATTGATGGGCGTCATATGGTTCTCAAACTGTAATGTGCTGTACACCAGCATTTATTACCTGGGCCCCAATCTCACATTCTATTTAAATAGGTACAAAGTAGTATCACCCAACCAAACCTGTAATATAAAGTTCCACAGGTGATTCTAATGCCCATCAAATTTTGGGACTAGTTATCTTAGGTGTCTTTTTATTGTGATATTTAATTTTGGAATAGTTTAAGACCCTCAAGGAGTTGCAAAAATAGTACAGAAAGTTTCCATGTAACCTTCCCCCAGCTTCCCCCAATGATGATATCCACCATAACTGTAGTTCATTGTTAAAACCAGGAAACAGACTTCAGTATAATACGATTAATTTGAGTACAGACCTTATTAGTATTTTGCTAGTTTTTATGTACATTCCATTGTTATTATAAATCTTGGTTTATACTTCTATGAAAATTTACCGCATTTGTAGTTTCCTGTAACATTACTACAATCAGAATATAGAGCTGTTCCCTCTTGACAAAGAAAACTCCCTTTTGTTATCCCTTTCTAATCATGCCTTGGAAGCCTTAACTTTTTCACTTTGGGACTGTTACATAAATCATTATAATATGTAATCCTTCAAGAGTGATTTTCACTCAGCCTAATGCCCTTGAGATATATCCAAATTGTTGAATGCATCCATAGTCCATTCCTTTTTATTGTTGAGTAGTGCTCCACTGTATGGATGTACTAGAGTCTGTTTATCCATTCACCCACTGGAGGACATATGAGTTGTTTCCAGTTTTTGGGTCAGTATGAAGAGAATTTCCATAAACATTCGTGTATAGATTTTTGTGTGAACGTAAATTTTCATTTGTCTAGTGTAAATACCTATGAGTAGATTACTGGGTCGTATGGTAAGTGTATGTTTAATTTTATTTGACACTGATGAACTGTTTCCCAGAGTGGCTATATGAATTTCCTTTTCTCATCACACCAGCAAAAGAGGTCGCATTATTCTGCATCCTCATCAGCACCTGACATTATCAGTATTTTTTTATTTAGGTGTATAGTGGTATCTCCTCCTAGCTTTAATTTGCATTTCCATAATGGATGATGTTGTTAAACATCTTTCCATGTGCTTATGCAATTCCTTTATAACTTCACTGATAAAACATCTGTTCCAGCCTTTTGCCCATTTTATAATTGGATTGTTTGTTTTCTTACATTCAGTTTAGAGTGATCTCCATGGTAGATGTATCTTTTTTTTTTTTATTAATTATTATTAGACAAGTTGTAGGTTTATAGAAAAATTGTGCAGAAAATACAGAATTCCTGTATACCTGCCCCATTATTAGCATTTTGCATTAGTGTGGCACCTTTGTAACAATTGACGAGAGAATATTCTTATAATTATACTAACTGTAGTTCATAGTTTACATTGGGGTGCACTATTTGTGTTTTACAGTCCTATGTTGTTGGTTTTTAATATTTTATTCTAGTAACAGATATACCACCTAATATTTCCCCTTTAACCATGTTGCAGATATATAATTCAGTGGTGTTAATTACATTTATAATGTTGTGCTAATATCACCACCATCCATTACCAAAACTTTTCTATCACTCAAACAGAAATTCTGTACCAATTAAGCAAGAATGGAAATATCCCATTTCTTATCCCTACCCTTACCCCTGATAACCTGTATTCTAGTTTCTGACTCTATGAATTTGCTTATTCTAATTGTTTCATATCAGTGAAATCATACAATATTTGTCCTTCTGTGTCTGGCTTATTTTACTCAACATGATGTCTTCAAGTTTCCTCTGTATTGACATATATATTAGAACTCCATTTGTTGTCATGGCTAAATAATATTCCGTTTTTTATATATACCAATTTATCCATTCACCTGTTGATAGACACTTAGATTGCTTCTATCTTTTGGTAATTGTGAATAGTTCTGCTATGAACATCAGTGTACAAATATCTTTCAAGTCCCTGCTCTCAATTCTCTGAGTGTACACCTAGAAATGGGATTGCCAGATTATATGGTAATTCTATGCTTAACTTTCTGAGGAACTACCAAACTGTTTTTCACAGAGTCTGCACCATTTTACTTTCCCAAACACAATGAACAAGTGTTCCTATTTCTCCACATCCTCTCCAACGCTTGTTTTTTCTTTTTTTTTTTTTAAATAGTAGCCAGTCTAGTGTATGTGAAATGGTATCCCATGGTTTGGTTTGCATTTTGTTAATGGCTAGTGATGTTGAGCATCTTTTCCTGTGTTTTTGACCATTTGTGTATCTTCTTTGGAGAAATGTCCATTTAAGTTTTTTGCCCATTTTTAAATTGGGTTGTCTTTTTGTTGTTGAGTATGTCTTTTATTGGATGTGATTTGTAATTGTTTTAACCTAGTCCTTAGTTTGTATTTTTCATTTTTACTTTTTATTTGGAAATAATTTTTAACTTACGAGACAGTTGCAAAAAATAATACAGACCCCATACAGAGAACTCCAACATACCCTCACCCTATCCCGAGATACCTAGATCCACTAATTTTTAGCATTTTGCCACCTTTACTGCCACTTCTTCCTTCCTCCATCTCATTTTCCCTCCCTCCCTCTCTTTATTTCTTTCATATCAATCTACCTGTCTTCTGAACATTTGAGAGCAGACTGTACACCTCATAGTACTTGAATATGTAATGCTTCCTTGTACATTTCCTATGAATAAGGATATTCACTTATGTAGTCATAAGTGCAGTTATCAAGTTCAAGAAATTTAACATTGATATAAAGCTTAAATTCTATATTTTGCCTTTTAGATCCTGTAGGAAGTAAAACGTGGAGTTACAAATAAAAAATACAACAATAGTACTGGCATTTATATTTACCCATGCCATTATCTCTATCGGAGATTTTTATTTCTTCGTGTGTTTTCAGTTGTCTAGTATCGTTTCCTTTCAATCTACAGAATTCCCTTTAGCATTTCCTGTAGGACCAATCTAGTGGTGATGAAGTCCCTCAGCTTTTGTTTATCATCTGGAAATGTCTTAAACCCTCTCTCATTTACAGAATGCAGTTTTGCCCAATAATGAATTCTTCATTGTTTTTTTTTGTTTTGTTTTGTTGTTTTTTTTTGCTTTAACACCTTAAATATGTCTTTCCACTGTCTTTTTGCCTCCATGGTTTCCAATGAGAAATTGACATTTTTTGAGGCTCCCTTGAATATGACACGTTGCTTCTCTCTTGTGGCTTTCAAATCTCTCTTTTTATCTTTGACATTCAACAGTTTGGTTATACCATGGTGTGCAGTGTGGGTTTATCTTGCATGGAGTTTGTTGAACATATAGGATGTGTCATTCATTAAATTTGGGAAGTTTTAGCCATTGTATCTTTGAATATTCTCTCTGCCCCTGTCTCTCTTGTTTTCTTCTGGGACTCCCACAATGCATGTATTGGTATCCTTGATGGTGTCTCATAGTTTCTTCAGGTTCTGTTCACTTCTCTTAATTCTTTCCTCCTGCTCCTCAGACTGGTGATCAAGTTCACCTACTTTTTCTCCTGCCAGCTCTGTTTAACCCCTCTAGGGAATTTTTAATTTCTGTCACTGTGGTCTTCAGCTTTGTTTGGTTCTTTTCATATTTCTGTCTCTCTATTGATATTTTCTTTGTGTTCATCCATTGTTTTCCTGATTTCTTTTAGTTCTTTGTCAATGTTTCCTTTAGCTCCTTGTGCCTATTTAGGACTATTTGTTAAAAGTCTTTGTCTGGATAAAAATACAAATAACTAGAGAGAAGGAAACAGAATGGCTGCTATGTGCAGCAGGGGAAGCCTAGAGAAATTGAGAGGTGATGGATTTTGTTTGTTTGGTTTTTGTTGTTTAGAATTATTATTACTGGAATCATGAAAATGCTCTGAAAATGATTGAAGTGATGAATGCACAACTATGTGATTATACCAAATAGCATTGATTGTACACTTTGGATGGATTTATGTTTTATTAATGTGTTTCAATAAAATTGATTTTGAAAAGGTCTTTGGACAATCCCAGGTATCTAATCCTCGTCATTAATTGTTTCTGATGCTTTAATATTCTCCTTTGCCTGGGCCATCACTTCCTGTTTCTTTGCATGTTTTATAATCTTTTGTTGAAACCTGGATTTTTCGGGGGGTGTTATTTATTTATTAATTTTTTCAATTTTATTGATACATATTAATAAGGCATAAATCCATCCAAAGTGCACAATCAGTGGTATTCAGTGTAATCAGATATTTATGCATTCATTACTTCATTCTTAGAGCACTTTCATTATTCCAATAATAATAATAATAAACAAAAAACAAACTCATCACCTCTCAGTCTCTCTGTGCTTCCCCTGCCATACATACTGCTATTCTTTCCACCTCTTTCTAGTGTATTTGTATTTATATTTTATGAAAACAGATTTATATATGTAGTATCACCCATATTTGTTTTTTACACGTGAAACCTGGATATTTTGATATTAATGTGATATCACTGGAATTTAGAATATGAGGCAGCTGTTCCTTAAGTTTATATCCAGCTAGTCTTATGACAGAACTTTCCTTGAATGTCAGGAGCTAATTAATGAATTAACTAAATAAATAAGGGAAAAAAGAAAAACCTCTTTTCCAGTCTTTGTAGAATGACTGTGCAAGTCTTCTCCTGAAGGGCTTATCCATGCAATGAGTTTAGAGATAGCTCCAGGCCACAGTTTAGGGGCCTACCTGGTCTGCCTTTGCCATATATCTTGTCCTGCAGTCCTAGGATTTCCCTCATTTACATGGCTATGAATGCCCCCTCTTCCCTAAGAAGTAGTTCCCTCATGGTCCTAGGCACTTTACCATGTATCCTACAGACAGCAATCCCTTGCCCTAGGCAGCCACTTGTCTGCTCTCCCACAGTGTTCTCTAGCAGAGCCCTGTGAACTGCCTTCTATAAACAGGGCAAGTTCTTGTATAGGGAATCTTTGAGGCCACCACCATACAAATTTGGCCAGACATACATACTCCTAAAATGTGCCCAAGAATTACTCTGCTCCCTCTGGAACTGGGACCAAGGACTCAAACTGGCAGTATGACCTGGATCCACACCAAGCTGGTGAGGGGATGGGAGAAAGGCCAGCCAGGGCACTGGGAAATCCTACCACTTTTGAGTGACCTTTTTCTTGATTCAGTGCTCACCCTGTTACTACAGTCCTTTACTTGTTTTCTGAAATTTGGAGAAAGATGTTTCTACCAGTTCATGCTGGTTATTCAAAGCTTCTTTGGGGGGATGGAACCCTGAAGTTTCTTGCTCCATCATCTTGATCGGCGTGAGCTCTGTGGATTATATTTTCATTCTCTTAATAGAATACTTCATAGAGCAAAAGTTTTAAATTATTTTTTATTATATTATTATATTTTTATTTTAAAAGAAGCTTTAAATTACATTAATGTTACATAAAAAATATAAGGGATTCCCATAAACTCCACCCCCTCCCTCTCCCCCACTTTCCCCCATTAACAACATGTTTCATTAGTGTGGTACATATGTTACAGTTGATGAACACATATTGAAGCATTAGTTTTTAATTTTAATAAAGACTAGTTTATTTTTTTTTTCCTTTTGTGGATTGTGTCATTGTTGTCATGTCTACTATCCTTTCGCCTAATCCTAGATCTGAAAGATTTTCTTCTATGCTTTCTTCTAAAAGTTTTATACCTTTATGTTTTACATTTACATCCATTTTAAATTACTTTTTGTTAAAGGTGCCACTTTAGATTTTAATATTTCTAAACTATGTTTCCAAGTAGTTATTTTAGCTCATATTTGGTGAAAACTGTAGTTACTGGAAAATTGGTTTGGAAAATTCATTTCCAGGAATTTTCTTTATCAGTATGCATTGTGTGTTACTCTTTTGAGTATAGTTTACCCTGACACACTGCTCCCCAACACAGATTTAAAATTTTAACCAAGGTTAATGGCTAAATGCTGTTTAATATTAACCAAAGTTCATATTTGGGAGTGCATTATTGACATTGTATCTACAAAGTAACTTTTGCTTTCATTTTATGGTTGGCTTATCTCTTGTGTGCTTACTTGGCTGATATATACAAACCCACTCTTTAATATGCATCTATGCACATATTTTCATAATTGTAATTTCCATATTTAAAGATTTTAATTCCTTACCTAGCCTGCTTTGAAATTTGGAAAAACATTTCAGCTAAGAGTATTTTTAACCTCCTTTGGGAGCAGAAATTTTTTCTTTACATTTATTATTTACTGCTTTAGAGAATATAATAAGAGGAAACAATCTGTGACTGAGTTTTGTTTTGAAAAGTAGAAATATATCTTTAATAAAACTTTTTATACTTTAAGTGGTAAGGAACAGAGAGGTATAAATAAATGCAATTTTTCCTTTCCATGCTTTTGTTAATAATTTCGTTTGTTAATTGTAGTGTCAGTTGTATTTTTATTACTTTTTGAATAAATTTTCTTACAGTAAACTGACTTTCTCACATACATTGGCTGTATGGCAACAAACACAAAGTGCAAAAGAAGCTTTTAACAGAGGATGCTGAGCCCAAGTACTACTGCCCTTTGATACTGGGCAAAAGGTTATGCACAGGTCATAGGGAGCAGCAGGTGAGCAGGTTTGAGATGTTGGTTATTGAGATAAATTCTTTGGTAATTTCTATAAAGGTTATGAATTTTATAAGGTACTATTCAAATAAAGAATAGTAGGGTTAAGGGAACAAAAAAAAAAAAACGTAAAATACTTGGCACAGTTGCTGGAACTGTGTAAATATTCAGTTAATGCATATATTTTGGAGGGCCCGTTCAGTTTCTCTTTGTCATTGTTTAGTTTGACTCCTTTCGTTTGTAGGGTACTGGTATCTGAAAACCTGCTCTGGTCTGTCTTTAATCTGCCCACTCTTTCTCTTTTTTTTTTTTTTAAAGATTTTATTTATTTATTCATTTATCCCCCCCTTGCTGCTTGTGCTCGCTGGGTCAGCTAACCACGCCGTGCGGGCGGGCTTGCCTTCACCAGGAGGCCCCGGGAACCGAACCCGGGGCCTCCCATATGGTAAACGGGAGCCCTACTGATTGAGCCACAGCCGCTTCCCTGCCCACTCTTTCTTTATATAGAACTGAGCACACAGTAGGTGCCCATTAATTGTTGTTGACTATCTTGCAACTTATTGTTTACATTGCTTTCAAGTCTGCTTTTTAAAGTTTGCTCAATTGATTTGATTAATTTTATGTCTCCTTTGATTTGCCCATTTCTACTGGAGGTTTTTCTTCCTTCCTTCTTGTTAATGTTTGACTGTCCTAACTGTGTGGAAAATAAACAGCCTCTGTAAGATATTTAGGAAAACCCAGACACAAACTGGATTTGCAGTGACATTTTGGGGGCAAATATGAGAAATTTAACGTTTAGTTTTTAATTTAGAGATACATTTTTCTATTGTATATCTTGATGTGTGTGCTAGTTATTTTAGTGTATACACATGTAAAAATGCATATACTCTGATTTGTGCATTTTTTTGTATATGACTTCTACCTCAGTAAAAAATAAATATCAGGGGGAAATATGTTTTACTTCCTTTCATAAGGAATTTCCTTCTTTGATAAAAGGAAGAAAAAAATAACAGTGGAGATATAGTTTTGGAAAAGTTATTTTTAAACTTTTTTTTTTTTTTTTAAAGATTTTATTTATTTATTCATTTATCCCCCCCTTGCTGCTTGTGCTCGCTGGGTCAGCTAACCACGCCATGCGGGCGGGCTTGCCTTCACCAGGAGGCCCCGGGAACCGAACCCGGGGCCTCCCATATGGTAAACGGGAGCCCTACTGATTGAGCCACAGCCGCTTCCCTATTTTTAAACTTTTTGATGCTTTTAGGATTTGTTATATTCATGAGTCTGAATAATTTTTTTTTTTTTTTTTTTGTTACTGGGAGGTCCCAGGGATCGAACCCAGGTCCCTCCATGTGGGAGACGGACACCCAACCAGTTGAGCCACATCTGACCCCCGGCTATTGATTGACCTATGTAACAACCTTCAGCAGTTTCAGAGTTTAAAAAGTTATTATAGGGGAGCAGATGTGGCTCAAGTGATTGGGCTCCATTCTACCATATGGGAGGCCCCGGGTTTGATTCCTGGGGCCCCCTGGTGAAGGCAAGTGGGCCCGCGAGGAGATGTGGCCTGCGTGGAGACCTGATGTAACAAGATGACACAACAAAAAAGAGGCACAGAGGAAAAAGACAATGAAAGACACAACAAAACCAGGGAGCTGAGGTGGCTTAAGCAATTGAGCATCTCTCTCCCACGTCAGAAGTTCCCAGGATCTGTTCCCGGTGCCGCCTAAAGAGAAAATGAGAAGAGAAGACAAGCAGACACAAAAACACACAGGGTATGGACACATATTGCAGACAGTGAGCACAATTGGCAAGGAGGGGGATAAATAAAATAAAAAATAAATCTTAAAAAAAAAAGTTGTTATGAGGGCGTATCATTAATTATAATTGCATACTTAATATATGCCAGGTGTTAGCAAGAACGGTTCTCAAACTTCAGGACACTTTAGAATCACTTGGGGAACTTAAAAAAAAAAACCACTACAAACTAGTTAAGTCAGAATTTAATGTAGTGGGACCTAGGCCTCCCTAGTTTCTTAAACTCCTCAGGTGAGCCCATTGTTTAGTTAAGTTTGAGAACCACTGTGCTGGACAATGAATATAACTAATCTCATTTAACCCTCTCAGCCACTCTTAGAGTTTTTGCAGTTGAAGAAATTTAATCAAAGAGATTAAATGCCCTAATTTGTGTAGATTCAGACACAGACTTGAAACTTTAAGCCCTTTCTATCAGTAACTATTCATAATTAATAGGGATATTTATCCTTTATAATTGCAAGTGTATAGCTTTTTTTTTCTATCACCCAGACCTTTCTGGAATGTTTAATGTTGTCATTGGAAGATAATATTGTATGCATTTAGGGAGCATGGTATTTTTTCCCCCATTGCCATACCAGCCACATCCCACCACCAAATAAGGATAAAAGCTAAATTATACATTTATTATCTAAAGCACTTATTTAAAAAATATAGATATTTAGATAAGAGTTTGTTGATTCAATTATTCGAAAACAGACATGCCCAGGAATAAACTGTTAGCCTATAGACTTTTATAAAAATCAAGACTTATTGGGTGTTTTTATTTTATAGCTGTCTTGGATATAGAATCAAAATAAAGAGTTGAATCCTGGCTTTTGGAATTGAGAATGTTATTGGGATATCACTAATTGCTGAAGAAATTTTCCCAAAATTTACCTGGTGATGGGTAGAGGGAGAATGGAGAGAGTGAATTGTGTTATGTAGATCTCATTGGATAGCTAGCTTAGTGAACATTAAACATTTCCTTACCAGAATTGTTTTTAGGAAATTTTATTTTTTCTATTGGAATAAGTATCTGGTTAAAATAGAAGACTAAGAATTGCTTTATGAAATTACTTGGAATATACCTCTTGAAATAAAGCCAAGGAAAAACAGGTTTTCAGTGTATGTATATACACACACATACATTATATTTAAGCTAGGTGAACAAAAGCTAGTCTATGTTTATTAAAGCCATGAGAAAAAAAAAGAATAAGTGAAAACAATTTGTAAGATGTATTTGCAAATTTCTTTTGCATTGCATAGTGATTTTTATATATACATCAAAGTATAACAGACTGAGAAATATTGCCCATTTGATTATATAACTTAAAAGACCATTGTATTTAGAAGCATGTGAATTATCTGATTTGGTTTAAGAAATATCAGTTTTTGAAGTAAGATCCAAATTAAATATAAAGAATCCTGTCTGGATTATGATAACTGTGTCACAACAAAAGCTTTATCTACTCATTCTACTCTTATCCTTGAAGGCCTAGGATTACAAAGATATTCTATTGTATTCCTGAATCTAACTTTCCCTAATTGCTAAGTTCTGAAAGTAGTAATAAAGGAAGATTTGGGAAGAGCATAATATGACAAACCATGGACAAACCTCATGAAATTTGCATGTAAATAGATTTATTCTTTAAGAAATAATTGATCACACTCTGGAAAAGGTGATGCTCTAATAAAAAATCCAAAAAAATGTTCATGATTTCTGACTCAAACACAGGCTAGCTCAGGGTGCTTTATTTCTGCATGGTATTAGTTACTTAGTTACTTGCTTTACCCTTTCTTCCATCTTACAAATGCTAGAGAGCAGCAGCTGTGTCTTGCCTTTGGATTTGCCACTGCATATACAGTGTCATGGGTATGCTAGATCATCACGGCTATTTAATGAACAAAAGCATCTATACAAGTGTCATACTATAAATATGAACAAAATACTAAAGGAATTTAAAAAAGAGGAACTTCTTTGGGTAAAGCAAAAAAGGTTTTTGAAGGATAAGGCATCCAGAGAAGGACAATTTTGACTGGTGGAATTGGAATAGGATGTTTGCTAAATGTGGGTAGAACATTTGGCATGATCAGTGAGTTCTTTAGAGTACAGCAGTATGTGAAACCACCAGAAGCTCTAACTGAGGTATAGGGTTGTTGGGGAACATAGCTCTCTAGCTTCTTGGTTGGGGGAGTGAGGCTGCCATCAGGGTGTCACTGGGGCTCGAGTCTAGTCTGGGGGGGTAGGGGGAGGATCTTCTTCCAAGCTCACTCCCATTGCTTTTGGCAAACCTCAAGTCTCACTGGCTGTTGGCCAGAGATATTGGTTTCTTGCCACATGGGCCTCCCCATATGACAACTCACAACATGGCAGCTGGCTTCCCTCAGAGACAGCAAGCAAGAGAGAGTGCCCAAGATGGAAACCATGGACTTTTTTGTAACCGAATCTCAGAAGTGACATCCCATTAATTTGCCACATTCTGTTTGCTGAAACTGAGTCACTAAATCTGGACCACACTTACTGGAGGGGTTTATACAAAGAGGTGCAAATCATTAGGGTCCATTTTAGAGGCCACCTATCATATTAGTTTATTTCATTTTACCCAGTGTATCCAAAGTATTATTTCAATATGAAATCAATATATAGAAATTATTAATGATGTTTAACTTTGATTTAATTAAGTCTATGAAATACAGTATAAATTTTAGATTTGTAGAACATTTCTATTCAGTAAATTTTCATCAAATAGTTGATCAGTATTTAGGTTCTATATAATTTACAGTAGAAGATTTACATACCCAAAGTTGTTCCAAATATACTTAAATGTTTCTAATAACTAAATAAAATGTCAGGTTTAAAATATAAGTTAAAATTAAACTAAAAATTTAGCCCCTTGGTCACAGTAGTCAAATTTCAAGTGCTCAAAGTCACTTGGCTACCATATTAGACAGCAGAGTTCTAGAAGTTTGAGTTCAAAAGGAAGGTAAGAAATAAAATGGTACTTCAAAGGAGCAGGGGAGTCTAAATTTTATTAAGATAATAGAAATCTTTGCATGTACGTGTGTGTGTGCGTGCCCTGTGAAGAAGGGAAGAGATTGAAGGTGATGGGAACAAGGGTATAGTTAATGTGGGTCATCTGGACTGCTGGTCAGATTTAAGTAGAGGTGTAATAGGGGCAAAAAACGAGGTGATGACTGGACTTGTGGTAGGGACCTGGTATTTGGAGTGGTGAAATTAAGTGTGGGAAATTGAAGCCAGAAGCTTTAAAATTTTTTCTTATGAGTTTGTCTCTCTGTTCATTTTTTCCTAGATTATATGCCAAGAGAGAGAGAGAGAAAAGGCAGTTGGAAATGGAATCCATTTTCCAGGCTTTCATTTCCTGTGAGCCTTAGAGGAGACCCTTTCCTGACCTGGACCAGAAATGTTCTCAGGATAGGAGGAGCCCCCTGGGAATGGGGTGTCCTGCCCGTGTTACTCTTCCAACCAAATACCATTTGAAAATTAGCTCAGCTACTGTGCTCTGCACCCAGTTTTAAAACATCTTGCCTGAGGCCTCCATTTTCAGTCTTTAAAAAAATTACCATGCAAAAATCTTTGTATAGTAGAGGTGGAAAGGATCTGGGATCATCTAGTTCAATACCTGCATTTTGTAAATGAGGCAGCAGATGTCTCATATAATGGTTATATGCATATGTTGCTGGATTTCCTCTAGGTTCCTTGGCTATGTTACATAAAAGAATTTAAGAACATGCCTTATAGCGATGAAAGACATAATGCCAAAATGTTTTTAAATTTTATTTTATTATTTCAAAATTTTAAAATTTTTTGTGTTTTTTAAAAACTATCATTATTCCATTTTCTTATTAACTTTATTCAGTTATTTGTTCATTTTTGAAGAAGTTGTGGAACACAGAAGGGTTACAGCTGTGGCAGGGGAGGATCATTGGTGGGGGATGTCAGTGATGGAGGATACATGGGAGGAGGTTCACCTGGGGCATATCTATAAGGCATATGAATGAGTTCAAGTTGTTCATGAGGCATTGTCACAGTGGGTGGAGATCCACACAATAATCGAAAGAATATTGAATTTCCATCCAGGGGAGTTGTGCTATTCTCTAATGAGACAGCAAGAATCTCCCGAGCACAGGGGCAGTGACTAGTAAAGGAGGATGGACCATTGATGCGCCCTTGATACTGTACTTATGAAACTTTTCTTTTGAAATTGAAACTTAGACTAGTCTTATACATTGCCTAAGAGTTACCTCCTGAGAGCCTCCTTGTTGCTCAAATGTGACCTCTCTGTAAGCCAAACTCAGCATATCGATGTATTACCTTCCCCCCGGTGTGGGACATGACTCCCAGGAATGAACCTCTCTGGCACTGAGGGATTACTACCAAGCACCAACTGACAATGCAACTGGAAAAAGACCTTGACCAAAAAGGGGAAAGGGAAAAGACAAATGAGTTTATAAGGCTAAGAGACTTCAAAGTGAGTTGGGAAGTCATTCCAGAGGTTAGGCTTATGCACATCTCAGCAGGATCTCATTGACTGCCAAAGTAAATATTGCCTCAAATAGTGGGGCTCTTGAGGGCTCTGGAGACATCCAGACACTATAGGCAGGGCTGACAGTGCAGGAGTTTGGCACCTTGCCAGTGGGCCCTACTTTAGAATTTATGCTCCCCAGTGTGAAGAGATGAACTCAGTTGTAGTTTCCCTACATATGATTCTTCTGTCCCTTATATTTGAACCTATAGTTAGTACTAGAGTTGATAGGTGTATGTCCAAGAGACTTAAATCTTTGGGTTTTCCATGTGCCAGTCAGGCCCTGAATCTCTCCAGAGTTGCAACACCTACTCTTCAGTTCATTGGACTCACCCAGGACAATGAACAAGGAAATGATGATGTACAATGACCATCCCAAGGAACAGAGAGAGTCTACAACTGCAAGCAAGGTAGTCCCATCCACCTGTCCCATGGGGTCTAAGGCCCCTCTCAATTAGAGGCAGAGTAGGCATCACCATCCCAGAATCCTTAGGATTGAGGAATGAACGATGGACTAGAGTAGACTTACAGTTATTCTACTCTAGAGTTATTGTTAGTCTAGCAATGGAAGAACTTTTATCATTGATGTGGAAGCAGTGGCCACCAGAGGTTCTGAGGGGAGGGAGAAGGAAAATAGGTGTAATATGGGGGCATTTTCAGAACATTGGAATTGTCCTGAATGACGTTGCAATGACAGATACATAACTTACATAATTGTGCAGGAGAGAGATTAAACTGTAATGTAAACTATAATCCACACTTAGTGGCAATACTCCAATATGTGTTCATCAATTGTAACAAATGTATCACACTAATGAAGGATGTTGTTAATGTGGGAAAGTGTGGGAGGGGTAGAGAGTGGGGCATATGGGAATTCCTTACATATTTAATGTAACATTTAAGTAATCTAAGTGTCTTAAAAATTTTTTTTAAGTATATTAAAAAAAAAAAGAACATGCCAGTGTAGTTAGGCCAGTAGTTTATTAAGAAAATGAGAGAAGAGAATAGAAATGGGGGGAAATAACAGGATGCGGGTTCCCAGGTATACTTGCAGGCTCTCCAGGCAGAGAAGGGGTGATTTAGCCTCTGTGCTTGCTTTTTAGACCATCAATTATTCCTCCCCTTGTTAATATTTGGGGGAGGGGTCCCAACTGTTTACTGTTTTGTTATCCCACCCATTAATTCCCCCAGACGACCCAATGATAAGGCCTCTTGAGAATATCTGGGGATTTTCCTTGATCCTGGATGAAATCTCATTCTAAAAGGAGGATTCTTGTGGGATTCTTCCAGCAGCCTTCTGGTGGGGTCTTTCCCTCAGGGGATTTCCAGGTGGAATTCCATGGCCAGATTTTAGATTTGTGTTTTCATTCCCTAAACTAGCTTGCCTCACCTCCCCCCTCAGATGGTTTACACCCTTATTCTTAAGGGAGACTGAAGGATGATGGTCATTCTTCTGTAATTACTTTCTGCTGGTTAGGGGCAGTAGGGCCCACCTGACAAGGTGTAAAACTCTCTTGCTACTCTGTCCCGGTGGAGGTAGACGTGGGGGTAGACGAATCTGTCACCATGGGGTGACATGAGCTGAATGAAATCTCTGTATGGCTAACAAGGCGTTGATTTTGAAAGAAATAAACTTAATTAGAATTTTGAAGATATGTGGTCCCACTAATTGGATACTAGACCTCAAGAATAGGAATGGCCAGGTGCCTCCAAAGCCCGCATCCTCCTAAAGTTGATGGGAAGCAGCATTCTTTCATGAGTTCTTTTATGGTATTGGTTAACTCTAGGGAAGAGATTGTGGTAAAACTGCTGGGTTTGGGTATAAACTGCCAACCCCAGTTCCCACAGCAGTGGTTATGCTTAGGACAGCTAGGAGAAGTATGGGGAGGCACTGCCCTAGACATAAACTCACAAAGACAGTATAGGCAACAACAAGACAAGCATATAGCAAACAAAATAAAGACAGTACTGAAGAGAGCCATTCCTTTATTTTACAGGAATGCTCATTAACTACTTAGAAAGTGAATTAAGTTTACCAGGGTTTTTAACATGTTCAATATCCCTCTGCATATGATCTAGAATAGAAAAGATAGCAGCATAATCATCAGGCATATATCTAGAATAGAAGAGATATAGGGATAGTACTTAATACTAATTAATGCACTAATCAGTGCATACGTTTCTCTTTGAGCTGAAATTAATAGATCTAAGCTACAGGTTTGCAATACCATACATGTTATCTCTCCATGGGAGCAGGCCATGATGCCAGTTTTGTTGGTTTAAGTTCTACTCAGAGTACTCTGGTAATTGTTGCTCCATTTGGTATGCCTTTCACACAGCCAGCAAGCTGCAGCACAGTCAATCCTAGAGAGAGACTAGAAAGGTAGGCTCCACTGTTTCACTGGCCTGGTGAAACATAGCCAGTGGGCAATGTCCATTATACAGCTGGCCATATCCAGCTATTGCTGACTGCGGCAGGAGTCAGACACTGCAACATACTCTCCATCCACTTCAGGAGCATAACCAGAGATGTAGATACTTTTATTGTGTTAGGGGTCAGTCACCAACCTAGTCAATAACTCGAATGAAGAGGCAAAATGCAGTGTATTGAAGGCGTGGTTTGAATGTATAAGAGAGTTTGATGATACTGGTCTATCTCTTAATCTTTATATACTTTCTAAACACCTCCAATGCAATGTATAACATATCAAATGAACTTAACTTTTTACTTTTACACCTTTACTATGATTATATTAACTAACAGGTATTTTAGTTTAGCAGTACAGGAAAAACGACTTTCTTCATTATTTTATGAAAACCTAAGATTCCCAATGGAATCAAGATTATCTTTCCTTACCACTACTTGAATATGCAGATTGAGGTGGCCTCCGACAGGGCCCCTGTTATAAAGTTACTTTTAGTTATTAATATCAATTTAGGTTTCTAATTAATACTAGCTTCCTGGAATTAGCCATTTAAATGCTTCAGTTTAGAAGATGCTTTCACAAACTCCTTATAATTAACCATAACCACATAGACTAATTACCTTACATTTAAATAAAGCTTATTAAATTACAATTACCAACCAATGAAATTTACTTTATGCTTTTAAGAGAAGGCAGACCTACATTTCTTTCTTTAACTTAATTTCATTAGACATGAACTTACAACTTTCATCACCTTAAAGATTAATACATATAATGTTAATTTATTTACTGGTATTCTAGGGAGATAACTCCTAAGCTAAATAAAATTGAAACTGTGAATAATCTTAAAAGCATACTGACTGGTAGATTCTAGAGTGATTATAATTGTTTAATTTGTTTTAAAAGAATTTTCTATAGCTTTCAAGGACTTTTTCTTTACTTATTAAAATTTGGTAATAGGATTATTAAACACCCTTATTTTAAGGCTGTTAAAAAGTTTAAATTGGGTAATTATAGGACAAACTATGATTTTAAATTCCCCAGCCTAGAAGGTAGAGTTTTAATCTGTTACACCTCGTCCTTCCCCCACAGCTCTTGCAAAGAGAAGGCCTTGGGGAACTGTGCAGGTTAAAGAGCTTAGGAAAAACATTTTTCCTTTCCCAATAGTTTCTATATCCAGATTTCTATATGACCTTTCCATCCTGCTCAGCCTAATTTGGGCTCCAGGAATACTTATTCATATGTATCAACACATATTTGATTTTACAATTTGAATAGAACTCTTTTAAGAATTCTATTTGTTAATTTGATATTACCGTCCCGATGTATGAAGATATATACTGAACAAATAAGCAGATACAAATAGAGCTAGACACAAAAACACACAACTCACTGTTACTTATAATATTCCTTTTCTTATAAAATAGGTTTAACTGTAAGATAACACTTCAAAGATCTCTTTGAAGGCTATTTCTAATTCATCTGCACTGTGACCATGCAGTTCTGCATAAGAATTTTGTTCTATAATTATTGGCTTATAACCCAATTGTCCCCAATGCTTTAAAATACAATTTTCCTTAACTTCAGAACTTTTGCTTATTTCCCATCTTGACTTTGGCAGACCTTGGATGAGTAAGACTAATTCCACTATACACTCACTGAGGTCATTGAAGCCTCAGGGAAACTGATTTCTCTCATGAATTGCTGCTTTTCGGAATCCCAACATTCGAGGTGGGAGGCCCCTACTCCTAGTCCTTGGCCGATGGACTGGAAAAGTGGACGTCCAACCCCGAGGGTCTAGAATTTCAGCAGGCAGCAAACACCTGGAGTCGCAAGAGAAGGCAGGGTCACTAATACCAGTGGAGGATAGCAGAGAGGTGTGTCTTAAATTTTCCTTTCCCTGAGCCATGGGGTGGGGGGGAGGCAGAAGTTGTTAAGAAATAACCATAAGCTTGTGGTTAGACTTGAAGTAACCATAAAGAAAGGTAAAGTAGTCGAAGCTTTACCATTACAATCAGTACTTTACCATTACAATAGCTGAAATCTAGGCTAAATCCATCCAGTAAAGCAATTTCAGATATAATTCTGCTATTTTTATAATATAAAGGCATGTATATAATGATCTTAACTTTTAGTTACAGTTTATAGTAAGTTTTTACTTTAAAGCAAATTGGGAACTTTTATTAATTAAGCCACAAGGATTTTATTAGTAACAATTGTGCTAAGTTTTTCTGCTTTTCTAGCAGTTGAACTAATTCCACTTGTGATTTATACATCAAATTCATTTGCAGGACAGTATTGTCATTTAAAGATTTATTTTTAGGTTACCTTTCACTATTATCCAATTTGTAACAGGCGAACCCCAAATTTGATTTCCTAGGCACAAGCAGACTGACAAACACAGATTTAAAAGTTAAATGCAAAGTCAAGCACATATTAAAACAGAAGAATGTTATACCCTTAGCATTTTCTAGGAACTGGGAAGTATTCATTGAATACATTCATTCAATTAATATGAGTGCCTTCTATGTGGCAAGCAATGGTCCAGAGATCATATGCATTTATAGACATGTGTGAACATGGCAGAGGAGAGAAGCCCCTATTCTCAAGGAATCAATTTCCTTTTAATGGAAAGGGACATGATATACAAGTATATTAGTTGCTAAGCCCTAAAGTGAAAAGTGAAGCAGGGAAAGAGGAGGTATCAGGAGCAGATCCTGTAGAGGACCCTGAGTCAGGATTTGTTCTAGGTGTGTTCAAAGAAAAGGCAATAATTCTAGGACTAGAGTGAGCCTAGGGAGAAAGTGGTAAAGAGGAGGTCGGAGAGGTTAGACGTGAAGAAGGACAGATTATGGGACTCTAGCTTTTATTTTGAATGAGAGGAGAAGCCATTGGAGGGTTGTGAGAACTTCAGCCATCTGATTTATCTTTTAAAAGGATCACTCTGGCTGCTACATTGAGAATAGTTTGTAAAGTAATAAGGGTGGGAGCAAGGAGACCAGTTAGAATTTTGAACAGAGCTGTTTGGTGATCAAAGTTGTTGGTGAATTCTGGATTTATTTATAATATAGAGTTGGCAGAATTTGCATATGGATTGGAGGTGAATGTATATAACCCTAGAAACGGAAAGAATTGTGATTTACTGAGATAGGAAAAACCTGGAGAGGAAAAGCTTTGTTTTGGGCAAGCTGGGGAGAGGAATCCCCTAATGCTAGAGTTAGGCTTGACATTCCAATTAGTCATCTGAGAAGAGATGTCAAGAGATGTCAAGTAGGTATTAGTTTTATAAATCTGGAATTAAACGGAGAGATCTTTTTTCATATGGATTTTGCAACCTTTTTACATTTATTGTAATACTTTTAAAATTCATTTTTATTGCTGTTAAAAAAAAAAGGAGTCTTCTTTCATTATGCTTTCTGACTAGTTTTTATGTTTATGTAGGCTATTGACTTTAGCATATTAACTGTACCATGCCAATTTATTGATTTTTTTTTTTTTTTTTTTTTAAAGGAGGTACTAGGGATTGAACCCAGGACCTTATACACGGGAAGCAGGTGATCAACCATTAAGCTACACCTACTCCCCGCATTTTCTTGTTTGTAACAGTTTTTCAATTGATTCACTGATTTCTCATCTCCTTTGACTTCTGTGGGAAATTTTACCAATCTATTCAGTTCTAAGAATTACCACCTTCTTTCATAGCTCCATTTGCCTTCCTCTGCCTGAAATATCAATTATTTCTTGTTTTTTTCCTGTAACTTTCTATTCTTTCTCCCAAACCCAGCTCATGTTTCCCAATTGTGAAACATTTCCTGATTCCTAGTAAAGTTATTTCTCTTCCTATGAGCTTCAGCTGCACCATCTACCTACCTATATTAGAACAATCATTAAGCTTTACAATAATTTTGTATATGTCTGTCAATCTTTTTGGGATATGAATGCTTTAGGGGTAAGAATTGAGTCTTATTTATCTTTATATCCCCACTGTTTAGCTGAATTTGCTACATAATTGTCAGTTACAGGAAAAATGTTTGTTGAATACATGATTGTTCAACTTCTGTACATTAAAAGCTAAAATTTGAAATTGTATATAAAATTTTTCTCCATTTAAGTTTTGCTAACTTCTTGTTATATTTTTGTTCTAGTTTTAAAATTTTCAATTTTGTTATTTGTCTTAGTTTGCCAAAGGCTGCCGATGCAAAGTACTACAAATGGATTGGCTTTTAAAATAGGAATTTTATTTGGGGTAAAAGCTTATAGTTCCAAGGTTGTAAAATAGCCAAATCAAGGTACCATCAGAGATGCTTTTTCACCAAAGTCAGCTACTGGGGATCCTGGCATTCTGCCACGCAGCAACCAGGCATATGGCAGGGCTCATCTCCTGAGCCTTGAACTGCTCTGTGGGCCCAGCCTCTTAGGGGATCCATACTTAAACAATCCTAGAGACCGCTCTCACGTGGCATGATCAAAAATGCGGCACTCCCTTTTCCTGTGCCTGTTTCTCTGTGTCTCCATTTATATCAGACCAAGAAAGAGGGTGGAGACTCAACCTGTCAGGCTTACTGACACAGTCCAATCAAAAGGGTCTCAACCCATGGGAAAGAATTAGTTCAAAAACAGTCTCTCTTTTGGGGATTCATGAAAGAATTTCAATGTGTCACACTATTATTCTCTAAAGTACAATATAATTGTTTCTTGACCTTTTGGCTAATATAAAGTATAGTAAAGTATAATATGTTTCTGTAATTAATCTTCTAACATTTCAGGGCTCATTATTTTGGTAAATTAATTTACAACATAAAAACTCTACTTCTGTCTTTCACAATGCTGAGTGCACAAAGGTACTTGGATTTGTGGGACTTTAAATTTTTTTTCTTTTCTATCTTCTTTTTCTTTTTAAGGGATTTTAAATTTTGAAAGTACTGAATAGTTGAATGTTACAAATTTCTTACAAAGAAGCCCTTTTACTTCTTTATTTAAAAAATGATAATAGCTAATTTATTAAGCATTTCCTATGACCTAGGTATATTCTAAACCCTTTGCAAGTAAGTGCTAACTCCTTTAATCCTTAAAACAGCCATTTCACAGGTGAGGAAACTGAGGCCCACAGAAGCCAGATAACGCTCTCAAGTTCACACAGCTGGTAAGAAATGAAGCCAGAGATCACATATGACCTTATTGATTCTAGGAGCATGCACTCATAACCACAATCCAGACCATGGAAGCAAAAGAAAAATTAATAGCCATATTAGTGTCTATTGTTGTGTAACAATTTATCCCAAAACTTAGTGGATTAAAACAACAAACATCAATTATCTTGGTTTCTGTGGGTCAAGGTAAAGCTTCACTGGGTGCCTCTGGCTCAGGGTCTTTTGTGAGGCTGTCGGCTGGGGCTACTGTCATCTGAAAGCTCAAATGGGGCAGGAGCCACTTCCACAACCGCTCTCCGTGCTCCTGGCAGGCCTCAGCTCCTCACCATGAGGGCCTCTCCATAGGCTTCTGCGGATCCTCTGACATGGCAGCTGGTGGGCCCAGAGCCAGAGTGTGCACAGACAGAAACCACAGTCCTTACTTCCTAATTTGAGAAGGGAAATGCCATCATTGCTATTGTATTAAATCCATTGGAAGCAAATCATTACGTCTGGGCCACACTGAAATTAGATGGTATGATAAAGCTGCTTTTTAAATATGTATTTTATTTTTGGTGTTTTGTTTTTATTTTAGGAGAAAACCCAAAGCTAAGGCACCACTTCCGCCAGCTGAGACCAAATACGTTGATGCTTCTTCAGTTGATGATTTTGTAGAATCTTCAACTTTTATCATGGAACAGAAGGAAAACATGATAGATAAAGACATTGAACTCTCAGTGGTTTTACCTGGCGATATTATCAAATCTACTACTGTTCATGGCAGGTATGCTGAAACAAAGTATCAGGAGCTCTCTTTCTTCTTCCACTATTAAAACTCTGTGTTACCTCTTGATTTTTTCTTTGACAAAATACTTCATTAGTTTAGTTATCTATGAAAAAAAACAAACCCAAGTGCTGAAAAGGTAAATTATTTTCTACAAATATTTTAATATACATGCTATAAATTCTATACCCCTCTGACTCCAGAAACTTAAAACTATTTCATATTTTGTGATTATTGAATACATTTTTTAAAAAAGCACCTTTTCCAGAGGAATGATCAATAGTTATTTTTTTTTAAGATTTATTTTATTTTATTTATTTATTTATTCCCACCTCCTTGTTGTTTGTACTTGCTGTGTCTGTTGTCCTCCTTGTTTCTTTAGGAGGCACTGGGAACTGAACCCAAGACCTCTGATGTGGGAGGAAGACACCTAATCATTTGAACCACCTCTGTTCCCTGCTTTGTTGTGTCTCTCATTATGTTTTTTTTCCTTCTTGTGTCTTTTGTTGCGTCATCTTGTTGTATCAGCCTGCCACGCCTGCCTGTCATGTCAACTCGTGTTCTTTAGGAGGCACCGGGAAACTCTGCTCCCTGCTTTGCTGTGTCTCTCATTATGTTTTTCTTCTTGTGTCTCTTGTTGCATCATCTTGTTGTGTCAGCTTGCTGCACCTGTCTGTCATGCCAGCTCACTGTCTTCTTTAGGAGGCACCGGGAACTGAACTACGGACCTCCCATGTGGTAGGTGGGAGCTCAGTTGCTTGAGTGGCATCCACTTCTCCATCAGTTATTTTTTAATTTTGTAAATCAGACTTCCAAAACAAGCCAGTGACCTGCAAGAAAACCCTTTCCTTTCTTTCCCAAATTGTTCTTTCCATTTTTTAGCTGTTTCTTTAGATTTTATTTTGCAGAAGTTACTAATCACTCTTACAATGTAATACTCTTGTTTATCAAAACAGATAACTGTAAAAGAAGCAGGGTTGTTTTTTTTAGGTCATTAACTGATTTGATGAATTTAGCAAAAATGTGAATGAGTTAAATAGAAATGTAAGATCATACTTTAACCCATCAATACATGAAGAAGTGATTTAGCATCCTAATATTTTTAATACCTGCATAAAAATTGGAAAAATGGGATAAAGCCAAGTGGAATTTTCCATTTCATTTTGTAGTGGAAAGTTACATGAATTGTATACTTGGTTTTGTTCCACCTTTCACCTTCAGCTGCCTGTTTGTTATCTGAAGTCCCATTTTAGAAATTTAAGCTGTTTTGACCTTAGTATATTGTGTGTGTGTGTGTGTTTGTATAACAAAAGAATATAAGCTGTGTATTGGGTAGTGCATTCTTACAATCTGGTTTTGTCTAGAAGAAACTCACTTAACCTTAATTTTAAGATTTATGTCAAAATTATGTATAACTTTGTAAATTACTGAAAGTAGATGGAAAGTTTGGCTTTCAGTGAGTAATACATAGTATTAGTATTAAATTCTCATTAAATCTAACTTGCATTTTGCCATTCCTTTTGTATCGATAATCAATTTAGAGATCACACATTGAACGCAGTTTACGAGGTTGAGAGACCTTTGATGCTCTTTGCTTGCTCCTACCTAATACGTAGACAGTCACTGGAGTTGGGCCTCTTCTGGGTGAGGAAGGCCAACTCAGGCCATCATCTTCAATTCTTGAAATAATGCCTTTACGCTGGTTTTCAAATAACAGTGATGAAGATGGATAGGGGTTGGTGGGTAATAAAGGCATTTCCTCTTATTTCCCTTGAATTCAAAGCAAGAAGAAGAAAAAAAAGTCGTATTTTTCCTAGTTTCGCACTGATGTTTACAGGTGACAATGGTTGCATCACCAGTACTCCTCAAAATTTCAGTCAGCTGTTTATATTAGGTTCCTCTCTTTGCTCTCAGCTTTCTGGATTCTTTGAATTTTTTTTCTTTTTTCAGTCTCATGACTTAAAAGTTTTTAAATCATTTATAATGATTAACCATGTTAAATAATCATGGTTTTCCTCTCTCTACCCTGTCATCTATCATAATTATTTTAGACCCTTCCACACACCACCTGAGCTAAGTTTTCCTCCCTTTTCTTACCTCTGGGAACCTATATCAGAGTTCAACTTCCCCTGTCCATCAGATGGTGGAAAATCATCACTCTAAAACTGTCCCATTACTTAGATCTTAGAGTTCCCCCTTTGCACACAAACTTTTTAATGTCTACCATATCCACATTCTTTCTCTTAATTGAATTTGTTCTTCCCCTTGTTATTAATTCTAATTACTTGATACCTGTTCTTTAGGTTGCTGCATTTTCCCTCATAACTATCTTGGATTCTGCATTTGTCATTTTTATTACATTTGTACTTACAAGGACACTAGATTTTTTTCATCCTCTTGACCTTCTAGCTTGTTTTCTTCTCCTATCCCTAAACCTAAGTAATTTTCCATTAATCAGTTTTTTGTTCCCAGGCTGACAACCATTGTTGAATTGCTCCAGTCTCCTTATCTATAAAGTTATATTACAACAGAATTGTTGTTAGGATTAAATAAAATACCATATATTGCTAGGATTAAATGAAGTACTATCAGTGCCTGGCACATGTTGGTTTCCTCCATTTTTTGTTGGGAACTGCTGGCCCTAACCCTGAGGTTTCTCCATTTTATCCTCCACCCTCATATAAATCTGTCTGAGGCACTTCTCTCTTTGTAGCACTACATTTGGTAGAAGATTGCTGGGGTAGCAATTCAGTACCAAAGTTAGGAAGTCCAAACTACTGAGCCTGCAGATTGGGGTGACCAATTTTCTTCTCTTCTTAAACTACGTAGGCTTTTCCTTCTTACTCCCCTAAGTATATCTTAAGCTTCAGCACATGAATCTTTGCCCTTTTACAGATACTCGACTTATTTTCACCTCCACACCTTTATGAAAGATATTCCACCTGGAGTGCCTTATCACCCACATTTTCTCCATTTAGCTTACATGGCTCAAAATAACTCTTTATACCCAAAGCCTCCCTGATCACCTAAAATCAACTATTTTCTCTCTCTTCCTAATACTTTTAGAACTTTATACCACTTTCAGTTATTATATACACTCCTATGCTGTAATTTATATGTATGTCTTATCATCTTGAATAAACCAGAAGATCCATGAGGACATAATCATAACTTTTTAAAATAGTGCTTAACACAGTTTCTTGCAATGTAGGATACATTTAATAAATTCATTAAATATTCCTTAAACTCTTAGAAGCAGACAGACCACACTTAAATGGTGTGCTTTGAGGAGGCATCTGAAATGAGCTCTAGGGCTGTCCTAGTATCTTTTTAATAAAGATATTTTCTCTAGGTAGACTGCAAGGTAAGAATGTCCAAAGTGAGAATACCCCAAACAAATTCTGATTATGTTTAAAATTTTGCTTAGGATTGAAGAATTTTTCTGAAAGCAGAATTTGTTTGATACCCATAATTTTACTAGGGTTTGATTTAAGGACTTTGTTTCATCCAGTAATGACTCAGTTTCTTTTCTTTTTTTTTTTTCATAGTAAATATGTTTATGGTGGTGTGTGATTAAGAATGTCTAAGGGGAGGCAGATGTGGCTCAAATGATTGGGCGTCCATCTCCCATATGGAGGGACCTGGGTTTGATCCCCGGGACCTCCTGGTAAAAAAAGAAAAAAAGGATGTCTTAGGAGTGTGATTTGGGCTAGAGTGTGGCAGCTACTGCTGGCTCATTGTTTCAAAACACAAAACAGAACCAAATAGTGTTTAATGATAAGAAAAAGAAATGTTCAAATAGAAAAATATATTCTATTTCTGAAAAAAATGTTAGCTACTTTAAAGACTCAGTAAAAGAGGTCACTATGACTGTGTTAACATAAATTGGCTTTGTTACTATAAAAGGAATAGGAAAAATTTCAACAGAATGATGTAAGAATTTGGTGGAGAACTAGGGAAGGGTAAGTTTAAATAAGTCTAAGTACATGGGTTTTCTTAGATAAATTAAGAGTTCCATATATCACTGTGAAGGGTCTCTAATATAATTTTTGAGATCATCTTCTCTGAATTTGTCTAAATAGTCCTTGTTTATTGTATTTATTTTGACTTTGTAGAATAGTATCAATACTAGACAAATAAATATGTATAAAACATAATATGCTTTACTTAACTTTTTAGAAATATATAAAACATATTTTGGGAGAAATTTCTAGAAAGTTCCCCCTCCATCTTATACGGCTTATGCAGAGGTGAGCCCAGAATGTGCCATTTATGAGAGTGTGTGCACACAGTGTCATCTTCAGAAGAATGCACTTGTTTATTATGATTTTCACCAGCCAGTTTACTCAGATTAGGGAACAGATTAGGGAATTAGGAGGAGATAAAGGACTTTATGCCTGAGGAAAAACTGAAAATTTATCCTGAATTAGACTGGTAGCCTGTTTCTGGCTCAGTGCTGCTGCCTCCTTAAGGAGTGAAAGTCACCCTTTCTCTGCCCTCTTGTCTTTGAGAACCCTTGCTTACAGTGAGGGCAGGTGTGGGACCAAATCTGAAAAGTCTTAAACTTATTTCTATGTATCCTGATATCATGGATTACTGGTAGTACAGGCATATAGGCCTATGTGCACATACACAATGCATGCACTGATAAACTGTCTTTCTCACAGGGCAGAGTAGCTCTTTGCTTTACTTTAAAGTGAGTATTAAAAGATATTTCTGTTAAAGATAGGCTACCTTGGGGCTGTTCTCATCAGAAAATTTCACACTATGCAAAACTATAAGTGGTGGTTGGAATAAGTTAATTTTTAATGAAAATGAGTTTATATCCTAAACTGTTATATACACTACAGAGAATAAGGAAAATATGTAGGTAGGTTTGTGTATCACTCTAGTTCAATGTCTCAATAAATATTAGTTCCTTCTTCTTTTCTATTCCTCTGGGATACACTTTAAGTAAAGTCTTTAATTTGGCAAATTTGCTAAAAGATTGACACTAAATTTCTTTGTCAGCCTATAGTGAGAACATTCTATGGCTTTACCAGCACACTCTCTCCTGCAAGAGGGAGAAATCGAATCAATACCATTTAGAGCAGAGAAGAATGTTTCTCTATTTCATGCTCTTCTCATAAATAATAATTTGTTTTGATTTGAACACATTTGAGAGTGCCGTGAATGAAAACACAAATAAAGAATGCACAGAACTAGAAGTTAAAGTTCCAGGCCCTAAATTTGCTCCATAACTAGCTGAGTGCTCTCAAGCAAGTCATCTTACCTCTCTGAGCCTTATCTGTAAAATGACCCACAGGCATGTTGCACGTGATTTGTGGCCTGATTTGCCTGGTCAGATAGCATTAGTTTACAGCAGAGTTGAGGGTAAGTCCTCTGTTTTGACAGGCACTGGGTAGGCGAGAGAACTAATGAGCATTTTATATGGAGCACACTGCCACCTACTGGAAAAAAGTAGACTGAAAAATGATAAGATAATACAGGACCAATGTGGTTTATTTTTGTTAAAAAAAACAAAAATGAAACAAACAGTAACACAGCAGTAGGGATCTCAGAAGAATTTCAGAAAGCTCACATCATACAAATATTTATTGAAAAGTGTTGTATGATGAGAAATGTGTGCATATGTATATAAAATAGACAATATGCTTTCTATATATAATGCTGAGAATCAGTTACCTGCTACACAAGAATGCTTAAATTTCAGCTGTAACTGCTTTTAAAAAGTTGGGATTTAGACTTACAATGAATGTAAGTGTAACAGTCCTGATGAGGTTTTAATTGATGGAGTTGCAAAATCTGCCCACCACAGCACTGAGCTGGGAGTCAGCAGTCTCTGTTGACTAGCTCCTAGCCTGCTTGGGGAAGGGTGGCGGGGAACTTAAAGTTGCCCCCTTTGTGTTGTTCCTGGGAGTTCTGCCCTCTTCCCTGTCTTCTCCTGGCATCTACATTTTATAGCAACGGCCCTTGTTATTATTATTATTATTATTATTTTATTAGAGAAGTTGTAGGTTTATAGAAAAATCACATAGAAAGTACGGAGTTCCCATATACTGCTCTCCCCACCCCCAGGCAGTTTATTCTATTATTAACACTTTACCATTAGTGTGATACTTTTATTATGATTGATGAAACCATATTTTTATAACTATACTATTAAACATAGTCCATAATTTACATTAGGGTTAACTGCTGTGTTGTACAGTTCTAAGGATTTTTAAAATTTATATTCTGGTAACATGTATACAACCTAAAATTTCCCATTTAATCACTTTTATATATAAGATATAGTGTGTTAAATTCACAATGTTGTACTACCATCAACACCATCCATTACGAAAATGGATTTTCCATAATCCCAAACAGAAACTGTGTACCAATTCAGCATTAACTCTCCATTCCCTACCCCTACCCAGACCCCTGGTAAAACCTGTATTGTAGTTTCTGACTCTATGAATTTCCACATGCTACTTATTTTATATCAGTAAATTCATATAATATTTGTCCTTTTGTTTCTGGCTTATTTCACTCAATATAATGTCTTCAGGGTTCATCCATGTTGTAGCATGTATCAAAACTTCATTCCTTTTTAGAATAAGATTCTAGTGTATGAATATACCACATTTTGTTTATTCATTCATCTGTTAATTTTAATTTAAAAAGTTTTATGTGTACAAACACTGTAATTGTACATGGTAGGAAGTTTGAAAATATAGATAAGCAAAAAAATAATATTATGCAAGCAGGTTACAATTATTAACATCTTGATATATAACCTTTTAAATACAAACATACACAAATTTGTATGTATATTACCCTTATGTGCACTTTTCCATTAATGATATGGCATCATATTGTACATTCTCTTTTATATAACTGTTTTTTTGTTGTTGTTGTTGCTGTTTTTGTTTTTGTTTTTTTTGAGGTACTGGGGCTGGGGGTTGAACCCGGGACCTCTTATGCGGGAAGCCAGAACTCAACCACTGAGCCACATTGGCTCCCCTGAGTTCATGTTTTCATCCATTTACTTGTTTGTTTCTTTTGTTTTTAGGAGGCACTGGAGACCAAACCCGTGACCTCCCATGTGGGAGGCAGGTGCTCAACAACTGGAGCCACATCCGCTCTCATTATAACAGTTTTATTGAGATATGTTCACATACCATATAATCCATCTAAAGTGTATAATCAATGGCTTTTAGTATAGTCATAGTGTTGTATATTCATTACCACAAAACTTTTTAGAACAATTTCATTACTCCAAAAAGAAAATCTCCATACCCCTTAGCAATCACCTCTCAATTCCTCTGTCCTTCACCAGCCCTACATAACCACTAATCTAATACCATCTTTATTAATTGATTTATGTGTACTTTTATATAAATGGAATCATACAATATGTAGTACTTTGTGTCTGGTTTCTTTTACTTAGCATAATTTTTTTTGCCTGATATTAACATCTTATATCATTAACATATATTTGTTCCGTTTCAAAGAAAAACAGTTTTATATATGCAATATTACCCATATTCATATTTCACATGAGGTTTCACTCTGCTATACCATCCCATGTTAACATTTTTAAGCTTTCCTTCTAGTTATATACATGACCTTAGACTTTCTTTCAACCACTGTCATATCCATCTTATAGCACTGCTGGTTACATATACTATGATGTGCATTCACTTTTTCTATTCATTTCAAAGATTAACAAACAGCCTTTTTACCAATTCTGCACAGTTTAACCCTCAGCTTTCCATTCTCTAACCTCATTCTATTTTCTGGTGACCTATATTCTAGTTATTAACTCTGTGAATTTACATAGTATATTTAGTTCATAATAGTGCAGTCATACAGTATTTGTCCTTTTGTGTCTGGCTTGCTTCATTCAACATTATGTCCTCCAGGTTCATCCATGTTGTCAAATGCTTCACGACTTCTTTTCTTCTTACAGCTGCATAATATTCCAGATTGTATGTATACACCACAGTTTGTCTATCCATTCATCAGTTGATGAACATCTGGGTTGTTTCCATATTTTGGCAATTGTGAATAATGCTACTATGAACATCGGTATGCAGATGTCTGTTCGTATCACTATTCTCCGTTCTTCTTGGTATATACCTAGTAATGGTATTGCAGTGTCACATGGCAGATCTATATTCAACTTCTTTAGGAACCACCAAATAGTCCTCCACAATGGCTGTACCATTCTCCATCCCACCAACAGTGAATAAGCATTCCTATCTCTCCACATCCTCTCCAACACTTGCAGTTTTCTCTCTTTTTAATAATGCCCATTCTAATAGGTGTAAAATATCTCATTGTAGCTTTGACTTGCATTTCCCTAATTGCTAGTGATATTGAACATTTTTTCATGTGTTTTTTTCTCAATTTGTATTTCTTCTTTGGACAAATGTCTGTTTATGTCTTTTGCCCATTTTTTAATAGGGTCATTTTTCTTCTTGAGTTGTGGCATCTCTTTATATATCATGGGTATTAAACCCATATCAGATATGTGATTTCTAAATATTTTCTCCCATTGAGTTGGCTGCCTTTTCACCCTTTTGACAAAGTCCTCTGAGATGCAAGAGTGTTTAATTTTAAGGAGGTCCCATTTATATATTTTTTCTTTTATTGCTCATGCTTTCAGTATAAGATCCAAGTAACCACCACCTAACACAAGATCTTGAAGGTGCTTCCCTACATTATCTTCTAGTAGTTTTTTGGTCCTGGCTTTTAAATTTAGGTCTTTGATCTGTTTTGAATTGATTTACTTGTATAGGGAGTGGGATAGGGGTTATCTTTCATTCTTTCAGTTATGGATATCCAGTTCTTCCAGCACCATTTGTTGAAGAGACTGTTTTGTCCCAGTAATGTGGACTTGGTAGGTTTGTCAAAAACCAGTTGGCCATAAAGGTAAGGGTTTTTTCCTGTATTCTCACTTCAATTCCACTGAACAATGTGTCTATCTTTATGCCTATACCATGCTGTTTTGACCACTGTATCTCTGTAATATGTTTTAAGGTCAGGAACTGGGTGTCCTCCCACATCGTTCGTCTTTTTTAGAATGTTTTGGCTATTCAGGTACCCTTTCCCTTCCAAATGAATTTGGTAATTGCCTTTTCTATTTCTCTAAAGTAGGCTGTTGGAATTTTGATTGGTATTACATTGAATCTATAAATCAGTTTGGGTAGGATTGACATCTTCATGATATTTAATCTTCCAATGCATGAACATTTAATTTTGAAGATTTATTGGAAACATAAGAAGTACTATATTGTGTACTGAGGCCTCTTTTCCTGGTACAATCCCTGTTTGCACTTATTATCCTGGAGTAATTACTAATAGTGCTCCCATTTACTCTCAGGTGTCCCATATTGTATGATAAATTAAGTAATCACTATATTGGTAAGTGACTTTGTTTAAATACCTAAAGGTAGCTGTTGGACAACTTGCTGACTTGAAAGCTCTTTAGTGAACCATGACCTACATTTTTGCTACCCAATTGGAGTTTTAAAACACAGAAATGGAAATCTTGTCCTACCTAGCAGCTAGTGAAACCAGACAAGATTACCCCTAAGGTAGGCACAAATACAGAGAGGATCACCAGAGAACTCAGAAATGATTTAATTATGTCACCAATCTAGGAAGTAAAACTGCAGCTGATAGCTGTATCCTGTTCCAAACTATCTGTCCTATTCTGAATCCTGACTCATAGTACCATGAGGTGAAAATGTAGCTGAAGATACTAATGTAGCTGGAGATTCTAATCCTGACTGCTTCTCTAATTCTGTATATGTGCAACATAATCTAGTTGCATAACCTTTCTAACATCCGTTTTTCTTTTGTTTTGTTTTGTTTTTTCATTTATAACATGGTAGTAGCTTTTGGGGGTGGTTGTAGGCTAAACTGAGATAATAGATATGAAAGTAATACAAGGGATTGTAATTGATTTCTAAAAGGAAGTGGGAAATCTCATAGGGATTTATTATTGAAGAGTTTTTGTTGTTGTTGTTTTATCTCTGCCCTCCAAGAAATCAGTATCTTAAAAGAGAAAAAAAAAATAGTAATTATTATCAATGCAAAGCAGGCTCTGTTAAATAATATAGTAAACAAAAATTCAAAGTGCTGTGGAATTATAGAGGAAGAAGATACTAATTCTCATTTGAATGAGGAAGTGATGATCAAGTTAAGCCAATTCTTTTCAACTTTCACTTATTTACCTCAGGTTTCAGGCAGACTGCAGGCATGTGCTCCTCTCTTTCCAAATAGGAAGACAAGCATCCTTCCTGGGGAGATCCTGTGGTTGAATCTGCTATCTAACTGCTGTCAGGTGTATCAGTTCAGGATAATTATCCCCAAGCCAAAGCTGTTGTCTTTGGCAGAAGTAATTTGACATCCAGATGGATAATTCTAAATCACTATATTTAAGAGATGATTCACATTTTCTGTGGGTGCAATTGTGACTACCTAATCTGGCAGCAGCCCATTGGATGCAGGGTCTACCTAACAGTTAATGTTCAACTTTTATAGTATTATGGTTTCTTTATAGGAGAGCTTGACAATCAATAATTCCCACCCTCAAAACCTCATAGCTCGGGATCACCTCTCCCATGTTTTTAGCGCTGAATGCTGTGGCTTGAATGAAATATTTCATGCTTTTGAGCTGGTCTGAGGCTGTTTTGTTTTGGATGTACTCTTTTGTCCACCACAAACTCTATGCAGGAGTTCCTTGGCAGTCACTGGACCTCCAAATCAAGAATTCTTGCAGGATGATAACACCAAAATAATATCTACAGCCTGGGCCTTTCCCCTGAACCCTGACTTCAATAGCCAACTGCCTACTCCACTTGGATGTCTTATAGAGATCTCAAATTTAATTTATTCAAACTTGACTCAAAATTTTCTCCCCAAAGCTGTGCTTCCCTCAGTCTTCTCCATCTTAGTAAATTTCAACATCCTCTTCCCATTTGCTCAATTAGAAAAATCTAGCTTTAACTCCTCTTTCTCCCACATAGGTAAACCTCCTATTGGCACATTCTATCACATCCATACAAAATACATCTAGAATCTAGTCTAAGTCACCGTGATCTCCTACCTAAAGCTTTGGAAAAGACTTCTGTTTCCCAGCTTCTTCCAATGGTACATTCCCCCAGGCTATTCTGAATATAACCATAGACTAAAATGTTAAAGAGATCACATCACTCCTCCCCAGCACTCTTCATTGGCCTTTAACTCACTCAGTAAAATTGCCAAGTCTTCATAAATTCTGTTAAGTCATTACAAGTACAAGATTAGACAGCTTTTCTACCCCTGTGCCCCTCCTCACCCCCCACCCCACTGTTTTGATTTCCTGCCTACTGTTTCATCTTGGCAGACCGGCCTTTGTGTTTTTCTTTACAAGGGCAGGGCACACTCCTGCCTCAGGGTCTTTCACTTGTTAACTCTACCTAGGATTCTCTTCCCCAGATATCCCATTCTTTTATTTTTATTTTTATTTTTTATTTTATTTCATTTTTTAAAAGAGGTACTGGAGATTGAACCCAGGACCTCATACGTGGGAGACAGGTGCGCAACCACTGAGATACACCACTCTCTGATATCCCATTTTAATGTCACCTTTCAGTTAGGACATTCCCTAACCTCCTTCTTTATCTTATTTTTCATCATGGAATTTATCACATTCTGAGATACTATATATTCGAGGTGTGTAATTGTCATCTTCTCTCTGCCTCTAATGTTTCTGTCTTCAGCAAGCATCAGAATCACCTGGAGAGCAGATTGCTGTACCTCATCCCTAGAGTTTCTGATTCAATGGTCTGGGCTGGGGCTTGAGAACTTGCATTTCTAACAAGTTGTCAGAAGGTGTTGAGGCTGCTCCTCCAGGAACTACACTTTCAGAATAAATGATCTAGAACTACTCTGTCCAAAAGTAGCCACTCACCACATGTGCCTACTGAGCACTTGAAATACATTGAGCTAGTGGACTGAAGGATTTTTTTTTTTTATTTCATTTTAATTCAGTTTAGTCACATGTATCAAGTAGCTATTGTATTGGACAACACAAAAGTAGAATATTACCATCATTGCATAAAGTTTTATTAGACAACGCTACTATAGAACATAAACTACATAAAGATGGGTTTTTTTTCCTGCTGTTACATCTTCATGTTTATGTATTTGGTCCATCTGGAGCCTACTTTATTATAAGGAATAAGGTATATACTCAACTTTTATTTTTTCTTCAGATGGCTAGTCAGTTTTCCACTACCACTTAACGAAAATAAATTCTTTTCATACAAATTTGAAATAGCATATGCAGTATTATAATAAACCCTATGTCTATTTGTGTCTATTATAGAACTTTCTAGTCTGTGTTCATCTGGGAATAAGAATATCTTTAAAACTATATCGGCTTCTGGGAATGAGAGAATAAAATCATAAAGAGGTTCTATGATTTTCATTTGCCTTTCAGAAGGGCTTTTTATTAGAATACGTTTAGGCAGCATCAAGTTCAAGGATCATGATATAGCTGTAGCAGCATGTAACCTTTTATTTATTTATTCTTGCCATAAAATCTGGTACAGGTAAAGATTATAGTATGACCAAATTAATTAAATTAGCCATTATTATAATATCCTTGGCCCATTTTCCACCTACTTATTAGGTTAGAAATTTGATGTATCACATATAATTCATTATGGTGTATCAGAATGAGAAATATGCATTTTAAAAAAGGATTAAATTGTTTTTATCTTTTAAAAATGGAAAATAAGTTTTCCTTAAATGTTTGTGTGTGCATAGGAAGAGAAAATGTGATGGCACAAAAATGGGTGTTAATTAATCAAAATCAAAAGTTTAATTGTTTTTGTCTTGTTGCTTTTATTATGTACTTCTGGCAGAGATTTTAAAGAACCATATATTTAAGAAGTAAAAGATGTTTGAAGTGTAAGCTTAAGTATTTTTATATTTACTACTTGGCACATTTGTATATAGAAAGAAAGCAAAGAGAAACATCATAATCTTCATATGTTGTCCATTACTCATTGACAAGAATGGACAGCTATACATTTTTTTTGGCAGGAAAACTTCTCTATTTTTCCAACTTACTTGTATTTTATAATTACATTGTATTTACCTAGACATTACCTAATCCCTCAACTTTATTTACTAAAATACCATTTCTAAATCTAGAATTTTTATGTAGTATCAAATTGCTTGCATAGAATACTATATTGCCAAAAAATATACTTCAGTGAGACCATTATGCTAGTCTCTCTCTATGAAACTTGGAATGTACTTTCCAAGGCCTCAAATTGGGATTTATAGACAAATTTATGTATAAACATTCTATTTAGCTCAATTAGAAGGACATAAAATTACTAGATATTGTGCAAGCATCTAATAAATGCATAAAGGAAATATTCTAAGGACTGAAATATATTCTAGAGAACATTTTTTACTCATACCTTAGAGTCTTTGTTTTATTTATTTATCTATTTATCTATCTTGATAAGTGTTTAATATAGTGCTACTTGTATGTGGGGGAGCAAAAAGGTGGTGAGGGTACCATTAAGAAACATACCTCTTTAGAGAGATTGGAGTGGCAACAACTTCAGAAGGCAAAAGTGAGGTACGCGGTTATAACACAGGATGGTTTGACAGTTTATGTGAAGCGTTGTTTGACCTCCATCCCACACAATGTCAGACAACTAACCCTTCTCCACTCCTGAAGAAACTTCCTTTTCTGGAAAAAATGAACCAGGGAGGCTCTAGACTTGGGAACTCCACTTAGGAGTTTTTAATAAGTATGAAAACATGTATTAAAAATTGCTTAGAAAATAACATTAACTTACTGTAAGTGTATATGAGATTAAGGAAAGAGGTGAATCCTTTAAAGGGATTGCTTCATAGAGAGAGCCTTGGGAGTCTACTTGCTCTATAGCTAAAGGTCAGAGCTAGAAACAGAGAAAATTGGGAGGTGAAAGCCCTTACCATCCCTGGACCAGTAGCATCACTATCACCTGGGGACTTGTTTGGAGACCTACTGAAGTAGAAACTCCTGGAATGGGGCCCAGCAAGCTGTGTTTTAACAAGACTCCAAGATGATTATGATTTACATGCGAGTTTGAGAACCACTGCCTTAGTCAGCCTCCTCTCAGCTGGAGGGGCTGAACTCTTCCCTGGCAATTCAATTGTAACCAGTTTCTGAACACAAACTGTGGAAGAGGAAGATATTAGTAACCCCAAACCACAATACAATGAAGTCTCCAATTATTTTTAGTTTCATAAATCTAGTGACTTTCTCCAATAATTACTCTGTCTACAGGGGAGTTGTTTGGGGATGAGGCAAGTAATGAGGTTGACTCAAATTTCATGAAAATTTTTTTTGTATACTGAATGGTGGGATTCCTGGCCTCATTTCCCTTTCAAGTTCCTGCAAGCTGGTAGCCAGTTCCATATGTCCAGTCAAAAACCAGAGAATTGTTTTACTGACATTTACATTTCCCCATTTAAAAAACTGGCTGGCCACCTGATTACTTAAAGTGAAGCCCACCAGCCTACATCTTCATCTATGAAAATAGGACTTACAGTGATTTAATTTCTTAAATATGAATTGTCAGCTTAGGACAACTAGACATTTGAGGAAAGCACTGATGAAAATATCTTCTAGCATATTCAAGAATATATAAACAAATGAGAGTGGCTATGTTCCAATAAGACTATTTACAAATCAGGATGTGGGCCCAGTTTGATCCACAGGTTGTAATTTTCTGACTTTTGGTCTAGTCCACTCAGCATAGTATTAGATCTGTGGGAGCAGGTATGCCATGTCACTTGCACTATAGTTCTAATGCCTAGAAAATATTAAATATTGTTTTAATGATTTAAGATATTTGTACAACATTCTTCCTTCTAAAGCCAAAAGGGTTTTTTGTTGTTTTTGCTCTTGTTGTTGAAGTGCTTTACTCTTATTTGAACTTTGGAATATAACTTATTCATAAGCTAAAGACTACCAGAATTCCAAATAATATTGTAAAGCGAATCCTGCTAGACTTACTGATCATTCTTAGGTAAAGACTTCTCCTCCTGAAATTCATAATATGAAGATAAATTTGGCAGATAAAAACATATGGTTAATTGTTGAACCACCACTAGGAATTAAGCTCTGTTGAATTTTAGAATTCTACCCAGGGATTTTTAACTATTATAAATTTTGTCTGCTTAAATATCTTGTAGTTAGATTTTGAACCTGTTCTCATAAATACTATCATGTAGCCTTGTTTATTCTATTGAAGACATGAGTACTCTAAGAAGTATCCTCAAAACAATAACATCAACAGAGAGTGAAATTGTTTTATGGACCCTTATGACCACCATTACTCTTCTTTTACAGCAAACCTATGATGGATTTGTTAATATTTCTCTGTGCACAGTATCACTTAAATCCATCAAGTTACACAATTGATCTGCTGTCAACTGAAAAGAACCCTGTTCAATTTAAGCCAAACACACCAATAGGAATGTTGGAAGTAGAGAAGGTAATTTTAAAGCCAAAAATTTTGGATAAGAAAAAACCTATACCTATAATACCAGAGGTAAGAATTTCATTAAAGATTTTAATGTCATAGAGTTAAAAGATTAAGTTGGTTTTTCACTAGTTGTCTGCAGTTCATTTTAAATGAAATAAAGAATTTTCCTTGTCAAATTTGTTGCAAATATGGCTATAATGTTTTCCTAGGCGTCTTTCCTTAGGATGCATTTGGTTATTGATCCTTAGATTAGCTAGAACTTAGGAAATACTTTAGATTTTAGATGACCTAAGGTGAACACTATCAGAGACTGTATCCGAGACTATCATGAATTACCTCTATTTTAAGTGACTTTTGGAAGAGCATTTTATAGTGAAACGTTTTAGAAGCTTTTAATGAAAGTTCATTTAAGAATTTATTAAAGTAAGTTTTTGGCTTCTCTATACTCAGTAAGATGTAGCTGTAATTTACTAACTTCTAAATTATTAATTTTAGATACACAATGGTGTATGAATTTTTAGCAAAAATTTTTAACCCCAATGATTGTAATATCATTAGTTCTTTTTTCTATAAAATTGCTCTGATCTAGAGACCTTAGGGTTAGAAGTATATGGGTTTCAGGAAATGTTTTTTAATTTTAACAATATCACCCATTTTAACCTTATAAAATATATAAACGTTTGTCTAATAAATGGCTTGTTCATTAACATATGATTTTAGTGCATATATTTATCCACATTTTCTTTATTTCATTATGAAGTATTTACAAAACAGTTGATAGCTTTTTTTTTCAATATTAAAACATTTCCTTTCTACAATATGCTATTGAATATTAAGTATTAATTAGGATATTGAACTTTTTTCCATTTAGATATGTATGCTAGTTATCTAGATGGAAATAGTTTTATTTATGCTATAGCATGGGATTATATGTGAGGTTCAGATTTATGAATAAATGTTTAGCTTTGAGGATCTGCAAACTGTAAATTTCACTTTGCATGGTCATGGTTCTAATTTCTGTTTATCAGGATTTAATTAAATTACATTAAAATTATGAGACACTAAAATATTCTCAATAATTTTGAATTAGTAGTGTTAGATATCTAAATAAAGACTATTTTATTGTTGTTTTAATATTATATCAAGGGAAGCAGCTGTGGCTCAATCAGTAGGGCTCCCGTTTACCATATGGGAGGCCCCGGGTTTGGTTCCCGGGGCCTCCTGGTGAAGGCAAGCCCGCCCGCATGGCGTGGTTAGCTGACCCAGCGAGCACGAGCAGCAAGGGGGGGATAAATGAATAAATAAATAAAATCTTAAAAAAAAAATATATATATATATATATATTATATCAAAATTTGCCAAAATAATTTTAATAATAATAGCTAATCATAATAGCTGATGTTCATTGATAATTTACTATGTACCAGACAGTATGCTAAGTATCATGTTTTAAACAGACAGAAACACAAAAATTTTAGTGGTTTAACCACAACACCCCTTTTATCATTAAGGCAACCAATAAACCATTAGAAAGATTAACATTCCTCAACTAAAAGAATAAAGCATTTATACATCTGTGTTGTTGTATAGGTTTGCTAATTTTAAAGTAAATATTTTAAGGAAAAAGTAAAGAATCAGTAGCACTGGTTATGAAACTTTTTGGATTTAAATTTATTTAATATTTTAATCTACAACGGTTGTGAATTTAGATAACTTTATTAAGCAAACTTTGTTTTTAAGAATTTGCTTTGGATTTTGGAAGTAAGATTAATCAGAAAAGAATTTTACACCAAAGTAGAAAATGTGGTTTCTTTCTTGTATGAATATGTAATTGTAGATTATCTCATTATTTGAGATTTGAGAGAGCATTGTAGAATATCTGTTTCAATAAATAAGTTATATTATAAATATGGCTTTAATCTGTGTTTCAGAAAACTGTGAGAGTAGTGATCAATTTTAAGAAAACACAGAAGACAATAGTGAGAGTTAGTCCACATGTGTCACTTCAAGAACTTACCCCTATTATATGCAGCAAATGTGAGTTTGATCCATTACATACCCAGTTGCTGAAGGATTATCAGTCCCAGGAGCCCCTTGACTTGACAAAATCTCTTAATGACCTTGGTCTAAGAGAAGTATATGCTATGGATGCCAGCAAAGGTAAACAAGGATTTTTGCTTAATTCATTTGACAGAATGTGTATGTAATGATTGTGGTTTTAATCTTTTGACAGGATGTGTATATATGTATATGTATATGTTTATATTTAGGTGTACTCAAGTTCTTAATTGAAAGCTAACAGATCCTATGGATAGAAGTAAAGCATGTCACTGGGAATAAGAAGCAAAAACAAAATATAATAAAATTCAACCAGAGTTTATGAATTTGGAATGAAAACAGTCTTTCTTAGCTGTCATCTACACTTTACATTTTCCATCTACCTATGAATTTTTTGGGGCAGAATTTGGCTTAATATTTGTGGCTTTGAGAATAAAACAAAATAAAAATTTACGTGTTGTGAATTCTTTATTCTTCTAATCAACTAAATTACTGTAGACTGTAGTTTTATTCTGAGTCTTAGTTATCATTCAAATTAGGAAATTTCTTGCCAAATTTTTTCTAAGGTCAGTACCCAAAATAAACTCACTTAAAAATAGTGTAGTAAAAATTTTCTAAATAGAAATTGTTTACATTTTTAATCTATGGAAAAATAATTTAATATATTAATTTTTGGAGATATTAGAGAATGTTTGTTCGTGGGATATCTGATAGACAAATGGAGGCTTATTTATACAAAATGAATCTGTTTTGCTAGGAAAAATAAAAGTTTAGTAAAGGAATAAGTTACTACTTTGTCCATAGAGCACTTCAAACTTTTCTGATGTTGTGGCTTTATATAATCCACAGACTACTTTTTCAACTCAATAACATTTTATCCTTGAGTAAACATCATCATTACAGTCAAATTTACCCTATTTTACCCCCTCCTACTGTAGCCACTTCTGTTAACTGTCTTTAGTAAATGATCTTTACAAGGTAAGACATATGTATCAGTAAAAACAAATTATGACATGAAATCTCTATTTCTCTTGGGTAAATAAAAAATAAGCTTCTAATTTTACCTGTTTGCATGGCATTACTAATGTGCACATTCTGTAAGAGATTTTTAACTTAGAAAATCTTTGGTTTTTATTTCCTAAAAAAGAATTTAGAAGTTGCCCCTTGATTTCAGAATTTAATTATAATTATACCTCAATAATTATTTAGGTATTATATTCTCATAAGAATGAGAGAAAAAATTATTCTGGACTCTCAGACAAGAAAAAAAATGACTTCGGTAGCATTTTTTACTAGGTACAAATGTTAATAGTTTGGCAATACTTTGGAAGGATCTCAGATTATTTCCACGGAAAAAATTATTCAAAAGAATCATGGTATATTCATCATAAGAAATTTTTTTAGCTATTAAAGTGTTTGTGGAAATTTGTTCATAGCATGAAAATGTGCTAAAATTAGCTTTTAAAGCATATAAATGTGTTTAATACTAGATATTAAAAAACTTTTATATGAAATTTCTGAAAGGAAATACATAAAAAATTGTAATACTGGTTACCTTTGGGTGGTAGGGTCATGGGTGATTTTTTTCACCCTTCATTTCTTTGTATTAGAGAATTTTATAATGGACATATATTACTTTCATAAAGGCAGGAAAACTTTATTAAAAATTGTACAATAATAATAAACTCCAGAAGACTTTTTATACCATTAAAAAAGGATAGGCTCTGATAATTGATTACTGTAATAATTACAGACCTATTAAAAAATCTGAAAAAACTTACATGTTGTATGTTATCAGAACCTACTTCCTAACCACTTCCAGTTTTCCCAAAATACATTGACCCTTTCAATTCCAAGAATTAGCCCACATAAGTAATAGTATGATTATTTATTATTGGTGGTTGTGATGACAATTAACCTAATCAAAAGATTTGAAAATTCTAACTATCTTGAAAGTATATAATGGCTAAGTATCAGAAAATAGGCATTTTAATGTTAATGCTGCATTAGCTGTCAAGCTAATTTAGCAAGCTGATTGGGCAAACTGATCTGTCTGGATCTCATTTTCCACTTCTATAATAATTAAGGGATTGGAAAAAGTGATCTCTTTGGTTCTTCTTAGCACCAATATTCTGCTACTCATACTTGGCTTTTGTGCTTAATTTACCCACTCTTTAGATATATAACTGTGAGGAAATTTTGTAGTCGTTTTAGCCTCAGTTTGAGGGTGTTGACAGCATTGATTTCTAAGATCCTTTCCATGAAAGTATTCATTTATTCAAAGTATTAAATATTGTGAACAGAACTTTCTGAGACTAGAATAGTAAAATTAAGAAAGCTTCTTTTAGTGTCAGCATCTACAGGGTCAATCCAAATACTATAAATGCCCCTTCCCCCTTATTTTGTCTTATACTATCAGAAGGCTTAGATTTTAACATATGCTTGCCTTTAGTTTATCTTCTGGAAATAGGAAACTACAGTATTTGATTTGCTTTTCCAAGTAAGCTCAAGCCCCCTGTGTCTCAGTCTTTAACTCTAGATTGCTGTGACATAGACCTTTAAGTGAAGACTTAGAGGTTAACTAGTGTGGAAATTGCTTTACCAAAAATAACGATATGAAATACTCTGGTTATATTTATTGCCCTGTGTCATCTACTGTTGCAACCAAATTTAATTGTATATCTATGCTAATGTAGTGAGCTGTTCTATCCTAAAATGAAATAATGGCATTTCTTAAAAAAATTAAAGGTCTTATAAATCCTCTTTAAATGGATACTAGTATCAGCTCTACTATTTAATGCCTGTATGTCTTTATGCAAGTTAATTAATCTCTCTGGTCACTTAGTTCCTCAGATATATAATGCAGTGTTACCACCTACTTCCATTTCTTGACACGCAGCAGGATAAATGCTAGCATCCTCCAAATTAGATAAAGGACTCAGAATATAATAACTTGCTATGATACCTACCTCACAGGGTTGTTGTAAGACATAAATTTGGCATGTGAATAAATCTTTAATATAAAGTACTAGTCACGTGTTCATTATTATTGTTAGTATTGCTAAAAGATCATTGTAGGGGAGAGGGTGTACCTCAGTGGTGTGAGCACCCGCTTTCCATGTACGAGGTCCTGGGTTCAGTCCTTAGTGCTTCCTAAAAAAAAAAGAAAAAAAAATCATATTGTTTACTTAATATATGAAGCACCAAATATAAAGGAATTTTTAGTTTGTGAAATATAGTTCTCCTTTAATATTATTGAAATATGCTGGGTTAATATATTTATTGATGTTAACTATCTTTGCTTTCCTGGAGCAGCCCCAATTTTGTCATAATTTTTAAAGCCTTTTAAATAAAAGCATTTAAGACTATACATTTATCCCTAAGTTTACCTACAACCCATGTGTTTTGATATTATAGTACTTTGTTTCCAATGCCATTGAAATTTTATAGTGATTTATCATTAGATTAATATGATTCTTAGTATAAATGTTTTAAAATCTATTGCCACTCATTCTCTCTTACTTTTCTTTTATTTGCAATTTATTTGTTGAAGAAACTAGGTTATTTGTCTCATAGAATTTCCTGTGTTCAAGATTTTACTGATTGCATCCCATGATATCACTTAATGTGTTCTTCTGTACTCTCTATTTCCTGTAAATTGATTTTTAAATCTAGAGATTTGACCAGATTTGGGTGAGATATTTTTGGCAAGAATACTTCATAGATGGTATTGTGTACTTCCATTAGGAGACACATAATGACTAATTGTCTTTTTTGATGTTGGCTGTTGATTATCATTGCCTAAATCTTAATTAAGGATTAAAAAATGGTGATATAATCTATTACAAACATTCATTTAATTATTAGTTGGGATATTTCTGAAAAGCAAATTTTCCTAGATCAGCTATTTCATTACCTAGTTAAACTCCATTCAGAAAAGGCAGGATAAAAGTGTGATTCGTTTCATTTATCAGTTTTTTAAAATAATGGATTGCTTCCGTAATATTATACAAAGGTGAACAATAAGGATCTGTTTATTTTTTTAGGATCACTATGAATACATATCTTAAACATATGTGATATATTTCAATCTTTTAAGTTATTAATATTATTAAGTAACTAATAATACTGATTTTTGTTGGTAGAAGTCTAATCACTTTGATTCCTAATTCCTTTTGACAAGACCCCAGGAGACTTTGATAGCTTTTGTTATGGTGTGACAAGATGTTCCAGACCAGGGGTTCTGAACCCTTTTTGTTCCATAGACCCCTTTGCCAGTCAAGTGAAAAACCCAGACCTCTTCTCAGAATATAATGGCAAATAGTTTTATGACACTCAACATAGGCATGTCTTTAAATTAAATTTTAGGATTATTCAAAATTACGTTTTATAACTTTCCCATAATTTCAATACCTGATAACTTAAAACGGTTCAATATCTGTTCAAGTGGTCATTTTCTGCAAACATTTAGAAATTTGAGTTTTCCCACAGTGTCATAAAATCATCTCCACCATCCTTAGCAACCTTTTTGCAGGCCGTTACCCACTGCACTCAGAACACACTAGATCAAAATTTAAAAATCATACTAAGTCCACACTATACTGTGTATTATTTAAAAACTATATCACACCTGTACCAACACATCCCCACAAGAATAATGTTCTTTTGAATTTTCAATTCAAGCTCACAGACCCTCTGAAATCTTTCCACGGACCCCCCCAGGGGACCTCTGGTTAAGAACCCCTGTTCCAGACTCATCTTGAACATTCCTTGATAGAAATGAAACAATCAACTATTCTCAAACATTTGTGGTTCCTTTTGGTGGGAAATGGCATTCCAAGAAAATCTGGGCTGGAGGGTCTCAGGGTTATTTGATTTGTTGCTGTTTGTAGGCCTTTTGAGTAGTGGACACTAGGAAAGAACGTTTTGGAAAAATTGAAAGAAATATGTATGCAGCCTTGAGGTTTGACATTTGCCATTCTGTTTAAAGTGGGGTTTCTCAACCTTGGCACTCCTGACATTTAGGGCCAGATAATTGTTTGTTGTGGGGGGTGGGGGCGGGGACTGTCCTGTGTATTGTAGGAGGTTTAGTAGCATCCCTAGCCTCTATCCATTAGATACCAGTAACAGACTCCAGTTAGGACAACTAAAAATATCCCTAGATATTTTCAAGTGTCCCCTGGGTACAAAATCACCGCAGTTGAAAATCACTGGATTAAAGAAATAACATATGAAATAGTTAATGTACTAAGTAATTATGATGAATCATGTTTTAGAGAATAAAATATTTCATGATACTTTAATTCTGAGACAAAATTATAATCCAAAGTAAACTAAGGACCAAACTTTGTGGAAACAACTTCAAATCTCAATTAATTCCATGTCTTTTTTCTTCTGAAATATTGGTAATTATGTATAGAGCACAGAATATTGGGTCACAAAGAACTGAATCTGTATTCTAACTTAGTCACTTCCTGTTTGTTGGCCCTGAGTATGTTTCTAAGTTTCTGCAAATATTAGTTTTCTCTGCTGTGAAGAGGAACAATATTAAACTTGCTTGTTGCTTGGAATATGAAATAAGATACTGTATATAAGGTGCCTAGCAGAGTGCCTGGCTCACAGTAGACTATAAATAGTAGTTTTTATCATTACATACATTTTTAGAGACAAAGTAATAGAAGGACACCTATTGCTTTATAATACTTTAATCTATATACAAAAGTAAGATGCTTTTCTTCTATTTTAGAGTCCTGCCAAATATCCCAAAACCTAGACATTATGAAGGAGAAAGAAAATAAAGGGTTTTTCAGTTTTTTTCAACGTAGTAAGAAAAGACGGGAACAAGTAAGCATTTTATTTTCTTATGTAGCATTTCATAAGAATCTTCAAATCTCTTTTTAAAATTGTATGTACATTTTATCTTGAAATTATATGTAGGTTTTGCCTTTTTCTTTATTAGACAGCAAGTGCCCCAGCAACCCCTCTAATAAGTAAACCTCGCCCAGCTTTTACGAGGTCCAGTACCATTTCTAAACAGTATATTTCAAATACCCTGCCATCGGATGCACCCAAGAAGAGGCGGGCTCCGTTACCTCCCATGCCAGCATCTCAGAGTGCCCCACGCGACCTTGAGCAGACTCAGAAGAAGCCAGCCTCTTGTGTGGTGAAGTCTGTGAGTGTGGATGAAACAAATAAGGTACGGAGTTCATGGTGTTGAGGTGGGGTGGGAGGGGCTATCTATTTTTCCTTTTTACCTTACATACTAATATGTAATAAGATTAATCACTAGTTACTATAAGATTGGTACTAGAAAGAGATTCTATACATATGTATAGTTCTGCTATGTGGTAAAGAATATATGTCAAATTTAAGTTTTCACATTCAAGCAAATAAATGATCGATAAACCTTTAAGTCCTGATTCACTGAGGCCCAGCTAAGGGCTGTTGTTTAATGTACATATGCTCACAGTGATTTTAGGAGTGGAAATACTTATTTTGAAGCAACATTTTGCTTTTTTAAAACAGTAGTGTAGTCTTTGTATTGTGTCCATTAGTTCCTAACTAGAGATAGCTTCTTGATCTGATTGAGGATTTATTGGGGATTCCTGGTGTTTGTGTGGTTCATACTTGGATGTTCAATATTGAAATGAATGGAATTACTTTAAAAAAAAACATTTTATTTTGAAATAATTTCAGTCTTATAGGAAAGTTGCAAAATATTGCAAAAACAATACATGGAACTCCAATATATACTCCCTACCCAGATACCCAGATTTCCCAACCTTTAACATTTTGCTGCCTTTGTTAGCCTTCCCTCCCTCCCTTCCTCCCTCCCTCTCTTCCTCTCTTCCTCTTTCCCTCCCTCCTTCCCTCCCTCCCTTCTATCTAGCATAATATCTAGTTTCTAAATATTTGAGATTAGATTGCATATAACATGCCCCTTTAAACACTGTATTAGTCAGGGTTCTCTCGGGAAACAGAATCAACATGAGATATCTGTCAATAATATGAGATTTTAAAAGAGTCTCTCATGCGACCATGGGGATGCACAAGTCCAGGTTCCGCAGCCAGGCTGCAAACCAGGGGCTCCGATGAAAGTTCCTTGAGTTTCCGGGAAAAGTTGCCTGTCCAAGCTGGGAAATTCTCTCTGAATGTTGAAATCACTTCCCCTTTTAAGGCATTCAACTGATTGGATAAAAGCGTCACCCATTGATGATGTAATCTCCCTGATTGATGCAGATTTAATCAGCCATCCATGCAGTAAACTCACTGGTGATTGAAGTCCATAAATGCTCCTTTATTACAATTAGCCCAATGCTTGCTGGAACAAACATCTGGAAACAATTACCTGGCCGAGTTGACACATTAACCTAACTATCACAAACACTTAATACTTCCATGTGTATATTCTAAGAACAAGGATGTTCAGTTACCTAACCACATTACGTACAGTTATCGAGTTCAAGAAGTCTAAAATTGATATAAACCATACAGTCTATATTCCATTTTTTTCAATTGTCTCAGTAAAGTCCCTTTGGGCCTTTTCTCCTGCATTGTTAAATCTAGTTCAGGATCATGTTATTGCATTTATGCAATTTTATACATTCCTGTGTTCTAAGCTCTGTTCTAGGGGTACCTTTTCCTCAAACTTTCTTGTTATTGCTTCTCTTCAACCCCAAAGTTTTCCCTGAGTATGCCTTTTTGTGAAGATCCATTTGTAAACTACTTTTCATGCTTATACAATCTGTACATTCCCTGCTTTATTCATGTGGAATATAAATGAATTCTGTAAATGTTATTGAACATGAGGCCATGTATTTTGTTTTTTGAAATCAGCTAAAATATGATTTAAATAGTTTTGAGAGCATATTTTTTGTTAAGATATTTGTGATACTAAGAAGTTTTCTTGTATCTAGTTGAAGGGGTTTTTTCCACCTTTGGAAGTTCAGTAAATTCAATGTTCCAGGAACTCATCCCAACCATCTAAATATTTTAAGCTGTTTGACTTTTTTAAGTTTCAAATGCAGCTGTTAAATGTGGCTTACATCATGCATGTCTTTAGAAAGTAAATAGTAACTTTTAATAGAAATATACAAAACATGATTAAAACCAATAGTGACTTGTAAAATCATCTATTAAACTGCCTTCTTATTTGTATTAAGATTCTTTTTAATTTAATGTCTTTGGTATAAAATCTCATCTTACAAAGCTGGAGGATAGTTATTTTTACAAGTGATATAATTATTTACTGACAAAGCTTTTTCCAAGTAACTGGGAGTTGGGTGAAGCTTCATAGAAGAGTGATTCTTGAGTCAGTCTTACTGTATGTGTGGGAGTGCATTTGTCAGATAAAAGGGGGACCTTTTGCAAAGACATGGGGATGTGAAGACTATGGCATGTCTGGGATGAGCAGGAACCAGGAGATTAAAAATGAATGAGATAAGCAGAGGCCAAGTCACTGCCTCAAAAGACCTCATCTTTGTGTTGGTAGCTCTTTTAAATTCCTTCATAGTAAATCATTAAAAAGTAGCATTTGCAGGATTATTTTATATTTTTAATTACCATACAACTGCATTGTAAGAAAATTAATTATTATGCTCTTGAATAGTTACCAAAGTCCCTCTTTTGTCTTTATATAGAAATGTATCATAGCCCCAGCTTCCAAATCTTTATCCTAGCTATTTTAATGCAATATATTCCCAGTAAACTTCCTTTGTCTTTAGCTCCCTAAGAGGTCTATATTGTCATTCTAATAGTCTGCTTTTAAAAATTCTTGGATGTGCTACAGTGACCTCACCGAAAGCTATTTCTTTTGATTCTCATCTTCTGCTTTATGACCAGTTGGTGCCCCTCTGTTAAATAATCTTTTTTAAAATGTTGCCTTTGGCAAATATACAACTTTATATAATTTTTAAATTATTTTTTCTTTTGATCTGGACATCTGGATCATTCTTTGATGTATTGTTCAGTAGGACCCAGAATTTTATGTTTTTCCCTGGAGAAGTTGAAGAGTCATTTTTTACTTATTCATTACAAAAATGCTTATCCATTAAATTATGGTCCTATTTGTGTTCACTCATGTGAACTCATGCTGATGGGCATCACAACACTCCTTTCCTTAACTTCCTGGCAGTATTTGATGTGATTGGTCACTCATTGGTCTTGATTTTTCTCTCTCCTTCGGTCTTGAGTCTCTTCTGATAGCTCGCTCCTCTATTTTTTTTTTTTTTTTATTCCTGTCTCCACTTCTTTTACACATTTTCTAAATTTGGAGGTACCTGAATCCCTGTTTTTAGCCTATTATATAACATATGCCTTCAGAGAAAACATTTTTTCTTTGCTAGTTTATATGTTCATGGTTCATACCTTTGTAATTCCAATCCCATTATTTTTCCAGATGCTGTTTGAACTCACTGTTGTGTATTGACTCATCAATACCTGGAACTTAGCATATTCAAAACCAAATGATTTTTTTTTCTCCCAGACTAAAAAGCTCAAGCTAAGCCCCCTCTTAATTAGAAGTGGAGTGGGCATCACCATCCCAGAATCATCAGGATTGGGGAATAAATGATGGACTGGAGTAGACTTACTGTTATTCCACTATAGACTTATTATTATTCTAGCAGTGGAAGATCTTTTATCATTGATGTGGAGGCTGTGGCCACCGGAGGTTCTTAGGGGAGGGAGAGGGGAAAAAATTGGTGTAATATGGGGGCATTTTTGGGACATTGGAATTGTCCTGAATGACGTTGCAATGACAGATACAGGTCATTATATATCTTGTCATAACTTACAAAATTGTGTGGGAGACAGTTTAAACTAAAAGGTAAACTATAATCCACACTTAGTGGCAATACTCTAATATGTTTTCATCATTTGTAACACATGTACCACACTAAAAAAAAAAGAAAAAAAAAAAGATCATTGTTAAAGTTTTCTTCTCACATCTAGTTAGCTACTAATCCTTTATTCAATATCCCTTCATAATATCTCCCTCTTCTCTTTCTTCCATTTCCCCTGCTGTAGTCATGACTAGAGAAAATCCAGGGCAATGAGTAAGGAGAGAACCAGTACTTAAGTTATTTCTCCATTTCTTGTCCTTAGAATATTCTGAATGTGCCAAGCTGCCACATTTATATTTCCTAATTATTACTTCACAACTCAGAAACTTCGGATAGCTCTCTGCTATTTTCTTGGCCTTCAAAGTCTTCTACAAAACTCATCACAATTTTACTTTAAATTTTAATATCTCATTTTTTTTTGGATGCCTCTAACTCTAACCAGAAGACTTCACTCATTGTCTCTCATGCAAAATCCTGATTCTTTTCCCTTCAGAATGGGTTACCCCACCTCCATCTTCATCCCTACTCACCTTTTGAAGTTATACCTAATCTTTTACCTGCTCCATGGAGAATTTTCTAAGATTCCAGCACGGAGTGAACTTTACTTTCTCTGAATTTGTCTATCTTGTGCCTTTATTTTTTTATTTGTAATTTGCATATATATATATGTCCATATTCATACAATATAAAATTCTAAAGATTAAAAGAGGAATTCAGTGAAAATCTGCACTGGCCCTAGCCAAGTTCTTCTCTCCAGAGATAACCACTAGTAACAGTTTCTTGTGTATCCTTCCAGAGATAATTTATATATATTCAAGCTGACAGTCATGCTACATATCGTCCCCTCTCCCCAGATTATGTACTATGTTATACCTCACCATTTGGTACTGAATGATGTATTTTGGAGATTCTTACATAAAGGAGCTTCCCCTTTTTAAAGGCTGCATAATATTCCATTAATCTATATAACTGTTTTTTACTTACTCTATCCTCTAGATATAAAAACAGCATTATATTATTCTTTAAAACTTGTAACACTGTTAAATTTTCCCTTTATTCTCTCCCAGGCAGAGGGCAGGAATTATATTCTGTAGCAGTTCATAATAGATATTCAAGATAATTGTTCAATAAGTATAAACCACAGCTATCAAACAGCCAGGTACAGTATATACAATGACAATATTTGTCACTCATAAAACATAACAAAATTTCAGTACTTTATATATCTGGTAAATTTTCAGAAGTACTTGGATAACTTAAAAATTGCTTACATTTATTTCTATAGTAATTGGTCCAGGTAACTCTTAGCAATGTTTTCTATTAAATAAACTTTTACAGAAAAGCCAGAAACTTAGGAAGGTTATATTGAAAGCTTAAGGACCAACTACTAAAGTGTAATATATGTTAACATAATGTAATATAAATAAAATTGATTCTTGAATTTAAATTGTTTATATAGAAAGATGCAGCTATCCAGAAGATTCAGAAAAACATATCAATTTATGGGGAATTTTATTTATTTTACTGCTTACTTGTTTTAAATTTAAGATCAAAGATAGTTACTATAACTATATATATTTTATACCTATCATAACAATTTATCTTTGAACTTGATATTTTTAAAAGACACCATTTTTAATCATTGAATGTAGTGGCATGCTGGAGAAAAATATAACTGGAAAAGATAAATGTGACAGGATCAGTTTTAAGTCCATGAAGAATTTTAGATACATTCTTATCCTATAATTTTTCTTGTTTAAGGTATAAAATAAACCACAAGGGTGCGCTGTTTAACAGAAAAAAAAAGCTCTCAGATTTTTCCTTTTTTTCCCCCTCTGATAGAGCAGAAAGAAATGCTTATTTGATATGGGTAAAGCAATAGACGTTGAAGTTATGACATAGATAACAGTAATACATGACAAAGTGATTTATAATTAGTACAGTTTTATCTACTAATGTTGAACTATTGGTATTCTTTTAAGTTGATTAATACTATGCTTGCCTTAGTCAAGGCTTGCAGAAAGTCAGTATATCTGTTCTTGGAAAAAATTTAGTCAACCACACATATTTTTTGGCTGTCCACATTAATAATTTGCCTCATTCCTCTAAGACATTTCTCAATATTAGCAAATTGAGTGACTTTGGAACTTAAACTGCAAATAACTCAAGAAGCTTTTGATTTTCTTAGTTACCATTCAAAACTGAATGGGTGATTTCTAAAAAGGACTCAAGAAAGATCTGAATTAGTGAAATAACTTATGCTAACCTTTCTTTGGACTATTTCTACTTCTAAAATTATTTTCTCCATCTAGAGAATATATTTTTAAAGAATAAATATTTCACTTTCATTTCTATGGTGTACTTTTCTAATCCCCAAATTTCTCTGCACTCTCACGATTGCAAGCCTCTTTTCATTTTCCCTTTAAAAGGTGAATGAATATACTGTCTTCTACAAAAATGTTCATTTGAAAAAGAAGACTTAGACTAGTCAGAATTTTTTGGCAGTTTTTCTAAGTATTTTTCTAGCATTTTGTGAATATGATCCTGCCTAAATATTTGAAATGCTTGTGTAACAAAATATATAATAGCTGGCTCATGCTGTTATTTGCATGAACTATATCACATATAAAACATATATAGGTATTTACACTAAGATTGGCATTTATGAAACTCAGGAACTCAGAAATTCAATGACATTGATTTAAATTGAAGGTGACTTAGAATTCTGGGGTTAAAAATAAGCTTAGAAGTCTGGTTTCTGCAACTTAACTGCTGACCAAGTAAAGAGCACATTTAATGAAATCAATGGTCAAAGGATGCCCTGGTCTTATCGACAAATGAAACTTTTAAGCCTCTTTTATATTTGAAGAAGAAGAAAAAGAGTTGGCTAGAAGTTGTGGGTAATCTATACCAATAGAATTCACAGAGCCTCTTGGGAATTCTGCATCTTTGCATGTGTTTGGTGGAGCTTTGTTGCTTGTAATTATATATGCAACAGCGAACAGGTTTTCCCTTGACAAAATAGCATGGTAAGTCATTTTCTTTGGGATTTGGCATTTTGGCTGGAAATATAGTAAGGAATGATCTTTATTGGACGTTTCATTTGGTCTCATTTTGCATTCTACTGCAGACAAGTGAGTCAAAATTGAGAAATTGCATTTCTTTGCCATCCAGTATTATGCAAGTGAAATTTAATACTTAGAGTGTTAGTTTTTTAACAAGCATTTTAATTTTCTTCCAAAATGTTTTACATTATTCATTTCTTACTCAGTTTTAGCTTTTAATATTTTTCGTGGTTTACAACCAAGTTTACAAGCATATTCATGAAATATACAGATATATATTTGGTTTTAGTTTTTTAAAATGAATTTTAATCCTATTTATTTGAGTCAGAGTAAATAAGGTTGTACTGCTCTGTTGGAATGGAGCATGTCTTTGTAATCTTTAAGAAATATACCTCATTTTAGTTTTTTCGCTAGGTTATCACAAAGCATTTGCTCTTCCCTTCCATTCTCCTCTTATACTTATTATATAGAAAATGGATGACACACATAATTCTACAATTGCCTAGGAACAGTGGTTACCATGGCATTTGCAGTTTGATATATGGGATACAGCTGTCTGTACTTCCAAAAATATGACTTTTCAGCAGAGAGAGACACACAATATAATATTTAATCTGCTTCCCCTTTTAAAGTTTTCCCAGGCATAACACATACTTTGCCGTTGTACTTTTCATCAGATTTTCCAAGGGTCATAATCACAGAAGTAATGGCTGGTGCTTATATATTGCTTACCAATGTGCCAGGCAAGGTTCTAAGCACATTACTCATTTCGTCCTCATAAAACCTCTCTGAGCCATTGGTTTCTGCCAGCTTTCCCTCTGACCTAAAAGTAATATACTTATTATAAACTTATTAAACTTTAAAGAATAATACTATTCAAAGAACAATAGATCATTTATGGGATTAAGGTAATTTTCTCTTCCTTTGCTTTTAGTGTACAGAATATTGTAGCTCCCTGAAGTTGCACACTGGGTTGGTAAAATAGCATTGGAAGTACTTTACAATTACTCATAGTATGAAGTTAACTTGGCCTCTTTACCACTGTGACATATGGGACCTCCTGGGGGGACTTGTCCTTCTCTGGTAACCAGCATGTGTTAGCAGAGGTTACGGCAGAGAGAAGCAGGCTTCTCTCCTGCAGCCGTGGTGTAAGCCCACGGGACCACTTGAATAATGCCTGCCCTACTGCCTTGACTTCCTTTCTGGGACGAATTAAGTTGGCCTAGGTTGTTCTCCTGGTTGCTACTTCACTCTGTTGTTATTTTTTAATCCCTCAAGCAATAAACTCAGTTAACTTGCAGATATTTGATATCCTTATTCTCTGCCCCTAGACAGACCTCTGTCTTTATTACTGTGATAACCTCAGAGAAGCATGGTGATCACCATCTCCTGTCCTTCTTACTGGATTCTGGGCTCTGCTCTCTACTTGTTCATCCTTTCCTTTTAAATCCAAGATGTATTACTGACTTTGGCCCTCATCTTTGAACAATTTAAAAAAATTCACTAGTAAGATGTGTTATATGCTATCTCAGACTTTTGGAGAGTTGATGAATTGAAAGCCAAGATTGCCTCAGGAAGAGAAATGTAAAAACCTTATAAGGGTAAAACACAGGTTTTAAAATTTTGTTTCCTTTTTTCTCTGATCTGCATGGAAAAGGGCTAGAAAGGAAGTGTAATAGCAAAAGAAGCCCGGATATGGCTTGAGAGATAGTCTTGGATTCTAATATTAGGTGTGTTGGGTTCTTCTTTGCATATTCATTGTCGTCTTCTACCTTGAGCAAGCCATTGAATTTCTCCATCGCTTGGTTTTCTCCTCTGAAGAGAAAGATTTTGTAATTAAATTTCCCAAAGTCTATTCCAACTCTAATATTATATAATAGTTTTATTATTTTATCTTTTTTTTTTTAAAGATTTTATTTATTTTTAAAGATTTTATTTATTTTATCCATTTTAAACCCCCCCCCTTCCCCATTTGCTGTTTTGTGTCCATTTGCTGGGCAATTCTCCGTGTCTGTTTCCTGCCATCTCTTGTAATCCTCCTCCTCCAGTCTTCACCAGGATTCGATCCTGGAGACCTCCGATGTAGGAGAGAGGTATTCTGCCACCTGTGCCACCTCAGCTCCTGGCTTCTGGAGCTTTCGGAGCATCTCGTCTTGTCTCTCCCCTGTTACGTCATCATCCTGCTGCATGGCTCCTGGGGCCCGACAGCTCAGCGGTACACAGAGCCTGGCAGCCCATGCGCCTTCTATATATATATTTTTTATTTTACTGGTTTGTCCTGGGGATCGAACCCAGGTCCCTCCATATGGCAGGCGGACGCCCAACCATTTGAGCCACATCTGCCCTCCTATTATTTCATCTTTTAAAATTGGCTTTTAATAGGTGAAAATTCCTTGCAGAATCTTTGAATTGATCAGTGTTAACCAGGTAATGATATCTAGTCCTGGTATTATTCCTGAGGATTTTTTGAACCCTAAAGTATAATAGTAAAATAAAATATTGAGTAACTGATATCTCATCTCTCCCTGAACTCCTGACTGTAACACAAAAGTCAACACAAGTACGTTGGACCTCAACAAATAGAGGAAGAAGACATAACGTTTGATGAAGACATGCTCAGGGTAATGTTTTTTTCAGCCAGAGGATACAAATGTTTTCATTAACCAATGATAAATTGAGAAATAGATGACTTTTGAGAGAAATCTAGGCAGGCTTGGCCACTTAGAATCCTTTGAAACGGTTTAATTTTAGTTAATAATCAAAAAAAAAACAAACAAACAAACAAAAAAAAAACAAAACCACAGGTCACTAATGCTGATGGTACAGCCATAAGTGAATCCTATTCTAATCTCATTGCTTACTCTCAGAATATTTATTTCAACATACTTATAACAACAGCCTTAATATTGGTAGAGTAGATGATGATTTACATAGGGTGAATTAAGAACTCTAGACACTGATACTACTGTCTTGTATCTTATTTTCCTAATTCCAGTTGTCTGCTAGTGGTAATGTCACCTCTATTCCTTAAATTCCTTCACTTTGATTTGTTATGATTTTTCTTAATCTTAGGCTAAGACTTTCAGTGATGAAGGATTTCATGCATAGATTTATATAGAGAATAGGAAAATAGAGTATGAGTCCTAGATTTTGGGGAGTGGAGAGAAATTGCCAACCAAGGGGCAAAGAGTTTACAGCAGGGAAATTCAGAGCACTAAAAACAAACTTCCTGGCCCTCACCCAAAAATAGCAGTTCGTAAAAAAAAAAAAAAAAAAAAAAATCATCATAAACAGAGAAAAAAACCAGCATGTATTCCAGTCTCCAATACAATGCAGGTATAAAAGACGTGTGAAAACTTCTGTGAGGGCAGGTGATCTATATTTGTTGGAATTTATGGTGATTTTTCTTTTTTTCTTCTTCATCGTATGTGTTGTTTGCATCTTATGAGGTTGTAATAATTTTATGATCACATTATCCATATAATTGATTTCATTATGATAAAAACTTGCCTTCACAGCTTTGCCTATTTTACATAGCTTCCTGTGTTTCTAAGTTGTACAATTATTTTAGAAAGAATTCTTCCATCAAGAGTTAAAAGAAAAACTAATTAGGTTGACTTTCCGTCCTATGGAAAGTTCACTCACTGGGACATACTTCTTAATAATTTGAGTAAACGTAATGCCAATCCTAGGATATTAATAATTCGTAATGGTGTTTATTGGGAATGTCCAGGTTCGAGAATACAGTGTGAACCTTTCTCATAAGAAGAAGAAAAAAATTAGTTTAAAGACAATTGAAGGGATTGTTTAGGTTACCTCCTCTCACCCCAGCCCCATCCCACATGTGGAAATTGTATTATAAACAAGAAAAAAAATTTTTTTTAACTTATATTAAAAACATTTTACAATGTCAGTGAAGTTGGGCTACTGTATTTCTAGTCCTTACTTAAATTTGTTTTCTTATTTTTCCACTCCTATTTTCATTTCACTCTTCATCCAGGATATATTGATTTAATTGACAAAATCTTATAATTTAACTATGATTAATAGATGCTCAAATACAGAGCTCTGGTTTCGGTACATCTATTGAATGCCATTTAATTCTATTTTCTTCTGCTAAATTTAGTTCCATTTTGACCCAGTGAATTCTGATCTGGGTATGAATTCTAGGGGATTAACTATCTGGCATTGCTTTCAACTTGACCTTGTCACTAGTGATTCTGTTTCTCCATGCAGCATTTTTCTTTTCACAGACCATAAAATTTTGTGATGTGAATTCCGGCTTGCTGGGCAGGCAGACTTATCAGTGCCTCTAACTAAAGTAAACAATTGAATATCTCTAATCATTAACCAAAGCATTTTTCACCATGCACATAGAAACCTCTCTGTTTTCTCATTTTGAAAAGCCTTTGGACTTAAAAATAATTTAATCTCAAACGCTTTTTAAAAATTTCAGTAATTAATTCACCAAAAGAAATATATCTTGGTGATTAAAGCTAAAGATAGTTATAAACAATTCTTTGATTCTTCACGTTGAATTTGTTTATGAAATATTTCAAATTTATAAACTATAACACATAGCCATGTACCTACCTCCAAGATGTAATTTACTGGTATTAAATTTTTAGCTTTTATTAAATTCCTTTAAATATACAAGGAAGCTACCGGAGGTGAATCTTAAAGGTGGAGTTTTTAGACACATTGAATTTGACTTATACACTGGATTAAGCACTAAGTTAGACACTGTTGTTAGATACTGTTGGGATTTTAAGGTTGGTTATAACTGAAATTGAATCCAAAGGACTCCTCACCCCACCTCCATCACCAAAGAGAAAGTACAATCTAGAATAAATACCTTCTTTTATCCATATTTTTTACTTTAACCTCTATATAATAACTGTCACTTCTTGTATATTTTAATTACAATGTACTTTTCACATACTTTAAAATAGGCAAATTACATGTAATAATTTTAGCTAATATTTATGGAGCATGCACAGTGCAAGCACTGTGGTATTTTAAATATGTCATTTCATTTCAGCATCCTAACTACTTTTTGAGATAGGAACTGCTAATTTTCCCATTTTATAGATAGGGGAAGGAGCTGAAGTTTGCAGAGACAATAAATGGCATGCTTCCTGGTTCAAACCCTGGTTATTGATTCCGAATCCCATTTGTTTGCTTACCATTATACTGGGCTGCCTTCCAACATGAAAATGTTCTGTAGTTTCTCTAATCAGGCAAAAGTAAGATTCAAAAATATTTGATAATTCAGTCCTGACTATTGCAAGATTAAAACTATTGGTGGTATATTAGGAACATCCTCCTGAAGTGCACAGAAAAATAGGGTTTAAGAAAGGTTAGGAAGCAGCTAACTTTCTAGCCTTTTTTTTTTTTTTTAACATTTTATATGGGAACTCATGTATTATTTAAATAACAAAACATAATTTGCAGTAGTCTAGTAAGTTTACTTTCTAGCATTAGTCGTTCTTGGGTTAGAAGCCTCCCCAGTACTGTGTGTTAGATAACATACATATATCTCGCAATACACAATAGTATTCTTGGCCATCTATTTAGAAGCACCCAGGTCTTCTAACTTAAATGCCCCTTCTTTTCCTGTGGGCTTTCAGTAACACAAAAGATGTTGTCAGTAGATATGAACATCCCTTCTCAAGGCCCAGGGGTTCTTCTACTTTAATTTTAATAGTGATATTTTAGTTAACACCAAATAACTCCAAGTTTGATTTTTATTATCTTAACTTTCCTCATTTGTATCTTAGCTGATTGACATTCTTTTCTAACAGACTCTTTTAAAAACTGCTCTTACCTCTCTGTCTCATAGGACAATAGAAATAAATATTAATCTGTTTTCTTGAACAGTAACACTATTTTATCAGTCATCTCTCAACAATAAAACATAATTAATCAATTGCTGATAATCAAATGCACCATTCTTATTCCTTCATAACTGCTGCCTTTGGACCATCTTACATCAATTGTTCAATTTACATTTTTAGCATAAAATTTAAAAATTTAACCATTGATCACAATATGGATTCTAGTTATGACACGCCAATAAGTATACCTTATGTCACTTAGTGATAGTCATGTTCTCTTCCCTTGATGTCGTCTTTCTTCGCCTCTTTGATCCAGTTGCATCCATTTAACTTTAAAATACATCTGCACAATGGGGTGAGGTTTTAAAACATGTATTCTCCCAAAATATCCATGGCTTTGCCCTCTCAATATGCATTACCTCAACAGTCTTCATAAATGCTACTGAAAAGTTTTTAGCTGGTATGAAAGTGTAATCTGTTTTGATAAATTTCATATCCTTTATCCATAGAAACACAAATATCCTGTAAAACAATGTTAACTTATTTTAATAGGTTGATTGCAGATCTCTAGGCTGATAAATATGAGCCTATGAGTTATGGACAGGTTCGTATAAATTTGTGAGTCCAGGTATATGAATTCCACTCTTTCTAAAATTTTATGTTGTCTGCTTTAATATGGTATAACTAAAATTTAAGAGCTCTCACTCCTTTTGGGGATTGAATCATGTCCCCCACAAAAGGCATGTTCAGGTCCCAGCCCCTGTACATGCCTGTGGTGGTGAACCCATTTGTAAGTAAGACCTTTGAAGGTGTTATTAGTTATGAAGATGCCCAGGCTGAATGAGAGTGGGTCTTAATCCAATATTGCTGAAGTCCTTATGAGCAAAGGAAAATGGATATGGAGAAAGAGAAGCCACAGAAGAAGCAAGAAGCTGGAAGTCAGCGGAACCAAGAAGAGAAAGCAGAAGATGCTCCATGTGCATTTGCCATGTGACAGAGAAGCCGAGGAACTGTGAAGATTGCCAGCCAGCCAGAAGATAACCACCAGGAGGAAGCAAGCCTTCTAGCCTCTGAGGCTGTGAGCCAATACATTTCTGTTAAGCCAGCCCCTTGTATGGTGTTTGTCTTAGCAGCCAAGAAACTAAAACACTCCTAAACAAATACTTATTGCCTGAGAAATAAATGTCATAATGGCTTTTATCAGGTAATAGAAAAGCCCAATAAGTGACATTGATTGGTAATCTGACCCAAGGGAGAAACTGGTTTTTATTGTATACCTCATGAAAGCAGTCAATCAAAATGTGGGAAACAGAAACTAGGAGGAAAATCGAATGCTGCCATTACTTCATGCACTCAGCAATTACTTATTGATCGTATCCTGCTGCCTTACTGATAAACTAGGCCTGTGATAGGAGTGAAGCATGCTTTGATAGGGCTTTACAGAAATAAATTCATCAAGAAATAAAATGATCTTATGGTGCTTTTGATACTTAGATCAATTTTTTAAAAAGGTAAGTGCCTTATATGTATGTCCGGGTGACCCTCCTCCCATCACTGACACCCAACATAAATGATCCATCATAGTTGTAACCCTTCTGTGATCCAAGTGACTCACCCAGGACACCTAACAAGGAGATGATGATGGACAATGAGCATCCCAAGGAACCAAGAGAGTCCCATCCATCTGCCCCATGGGATCGAGGCCTCCTCTCAATTGGAGGTGGAGTAGGCATTACCACCCCAGAATCCTCAGGATTCGGGAATGAACTGTGGACTAAAGTAGACTTACTAGTATTCTACTATAGACTTATTGTGATTCTAGCAATGGAAGAAATTATATCATTGATGTGGAGGCAGTGGTCAGTGGAGGTTCTGAGGGCAGGGAGAGGGAAAAACAGGTGAAATATGGGGGCATTTTCGGGACTTGGGAATTGTCCTGAATGACATTACAACAACAGATACAGGCCATTACATATCTTGCCATAACCTACAAAAATGTGTGTGAGAGAGTGTAAACTATAATGTAAACTATAATCCATGCTTAGTGGCAATGCTCCAAAAAGTTTTCATCTGTTGTAACAAATGTACCACACCAATGAAGGATGTTGTTAATGAGGGAAAATGTGGGAAATGTAGGGAGCGGGGCATATGGGAATCCCCTATATTTTTATGTAACATTTATGTAATCTAAATATCTTTTTTTAAAAAAAATTAATATATATATATTTTAAAAGGGTAATGCCACATTGTTTAGGATAATTCTTGATTAAATATCAGGAAAGAGTCTTTCTCCCTTCTGATCCCTAAATTATTAGTTATATATCATCAGTAAGGTTTTTTTTTTTTTTTAACTTTTTTTAAATTGAAGTTTATCATTCTTACATAAACATTCATAATCAATAAGTGTACAGTATAAGTTGTGAACTTACAAAACAAACATGCATATCATCATACATGGCTCCCATACATCACCCCACCACCAACACCTTGCATTATTGTGAAACATTTGTTACAAACTATGAAAGAGCATCATCAAAACATTACTATTAACTATAGCTAATAACTTATATTTGTTGTATTTTCCCCCCAACCCACCCAGTTAATGACACCCTGTATTAGTATTATTTATTTGTTATAGTTCATGAGAGAATGTTCTCATATTTGGTTAACAAGTTTTTTTTATTTAAACAAATTCCTTTATTTTCTACTCAAAATGATACTGAAATCTGGATAGTCTTTTGCTACATTTTTTTCTCAGCTTTCCATTGGAGAGGACCCTTCTCTTGAATTATTTCAAAGTTCCAAGCAGCAATTGAGTATCCATACACACCCCAGGGGCTATGATCACAATATTTAATCATAATTTACTTTGAGACTCTACATCAAAGTCTGTGTTGGGTCGCAGTCTTCAACTCTTTTCTTGATAGATCGTGGGGAGGTCTGAAGTGTTCTGGGGGAAGGAGCAGAGTAGTGGGGGCCAGGGAAAGGAGCATTGGTAGATTGCAGCCATTTGCCAACTTTCAGAAGAATTTAATATTTTGAAAACTAGTAAAGTGAGCCAGCTGTCACCCTGCCCCCTTTCTAAGAGGAGTAGTTAGTGAGAAGTTTGTTCAATTAAGTGCCTGCCACAAAGGACCTAACTCTGCTTCTGTCCCTATGGAATGACCCAGCTTCCTCTTTAATACCTAACACAGTTGGCATTGATGTTAACAAATTAAAACTTTTCTTTTCTCTTTTGGGGCAGGCTTTTCTTCTGTGGCCGAAAAGTTAAAAAATTACAAAATACTAAATTTGCTAAATTTTTCTTGGCATGTAGTAAGTAAAGACTGAAAAGCAGCTTATAAGTTAGTTCACTTCCCTAGATGTACTTCCATATATTGTCTTGTAAAATTGGAAGGACACAAACTTTCTATACTGTCCCAGATAAAGTTTAAGTCCTTTTATTTATAAATGAAAAAGGCAGTATTTTATTCATTCTTTCTTTCACTCAGTGAATATTTACTGAGACATTTCCATGAAATAGACATTGTTCTGGAGATAAAGCAGTGAACAAAAGAGAAAAACAGTCCTTGCCTTTATATACTCAACCTTAGTGGAGCAGGTCATAAACAAGGTAAATAGTATGTTAGCTATTAAATGTTGATGAAAATAAAGTTATGAAGAGGAATAGAAAGCATGGAGGAAAAGGATAGGGCTCGTGGAAAAGGTGTAATTTGGTAAAGAACCTGAAGAAAATGAGGAGGGAGTAAGACATTAAGTTATTTGAAGAAAGGGCATTTCAGACACAGGAACTACCAAGTATGACAACTCAGAGGTGGGAACAATCCTGGCACATTTAAGGAACAACAAGAAAACCCAAGTGGCTGGAGGAGACTGAGCCACTCTACAGTTGGAGAAGGAGGTGGTCAGAGAAAGCTAGGTTAGAAGGCACAGGTGGCCTTACCAGACATTATAAGTATAGCCTTAGAAGTCAATGGGAAATCATTGATGAGTTTAGAACAGAGTGACCTAATCTGACTTAAGTTTTAGTAGGATCCTTCTTGCTATTATGTTGAAAAAGGACTCTAAGGAAGCAGAATCCTCTTAGAAGGTTTTTGAAATTATCCAGGCTAGAGATGATGGTGATTTGGACTCTGTGGTAGCAGTCCGAGTGGGTACCTGATGTCTTTATGGGATGAGTCGGCACAACAGACTCAAATGATAGTGTGGGAGAGAAGACACGAGGGTAACTCCAAAGTTTTTGGCCTGAACAAATGGATGACTTGCTCTTAATGAGCCAGGGAAGACTGTAAACAGACTGTGTGTGTGTGTGTGTGTGTGTGTGTGGTGGGGGGTGGGGGCTGTTCAGGGGGATAATCAGGATATCAGTTTTGGGCGTGTTAACTTTGAAATGGCCTTAGACACCTAACTGGAGATCAAAACAGAGGTCCAGGATGGAGACATACATTTGGAATTCATCAGAAATATAAATATTATATAAAACCAAGAGACCATATGAGCTCACCAAGAGAGTGAACATGGTAAAGAGAAGATGTCCAAAGACCAAGCCCTGGATCACACCAATGTCAGGAGATGAAAAGCAACCAACAAAGAAAACTGAGTAGGATTTGTATAGAGTAAGGAATTTGGTTTCCTTAATGTGAGCAAAAGACAGTTTTTAAGAGGAGGCTGGTCAACTTTGTTTAATGCTGCTAATAGTGCTAATAAATTAATTCTGAGAAGTAGCCACTGATTTAGTCATATGATTGTCATTAGTGACATTGATGGGAATAGCTTCAGTGGAGCAAAGGATTGGGAAAGCCTGATCAGAAGGGTTCAAGTAGGAGAAGAGAAATTGGAGACAAAAATCAATGGACAGCTCTTTCAAGCAGTTTTCTTGTAAAGAAAAGTACAGGATGACTTGGCAATTGGCCAGGTGGCACCAGCCAGCCTGCTGAGGCAGGGTTGTCTTAGGGTCTGCTGACAGTCACATGCTATGAATGTGAGGATTAGCCCTTTGTAGAGTCAGCGACCTCAAATGACCTTGCCGTGGGTAGATATATAGATATTTGAAATATTTGTCATTGATGCATTAGTGTAAAAAAGAGCCAGCTGTCTTAACATATAAATATTCTTCCCTTTTGTACCCCTTGCTTTGCTTCCAGAGTTTTCTCCAGATTTTATCTTGGAAAGTTAGTTTTTAACTGTTTTGCTTATGCATCCTCTATGTTATATTGTTTATATTATAGTTAGTTGTTTGCTTGTTAGTCTTCTATCATAGCCTAAGTTTCTTAAGAAGGACCATATTTTATTTTCCTTTACATATCCATTCCATAGCCCAGCTCCTGGCATGTGGCAGATGTGCCATAATGCTTTTTGAATGAATGACTATTATGTTCCATTTTGGTATATGATGTGTTTGACATAAAGATCAGTGTCTTCCTAAAATTTATTAATTTCTAAATGAAAAATGTCTTTGGTCATTTTATTTTCCATAGAGTCCCTGTGGAGCAGGCATAGTGAGGACAGGCTCACTGCAGCTCAGTAGTACATCTGTAGAAAATTCATCTTTGAAAAGGACAAAGCGAAAAGCACCCTCCCCACCCTCCAAAATACCCCTGCATCAAAGTGATGAAAATAGCCGTGTGACTGGTAATGTTACTTTCCACATTCATACTAAATATGTGTTGTGTTTGTTTAATCTAGACAGAAATGATAAAGGTCATAAATTGCCTTTTTGTTAAATGATAATTTACTTGCGCTTTTTATAGTCTCTGATTATGTATACTTAACTGCTTTTAAAAATCTGCCATGTAAAAAAATTAAATGAAAAACTGTGCAGATCCATTATCTCAAAATGAGCATTAGTGAATTTATTCAGAAAGATACTGCCATTCCAGGATTGACTACATGTAGGAATGGGAATTTAAATGAATTTTAGTTGTATCAGAGCTGGATTTTAAAATGGCTTCTAGAAACGTTCGGGCTCATCTCATTGTGAGTTATATAAAAATAGTTATGTTAAACTATTAAGGAATTGTTTCATTTGTGAATGTGACTGAGTCATAAGTTTCATTGTTTCTTCCAGCCCTCCAGTCATTAGAAGCAAACAGTGTTTCAGGAGCAAACTCTACTGAAGGATTATCCAGTCCAGGTATAACACCTGTACTCCACATTGTGTAACTACTGAGAGGGACGAGCTTTCCCATGACAATTGGAGATTGAATCCAATATAGTACTCTGAATATTAAAGAGAACCAGATTCTTTGGCCCCATTTCCCAAATTTTATATTATAAAATGATTTTTTTTCCCCTGAGATTAAAGTATGAAACTGGTAGAGCACTAAAATTCAGTTCTGGAAATGTACTTTGTGAACCTTATTATGCACATCATAATTAGAAATGTATTTGGTGTGTTGAGAAGAAAACTAATATAAAGTCATAAAGTACCATTTCTTTAAGCAATTGTCTCAGGTATGAATTCAACATACATGGCTTGCTATTCTAATGGTATAATTTTTTTATTATAATAAACATATTTTCCATTATATGTCTCTCATTTTGGATTCTCTCCAAATAAAGAAACTCCAGTAACAATAAAATATTTCAGTCTATTCTAGGAATAAGTATGATAAAACTTCTTAATCAGAGTTAAAGTAGACATAAATGAATATGGTAGACTAGTAATGTCATTTAAAAATAGGAGATTATTATGCCAGTACTTTAGCATGGGGATAAATTGACAGATATGAAATTTATGATGCTACCTAATTTTTACACTTTTTATTCAAAAATACAGGAAGAATTCAGGAGCATCCAAATGCTCATGAATCTTTAATCATTAATTGATATTTAGGAATTTGAAATTTTGATATACCTTATAGAAAAATTAGGTATATCAATTTTTGTTATACTATATACTGTTTTCTGTTTCTTCTGTTCATTTTTAAAAATACTACTATTGGGGAGTGGATGTAGTTCAAGTGGTTGAGCGCCTGCTTCCCATGTGCAAGGTCCTGGGTTCAATCCCTGGTACCTCCTAAACAAACAAACAAACAAAAAAAAACTACTGTTAGATAAGATAACTAGTAATGATTTTTCTCAGCTCTCTACCCAGAATATCAATGACAGTTTTGTTCTACAAAATAAATTTATTGGATAATATTTACTTAAACTGTAAAAGTGAAATTAGAAGATTCTGATAATTAGAAAAAGGTGTGAATGTTACTGAAACTTGCCTTGATATCTCTTTCTATTTCTCTTCCTTTTAACTCTTTTTGTTTAATGCATGGACAATTGTGAACTAACAAATCTGGTTTCTTCAGAATTGCTTCCTGGTCTCTGCTTACCTTAACTCTGTTGTCTGAGTGCGTTTCTCCAGGTTCTACTCCTTTGGCAGAAGCCTCCCATGGCCCTGGGCTCTCCTGTCAGCCGCAGTGCACTGAGCCCACACTGACAGATGAGTGCCCTGGAACACCCAAGGCAGCCTCAGCGTCGCCCACAGGTAGGTGGTGGGGCCTTTCCTTGCTGGAGCTTTGTTTAATGCAGATTAAGATGTCCTGAGGGATGGATTTGGTTACTTGTTGAACCCTCCTATAAATATGGTTTATAAAGAAATAGTAGTTTCCCCCTTTTCACTTGAAATTTTATACCGATCTGGAGTTTGATATTTTTCCTAACCATATAGATGAATGACAAGAAATAAGATGAATAAAATTAGCAGCTCTGAAGGACTTCCATTTCACTTCTATTTAGCTTTGTTCTTTTCGGGGGAATTGTCTGGTCTTTATTATTTTCAATATGTGGCACTACATGAGTATATGTGTGTGTATTCCTTATTGAACAACTTCCTTGTTACTGAGGTATGAACTTATTTTCTATGGTATTGCTTTTGATTAGGTATTTTGTTTTGAAATTATTGGAATTATTTTGTTATCAGATGGTAAGACTTGAAGTTATAACATAAGTAATCTTAAACAATTTTTTCAGTGACTCAGAAACAGTTTTCATCACTTCAAACCAGTTATTTAAAATTAGTATACTATCACATACTGTGGTGGGCATGCAAAATCATGTGACCCTTTTGGAAAAATTTGGCAGGATTTTTTCTTTAATAATATTTAAAGATTCATTTTTCATATAACTCATTAATCCCACTCCTAAGAAAAAATGAAAAACAGTGTTTATTAAAAACCTGCAAGTAGGTTATTAGAGCATTTTTATTCATAATTGCCAAAAATGGGGAAAAATCCAAATGTCCCTAAATTGTGGTCCATTCACACACTGGAAAATACCCAGCCACAAAAAAGAGAGAAAAGAATAACTGATACGTGGAACAATATGAATTAATCTAATGCATCATGTTAAATGAAGGAAGCTAGACTCAAATGGCTACATGCTGCATGATTTCATTCATGTGACATTCTTGCAAAGGCAAAACTGTAAGGACACTGGTGTGGCCAGGGACTGGGTTGGAAAGAGGAATTGGTTGGTTACAAAGGGATGAAGGAATTTTAGAGGGTTATGGAATTGTTCTATATCTTGATTGTGGAGGTGTAAAAATTCAAGAATTTAATTTTTAAAAGGGTATATTTTACTTCAATGTAAATTATACCTTGTTTAAAAAAAAATGAAAGAAAGAAAACAATTCTGCCTGGCATCAGCTACAACAGTCTGACACAGAATGAACATTTTTTAAATTATTGAATTTTTTTAAAAAGTATTTTACTAGAATAGATTTCATTTAATACATTCTGTTTTAGCAAAGAATAATATTTGTCAGGCAATTTTACCATTTTTGTCATCTCCAGGATAGATATACAGGGTATTCTAAAAGGCTTTGTGAAGTTTTCAAATTTAATAACTTCACAAGTAAAGTGTTACAAACTTACAGAAAACATCTTTTGAGTTTATTTTACATTCTTTTTCACATATTATGTTTTGTGAATTTAAATAAAATTTGAATTTTATGCTTTTGTTTCAACCATTGCAATATTCAGAAAGACTGAAAAGATTAAAATAAAAATATTAAAATTATATAAAACTAAATAAGCACAAAATAATTTTTTTTTAAGTTTTTAAATTCATACTTCTTGAAGTTATTAAATCTTAAAACTGCACTAAGATTTTGGATCCTATGTCTGTGTACCTTGAAAGTGTATATTCTTCCTCTAGAACTTACAAAGCTGAAATATCCATATTTGTGATACAACATTTGTCAAAATTATTTAGCCCATTGTTTACAGCCTCTGCTCTTTTTTGAGGTATAGGGGCCAGGGACTGAACCCTGGACCTCGTATGTGAGAAGCTGGAGCTCAGCCACTGAGCTACATTGGCTCCCCTGAGTTGGTGTTTTCGTTTGTTTCCTTGTTTTTTTTTGTTTTTAGGAGGCACCTGGAACCAAATCTGGGGCCTCCCATATAGAAGCAGGCACTCAACCACTTGAGCCACACCCCTGCTTATTTTTTTTGTAGGCTAAAATCTGATTATTAGATAAGTCTGTTAAGACAAACAAAACATATTTGAATCAATATTTACAAAGCTTGGAAAAATCTGTATGGTCAAAAACAACAAACTGTCAAAGTTCTCTTGGATAATTAGAATTTTTTTTTTTAAGGAATCACTGACTTTTCTAAAACTTTCCAGTAATAGAAATGCTTTTCAAGCTAATACAAATGTAAAAGGTCAGAAATTCTATATGATGCTTGTTATAATGAAATTATAAAATCCCACAAAAATTATTTAGAAGAATTACTTTTGAAATAAGTAATTCATTCTTCATACTTTAATTAATTGAAACCAGTTTCTTCATGAGGGCCCCAAGCTTAAAGAAAAAACATTGTATTTCTGAAATGTTTTTTTATGGGGTAGAAATAAATAGGGATAGCAATAATTTGCCAAATGTTACCTTAGTTAATGTAATTTCCAGAAGAGCTTGCTACCTTGAGGAACTATTTATAAAATACATTTGTATCTAAACCACCATGACCTTTCAAATTTACTCTTAATTCATAGATGCAATATTTCAGCATGGACTCGTAGTATTACACATTGGTGTCAAAATGATTATTTCACATTTTATGACAAAGCAAGATTTACCAAAATAAATATATTTGAAAATTCACTTAAACTCAAATTGTTTAATATTTTTTCTGTTGAATAATCTGATTTTCTTATTTTTAAATAAAAATTTTAAACTTCCCACATTTTTTAAAAAAAGTATAAAGAGCACCTTTTTCTGTCTATATGCCTAAAGAAAATACATGTTAAGTACTTTAAGTATTCTTCAAGAATGTTAAAATTTTTATTAAATTGTGTGGATGTATTAGTCACTACAATCCAATACTACAATACATATTTTTTTCCTCTCTCGGTAAAAATTAAACATTTAAACACCATTCAGCTGCAATATATTATATTAATAGAAGTGTTTACATGCATTTAAATAAGCAAAGATCCAGAAACTCATTCTTTGGTTTAAATTTACTTTCATAGCTAGTCTGAACAAAAAGTATGGATACTACCTGTTTATGATGGCTTCTATTTCTGGACATTTGTTGTCAGGGATAAGGAATAATGATAAAACACATATTTTTACAATGAAATATTAATCCCAGTTATTGAAATAAGTCACACACACAAACTCTCACACAAACATACATAGACACATACACAGTGATATGGGATGATCTCTAAATATAGTAAGTGGAGAAAATAGGTGGAAAACATTGGGTATAGTATGCTTCCATTCATATTAAATAAAACAGCAAAACAGAAGGGAAAATATGAGTATGCATATAGATTTATGTATGCATATTACACTTTCTGTTAAAGGAAGCTGCCTCTGAGAATCAAACTGGGAGGTAAAAAATAAACTTCATTGATTAATATTTGTTCTATTTGCATTTTAAAAGATTATATTAAGCATCTAGATAAGTGGTTCTTAGCCTTGGTTACAACTAAATATCATGGAGAAAATGTTTTAAAATCTTGGTTCCATCCTCTAGAGATGCTGATTTAATAGGTATGGAGTGGATATAAGCATTAGTATTTTAAAAAGGCCCCATGTCATTCCAAGTGTGGTCAGTACTTGGAATGATGACCACTGAGTTAAACTTAATAGCACTCTGGTAGACAACACATAATCTCAGATTCCTTTAATTTGCATTTAGAGAGGTATTTAGAGTTAGTGCATGAATGCAAAAATCACTTAACTGAGGGGAGTAGATATAGCTCAAGTGGTTGATTACCTGCTTCCTATGTACAATGTCCCGGGTTCAATCCCCGGTACCTCCTAAAAAAAAACAAAAACAGAAAAACCACCTTGAGGGAGCCAGTGTAGCTCAGTGGTTGAGTGCCAACTTCCCTTTGCACATATTAGGTCCCGGATTCAATCCCTGGCCCCGGTACCTGAAAAAAATCATTTAACTAAAAGAAATACTCTTAAGTAAAATATGTAATTTCAAATTTATGTGATAAACTCTTGTTTCTACCATAAGACCTAGAGTGATAGAATATTATTTTTAGAATTCTAATGTGTCTGAAAAGTTTGTATGTTAACATAATTACTCACCATTAAAGAAGTATTTCACTGTGAATTTTGAATCAAAATTTAAAAGTCTAGCTAATTATTATTTTAAAATTACTTCCTTGCCAGGATCGCATAGAATGAATGAAGGAAATTAATATTTAGAATTATATCTGCATTTCTTTGTAGCTGGAATAAGCTCTGATTTCAGCCTTAAAGAGATAGATGAAAAAGAAGAACTGAGTGACGTGCCAAAAGATCAAAATGAAAATATTTCTCTGAAGTCTCAAGATATTCCTTTTTTATCTTCTGATATATTAAATACACCAAAAAATGATCCTGACTCAGCCCTTGGCAATGATACTATAGAGTCCTCACAAAACTCCAAGGAAGAAAAACAAGAAATTAGAAACACAGATGGACAGTAAGTTATCTGTGTGCCAGAAGTTCTAGAGGTGCTTTGATTAAAATTAATACTAGTTTTCTGAAATGTAGATCTGGTATTTTATACACAAATATAGCCAACCTTTTGCTTTTAGACTCCATCTTTTTTATCATCATTATCGATAAAGTATTCAAATAAAATCAAGTTCAACAGTTGTGATATCCTCTGCATCAGTTAAATCATAACATATATTTAATTTGTATGACTCAAAAATTAAAGAATTTTTTGCCTATTATTGTTTTGATTTCAATGAATCATTTAATTTTAAATTTTTACCACATTCTTCTCAAAGATTTTCATTAACAGCTATATATATATGTTTGTGTATATAAGGAGTGCTGCTTGTTAATTATGATAATAAATCACCAAAATTATTTTTACAGTTGATTTTATGATGCAGATAATCATGTAAGAGAACATTGGAAGGCATCTGATACCTATTCTTGATCCTAGGAATTGAAAGCTATACTAATGTCCACTTGTACTGTTTGAAATGCTACACCATGAATAAAGATGAAATCATCTAGGCAAAATAAACCATCTTCATCAAAGTTTTGCTATATTTTGAATGGGATTGCCTCCAAATTAAACTATTCTATCACCAAAGAAGACATCAGTGAGGTCAATCTACATCCAGTCTTACACAGTTGACCTTGCCAGATGCCAGACTAAAATGTTTTCATTTAATTCTCTTTTTCTTTAAAAGACAAATAGCTAATAGTAACAAAATAAAGACACTGATTTGGAAAAGTGTCCATTTTACCAAGTTTCTTACATCTCTTTGTAATGGGGCCACCTTATGAAAGCTAATGTTTCATAGCAGCATTTCTTCTGTTCTATTTTTTCTTTGCTTTTAAATTTCCAGTATTTGGCAGACGGAGATGATTATTTCAGTCCATCTGTCTTTGGAAATTATTGCCTGTTCTCTCATCATGTGTGCATGTGTGTTTGAATGGCATCAATATATAACATACAATATCATATTTTACAGAGGAACACATATTATGGTATATAATACAAGCAATGAAGAGATGGCAATTGACAGTGTAAGAAACTTGAAATCATCAGGCACAAACCAAGAGAATGGTGAGTTACATAAATAGCGAACACATTCATAGTATTTATTATGTGCCAATATCTGTTCTTAACACTTTACACATATTAGCTCATTTAATTTGGTATATTAACTCATTTAATACTTACCTCATTTATCAGGTAGATATTATTTTTAGTTCCATTTTATAGATGGTTGAGCCACAAAGATATTAAATAACTCATCTGAAATAAGTCCAATATGTGGTAACCTAGTATTTGAACTCAGGAAATATTACTCCAAAGTCTGCTTTTAACCACCATGTGTACTGCTGTGTTTGTTTGTTTATTTTTGTCAAATCTTAGAGATTATATAACTTAGGTCTGGATAGTAAAGATGTATATTCTACGCATCTATTTGTGATCTGTGTTTCTCTTTTCCTTCTACTAACTTCCTAGCCCAAGCATGATTTACTTTATATTCACATTGCAACACCTTAGTTGAAACTTGTTTGCCTGATTTTCAAGGCCTAAGCAATCTAATTCTATAACCTTATTTACCACTATTTCTCAATACTTATCTTCAAATCAAGACCGTTTTTTCTGTTTCTTACATTTAGTTCACTAAGCTCTATCACTAGGCCTATGCTCATGTTGTCTTTCCAGGCAAAACAATTTTCCATCTATTTTACCCATTCAACTTCCATCCAAATCTACACTTCATTTATTTTGTTATTTGATTACTACAGTCCATGTAGAACTGTAGTCTTGACTCCTCAGCTAAATTGGACAGTCTTGGATCAGAAAAATGACATCTGATACTTTTCTGATTTCCTCATAGACCTAGTAAATGCTGAGCACAAGTAGATACTCATAAAACATATACCATAGGACTGAAGTCCAAAAAATTATACTAACAAACACAGAATGCAAGTAATGCACAATGGTATTTTAAGGGTATAAGAAGGAAGTGGCTCATAGTCCAGTCTATTATATGAATATACAAAACTAGGTTAAAATTTTTAAAAAAAGAAAATATAGGGATATAAATATTCATATTTGGCTAAGACATGGAGGATCCCAATGTCAAAAGCAAAAATTTATATATATTGTTTTTCATGTGTGGTATTTATTAATTAACTTGAATATATATGTCCCCCATATTCAATACCCTACTAAGACACCATACTGAAAATGTCTAAAAGTATATAACTTCCTTATCTTTTCCTCTCGATTCAGTTTTCACAGAATATACTATGATGACAGTAGCATTGCTAATGAAAAGTCATGATTTAAAAACTGCTTTCTTCTTCTTAAAATCATAATCAAATTAAATTATTTTTGCTAAGATTTTGCCATCAGGTTAGGGTTAACATCATGTTTTAGTTTCCTAGGCAGCTCAGGCAAATACCATGCAATGGGTTGGCTTACACAAAGGGAATTTATTTGCTCACAGTTTTGAAGCCAGGAAAATGTCCAAATCAAGGCATTATCAAGGTGATGCATTGTCCCCAAAGACTGTTGCTTTCTGGAGCTGTCTGCTGGTGATCCCTGGTTCCTCTGTCACATGGCAAGGCACATGGCAGCATCTCCTAGTCTCTTCCATCTCTTCTGGTTTCTGCCTCCTGTGGCTTCCTTTTTTTGTGTCTGAATTTCATTCTCTTATCAAGGACTCCAGTTAATAGGATTAGGACCCAACTTAATTGAAGTGGGCTATGCTTTAACTTAAGTAACCTCATTGAAATGTCCTACTTACAATGAGTTTGCACCCAAAGGAATAGATTAAATTTAAGAACATGTTTTTCTGGGGTACATTCTGCTTCAAACCACCACAGGTCCCAAGTACATTTACAGAATAATTATTTTAGTTGGTACTTGATTTGCAATGACATTTGTCAACCCTAGGTGATTTTTTTTTTCAAAGATTTATTTTTATTTATTTGTTACCCCCTTGCTGCTTGTGCTTGCTGTGTTTATTTGCTTTGTGTTTTTCTGTGTCTGCTTGTCTCTCTTTTGTTGCGTCATCTTCCTGCGCCAGCTCACCGCACTGCGTGGGCCATCAACACACCGCACCGCATGGGCCTGCTTGCCTTCACCAGGAGGCCCCAGGAATCGAACCCAGGGCCTCCCATGTGGTAAACAGGAGCCCAACCAATTGAGCCACAGCCGCTTCCCCTAGGTGATTTTTAAAATAAGAAATGATTTCTGCTATCCTTAAAATAATTTTATACCATTTTCCTTCTTTCAACCTACCCTATACACACATATAAATCATCATCTTGCCAGGTTGTAAATATGTGTGTTAGTTTTGCCTAGAGGAAGAACAAGATAATACAAAAACTATCTTCTCCTTCTATTGGCTACCCTTTGGAAATGGCCTACTCATTCCAGCCTACTTTTAGACATGGTTAACATCATTGCCAGGTATATATGAGGATGAACTAGCTAATTAATTCAGTAATGATTCTAGGTTTCCAGGACACACAAATTTTGGCCCACAATCATTGCAGATAATCTTGCAATGTTAATGAAAAATTCAGAGTGAGAAAATGGTAAATTAGGTATAGCCCACTGAAAATGTGAAAAACTGAATTTTATAGTTCTAAAACCAATAAATTAGGATTTATTATAGGGGGCTTAACTTAAAATATTTATTTTACATTATTTACTTTCCTTTGGAAGATGTTTCTATTGTGTAAACTGGGCTATGCCTATATTCAGTGTAAAATGAGAAATAGGCAAGAGAGAAGGAAGTATGTGTAGGCTCATTTCCTGGTACCAGGGACAATTTCTTATTTTCTGAATTTCATATAGATATTAAAAAATACTTATGAACCAAGAGAATAAGAGCAGAAGCAGAAATGTTCCTCTTCCATGGTTTTTGATCACATGAGTCCTTAATTTTATAAATCACAGTGGTTGATAATTATTAGTCTTTGAGAAAAGAAGCCAATCGTATGGACAATGCATATTCTGATAATCAGTTGCATTTTATTTTGCAAAAGTGAAAATTGAATCCCATATTAAAATTATATATTTAATATAGAAACCTTGCAATGTAAAATATAATGATATTAACTACCATGACTAAAAATTGTGCAATTAGGGTTTTAAAATGCAAAGAGATTTAAAATATTTTTTGTGTACAAATTTACCTGGTAACATGACTATTTTTATGCATATCTTTCTTCTTTATTTTTAACAGAGAAACTTCTTTAACTTGCTCATTACATTTTAGACAGTGAACTTCATCTCATCCTTTACTAGGTAGAAGTGGAGGATGATAAAACTAGAGAAATATTTGACACTCTCTTACAATTTGACTTTCAAGGCCCAGAATTCACTTAATCTATGCAAACTGCCATATCTAAAAAGGGTTTGAAGGTGAGGGATGTTGGTCATGCATTAGAGGTGATTCTTTTGGGCATTCACATAAGGGAGCACCTTATGTAAATCACTTAGTTCATTACTAGAAGCATGGTACACACTCAAACCTTTGTTTCCTTCCAGTTGGCTTATTCCACTTCTTCACCATCAAGTTATTGACTGCCTGCTGTTGCTTTGTTAGCCTAGACACTGACTAATCATTTTCTTTTTCGGGAGGTATGATTTAGAATCAAGAGTGAAAGTAGTTCAGAAGAGAGGGATGTTGTTTCTTCTACTTGAACTGTGACTCTAGATGAATAGGGATACTGTTCTCCTACAGAGAAAAAACAAAACCACTATGACTGTTTCTAGGTAGTTGAAATCACCCTTGTGATGACTAAAAACAAGTTCTTCCTAAAAGTCTTTAGCAAGAATACCTAATTACCACCACAATCAACTTAGATTCTGTTTTTACTTCACGTCTTAAAGGTCATCTCTCTTAATAAAAACTGAGAACATTTGCTGGGATTGTTTCCTTTTTAATAAAAGGTATGAATATAAATACACTAGACCCTATAAAAAAGAGAGTCAACATTGAAAAACAGAGGACTGAAAAATGTTTTGAATTTGTTAATTTCTTACCTTTGTCACTATTAACAATGACTAAAATATGAGGTCTTTACTTACAGGAAGAAGGAAAACTAACATCTATGGAGTGATTATTCTGGGTAATACACTATCATACACTATTGTAAAAAGCATGCCATGTAAATGATTTATAAAATATAATAACGTTTTTACGTTAGTGCATGTGAGCAAAGGGGTTAGGTAACATCTAGAAGTCACAGAGATTAGAACTAGTCAAGCCAAATTCCAAACTCAGGTCTCTGATTTCAAAGCCCATGCTGTTTCCTCTACATGGCCACTACCTGCCTTTGTATAATTCATCAGCTGAAAATTAGCTATAGAATTCAAACAAAGCTATTTGGGGAAAGCAGGCATTAAAAACTTGAATGTTTTTCTTTTTTCATGGTATTTTTTCTTTCACTAGATCAAAACGAAATACTTGTCTTTCCAATGAACATAGAAGATAATATGAAAAATGGACTGAGGACAGAAATTAATGTAGGAAATGTCAAAAATAATGACGTAGACGTGGAAGTTGACAGACTATCAAACTATCAGGCACAGAAAACTGATACAGCTATAAATTACAAGGCAGATCATCTAACAGCTTCATCAGTACCAGATCAAAAATTGAATCAACCCAGTGTTGAAAAGATAAAAAGGCACGATGCAGCAATTCAGACAACACCTTCCTGTAACAACTTTGATGGGAATCACCAAGATCATAATTTGTCTGACATCAGAGTTAATGAAAGTGTGCAAACTTCAAATAACAACAAATCGTTTCAACACTCAACCTTAAGCCCACAAGATTCTGTATATACCTCAAGAGAATTTAGGAGTCAGGGCACAGTAATTGTACAAGATCGACTCGCCATAAAAGAGCCAGTTTGTGCACATTGTAATGATGATCTTTTGACTCCTGTAGATGGGCTTGATAAAAATTCAACTGCTTCTTATTTAAAGAACTATCCACTTTATAGACAAGACTGTAAACTTAAGCCAAAACCTTCAGATGAAATTACAAGAGATTATATACCCAAAATTGGAATGACTACTTATAAAATAGTCCCTCCCAAGTCCCTGGAAATATCAAAAGATTGGGAATCAGAAACCATGAGATATAAAGATGATCAGGAGATACATACATTAGGACAAAAGCATATTTATGAAAAGGAAACAGCAATCCACACAAAAGATATTATTTCTGACAGCCCAAAGGAACCACAGCTAGACCTTAAACCGAAACCTTCCATGGGTGTGGAGTGTCAGGTGCATGGTGCGATAAGCCCAACCGATAATGCAGTGGCTAATCCTCTAAAAGCTACTCCCAGAATAACTAGAGACACTGGCACAGCTCCATTTGTGCCAAAATTGGAAGATATAAACAGTATTTTGGAGTCAAAATTTAAATCCAGAGCTTCAAACCCACAAGCCAAACCAAGTTCTTTCTTCTTGCAGATGCAGAAAAGACTATCTGGTCATTATGTGACATCTGCAGCTACCAAGAGTGTCAATGTTACCCCTAATCCTACCCCAAGAGAAGTAATAGCTAAAGAGGTAGAAAGGAATCTGCTGCCTCCTTCAGAGCAAACTCTTTCTACTTTAAGTAAAACAACTAACTTTCCTCCACAATCCCATTTTAAAAATCCTGACAATGACATCATTAGTCCAAAGCCTATTAACACCTCTGCTCCTCCAATCGCTCCAAAACCTGTGCCTCTTCCCACTAGTAAGTTAGCAGCACTGAACCTGAAGACATTAAAAACTTTTGGTGCCCCACGACCGTACTCAAGTTCTGTCCATTCGCCGTTTGCACTTGCTGTAGTGAAACGGTCACAATCTTTCAGTAATGCACGTAGTGTCTCTGAGTCATTTAGTGACAGTATCTCTGTCCAATCTCCAGCCAACACAGAAGAAGGGAAGACTAGTTCTGTAAATAAATTTGTGGACATCCCACAACTTGGTGTGATCAATAAGGTAAATACCAATTTAATATATATATATATTCAGATTTGTATGAAACATAGCTAAAAGGGGAGTTTAGCAAGCATGTTGGTATTTGTGTGTTACTGCTTTGGAATTTGTGTTCATTTGCTATCAAGCTGCTTTAGGGGAAAAAAGTGATAGTATATAGAATCTGATTACTTAGGCTGAGAATTACCATTAAGTCATACAATTTGATTAGGTATTACACTAAAGAACTGCATCATTAGCAAATGTTTTATTTTAAATTTTCTTTGTTCATACATTTGTATAATGTACATGTTTATGGTTCTGAATCTATTTTCCTGTGTTTTTCTTATTTCCATTTCCTTATAACTTTTCTGGATATCTTGATTCACTTTTATTTTCTTCCCCAATTCAATAGCGACTATACAATAGCAAAATAAATGGCTTTAACTATATGGAAATATAAGTAGTATCAAAGACTAGATAAAGCAACCAAATATCTCTCTGCCATGCATTCTCCATCATATACATGCAACCTTAGTTTACCAAACATTTTTACATATAAGTAATTTAAATTGAAAGCCGAGTTATATAACATAATTTTCTTATTTCTCCATTTTGCCAACTCATTGTCAACTTATCCAATTATATGCATGTTGACCAAAACATCGCATAATCACTACTTAACAATACTAATTTACCAAAAAGGGAGGCTGCTTACTTAGTATTTGGCCAAATGAATGTTGTAATTTGTTAGGTTCAGATAGTAGAGTCAATAGAGAGGATGAAAATAGCACGGATCATGATAATCCACACTCAACTTCTTAAAAATTACTCTGTGTACTTTTACTCTGATAATGTTTAAAGAAGATTTTCCTATTTCTGTGATAGTTCCAGAAATATTTTATACTATTTTTTCTTTTTATACTAGAATAACAGAACATTAACCATATTGCCAAATAAAGATTTTTCCAAAATTTTAAAGTAATATTTATCTTGAATATTTTTTCAGTATTTCACATTTATGTTTATTTCTTTGATATGCTGTCAGGAAGAGATGTATGATACAGAGATTAATTCTTTACTTGGGAACAAACTCCATTTTTTTTTCTTGGAATGGAATACCATTCCTAAACAATGGATGCTTGATTTAGATAATACATTTTTTGTGCCACTGCCTGAGCTCTGTTTAGATCTTTTGTAAAGATATTTATTTCGCAGTTTGAAAAAGAAACTTAAGACTAATTTTTTAATAACATTTCCCTTTTAAAACAGTTTCAAAATATTCCTTAATTTAATTAGATTCTGGTTTCTCAGGGTAGAAATTCCTATTTTTTTTTTCAGTCTCGTGGAAAAAGTAAAGAAAATACAGTCAGCATGTAGTCCCTATAGTTTCCAGAAAGACAATATAACTTATTATGTGTAGCAGAGTAATTAATGATTCCTTTATTAGAAGATAGATTCAACCAATAAGAAATTTCCATATTTGATAATTTTATATCTTCAAAAATAGTAATATATCACAACCTAATATTTCAGAATCATGAAAATAGATTATTTGTTAGTTTGTGGAATTTTTTTATTTTTAATTTGGCTGTTCTCGTCATCTCCATGTATTGGAGAAATCAGCATCATTTAACTCAAGCACAATAAAGTTGCCACTGTATTCATGAAACAAAGAGGTACCCTTTTTATTTCTTAGTTTCCTGACATAAAGAGAAGGGAAGGAAATGTCCTCATCTTCCAACTTAGCTCTGGCTGCAGAGATAATTCAATGGGTGAGGAAACAAAGCTTTTAATGAGCAATGAGCATTTTCCTTAAGTGTTGTCCTTGCTTTCAAGCTTAACAAGCTCCTGGAAAAAAAATTATCTTTTCTTCAACACCCCGGTGTCAAGATGTTTCTTCTTTCTTTAATCCTTTAACTTGATATATCTCTTCCCATTTGGTTCTGTCCCTATTGGATGCAACTGGGCTTCAGAGACAGTCTTTTTACTCATCCAGTGCCCACAATGAAGCAGCATTTAATATTGTTATGTCCACTAGAATGTAAGGTCCCCAATGGCAGGAATCTTCTCACTCTCATTCAATGCTGTACTCTCTGTGCCTAAAACAGAGTCTGGAAAAGTTCCTGGCACCTGCTTGGCACTCAATAAATATGGGATCAGTGATGAAGAGAGAAACCCACAACAAATATATCCTATTTCTAATTATTACAAGTAATAAAGGGAGACAGAAGAGAGGGTACCTGCCTACCACCCAGCAAAACATAAAAATAAAAATAAATAAATCCTTCCAAGAGACATCTTAGACCTTCTCTCAAGGAACCTCTTTAGGGCTCCCACACCTTCGCTGCTCCCTCCCCCACCCCTCTCCTTTCTCAGGTAGTACAGTGCAGCCCTTTCTTGGTTCCTCCGATCCTGTTCTTCACACTGTCATCCTTCACATGACCCCTCCATGATATGATATCTCCTTAGGAAGCAGCAGAGGATTATAACATTTGTCTTGCCGTTGTGTTTTATTTCCAACACTTCTGTTGCCCTTTGGGAGACTAAAGTAAAGGGCTGGATTCTGAATTTTCCTATATGGAATCATGCTAGAAAGAATGTAAAATGCTGTATTTGAGGAGCTACTACTATCAGAACATATACAAATTAAAGAATAATATAGCATTATTTTATTCTTACCAATTTTTCATATTGCCTTTAAATAACTATAGAAAAGTCTTAGCTCTGTAATTGCCTTTTAAAATTAGGTCTAGTTCATATTTTTTCACAAATCAAAAACTTATTTTGGTTTTTGGTTTAAAGGCATGTCTAAAACACCAGTGTGGCAAATGGTAATTCTTAAAGAACTCTTGATGATGAGTTTTTTTTTTTCAAAAAATGGCCCATTCTTCTCTTGGTGTTCATCTAAATATTTTGCATTTATTTTTATAGGACAATAGCTCTTCACATAATGAACAGAATTCCCAAATACCATCTTCAATGGACTGCCCATCATTCATCCTTAAGAGGCAAAGTTCGTTAACGTTCCAAAGCTCTGACCCAGAACAGATCCGGCAGGGTTTGCTGACTGCAATCCGTTCTGGAGAGGCTGCGGCCAAATTGAAACGGGTAAGTTTTCTTTATCAGACGGATGACAGTGGGTTTTCTTTCAACATTGTCAAACTAATACTTAGAAACTTTTTTCTGGCATTTAAATCTGAATAGGGAAGATGCCAGAAGTTACTCTTTTATGTCAGGAGTCATTTTGAAGTATAAGCTAAGAAAGTCCAGAGTCGTACACATACTTGAAAAGATGTCAGGTCTATTTTCCAAAACATGGGCCAGGTGCAGAACATGGATTTTGTTCATTGTTTTGTTATTATATATAGAAAGTACCCTGAACTCTTAATCTAAGAAATTTTGTCAGTACAGCAAAAAAAAAAAAAAAAAAAAAAAAAAGATTCTTTTGAAAAGAAAGTACCTCCCTATGCCAGAAGGGATGCACCAGCGATGGAAACCTATAAGTTTTCAGTCATACTTCCTGCAGTGATCAAAGTTACTACCATATGTGGGTTTTTTTGGGGGGCGGGGGTAGGGGAAGATTTATAGGTTAGACAAAACATGGAGAATTTAGATGATACCTAATGTAGAAATTCCAGTCTTAATAATGGCCTGCCAAAGTTCTCTGGCTGCTTACCAAGGTGCAGGAGAGAGTCAGGAGAGGAGGTATATTTCTCCTTGGGCCAAACTCCAAAGTGTCACAGGGAACTATTGTCAGAGGAGTTTCCTTTCCCTGTCCCCTGCATCCACTGAAAAGACCATGTGGGGAGCCTTGGGCATGGCATTGTCACTTAGACGTCCACAAACTGCTGTAGTTTACCAAAATATCTTTCTTGTTATTCCCTCATTCCTCCTGGTGGAAAGTACCTCAATTCCAAGAAAAGAAGAGTATTCATTATTCCAAGAGCTCCCTGAGCATTTCATTTTGTGAATTCCTTGCCTACTCATATTAAAAGCTACTTAGAGAAGAGTAAAGGAGGTGTTGAACAAAACATTGAGCTCAACAGAAAATAAAAATATTGAGTTCAATAGCAATTAAAACTTCAAAAGAACAGGAATAATATAAAGATAGAATAAAAAGGTGAGAGGTATCCCGGGCACCACATCTACGCCAGCAGACTTGACTGCTCTAGCCAGTTCCCCTGGTGTGTTCAAGTGGAGCCATGAGTAAAGGGTATTCTCCTCAGGGCAAACACAGAGACAAGCAAAATACTGGGTATTGCCAGGAGTGGAGGAAATGTGAAGAAGAAATTCTCAGGGGATTAGGTTTGAATTTTGTAGATTTGCTTAGGGAGTATGAATTTAGATGCCAGGCAGCATAAAAATTTGGAAAGGTGGATAATGACGAATTCATATTTTTGTGGGAAAATTTGCCCATTTAATAAATTGCATATTCTCATTTATGAAAAATTTTCTATTTCTAATCTTGTACATTGTGGATGAATTTCAAATCAATCACTACTGACTTAAGACCTTTTCAATTCAATAAATTTGGCAAACACTTTTTAAGCCTATCAGTGCCAAGAATTGTACTCAATACTGGAGATACAAAAATGAATAGAATGAAGGCTCTGCTTTCTGGGCATTCAAAGACTGGGCTAGAGAAAGAACAGCTCATCAGGCCCACAGAAAAACCAAGCAACTACTCAGAAACTGATTGCAATGCCTTTGTACCAAGACAGTGGACATATTAATCACTTTCAATGGACTTGCAGAAATCTGTGCATTAAATTGGAAATGCCTTTTAGGCCATCAGATTTGTACAGGCAAGCAGCTGTATGTTTGGCCATGTTATAGGCCCTGATTTGGCAATCCTTTCATATATAAAACTCTCATTGCTTCCAGAATGAGCTGGATGTGAATGTGCATAGAAAACAGACCCTAAACGATGATGCTATAAATGTATCCTGTTTATAACTCATTACTTTAGGTTCTATTGAGTCTAAAATTGTATTTTTTTCAGTAGAAGGTTATTGATAGCTCTGTGAGTCTATTTAGTGCCAGCTCCAAACTTTTTTAAAATGAAAATTCCTTACGGACATTAAAAATGGATACAGGGTCTAGAAAAGTTTATACACCCATGCTGTATGACCAGAATTTTCACTTCTAGTTATATATCCTAAAAAGTATGTGTTTTAGGGTACCAGGTTTCACAGAACGTTCATAGAATATTGTTTGTAATAGCCTCAAATAAACATAGCCTTAATTCCAATAACAGTAGAATAAAGAGTACTGTAACAAAGAATGGGATATAATATAGCAATAAAATAAACAAACTACAGATAAACACAACAACATGGATAGAAAGAAGGCAGACACAAAAAATGCATATGTAGGGAGTAGATGTGGCTCAAGTGGTTGAGCGCTTGCCTCCCACATGGGAGGTCACAGGTTCGGTTCCAAAAAAAAAAAACAAGCAAAACAAACAAAAAAATCAACTCACGGAATCGGATGTGGCTCAGCGGTTGAGGGCCAGCTTCCCACATACGAGGTCGGATTCAATCCCTGGCCCCCAGTATCTCAAAAAAAAAATTCATGTATTAAGTTTGAAAACATGCAAAAACTATATTAGTGATGCATGTATAGGTGGCAAAGTTATTTTCAAAAACAAGGAAGAATTTATATAAAAATCAAGATAGTGACTACCTCTGGGATACAGAGAAAAGGGGCTTTGGGGGCTTGTGAGACAAGTGAGGCACTTTCCTCAGGCAAACAATTTAAAGGGCAGCCAAGAAAACTAAGCAATCAAAATATATGTTATTCTAATGTAATATTTTTTAAATATCCAAATTACTGCAAAAATCTATGATAAAGGAAATAACACAATTTTAAATAAAGATGAGCTGAAGGTATACTTTCTCTTGATCTGAGTGGTAGGTGATATGTGTATTTGTTTTCATTTTATGTTCAGCGCACTTTTCTGTACCTGTATTATATTTCAAAAAATGGCAAAAGGTGGTAAAATGGACACAAGCAGGCTCTGATTTCTTGTGCTCTTTGCTTAAGTCCTATATTACTGTCCTGTGCTGAACATTTCTCCTAGTTTGTCCTGACATCTCTTTTACAGAGCAATAATTATATTGCCAAATAAAGTTTCCAGTGATTCTGACAGTAGGTTTAGATAGTTCATCAGAAAGTTGGCTCCATACTTGCCTATGTCTTGGTACACAAATGTTCAATTTAATTTCGGGTATCAACTTGACTTATGGCCATGGTTTATACCAAAACAATTAACCTTCAGTATAATGGTTGGTCTAGCTGGTTTTTCTAATATAAATGTAGTCATGAACATGCCATGTTTTTTTTTTTTTTTTCATGTTTCTTAAAACCCAGCCTTAAGGTAATCACAGAGATTTGTCTTTTATTCATATAGAGTTAACAAACCTAGTTCAGTGTTTTATAAATTGAATTTGAGGTTAAGAATTATGTATGAATCATCAAATTATTTACAGAAACTAGGATATATTAATCCATTGTCATTAAGAAACGTTCAGCATAGTGACTTTGGCTGCTTTTCATACTTGATGGTCATGAACCATTAAAAATCTGGTATTATACTATTACAAATGTAAAATAGATTTGTAAAAATAGACTCTGAAAATAAACTAACAAATGAGTCTTAACACTTGAGATTAAGTATTTCCTCAGAATATAAAACTAATCATTGGCTAGACAGTAGCCTGGAGGGAAGACAAAAACTGGATTTGCTAGGTTGTTTTGTTGGTTTAATTTGTCTGCTTTTTATTCATATTTCCTTTATTTGAATTTGAACCAAAGATTCTCATGTTGGGAGCTCTTTCCATAAGTTTTTAAAGTAAAAATAGATAGAAAGTTTCAGTTATACTCCTTATGGAAATAAGAAAGTGATATGACCACTGTGTGAAAATTCTTTAAACTTCAATGAGAGACAGTTAACAAGCAGATGTTCATATCACCAAATTCTTAAACGTCAGTTTTAAAAAATTATATGTGTAACATGTTCATTGTCAAACAATACATTTTTATTTTATAAATGTTTGTAAAAAGTTACCATATCCCATTCAATGAGTGTTTATTGAACACTACACTATACCATACATTAAAATAAACAGAGTGGGTATAAAGTCATATTAAAAAAGACAAGATCTCTGACTTCATGGAACTTATAAAATAGTATTCCAATTATGTCTTCTCATGTTTAAATGGTTAGTAAGCACATTTTTAAATATCAAAAGAAATAGTTTCCTCAGAGGTAGCCACTATTAATAGTGTGATGTGTAACCTTCCAGACCACTTTTATAGTATGCAAACATTTTTTTTTTTTTTTTACAAAAAAAGGAATACTTTGCAGATCATTCTAAAAACATACATATCATTGTAACCTTCATCTGATTATATATAGATCTACAAAATGCTTTTTTAAGACTACATAGTATCTGATCATATAAATGTGTATCACACATAGCTTATTTATTCTTTGTTGGTGAGCATTTAACTGAATTTTAGTTTTTTACCCTATTAATGTTGCAACAATGAACATCTTTTTCTTGTAGACATTTAGAGCCATCAATATGTTTTTCAGTGCCTAAAACAAATTTTCTCTCTTTCACTTTACAAAGAATCATGCAGACCACAATTTTGGCAAGAATTACGAAAATCATTCTCTCACACACAGAGACTTTTAGGACCAAAGTTACTTAATGAAAAGTCATTACCTGCCTGTTGTTTCTTGACTGTACTTGGAAAGAAAGCTGCAAATACCCATGTGAATACTAAACAGGTACAAATGAGGATTTTCTTCCCCTGTGCAGCTTTTCTTCTTAATCATTTTATTTCCATTGGCCAGTTTCAACCACTCTGCTCCACCCTGAATGCACAATACAGTCAAGAAAATCCATTAGTTTTGATGACTAGTCTTCCTTTAGTAAAAAGCAAGAAATGAAGCACAAGAAAACCAAATCCAGAATGAATGTGCCAATTTTACTTTCCTTTTCATAACTTACTCTTACTCTTGCTATGCACAATCTATGGCTTTTTGTACTCTCTTCTTGTGGGAAGATGATATTGATTATCAACATAAATTAGCCAAATTATAATCTAAATATTATTTCTCTTAAAATATCTCCATTATATTTTACATATAATATTTCAAACTATCATACATATTAACTCAGAATCTATGGTTTTTCTTTACACTGTTCTAAATCATGTTGGAATTTCATGCTATTTAATAAATTCTTGATTTGTTTTCTATTCACTTATAGTTTGCAAATAGGAGACTTTGCCATAGAAATTTGAATTTAGAAGTTTATTTCTTGGGGAAAAAATTCCTTTTCCTGTTGCTATTATGGCATAACAGTCATGGAGATTTGACCTTTTCAGACTTTCATGAAATGCTTCATGAAAGCATTTAAAAAATCAAAGGGTGTTTTTCCTTATAAATAAGGACTCACGGGGGGGTGGGGAATTCAAGTTAATAAATATATACCATCAATTCAGAAATTGAATTGTAGAATTCACTTTATTTCTCTATGTTCATCAAGGCAGGTTGGGGGAGCCAGAGTTAATTGAGCTAAAAATGCCCTTTAACAGCTTGGCCTGCAGTCTGTTTGTGCTCTTGTGTTGATTTGGTAATTTTGTAAAGACTATAATGTGTTAATAGATTACTTAACTTTTTTGTTGTGGAAATAACTCTCTCGTTTTTAATTTCATGGTAGAGTGAACATTTATTCTTGATAATTTATAATTTATTGAATACTAAATACTAAATATTAACATTTACAAATTAGAAGTTAAAATGTAGAAATTGTTGAAAATTGAAAATCAGACAGCTGTCCCATTTTAAATTGATGGTACAAAGTGTGTTTCTTTTTCTTAGGTTACTGTTCCATCAAATACAATTTCTGTGAATGGAAGATCAAGACTCAGCACTTCCATGCCCACTGACGCACAGGACGGCCAGTAAATGTTGACCTGCTCTACTGCACTTCACCACTTCTACTTCACAGACCAACTTCACACTAATGGAGAGTGTTTGCAAATGTATATTCAGATGTATTCTAATATATTATCTATTGAAGTATATGAATCTGTGTTGTGGCTTTTAATATCAAAAGAAGAATTACCGGAATTTATAATATATAATAATGTGCTCTTTGGGGTCTTTTTGGCCTTAAGAGCTGAATATGTTGCTTTAGAACTTTAAGACAAGGTGTAAATGACTTTCCTTTATTCGAATGAGCAATAATCACCTTTTGCTGATTTCACTTACTTATTGAAGCATAGTCTACAATGGTGACTAAGGATAAATTAGGATTAATAGACTTATATTTGTATGACACATGAATAGCTAGGCAAGCTCTTCTGACATTTGCTGCCTCAATGTTACTATTTAATTGGAAATGTTTATAAATTATGTTAAAGCCTATTTTTGTTCTGAAAGAATGATTTAGAAAAATAGTGATATCAAATAAGTATATTCAGTTCAACAGTTATTTTCAATGATGACTCACTCCGTGTGCAAAGTATATTCTTTATGTAACTAGAAAATCAGTATCAAATTCATTGGAAGCTCATAATATTTTAATATTTTATTAACATGGAACACTTGGTTTTTTCATCTTTAGAACTTAAATTAAAAAAAAAAAAAAGAACTTAAATTGCCCAAGGAGTTAATATTTTCTGTATATAATTATGACATTATTGTCACACAACTATTATACAGTCCATGTGCCAGAAGCCTTAAAAATCTTCCTGTGAAAATGTTAAAATATTGTGACATTTATTTCACATATGCTATATAGAGAGGAATAGGGGTTAGTTTATAAAAAAATCATGTCCATAATATAAAATTAGAAACGTTATGTGGACATTCCAGAAATACTGGTTTTAATTCAAATAAAATGATAAAATAAAATCATTATGTAGTTCAGATGCTAATATCCTAAATAATAATATATATTTACATTAAAGATAAAACTACTAAGGAAAACAATGACTAATTTGTTGGCTTATTCCTTTTCTGGGGTCTAGAGCTTGTGATGTTCTGTCCCTACTTTAAAAATTTAATTGCTCACTACTTTAAGGAATATTTGCCTCTTTGGAAAATGTGTTGATATTTTTTCCTGTTTAATAAAAGTAACTTACATATTTGGGGTACTTTATTATCATTTTTAAGGTAGTTTGTGCCAACTAGGATATTTGTGTACTTTACCTGATGAATGTCTCTATCAGCCAGTAAAGAAGTAATAGTAAGATCTACAATTTATTGGGGCTCCCCAGCGTACTGTAATTTCTCATTTGAATATCTAAAGTCTTTGACACAGGCCTCATTAATCGTAGAGTCAAATGCATAAACTAAGGGTAAGGGAGATTAGGCATTGGTCAACAGCGGTGGTAGGAAGGTCAAGTCTCAGAAGTGGCCAAGTCCGGATTTAAGTCCAGGCATTCCAAATCAAAAACCCATGGTCTAAGTATGTAAAACGTTTAGCATTGTTTCTGATACATAGCAAGTGCAGGTTAAAATTTTAAATGTTCCTGCTGTTACCTTGAATCAGAGAGCCTCTCATATAGGGAAACATAATTTATAGCATTACAAGCCAGTGGGGGAAAGGTGTGACTTTCTGGAAAATGGTGCCTGTACAATTAATTATCCACTTGGAAAAAAATAAATTTGGATCTCTTCCTCTAACCACAAATATATTTGAGGTGCACTAAAGCTTTAACTTTGAAAAGTCGTATTTTAAAATTTAGAAGAATATATTCTGTATTTTCAGACTTTAACATGGGAAAAACTTGTTTAAGATACAAAGGCATACTCATAAAAGGTTGATATGATACATTTAAATACATTAAATATTAAAACATTTAATTTACATTAAATTCTATAAATGTGAAAGGTAAGCCACAAGTAAAATGTAAAGTGTTAATTATGAAAATGTAAAAATTCCTATAGATCATTAAGAAAAAGGCTACCCAATTAAAAAAATGAGTACATTGGAATTTAAAAAAAGTGTTTCCTACAAGAAGAAATCTGAAAGGCCAACAAACCTATGGAAAGAATACTCTTCACAAATAATCAGGGAGATGCAAGTTAAAAACACAAGAACATACCAAATCACATCCATCAAATTAGCAAAAATGTAAGTTTCAAATTAGCAAGTGTTGCCAAGGACATAAAGCATTTGAAACTTTTACTGCTGGTAGGAAAATACACTGGCACAACCATCAATTTTGTAATATTTAGAAAAAATAAAACTCTTACCATGTTACCTTGAAGTGTTTATACATGTAAGAAGACACTTATAAAAATGGTTATGGCAGCCTTGGATATAACAACAGAAAAGGATCCTAACTGGCCCTTAATATTGGAGGAGTATCTTCCTAGGATGGACTTCTATACAACAGTCAAAATGAACAAACTAGAGTTATATGTGTCAACATGGATAAACTTCAAGAATAATGTTTAATGACAAAAGCAATTTGTAGAACAATGTTTTATGATACCAGTTATATAAAATATGCAAATGATAAGTATTATGTCTGCATATGTAAAAAATATATATTTAGGTTTGCTGGTGGTTACCTATAGGCAAACCAAAAAAGGAAGATTAGATAGAGATACGTGAGGAGTTGATTTTATTTGTAGTATTTTATTTTATAAACTGCTTTTGTAAACAAATACTTGTAATAATCCAGATTTCAGTATTCTGAAAATAATATTGAGTATTCAGTACATAATTTAGGGGGTTATACCCTAAAACCATTCATGCATTTAGGTTCTGAAAAGTTAGCATTTTCAGAGAAAAATGTGTCTCCCACTTTGCTCAATTGGGAAAAGAAATTTGTGTCACATAGTTTTCACCAGTCATATCCTTAAGTAACAGCAAAAGCAAGATGCAGCAATGATCTAGAACCAACTTTGGATTTACAAAATTAATTTTCAGCATCCAGGCATTTTTATTTTCCTATTTTTCCAAATCAGGTGAATTCTTTATAATATGTATTTTTAAACTATGATCCAGATTCTATATGAATAATAGGGTGTAAAAGGAAATACACTTTTTTTTTTTTTTGAGGCACCAGGGCTGGAGATTGAACCCAGGACCTCGTATGTGGGAAGTAGGCACTCAACCACTTGATCCACTTCCGCTCCCCTGAAATATCCTCTTTATTGTCCCCAGTATCCCACTCCCCTCTCCAGTAGTAGTTAGTCACTGTTAATATTATGATATGAATATCCCTGTAGATGCATTTATATGCAATACACATCTACAGGTTTGTGTAGGGCTTTCTGGTATTTTCCACATACCAAAAAAAAAAAAAAAAAAACACTCTATTACTATTTAGCAACTTGTCTTTTACACTAGCAATGTTCTGGTGGAGGCTTTTTTTTTTTTTTTTTTTTTTTTCATATAATTCAGTTGTTCTATTAATAGTGCTTTGTTTTGTCTTGCTGGCTAGAATTAAGATACTTGGGTTCAAATTATAGGTCTGCCATTATGAGTCAAGGGATCTTGGGCAAATTATTTATTTTCTCTATGCCTCATTTTCCTCATCTGAAAAAATGGATTAATAATATACCTACCTTATGGGGTCTTGTAAAGTTGTGAAAATGAAATGAATTAGGACTCATTTTTAAAGTTACCCTATTTTTAATTCTATTAGTGAACAGGTACAATTTATCTAATTACCCCTCTTTCTTCTGAGGAGTGACCCTACCTCCAATTTCCTGTAAGTATGTACTGCCAAATCTGACCCTAGCTAACTGGGGCTTGGCAACAGATTCCACTTTTTTTTTTTTTTTTAGTATTTTTAATTTTTTCTAATAGATACTTAGATTACATAAAATGTTACATAAAAACATATGAAAATATAAGGGATTCCCATATGCCCCACTCCCCACAGCTCCCACTTTCCCCCACATTAACAACTTTCATTGGTGTGGTACATTCATTGCAATTGATGAACACATTTTGGAGCATTGCCACTAAGGATGGATTATAGTTTACATTGTAGTTTACACTCTCTGCCACTCAATTCTGTAGGTTATGGCAAGATATATAATGGCCTGTATCTGTCATTGCGGTGTCATTCAGGACAATTCCAAGTCCCGAAAGTGCCCCAATATTACACCTCTCCCTCCCTCTCCCTGCCCTCAGCACCCTCACTGTCTCCACATCAATGATATAATTTCTTCCATTGCTAGAATCACAAAAAGTCTATAGTAGAATACCAGTAAGTCTACTCTAGTCCATATTTTATTCCCCAATCTTGAGGATTCTGGAATGGTGATGCCCACTCCACCTAACTGATAGGGGGGTTTTGTTCCCATACATCTGATGGATGGGACTATGTTGCTTGCAGTTCTCAAAAGAGAATCCACTCTCTTTTGATCAAAGTTTGAGAACATTTCCCTGATAAGTTGCTTTCACTTGAAACTGAAAGACTCCTAAATTGATTAAATTATCCTTCTGATGCTGGTTTCATTTTTTTTTTTTTTTTTTTTTTTTTTACTCAGTAGATAACAATGAAAAGAACTAAGGTTCAAACTCATCATTTTTATTAGCTATTGATTTTGAGAAATAACTTGAAAGAAGAAGAAACTTGTACTTATAGATCATGTTGAAGATTTTCATGGTCAGATTAGTTTCTCTGAGTTTTTTGGTATAAAAACAGCTCATATTTACTTGGTGCTTTAGAGTTTACACAGAATTTTTATATCATGTATTTTAATTTGATCCTTTGGGTGGGGGGAAGTACACAAAGAGGTTGCTAGTTTACAAAGGTTATACAACCAGATTAGGTGGTAAGAGTCCCATATGTGATTCCTACTCTGCTCTTTCCAATGATCAAACTTTGCAAATGATGGTGGAGAAAATGATGCTAGATTTCAGGGACGACTGAAATAGTAACCTGCTTGTTCTCTATGTTCAGTTGTTCTTCCTTTTCTCTTAAATGTTACCACTTTCCTGCAAATTTTCTTCCTTAACACCTCAGATTCTTCATATGGATAGATATATTTTGTTTATGGCAAGAAAAAATGCCACCATGTGCTCACTCGAAAGAATTTTCTGACAGGTATTTCGAGAGGAATTATGAAACATTCTGGTAATTTGTATAGAACTGTTGGCATTTCTGCTTCATAAACTGGAAAAAATCATTTGGAAGTCTTAAATTACTCATCTTAGAGAAGAAAATGCTGCAATTCTAAGCAAGTTTATAGTTTTCAAAACCAGCAACTTCTTTACTCCCCTAATTTAGTCTTATCTTCCTACCCACCCTTTATAGATCACAGTGATGACCCCAATTCTTTGCCTTTCCTGCAGCCACTTTGAAGATCCTCTCACTAAAGAGGCAGAGTTTATTTCCCCACTAATAGAAGCAGGTTTTGTGAGTAATATAGAATGAGGTGAAAGTGCTGCTGTGAAGGTTCTGAGACAAAATCTCAAAGATTTGTATGTTTCTGTTTGCTCTCCCCGGTGCCTTAAACTTTTCTGTGAGAAAGACATCTCTGGACTAGCTGAGTGATTCTAAGAAAAGGATGAGAGATGCAGAGAACAAAGCTCCCAACCAAGGCCAACCTAAATCATTTAATAACCAGCCAATCCCCAGACATTTGAGCAAGGCCAGCCAAGATCACTAGGGACACATAGCCAATCCCCACCTTACTGAGGTGTGAGCAATAAATGCTTACCTCCAGGTACGCCACAGAGTTTCTATGGTTGGTTGGTATGTGGCATTAATGTGGCAATAGATAAGATACACCCTCTCAAATTCACAAAATATGACTAACCCTAATAAATTTAATGTAATCAAATAGTCCCTGTTTCATCAGAGTTGCACAGACTACTATGTACACCACAGAGACACCTCCAGTTGCCAAGTAGCTAAAAGCAATTTGAACTTAATATCCCTTCTTATTTGCAGTGCAAAAATATTTTCTCTCCCTTTCTCTATCCTTATGTCATTCTAGCTTCATACCTGGGAACTTAGAACCCTAACACTGAAGAAGCCTACAGGCCCATAAGAAACTCTTTTGATTTTTCTGTTTCATAGGGTTACCAGAAAAAGATAGGATGCCCGGTTAAATTTGAATTTCAGTAAGCAACAAATAACGTCTTAGTATGTCCCATGCAATATTTGGGACATACTTATACTGAAAGATAGTCATTGTTTATCTGAAATACAAATTTAACTGGATAGCCTGTATTTTTATTTGCTAAATCTAGCAACCCTATTCTTTCATTGAAAATCTGGAAGAGTAAAAGGAAGCAAAAAAGAAGCATCTGGCATGGAGAAATGAGAAGAGAGCAAGTCCAGATCAAGTAAAGTCAAGAAACCAAGAGGTTATATTATGGAAAAGAACAACTCAACTTTTGTGCTCCTTGATGGTTCACCATGAGAGAAACCTGCATATGATGGAGGAGTGGTTTCCTAAAGAGATCACATAGTGAAGCAAGTCTTTGGATGACTTCTATCGGATTGTTTTAGACACTTGGAAGTCATCAGAAAATACACAAATTCTGCTGATATCCTCATTAAATTCAGCATTATTATAATAGCAATTATAGCAATTGTTAGATCTAGGTGGTAGGCATATGAGCTATAATTGTGCATTTTTTTTAGCTTTCTGCTTGTTTGCAATAATTCATAATTTGGGGAATGAATTATTGAGATACTTCTATTATAGCATCCAACTTACTATATCCAGGGTATGAGGAAGAGCTTTAATTTGTGGTCATTTATTCCCCTCTGCCAATTAAGAATTTTAGGCAATTCAGGGTAGATGATGTGATATAAGCATCAATTTGGCAAAAGCAACTCACTGTTAAAATTTATTGAGATATTTTATGGTTCAGTCTTAGGATGAGGATTAACTGAAAAAACAAACTCCTAAGATATGACCGAACACAGCGTACTTTTTAAGAAGGAAGACAGAAGTAAGGAAAATAAAATTTGTTATGTACCACCTATGTACCATTTACTCTGCCAAGTGATCTTTGAGGTAGGTTTTGTTATTCCATTTCACACACAAGGCTCAGAAAAGGTAAGGAACTCATCCAGGGTGATGCTGGTGTCAAAAACAGTTATTTGATTCCTGGGCCCCATTATTTTCACTATACTTTTGCTGCCTTTTTGCAATCATAAATTCCTACTTGAACAATAAATCTTTAAAAGAATTTTTCTTTCCTTGCAATGAATAGAATATCTCATGGATCACAACTCTAGCCTTTGTAACTTTATTTCAACTGCTTGAACTTGGGAAAAATCACAATGAAGTGCCAATATTTTTCTGAGACCATTTATTCTGCCATTTTGAAACATGACCAATGACTGGTAATTTGTACTAAATATTGTGACACAGTCCCAGTAAACAGGAATTGAACACCTCCATATGCACAGACTAGAGCAACCTAATCCCTGGCTCCTACCCTCAAGGAGTTTAGAATGAAGTCAGAAAGAAGAAACACTGGTGTGACTCAAACAGCAGCACAAGCAAGGTCCCAAAGGAATATCCTGTGAGTGGCAACTGTTTTGAGTAATTAGAGTAATTAAGTAAAACTTTATGATGTAAAGGAGAATTGTGATCTGGACATCCAAAGACAGGTAGGAGCCATTCGTGGGAATATAAAAGGAAAGATTTTTAAAATGAGAATATAAGGCAGGGATTCTTAACCTTTTTTGTTCCACGGATCCTTTTGCCAGTCAGGTGAAAACCACAGACCCCTTACTAAGTCAACACTATACTTGTATTATTTAATAAATATATCACACCCGCACCAACATGCCCCCACAAGAATAATGGTTTTTTGAATTTCAATTCAAGCTCACGGACACCTTATTAAGAACCCCTGATATAAGCAAAGGGACTGAAGGCGATGTGCCTATGGTGAGTTTTGTTAACAGAGTGTGTATTATTCTTGAGTGGCAGGTTTGTTCATTTATTAAATGAACATTTATTGAGCATGTTCTCTCTGTCAGACACAGTGTTGGATGATAAAGAAACAAGATAACTAAGACACAATTCCAGTCCTCCAAGAACTTACAGACAGGTTGTTATAGAAGAAAAATATGCTAGAAAAGTAAGTTGCCAATTTTTCCACTCAGTCTTTTGTCTTTTCTTATTGATTTTTCCAGAGTTCTTTATTGATACTAGCCTCTGTTGGCTATATGCATTGCAAACATATTTCTATCCCCCATTCTTCAACATGTCTTTTTATGGTAAATTCTTGTTCATTGATTTATTGATCTTGTTTTTTGTGGTTAATACTTTTTGTCTAATAATTAAGAAATCCTTCCCAAACTAAAGATCAGAAACGGTTATTCAATGATATTTTATTCTGAAAGCTTTAGAGTTTTGCTTCTTAAAGTTCTGCATCTATCTGAAGTTTTTTTTTTTTTTTTTTGATATGGTGTGAATAGGGAATTTATTTCCCATTTTGACTCCCATTCTAAATGAATGGTCTATGTTTTTCAGCTCCACTGGATAAATAACCATGTCCTTTCCCAGTGATCTGCCACATTTCTCTCATATATTGAAGTTCCATAAATTCACAAATCTGTTTTGGAGCTCTTTTTTTCTACTTTATTGGCCAACATATGCATTACTCAACTAATATCACATGTTCTTAATTACTATAGCTTTATAATAACTATTTATATCTTGAAAGAAAGTCACTCCTTTTTCTTCATCAGAAATGCCTTTGCCATTCTTCATTCTTCCCTCTTTCATATAAATTTTAGAATAAACTTAAGTTCAACAAATACACTAATAAGAATTTTACAGATGAGTTAATGAGTATTGCTAATAAACATGAAGAATAGCTCAGCCTCATAAGCAATCAAGGAAATACAAATCAAGACCACAAAGAGATATCATTTTAACCTATTGACAAAAATTCATAATAATATTAAGTGTTCTCTGCGGATCAACAGAATCTCTTGTACACTGCATGAATGATCATACAATATTTAACATTTGCCTGTCAATTTGCCTCTCTAGATTCACTCCTCTTTCTTCTCCACCTGCTCTGTGTTCCAGAAGGCTAACTTTTATATACTCCATTAGTGGATTCCCTTTCCTTCTGGTTTCTTTCCGGTTGGGTTCAGCCAATGAGAGACACTGGCAAGACACTGGAGAGGAGGAAAGAGAGTGAAATCAGCATTTTTAGTGAGATCAGCTTCCTCTCTGCCAGGCTGTTGTTTGGATGAATTCTGCTGAAAGCTAGAGCTTTGTTGAGTAATCCTTGCCTACAGCTGCAGCTGTCCTCTTTATGTCCCAGTAATCACTCCTCCTCCTTGTTTCTTCTGGGCACAGGGTGCACATGGGTGCCTGCTTTTGCTAGTCCTAACATGTTTCATTATCACTTAATAGTTACTTTTAAAATTTTTTCCTCAGTTACACAGTTTGCTCTTGTTCCTGCCCAGAATCTTACTGTTATTACCTCAGCAATTTTACTGTTAGGCATATACCTAAGAGCAATCAAAGCACATATGTTTGCCAGGAGACATGTTCAAGAATGTTTCCAATACACTGTGACAATAGCAAAAAGAAAAAAGGGGGGGGGGGCTGGGAATAACCCAAATGCCAATTGACAAATGGGCAAAATGACGGCTATACAAATAATTGTGGTATATTCACCCGACATAGTATTATACAAAAGTAAAAAATTAATGAGCTATAGCCATATCCAATAACTTAAATGAGTCTTAGTAACCAAATGTTAACAGAAAAATTTTAAGCATATCATAGAAGGCAAAATATAGTATGATAACCCTTTTGAAAATTAAATGCTATATTGTTTAGTCATATATATACATATACACACACATATATATGAGATAAAACTTATAAAAGTGAGGCATGATAAACACCAAATTTAGGAAATGGTTGACCTCTGAAGGGGAAGAAGGGGAATAGGAGGGGGTAAGGAGCACATAGGTAAGTTATTGGTAACATTCTATGTTATGAATTGGATGATAGATTCAGGGGTGTTTATTATACAAATGATTAAATAAAAACAAATATAGAATTAATTAATTACTCTTAAAATGAAAAGCCAGTTTAGAGGGACTGGAATTCCAGGCTAAGAATTTGACATTTGTCATCTAAGTATTCCACTGAAGTTTTTTAAATAGAAAACTGAAAGACTGTTAATTCTAAACTAATCTGCCAGGAGTGGACAAAAACAGACATCCAGGAGAAGTTAAGGATCGTTTGCCAAAATTCAAGTGTGAACTGATGAGGTGATGGCCCTAGAGTCATGGCAGTGGCGAATGAAGAGAAGGGGAAAGGAGAAGTAGGATTGAGAACTGATTAAATTCTTGGCTGAAACACAGAAGGCAAAAACAAGAGAAGACTCAAATATTAGGCCAAGAACTAATAATCAGGTACAGATTTTCCAACATAGAATTTTTGAAACCAGCATTTAAAATCTAGCCTTTTAAGGGGATATGAAGAATTTTAAACCATTCGCTAAAGTCTCTCTCCAGTTGCTAAATTTGTACTAAGTGAAACTGAATGCCTCCATTCTGGGTGCTTCTACCAACCCAGTCCTAACTAATTACTGGGATTGACTACAAGACCAAAGCTGTGACACTCCAAATAATGACTAGGTTTTAGCCACATCTGCAAGATCAATTATATATAATTTAGCCAATAGATATTATCAACTTTGTGTGTGTGTGTGCATTTTTGTTTTTATAGTGGGAGGAGTACCAATAAAAAATATAAAAGACCATCCCAGCTGAAAAGGTTAGGGGGAAAAAACCTCTATTCTAAATTGTAGTCTAAGTTGTCACTGCTTGAATGTTATTAATTCTTAAATACAGAGCACACTTCTATAATCAGCATTTCTCTTAAATATCTCAATGGTATCCTATTTCCTGAATTCAATAAATATAATAAATTCTACTAGTGAATTAAATCTTGTGGGTTGAGTTGTTAATCCCAGTACTCTATTTATACAATTATTTTTCAAATTTATTTCCTATTTTTAGCTTGTCCTTCAACTGCAGTATAGTTCAGGGTTGCCTATTCTTAGTGCATTCAAGTACCACTCTGTGGAAATGCTTTAACACTTTACTATATAACCACAGCAGTCCTGGATTGCACCTTCCCTGGTAGCAGGCTGCCAGTGGTTATGTTATATGTGGCTTCCAATTTACAGGGTGAGTTCGAAATTTCCTATTCACTATCATAAAGAATATCCATGTTGTTCCAAAAAGAAAATTGCAATGAAATAGTGTGATTACCCTGTATTTTGGGAAGAGCCTTAAAAAATGTCTAAGAAATATGTGTAATATAATTGCCAGAGATAAAATACATGATTTTAGTAGTCCTGGAAATTTTGACTCACTCTTTGTCCAATCTTGATTTTGGAAATCCTAATGTAAAATCATTTTACTTCTTTTTTAGAAAAAAATCATGAAATGTGATTGACTTCTTGAAGAGTCTTTGATAGCTTTCTCCTCTTTTTAATATCCTTGTCTTGATGAGCTATCTGTGGAACAAGCCTACCTTCATTTAAATATCAATTTACAGTTTGTGCCTCACATGTCTTTGTTACCTGAGTTGGGACCAAAATATCAAATATGTCTGGGGATATCTGGCTAATATATTGCAGAGTATCTGCATCAACCCATTTGTAGTAGACTGAGAAACGGGATTTGAAAAAGGAATGAAATGAATAGGTAATTATGACATGGTGTTGTGGGTTGTGATACTGGTGGTTGGATAAATGAGGATGTATGTTTCCTCCTTCTGAACCATCAGTCTGTCAATGCCATCTGTTGCACAATGGGAGGAACAACTGAGCTCCTCTTCAGCAAACACTGCAGTTAGTCTTTTCATTTCTTCCCAGAAGTACTTGTCTTTATCAAGACAAAGGTCTCTGAAGCATCACACAGATTTGTGCTTTAAGAAGTATAGTGCATCAAAATTAAGATTACTTTCGTGAAGCTTTAAGTGACTAAAAAGAAATGAGAATAAAAACAGAAAAATAAATTATTCCAAAGGTGCCTGCCTAACACAATGTTTCTGATGTGAAATTCCACTTGTTATTCACTTGGAAGGGTATAAATTACTGCAGGAATATCAAAGAATTGGAGACTCAGTCACTGGGGAGTGGAATAGCAATGTGAAGTGTGGCTTCCTTTGGTTGCAGTGGCAGAAGGAAATTCACATGAACATTTAGAGCGATTTCAGATCTGTGTTATATTATTCATTTTATACCTTCCTTTAGTACTTAATGTAATTGAAGTTCAAAAGTAAAGTTATTTATCCAATTATTTACTTAATGACTATTTTTCTACTACGTTTTATTCTCTACAAGGACAAAGATATCTATCTTGTTTATCCTTCATACCTAGTCATTTATTCTGCCTTTAGCAAAATAAAGCTTTTCTAAATGATTTATTGATGTTAAATATTTATCAATAAATAATAATATTAGTAATATTATTATATTAATAACTTAATCCATATAAAAACAATAGGTATTATTATTATCCCCATCTTACAAGTGAGGAAGTTGAAGCATTGAGAGGCTGATCAAATTACCCAAGATAACATATTTAGTAAACAACAAAACCAGAACATGAACTGAGAGTCCACACCCTTCTACATTGCTTGTCATATTAGGCATGTAATAGATATTTGTTGAAAGAATGAGTGAATAAAATAGTAAATTACAGGTTGTTTTTATTTTTTTAGCTTGGCTAAGTGAAAAATATTTTGAATTCTTCTTCTACCCTCTCATTAGAAATACTGATCCTACCTCCATATAAATGTGGTAATCAGTGGTAGACAGTAATATTGATAGCACAGTAATATGAAAATGGCCAAGCTTCAATCTTGATATGATTGCAGAATTCCCTTAAATTATAAAGAGATATCAAGGGAATTTGAGCATTTTGATTTGATTTGCTCAGTTGTCTTGATTTCCATTTAAACATAATCTGCCATAGAAACACATGCATACATTAGAAACCATGGAACTCTTTCATAGTCCTTTTTAAAAGTAGCTTACAAACCTAGAAATTCCTGTGAGTTCATTAATCAATTTTTAAAACATTCAATAAGTGTCTACTCTGTGTAAAGTACTATGCTTCTAGCCAATTCCCGGCCTCCCCTTTCCCACCCCACTCCCAAGATCTTAATTATTCCTTCTATAGAGGAGTGTAACTGTTAATGGCCACATTCTCTGAATTTGTCTTCATTGTATATATTTCAGTTTGTCTTGACTATTACTAGTTTCCATTTTAATATATTTCCACAAGGGAAGAGATGTATTTTTCTGTTTCATTAATAATAAAATTATATGAATCAAGGAATAATAGATAAGATGTCTACTTTTAAATACATTTGCTTGTCTCAAAATTCTCTTTCATGACAGAAGTTCAGCAACATTTAATATAGGAGAGACTATTGGTTTTACTACAATCAGCTTCCCTCAGGAGTGCATGGTATCCTGAGTAAGGCTGTGGAGGGCTGCATTTGGGACTAGGACTCCAGAGATCTGGGTCCTAGGCCTGGTGATGCCACCTGGGAGACCTATCCAAGTCATTTAACATCTCAGGGTCTTAATTCCTTCATTTTAATACTAAGTCTCTTTTAAATGATCCTCATCTCTTCCAGAAAACCTACATTTTAATGAATCATCATACCAGTACTGTGAATTTAATAGTGGCTTTTTTTTTAAGTAGCCATTTTTAAGGGGAGAAAAACTGTCCCTTCTCAAAATCTAGATTCCATCTGAGTGATGCTGTTTCTCTGTGAAGAAATAGAATGAGCTATGGTGAAGTGACTTGTGTAAATGATCTCATTCAGAAGGCACCAAGAGGACAGATGCTTGTCATTGCCAAGTAAGTCACATTTAAATTCCCTCAAGCCTTGAGAAATAATGTGAGGGAAAGTGCAAAAATAGCACAGTCATTCCTTTGGACCAAGTCGACTCCTAGGCCTCCTGAGAGTGCCGCAGCTGTGTGTTTATCTATATGCAAAGAAAAATAATAAGAATCATCTATATTTGGCACATGGTACTTTTCTATATACCAGTGCACTCATCAATACGTTTTATGCTGAGCCTTTCAATAAGGAAAGATCTACCATGCACACTGCCTTGTGCACAGCTTCAGACACATATTGAAGATGCTTCCTTTCCTCCTGCAATACAGAAAATTGCAAGAGCACACAGCCACCCTAAACCAACCAGAATGAAACTGGAGGCAGCTGTATCTGATTGAAACCGTGGAGAGAATTGAGATTGACAGAGTTGCAGGGCTAGGAGGTTAATGAGTCCATAGTCCTGCCTCCAGGCAGAACTGTCCTGAGCCATTCCAGGCAGATGACAACTCAGCCTCTTAGAGAAAAAAAAATCTTTATAACGTGCTTAGGTAACATATTCCAATGTCTAAATGTCCTTATTCTCATAAAGTTCAGAAAACAATATAAGTCCACATTCTCCTCTGTTTCATCTCCATGTTGACAGATATATAGAATAATAAATTTGCAGAAATGTCGAAGACGATGGGAATCTTAGAGATAGTCACAGAATTGTTTTTATCATCACCTTTCCAGAGATCTCAGAGGAGAGAATTAGCAAGTCTGTGGATTGTGGTTCTGGCGACAGTAATATTATGAGTCCAATTATTTTATTTTAGAAATAAGATCTTCTACTATTTATCATGAGTCCCTAATTGAGATTTTGCCTTTCACTTCATACCTGGACGCTATCCTGAGCTAAAATATGTAGTCAGACTAGTTTCTTAAACAAAAAAAGCAAAAGAAGTACAGAACTGTTGTGTAACAGGACCATACTTTGTTTACTAATTTTTTGCTACAGTATTCCAATCTATGGATATTTTCTTACATACATTACTTCTGATAATAAATCACGGCTAGCCTTTTATATTATGATTAGTGAGATAATGCAGAGAAAGCACTCAATACTGTGTAAAGTGCATAAGGTCAGCTATGGTTATTATTATCCTTATTATCTGTATTATATTCTAAATGGAAAAATGACATTTCAAGGAGAGGAAATGAAAGTTTCTAGCAAGCTATTGGGACTTGGGCTTTTGGGGTCAATAAGCCAGTTTCCTCACATAATAAAAAGAGCAGAAAATCCATTTTCCCACATAAAACATTAATGACATTATAGCCAAATTATTGGCTGTTTTAATATATGATGCCAGACACTATGATTGCACAACTTATTCAATCCTCTACAACCCTATAAGACAGATGATAATTATTATCATCATCATCATTATTATTATCCCCATTTTACAGATGAAGAAACTGAGTCAAAGACAGATTAAGTTACATGTAAAGTCTCACAGCTAAGTGGCAAAACTGAGATTTAGAGGCGTTTAATATTAAGCAGGTATATTTATAACTATATTTATAACTATAGTTAAAGGCAAACATTCTAAAAAGCACATGATTTGCAATTAGTTATAAAAGGATCAGATAGATAAAAACAAAGAATTAGATTCTAGATATCCTATCATTTTAGATAGAATGTTTTGCAATGTTCCCAAAATTGGCCCATTATGCCCATCCAACAGTTACAGGGTCTCACATTCGATCCATTTCTTTGAACTTTGTAGGTAGCTAAAAGTGGTTGGGCAGCAAGCAGTGTTCTTGGAAAAAGAGATTGGTATTACCCTTGGAAATAGACTGTGTTGCAAGAAAAGTCTTTGGCATAAAAGGCCCAGTTCACTCAGATGGCATGGGTTTGGAAACACAAGTGAACAACTCAAACCCTTTTTCTTTGAATTGAATTCCAGAATATGATTTTTATGGTATCCTTATTTTTAGTACCCTTATTTATCCTTATTTATTTTTGCATGCTATTCATTGAATGGATACATTGATGCTATTGAATGAAAACAAAGAGATTCCTCAGTCATTCCAAACTAAGTTAAAATTTCCATGCTCCCCTTTTGGAAAGGTGAGAAAAAAAGAAAAGAAAAGCATCCCAAAGCATGGATGTTGTTCAAACGATAAAGCAAAAACTTGTGTCAAGTTTTGGAGAAAACTGGTATGTTCAGCTATTGCTGATGAAAGTGTAAATTGGTACATTCCTCTTAGAAAACAAGTTGGCAACACTTATGAAGTGTACTATAAATATTCATACCATTTGGCACAGTTCCCCATTCCTGGGAATTTATCCTAAGGCAATAATAAGAAAGAAAGAAAAGAAAAAGAAAGAAAGAAAGAAAGAAAGAAAGAAAGAAAGAAAGAAAGAAA
>JAKSZT010053928.1:14431589-14733861 GCA_026826555.1 Tolypeutes matacus
AAAGCCATAAATGCAGAGAGAATTTAAATGTAGTGTTAATTATAAATGAAACTTAAGAGGCCAAACTGATTGTTCAACAATACACAAATAGATAAGTAAACATCCATGAAATATTTTATCCTCTCAAAAATATTATAAACACGAACTCTATAATAACATAGAAAAATAAAAAGTTAAAAAGTTAAAAAGCAGATGACTAAAGATCTACATGCTCTGATTACACCATATGATGTGAACAAACTGGAAGGTAACATTGAAGCATGCAAGCTATGGTAGCAGAATAGGAATAAGGGCTAGGTAATTTTTTTTCTGAAGTATCCTTGACTGTTGCTCAAGAAATGCAACAAACAAATAAATGAACAGAAGAGAGGCTTTGTCATTAGAAGAGCAGGTAATTCTTCCATTCCCCACACATGATCAAAACCAACCAAGAAAACATACATCAAAAACTAAACTTACTAGAGACTTGCTTACTTGCCATTTGTCTTCAGGAGAGTTGGTATGTTTAGGGCTTATATGTGATAGAGCCACCCTAGTGAGAAAAAAGATTGAGAATGAACTTGTGGAGTAGGGTCTTCAATTTAGAGTAAGATTTCACCTCAAAAAATCGATTATATCTATGTGTCTTTTGAAAACGATAGCAGACACTGCTGTTGCTTCTTTGCTCCTTCCGCTTAAAACTGTTTTCTCTGATCATCACTGTGGCTTTAAGGCTCCATTTTTTGGAACTTCTCTCTCTCTCTCTTTTTTTTTTTTTAGCTTGCCCTTTTGATATGACTGTTTAACTTTCATTTCTATTTGTTATTCATAGTTGATCCTCTAATGTACTGTTTTCCCTTACTCTGTTTTGTGTCTCTTATAAAGATACCCTAGCTGACTAGCTATATTTTATTTTCAATAGTGGGCTTAATTAGAGGTTAATTCAACTCTACCTCTTAAATAGCACTCCATTTAGTTAAATTCTTTAATTTCTCAGAAGAGTTAAATGAAAATTACTTTGTGGCACTGAGAACATTTTCTGATTATGCCTGTCTTTTATTCAAATTCTCTATGCAAACAGGAATTACTTTAAATTTCTTTACAAATATTCAGTATAATTAGATGCCTTATGGGGAAATTGTTTTGTTTTTTTTTTCACCTGTTGTTACAGCAGTTTTCATAGCTTAGTTTATAAAGTTTAGTCTTGTAGTTGAATAGTGTTTAAAATTTTTCAGTCATGTTGGAGTAAACTATCTACTGGTTTAGTCTGTCTGCAGTGGCTATACCCTTATTTTGTGTTCCTAATGATTTATTTTCTGAATTATTCATATAGTAACATTTTCTTTCCCAAATGGATCAATGCCCCAAAGCATTTTTCATCTTAATAAATACAAATATAAATTAGGTTTTTTATTTTGTCCTGAACTCTTTTGACTATAGGCAAGCACCCTCATTTGACGCTATTCTTTGACATAGGTCTTCGAATATTTGAAAATACCAGATAGTACAGAAACTTACACTTCTCAAAATGGGAATGTAACACCTGGGAGATTCTTGTTTCCATGGGGCACATATTAGCCGACTTGTGAGGCCTAATTTAGCATCACAGATGAATGCTTGCGCAGGATCATCATGGGGATAATATGCAAATATTCAGACCTTCATGTAACAATCCTGACTATCTACTATGTGTTAGGCATAATGTGCAGCCCTGGGATACAACAGAAAGCAAAACCTTACCCTATCTGCATCCTGCTCTCTTCACTTTATTTATTTTTTTTTTTTTTAAAAGATTTTATTTATTTATTTATTCATTTATCCCCCCCTTGCTGCTTGTGCTCGCTGGGTCAGCTAACCACGCCGCGCGGGCGGGCTTGTCTTCACCAGGAGGCCCCGGGAACCGAACCCGGGGCCTCCCATATGGTAAACGGGAGCCCTACTGATTGAGCCACAGCCGCTTCCCTGCTCTCTTCACTTTAAAAAGGGCAACTATTGTTTTATCCCTAAGGCCCCTTCTAGTTGTAAAATCTCTAATAAATCTGATCGTTATTTTGAGAATCATTTAGTAAAAGCAAAAAGGTTGCTTTTTAATAAAGATATTTTAAGGAACTAATGGTTGGACATTTAGAGTTTACCATGGTATACTAACAAGTGACTGCTAGGGAGATCTCTGAATATGGCCATAGGTATGTGTATTTATGCTTTCAGATATATGTGCATCACATAAGAAATTAAAATGTCCAGGTTGCCCCATGCCAGTAAAATTTAAGATAAGGAAATAGTATATATTTAAAAAAAAAACAAAAACAAAATAGAAGTTAGAGGTTTTTACATATAAACTAAAACCTTTCCCTGAAAAATTCAGTGTATACCTTGAATATACCTAATTTCATGATACTGAGATAAAAAGATGGTCCCATAATATTATACACTGATTCTTCTGGAAATGCAATATTAAAAATTCTAAATGCATGCAAGAAATAAGTTTATCAGTTCCACATTACACAAGGAATCACTTGCAGGTTTTCTTTAAATGGAGCTACTTATGATTTCTCTCTGAGTACATTTATAACATGATTCCGTGTGCAAAATTCCCATTTCCATACAGTTTCTATTGTGTAAAACATGGTCTACTTGTAATCTTCTTATACCTTACTAAGCAAGGCTGAGTAGCCTCAAGGTCATTCAGATTAGTTTTTGGCTTCTGTGTGAAGACAGCCCCAAGCTATTTAAGGAATATCTGACTGCTGGAGAGTTTGCAGCCAAATTTGCAGCTCATCACTAACACATGTAGGTTTTTTTTTTTATATTAACCATACTCCTGGCTCCATCTAAACTTTTCCATTCTTATTTTTTCTTTACTTCATTTAAAAACTCTTAATAATTTTAAAAATATTTTTCTCTATCTTTATATTTTTTTAAATCTCAGTAACCTGCCTTAAACTGTTTTTTGGTGCATGCTTGGATAAATAGAGGATATATAATTTGTGTGATTATTACAAAGCCCAAAAGACCAAAATTATGAAATGGCCTATTGCCTTAATTATTTTTATGCTATAATACAAAATGGATAACCAAAAAAGAGCATGATTTCGTAACAGGCAATAATTGGTGTATTGATAAACACAAAAAAGCTAGCATGGGGAAATGACTTGATTTAAATATATGGTTTTACTTGCAGTCATTCTAATAGTACTTTTTATAACTAAAATTTCACAACAGTATATTAGTCTGCATAAACTATGACTTTTGAAAATTCTATTTCAATCTTTAAAATGGTGCTTTAAAGTTAATTTACAGTGTAATCCTCATGAAAATACCTATGACATCTATATTAATGCAGAATGAAAGGATAGTAATCAGCAAAACGTGTATGATTTCCACATGAATCAACAGCAGTGCTTAGCTTAAGATAACAATTCAATTACACCAAGTTTAATTTATGTGGAAATGTTTGGATATGCTGAAAATATCTATGGTAAATCATTTTGGGGTTTTAATTGAACATTTTTCTAGGATAAATTACTCTGAAATACTGAGATAGTATTCTTACATAGCCATCAATTTATTTGAAAAACTCTAAACAATCCAAATCATCATATTATTTTTTATATGATCTAAAGATTGCATCCTTCAGGAATTTATTTCCTATCCTGTGGCAAATAATTGTAACATTTATAAAATGCTTACTTCCATTCCATAGCTGCCTATCATTTTAAAAAGCTCAATATATTTATATTTTTTTCACTGCAATGCTGGTTTTAATAGCAAAATCTATACTCTCAATCTTCCAAATATCCAACTATAGGATAATTGTTTCGCATTTCACCATTCTTCTGTATAATGGAATTTTATGAGAAATTATCAAAGATATAAAATAAACCTATTTATTGATATAGGCAGATATTCATAATGTATTAACTGAGTGAAGAAAGCATGTTTAAGATTGGTATGGAAAAGATGATGCCATTTTTGGAGGTTACATCTGCAAGGAAAAAAAATCTCTCAAATCTCACCAAATAATTAACAATGATGAACACTAGGTCCTAGTAATTACAACTATTATGAATCTTACTTTTCCTCATCTGTATTTTCTGATTATTCAACCCTATATTAGTGTATTACTCTGTGTAATTTTAAGAAGTTAATATAGAAAGCACTCCATATATGTAGGTAGTGACTTGGTAGCACTAAACTTCATATACAAACTACATATACTTTTTTGTGTTATTGCTAAATACATTGGTTTATTCACTGAGACTTGGTGCATGCCTTATATCTTCTTTTCTCTATACTCTTGCTATAATCTTCTTTTGCTTCCTCCTAGAATACCTTTCCTACTCTCCCTTCTTTTAATCTAAATTCATTCTTCCACAAAAAAGAGTAATCTCATAATTTATTTTGAGAATGCAAGGGGCTAATACTATACCAAGATAACAGTTGTAAATTAGTGCTGGCCCAGTCAAATAGATACATCTGGTCAACCTATTATAATTCCTTGCTCAGCTTGCATCCCCTCCATATACTCTCTCCCCACTTTTTTTTTTTTTTTTTTTTTTTTTTATTAAAGAAGTTGTGAGTTTCCAAAACAAACATGCACAAAATACAGGATTCCTGTATACCACCCCACCACCAACACCTTCCTTTGGTTTGGAACATTTATTACAACTGATGATAGCACTTTTTAAAATTACTGTACTGGTTTCTTTTTTTAACAATAGTTACCTTTGTATACAACTGATGAAAGATTATTTAAATAGCTCTATATATTACCCATTATTTAAATTAGGTATATTTTTTCTCATATACCACCCTATTATTACCACCTTGTATTAGTATCATACATTTGTTATAATTCATGAAAGAACTTTTTATACTTGTACTATTAACTATAGTTCATCGTCTAAATTGGGTTCATTGTGTTGTACAGTTCTATGTTTTAGCTTTTAATTTTTATTCTAGGAATATATACAACCTAAAGTCTCCCCTTTTGACCACATTCACCTATATAGCTAAGGGCTGTTGATTGCATTCATAATTAAGTGCTACCATCACTACCACCTATTTCCAAACCTTTATCATTGGCCTAAATAGAAATTCTGTACAAGTTAAGCATCAACTTCAATTTGACCATATTCACCTGTATAGTTAAGGGCTGCTGATTACACTCATAATTAAGTGCTGCCATCACTACCACCTATTTCCAAACCTTTATCATTGGCCTAAATAGAAATTCTGTACAAGTTAAGCACCAATTCTTTAACAAAAGTCTATCCTATGGTAACCTATATTCTAGATTCTGATTCTATGAATTTGCTTATTATATTTAGTCCATAACAGTGAGATTACTCAATATTTGTCTTTTAGCATCTGGCTTATTTCACTCAACATAATACCCTCAAGGTTCATCCATGTTCTTGCATGCATTAGGACTTCATTCCTTTCTATGCCTGAATAATATTCCATTGCATGTTAATATCACATATTATTTATCCATTCATCAGTTGATGGACTCTTCGGTTGCTTTCATCTTTTGACAATTGTGAATAATGCCGCTATGAAAATCAGTATGTGTGGCAGTTTTATATAGTATGAATTCCAAAAATAGATATTGGATTATGCTTGTAAACTGGTCTGTTCCTCTGGGCATGATTAAGTTTTGATTGGGGCTTTGATTGGGCCACGACAGTAGGACACTGACTCCCCGCCCCTTGGTGGGTGGGGACTCGGAGATTAAACTACATGGCAGAGGAGTTAGTTGGAGTTTTGATGTTGAAGTTCTGATGCGGAGTCTTGAGCTGGAGCCCCAGGAAGTAAGCATACAGAAGAGCTTGGTCATAAGGAAAGGCCTTGGGAAGAGAAACAAGCCATTTGCCTAGTAGTCTACAGTTGGCCTTGTGGGAGATACCAGAGCAGCTGGGCCCAGAGAAAGGCAAGCCCTGGGAAGAGAGGAACCCAGGAAGCCTGAACCCTCACAGATGTCGGCAGCCATCTTGTTACAACACGTGGCAATAAACTTTGGTGAGGGAAGTAACTTATACTTTATGGCCTGGTAGCTGTGGGCTTCTACCCCAAATAAATACTCTTTATGAAAACTAACCAATTTCTGGTATTTTGCATCAGCACCCCTTTGGCTGACTAATACAGTGTGCAAATATCTGTTTGAGTCCCTGCTTTCAGTTTTTGTGGGTAAAAATATACCAGATCAAGGAAAGGATGTAGCTCAAGCTGTTGAGCACCCGCTTCCCACATGGGAGGTCCCAGATCCAGTTCCCAGTGCCTCCTAAAGAAGACAAACAATGAGCAGACAATGAGCAAAAACAATGAGCAAAAACAACGAGCAAACAGACAAGGGAGCTGTAGCCATTGGACAATTTGATGTAATTGTGAATTCCAAAAATATAATTGGATCATGCTTGTAAACTGATCTGTTAATCTGGGCATGGTAAAGTTATGATTAGGGCGTTGACTGGGCCACATCATTAGGGCATTGAGCCCCACCCCTTGGTGGGTGGGGAATCAAATATAAAAGGCATGGCAAGAACAGAGTTGAAGCAGTTTTTGAGAAGCAGTTTTGATATTGGAGAGAAGGCCCCAGGAAAAGAGAAGTGAGCCGTTTGCCTGATAGTCTACAGTTGACCTTGTGGAGGAACCAGAGGAGCTAAGCCTGGAGAGAAATGCAGCCCTGGGAAGACAGGAACCCAAGAAGCCTGAACCCTGGCAAACGTCGGCACCTGTCTTGCTCCAACATGTGGCAATGGACTTTGGTGAGAGAAGAAACTTAATGCTTTATGGCCTGGTATCTGTAGGCTTCTACCCCAAATAAATACCCTCTATAAAGACCAACCCATTTTTGGTATTTCACATTAGCACCCCTTTGGCACTAACACAGGAGCCATCTGGGGGGCAAGGGGATATATGCCAGATCATATGGTAATTCTTTTTTTTTTTTTTTTTTTTTTACCAGGAGGTCCCGGGGATCGAACCCGGGTCCCTCCATATGGGAGACAGACGCCCAACCATTTGAGCCACATCCATCCCCTATATGGTAATTCTATACTTAGCTTTCTGAGAAACTGCCAAATTGTCTTTCACAGCAGCTGCACCATTTTACATTCCCACAAGCAATGAATGAGTGTTCCTATTTCTCCACATCCTCTCTAACACTTGTAGATTACTGTTTTTTAAATAGTGGCCATTCTAGTAGGTGTTAAATGATATCTCATTGTGGTTTTGATTTGCATTTCCCTAGTAACAAATGATGTTGAGCATCTTTTCATATGATTTTTAGTTATTTGTATTTGCTCTTTGGAAAAATATCTATTCAAGTCTTTTGTCCATTTTTAATTGGGTTGTCTTTTTATTGTTGAGTTGAGGGATGTGGCAATTTGAGATTATTTATGAATCCCAAAAAGAGAAAGATTATGCTTGTAAACTAATCTATTACTCTGGTTGTGATACCCTTTGATTGCATTAAATTCAGCTGAGGTGTATTTTATTAGATTACCAGTTAAGATTGAAATAGTGCTCTTTTGATTTGACTACATTAGAGGGCATGACTCAGGTTGAGTCCCCGCCCCCTTGCTGGGTCTGACACTCACTCAAGAAGACACATAGGAAGAGAGAGCTCAGTCATTTTTGATCTGGCTGTGTAACAGAAGAAGTCTCAAATGGCTGAAGCCGCAGGAAGAGCAGAGTCATTTTACCTGATAGCTCACAGCTGAGATTGGGAAAAATAGTCAAGACTGATATAGGAAGCCTCATCAGCCTGCCGCTGAAATTGGGAAGAAGTTGGGCCCATGGAGCCTCAAAAACAGGGGTTCTAAACAAGGGATCAATGAGCTTGAATTTAAATTCAAAAAACATTCTTGTGGGGACGTGTTGGTGCAAGTGTGATATATTTATTAAATAATACACAGTATAGTGTGGACTTAGTAAGTGGTCTGTGGTTTTCACTTGACTGGCAAAGGGGTCCGTGGAACAAAAAAGGTTAAGAACCCCTGCTCAAGAGGAAGAGGAAGTCCAGAGGGGAAGGCAGAGATTGGCAACCATCTGCTTCAACATGTGGCAACTGATGTTGGTGAGAAAGCACCTTGAGTTGGACTTTTTACGGCCTTATAACTGTAAGCTTTTACCCCAAATAAATACCCTTTAAAAAAGCCGACAGATTTCTGGTACTATGTATTCCCAGCCCTTTGGGCAGACTAATACAGAAATTGGTACCAGGAGAGTGGAGTCATGCTGCTGACAATTACTGAAAATGCTGGAATGGTTTTATAAATGGGTAATACGGTATTTGAGGAATTGTGAGATGCTTGATGGATAAGGTCTAGATTGCTTTGAAGAGACTGTGGTAGGAATATGGAGATTAAAGTTATTTCTGATAAGGCCTTAGAAGGAAATGATGAAACTATTATTGGAAACTGGAGGAAAGGCAATCCATGTTTTAAAGCTGCAGTGAACTTAGCAAGATTGACTCCTAATGTTATATGGAAGGCAGATTTTGAAAATGACAAGCTTGGATGTTTAACCAAGGAGATTTCCAAAGTAAATATGGAAAATGCAGCCTGGTTTCTCCTTGCACCTTAAATCAAAATGCAAGAGGAAAGAGATAAGCTGGTAACTGAATTGTTGGGCACAAAGAAACTGGAGACTGATTCTGGAAATTCCAAGCTTCTGGAAGTCAAGCCCCCAGATGACAGTACTCCATTTGAGGAATTAACTAAACTTGGAACTTCTATGTCAGGATTGAAAATGCAGTTAACCAGGAAAGACTTGGGGATAGTCTGTCTGATGGCTTAGACCTCTGCTTCCTACATGCTAAGCCAACAAGCTTTTTGAGAGATCTGTATAAATGAAACCACTGTCAGTCTGTTCTAAAAGGGACAGGGAGGGGAGAGACTGAAGGGAAAATAGCTTTAAGAGGAAAACCATGGAAACTGAGGTCTGGAATTAAGACATTTCCTTGGGCCAAGAGAAGGACACCACCCATATGTACGGAGACGGTGAGTTTGCACCAACATTTGAAGAGAGTGGATGTTGCAGCCCATTGTTCAGGGAGAGTTTTGCCACCCCAGGCTACTGAGAGGGTGGAGGCATTCCCTGGTGGTTGGGGAGAGTTAGGTTGCCACCCCACTGCTCTGAGGGGGATGGACCTAGTCCCTAGAGATTAGAGAGAATTCTGCCACCACCGCACTGTACTAAGGAGTTTCAGACTGTATCCCAGAGATTGGGGAAAGTGTGGCCATCACCCCAATGTTCTTGGAGGGTGAGGTCTGGAGTTCAGTCACCACCCAGATGCTTGATGAGGGTGGAACTGGGAAAATGGATGTTGGGAAAGCCTGTGGAAAGGGTGAGCCCCTGTGAGGCCCCAAGGAGAAGAAGAAACCATCATTTTAAGGATAACTCTCAGACTTTGAAATCCAATGACGTATGTCCTGCAAATTTTCAGAATCATTGGGGATGCATGACATATGTTTCCCTCTCAAATTTTCCTCATGGTAATGCAAATGTTTATCTTATGTCTGTGCCTCATTTGTATTTTGGAAGCTTATAACTTGTTCTGTAAGTTTCACAGGTCTACAGCCAGAGTGGACTTTGCCCCAAGACAAAATGTATTCCTAGAACTGATTTTCATGTGATTTTGTACTTAGCATTGCTACTGAAATGATTTAAGGGTTTTGGAATATTGTCTTTTTGGGATTCAGAGAGTAGAGTGTGGCAATTTGAGATTATTTATGAATTCCAAAAATAGAGATTATGTTTCTAAACTATCTATTCCTCTGGGTGTGATATCCTTTGATTAAATTCAGCCAAGGTGTCTTTGATTAGATTAGATTAGATTACCTGTTAAGATTAAGTTAGGGCTCTTTTTAAACTTTTATTTGCATTTACTGTATGATGAAATTATTCCCAAGCCATAAGTTTTTATCTCTTCAGTTTTTTCTGGGATATATTTTTCTTCTGTGCAACTTTCTCTTCTGGTTTACAAACAATTTGTTCTTTTTCAGTATGTGGCAGGGGCAGCTCTTGTATAGGTTAATCCAACCATGAGCTCTGTAAGTATAATGGCACATCCTAAAAGCTTTGTTCACCTGGATGTGCTCAATGACTAGAGAATCTACATCTAAAGTTAGATTCTAAACCCTTAAGTTTAGCATTACTTAGTGCATTTTTAAGCATGTGCAACAAAAATCCAGCACTCTTTTTGGGTCACTGACCTTGTTTGGCCTGGGCACACCTACCAATGCCAAAATTTTAATGACAGTATGGCACACATTGCTTCTATTTTATCTTCCATTGTGTGTTCTTTGGGTTCTTCTTAAAGTCTAAGAAACCACTGCCTACCACAAGATCTTGAAGGTGCTTCATCACATTTTCTTCTAGGAGTTTTATAGTCCTAGTTCTTATATTTAGGTCTTTGATCTATTTTGAGTTAATTTTGTGTATGGTGTGAGATATGGGTCCTCTTTCATTCTTTCACATATGGATATCCAGCTCTCCCACCACCATTTGTTGAAGACCCTATTCTTTCCCAGTTGAGTGGACTTGGCCGCCTTGTGAAAAATCAATTGGCCATAGATGTGAGGGTCTATTTCTGAACCCTCGGTTGGATTTCATTGGTCAATATATCTATCCTTATGCCAGTACCATGCTATTTTGACCACTGTAACTTTGTAATATGTTTTAAGTCAGGATGTGTGAGTCCTCCAACTTCTTTCTTCATTTTCAAGATGTTTTTGGCTCTTTGAGGTCCCTTCCCCTTCCAAATAAATTTGATCATTGGCTTTTCTATGTCTGCAAAGTAGGCTGTTGGAATTATGATTGGTATTGCATTGAATCTGTAAATCAGTTTGAATAGAATTGACATCTTAATGATATTTAGTCTTCCAATCCATGAACTCAGAATGTCCTCCCATTTATTTAGGTCTTCTTTGATGTCTTTTAGCAATATTTTGTAGTTTTCTGTGTACAAGTCTTTTAGATCCTTGGTTATATTTATTCCTAGATATTTGATTCTTTTAGTTGCTATTGTAAATGGAATTTTTTTCTTGATTTCTTCCTCAGATTGCTCATTACTAGTGTATGGGAATATTACTGAACTTTGTGTGTTGATTTTGTATCCTGCCACTTTGCTGAACTCGTTTATTAGCTCTAGTAGCTTTGTTATAGATTTGGGGGGACTTTCTGTATATAGTATCATGTTAACTGCAAATAGTGAAAGTTTTACTTCTTCCTTTCCAATTTAGATGCCTTTTATTTCTTTTATTGACCGAATTGTTCTGGCTAAAATTTCTAGCACAATGTTGAATAGCAGTGGTGACAGTGAGCATTCTTGTTGTGTTCCAAATCTAAGAGGGAAAGCTTTCAGTCTTTCACAATTGGGTATGACATTTCCCATGGGTTTTTCATATATGCCCTTTATCATGTTGAGGAAGTTTCCTTTTATTAATATTTTTCAAAGTGTTTTTTATCAAGAAATGTTGCTGGATATTGTCAAATGCCTTTTCTGCATTGATTGAGATGATCGTGTGGATTTTTTCCCTTCGTTTTGTTAGTGTACATTCATTAATGTTCTTAGGTCGAACCAATCTTGCATACCCAAATCCCACTTTATCATGGTGTATAATTCTTTTAATGTGCTGTTGGTTTTGATTTGTAAGCATTTTGTTGAGGATTTTTGCATCTATATTTATAAAAGAAATTGGTCTGTAATTTTATTTTCTTAAAGTATCTTTATCTGGTTTTGATATTAGGGTGATGGTGGTCTCAGAGAATGAGTTAGGAACTGTTTGCTCCTCTTCAATTTTTTGGAAGAGTTTGAGCAGGATAGAATTCACCTGTGAAGACATCTGGTCCTGTGTTTTTCTTTTCTGGAGGTTTTTGATAACTGATGCAATCTCTTTACTTGTAATTGGTCTGTTTATGTCTTCTATTTCTTTAGAATCAATGTAGTTTGTTCATATGTTTCTTGGAATTTGTCCATTTCATATAAGTTGTTCAACTTGGCATACAGTTGTTCATAGTACCCTCTTATGATCCTCTTTATTTTCTGTGGGGTCAGTAGTAATGTTCTCCCTCTCATTTCTGATTTACATCTTCTCTCTTATTTTCTTTGTCAGTCTAGTTAAGGGTTTGTCAACTTTATTGATCTTGTCAAAGAACCAAAGTTTGGTTTTGTTATTCTCTCTATTGTTTTTTCATTCCAAATTTCATTTATTTCTGCTCTAAGCTTTGTTATTTCTTTCTTTTTGCTTGCTTTGGGGGTTAGTTTGTGGTTATTTTTTTATAGTTCTTTCAGGTGTGCAGGTAGGTCTTTGATTTTTCTTCTTTTTAAATGCAGGCATTTAGGGCTATAACTTTCCTTCTCTGCATTTCCTTTGCTGCATATCCCATATGTTTTGATATGCCATGTTTTTGTTTTCATTCATCTCAAGATATTTACTGATTTCCCTTTCAATTTCTTCTTTGACCTACTGATTATTTAAGAGTGTGTTGTTTAACTTCCATGTATTTGTGAATTTTCCAGTTCTCTGTCTGTTATTGATTTCCAGCTTCATTCCATTATGATTAGAGAAAGCGCTTTGTATAATTTCAATCTTTTAAAACTTATTGAGACTTGTTTTGTGATCTAACATGTGGTCTATCCAGGAGAATGATACAAGCACACTTGAGAAGTATGTTTATCCACTAAGAAGCCTTATCTACACTAGAGGCCTTATGATGAACATATAAGTTCCCAAGAAATATGCTGAACTTCTGGACTTATTCCGAAAATACCCCTTCCCCAAACTCCCTTTACAATCCTCCAATGCTGTTCTTTCCAAATGCCATCCAGTCAATCCATTAGCCTCTAAATTGGTGTAGCTTCCTGTTATGGTTATCTTTGCTGAATAAAAAATTACCCCCACCTCCAGTTTAGCAGTTTAAAGAGCCATTTTAATATGCTCATGGGTAAGGATTTCAGGACTAGCACAGTGGGGGTGGCTTATCTCTGTCCATGATGTCTGAAGCCTCAGATAGGAAGGATGGAAGACTGGGAATGACTTGATATCTGGGGTCTGGAACTGTCTGAAGGCTTATCCACTCCCATGTCTGGGACTTAGGCTGGACTGACTCAAAGACTAGGATGAGTGACCAGAACACGTACATGTGGCCTCTCCATGGAGGCTTGACATCCACATAGCTTGACTGCTCATACTGCACAGGCTCAAAATTGCAAGTATTCTACCAAATAAGGTAGAATTTGAATTGCCTTTTCAAAAAAAAATCAATTTTATTGATATTTGGCAGTTTGAGATCATTTTATGAATCACAAAAAGAGAAAGATTACGTTTGTAGACTAATCTGTTCCTCTGGGTGTGATACCTTTTGATTGCATTGAATTCAGTTGGGGGGGCCTTTGATCAGATCACTTGATGAGATTGCTTTAGCACTTTTGATTGAACAAGGTCAGTGAAGCATGACTCAGGGTGAGTCTCCGCCCCATTGTGGGTCTGATAGAAATCGACACTCAGACAGACAGGAAAAGCTCTGCCATTTTTGATCCTGCCAAGTGACAGAAGGGTGAGGCTTAAACATCTGAGGCCCCAGGGAGAGATGAGCCATTTGCCTGATAGCTTATAGCTGGACTTGGGAAGGGAGCAGAAAGCTGAGACTGATATAGGAGGCCCAGAAAGAAATAAGCCTTATGCCAGGAGAGAGAGGACTACAGGATTGCTTAAGTATGAAGCCACAAGAGGGTGGGCCCATGGAGCAGCTCAACAGGACAGGGTGAGCCTGAAGGGGAAGGATGCAACCTGGGCAGAGACCAGCAGCCATCTTGCTTCACCACATGGCAACATGACAGGATCAACAATATCTGATTTTGGTGAGAAAGCATCTCTCATGGTGCTTCAGTTTCGACTTTTCATGGCCGTGGAACTGTAAGATTTTACCCCAAATAAATCCCCTTTATAAAAGCTAACATATTTCTGGTACTTTCCATCAGCAGCCCTTTGGCAAACTAAAACAGATACATATTCATAAAGCATATAATTCATCCAAAGTGTATACTCAATGGTATTTGGTATAATCACATAGTTGTGCATTTATCACATCAATCATTATTAGACCATTTTCATTACTCCAATACTACTACTAATAATAAATTAAAAAAACAAATAAAAAACTCTACTCCTTAATAATCACCTCTCAGTCTCTCTATACTTCCCCTGGTGTACATAGCTACTATTTTGTTTCCATCTCTCTAATTTATCTGTATTTATATTTTGTATAGATGGAGCCAAACAATATGTAGTACCTTTCTAGTTTCTTTCACTTAGTATACTTCCTTTTTTTTTTTTTACCCTAAAAGGAAGATTATTAATATATTACTATACAATACCATCCATAGTTTTCTTTTGTTGTATTTTTGCTTGACATTAACATATTGCAACATTAATGTACATTTGTTCAGTTTCAAAGAAAAAGTCTTATGTATGCAATATTGCCATGAGGTTTTGCTATGCTATATATTCCCATGTTACATTTTTTAGCTTTCCTTGTAGTAATATACATGACCTTAGACTTTCCCTTTCAACCACTGTCATACCCATATAAAAGCTCTGCTAATTAAAAACACTATGATGTGCTTTCGCCATTTCTATTCATATCCAAAGATTTATGAACAACCTTTTTACCAATTCTGTTCAGATTAAATCCCGCTTTCCATTCTCTAACCTCATTCTATTTTCTGGTGACCTATATTCTAATTATTAACTCTGTGAGTTTATACAATCTATTTAGTTCATAATAGTGCAGTCATACAGTATTTTGTTCTTTTATGTCTGGCTTGCCTCACACAACATGATGTCCTCCAGGTTCATCCATGTTGTCACGTGCATCACGACTTCATTTATTCTTACAGCTGCATAATATTCCAGATTGTGTGTACACAGCACAGTTTGTTTATCCATTCATTGGTTGGTGGACACCTGGGTTGTTTCCATCTTTTGACAATTGTGAATAAAACAGCTATGGACATCAGGGTGCATATGTCTGTTCATGTCACTAATCTTAGTTCTTCTGTTTATATACCTAGTAGTGGTATTGCTGGGTCACCTGGCAAGTCTATATTCAATTTCCTTAGGAACTGCCAAACAGTCCTCCACAGTGGCTGTACCACTCTACATTCCCACCAACAGTGAATAGGCATTTCTATCTCTCCATATGCTCTCCAACACTTGTAGTTTTCCCTTTTTTTAATAGTGCCCATTCTAATAGGTGTGAAATATCTCACTGCACCTTGGATTTGCATTTCCCTAATCGCTAATGATGTTGAACATATTTTTCATGTGTTTTATTGCCATTTGTATTTCTTCTTTGGACAAATATCTATTCAAGTCTTTTGCTCATTTTTTAATCAGGTCATTTGTCTTTTTATTGTTGAGTCATATTATCTTTTTATATATCATGGATATTAAACCCTATCGGATATGTAATTTCCAAATATTTTCTCCCATTGAGTTGGCTGCCTTTTCACCCTTTTGACAAAGTCCTTTGAGGTGAAAATGTGTTGAATTTTGAGGAGGTCCCATTTATCTATTTTCTCTTTTGTTGGTCACGCTTTGGGTGTAGGATCCAAGAAACCACCACCTACCACAAGGTCTTTAAGATGTTTCTCTACATTATCTTCTAGTAGTTTTATGGTCCTGACTTTTATATTTAGGTCTTTGATTAATTTTGAGTTGATTCTTGATTAGGGAGTGATATAGGGGTCCTTTTGGTTATGGATATCTAGTTCTCCAGTATCATTTATTGAAGAGACTGTTATATCCCAGTAGTGTGGACTTGGTAGGTTTGTGGAAAAAAAAACAAAACTAGTTGGCCATAGTGGTGAGGGTCTATTTCCGGGCTCTCAATTCTATTTCGCTGACTGATGTGTCTATCTTTATGCCATACCATGCTGTTTTGACCACTGTAGCTTTGTAATATGTTTCAAGGTCAGGCAGTGAGTGTCCTCCCATATTGCTCTTCTTTTTTAGGATGTTTTGGCTATTTGGGTGCCCTTTCCCTTCCAAATAAATTTGATAATTGCCTTTTATATTTCTGGAAAGTAGGCTGTTGGAATTTTGATTGATATTGCATTGAATCTATAAATCAGTTTGGGTAGATTGATATCTTCACTATATTTAGTTTTCCAAACCATAAACATGGATTGTTTTCCTATACATTTAGGTCTTCTTTGATTCCTTTTAGTAGTGTTGTAGTTTTCTGAATACAAATCCTTTACATCTTTGGTTAACTTGTTTCCTAGGTATTTGAGTTTTTCATTGCTATTGTAAATGGAATTTTTTTCCAGATTTCCTCTCCAGATTGTTCAGTACTAGAGTACAGAAACATTACTGATTTTTGCACGTTGAACTTGTATCCTACCACATTACTGAATTTGTTTATTAGCTCTAAAAGCTTTGTTGTAGAGATTTTGGGATATTCTAAATATTGTATCTTGTCATCTGCTAATAGTGAGAGTTGCACTTCCTTTTTTCCTATTCGGATACCTTTTTCTTTCTTCTCTTGTTGCTCTAGCCAGAGCTTCTAGTACAATGTTGAAGAGCAGTGGTGACAGTAGGCATCCTTGTCTTGTTTCTGTTCTTACAGGGAAAGCTTTCAACCTTTCATTGCTGGGTACAATGTTGGCTGTGGGTTTTTCATATATGTCCTTTATCATATTAAGGAACTTTCCTTCCATTCCTTTCTTTCAAAATGTTTTTATGCAAGAAAGGATGCTGGATTTTGTCAAATGCTTTTCCTGCATTGATTGAGATGATCACGTGGGCTTTTTCCTTCAATTTGTTAGTATGGTGTATTATGTTCATTGATTTTCTTAATTTGAACCACCCTTGTATACTAGGAATAAATCCCACTTGATCATGGTGTATAATTCTTTTGATATGCTGTTGGATTTAATTTGCAAGTATTTTGTTGAGAATTTTTGCATCTATGTACATTAGAGAGATTGGTCTGTAATTTTCTTTTCTTACAGGGTCTCTATCTGGCTTTGGTATTAGGGTGATGTTGACTCCATAAAATGTGTTGGGTAATTTCTTCATTTTTTTAAAAACAGGATTGGTGTTAATTCTTCTCGAAATGCTTGGTGGAATTCACCTGTGAAGTCATTTGGTCCTGGACTTTTCTTTGTTGGGAGATTTTTGATGACTGATTCAATCTCTTTAAATGTGTTTGGTTTGTTGAGTTCATATATTTCTTATGGAGTCTATGTAGATTGTACATTTCTAAGAATTTGTCCATTGCATTTAGGTTGTCTAATTTTTAGGCATACAGTTTCTCATAATATCCTCTTAGGATCCATTTTGTTTGTGTGGGGTCAGTCATAACATCCCCCCTTTCATTTCTGATTTGCTTTATTTGTATCTTCTTTTTTTCTTTGTTAGTCTAGCTAAGGGTTTGTCAGTTTTATTGATCTTCTCAAAGAATCAGCTTTTGGTTTTATTGATTTTCTCTATTGTTTTTTTTTTCTTCTTCTACTCAATTTCATTTCTTTCTGGTATAATCTTTATTATTTCTTTCCTTCTGCTTGCTTTGGGATTGGTTTGCTGTTCTTTTTCTAGTTCCTCTAGGTATTCTGTTAGGTCATTGATTTTAGCTTTCTTCTTCTTCTTCTTCTTTTTTTTTTTTAATAATTTTTAAGTCTTTATTTATTTATCCCCCGTCCTTGATGTTTGCACTCGCTGCTTGCTCTCTATGTCCATGTCTTCTCTTTACAAGGCACCAGGAACCGAACCTGGGACCTCTCATGTGGGAGAGAGGTGCTCAGTCGCTTGAGCCACCTCAATTCCCTTTCTTCTTTTTAATATAGATGTTTAGGGCTATAAAATTTCCCTCTCAGCACTGCCTTTGCAGTATCCCATAAATTTTCATTTGTCTTGAGATATTTACTAATTTCTCTTATAATTTCATTTTTTGACCCACTGATTGTTTAGGAGTTTGTTGTTTAGCCTCCACACATTTGCACATATTCCTCTTTCCTGTCTGTTATTGATTCCCAGCTTCATTCCATTATGATCTGAGAAGGTGCTTTGTATGATTTCAATCCTTTTTATATTTGAGACTTGCATTGTGACCTAGTATATGGTTTATCCTGGAGAAAGATCCATGAGCACTTGAGAAGAATGTATAACCCACTGAGTTTGAGTGCAACCTTCTGTATATGTCTATTAGGTCTAGCTTGTTTATCAAATTGATCAAGTTCTCTGTTCCCTTGTTGATATTCTATCTAGTTGTTCTATCTAATGACGTGAGGGATGTGTTGAAGTCTCCAATTATTATTGAAGAGACGTCTATTTTTCTCTTCAGTTTTGCCAGAGTTTGCATCATGTATTTTTGGTGCACCCTGGTTAGATGCATAGATCTTTATGACTGTAACTTCTTCCTGGTGGATTGTCCCTTTTATTAATATATAATACCTTTCTGCATCTCTTAAAACTCTTGCATTTAAAGCCTGTTTTGTCTGATATTAGTATAGCTACCCATACCCTGTTTTGCTTACTGTTTGCATGGAACACCCTGCATTGTTGTGAAACATTTGTTAACAAATCATGAAAAAGCATCACTAAAGTATTGCTACTAACTATAGTCCGTATCTTCCTCCCCTATACATTTTTTAAAGGATTTCTTTCTTTCTTTACTTTCATCCATTTTTACCCCCCACCCCCCGCTTTTGCTGTTTCTGTGTCCATTTCCTGGGCAACTCTCTGTGTCCGTTTCCTACCCTCTCTTCTCATCCTTCTCCTCCTGTCTTCACTGGGATTCAATCCTCGGAACCTCCGTTATAGGAGAGAGGCATCCTACCGCCTGCGCCACCTTAGTTCCTGGTTTTTCGGTGCTTCTCGTCTTGGCTCTCCCTTGTGTCACTCTCCTGTTATGTCATCTTGCTGTGTGGTACGTGGGGCCTGGCAGCGCACCCGTGCATGGGGCCTGGTGGCCCAAATGCCTTCTATATTTTTCTTTTTTTAATTTTTAGGGGGAGGTCCTGGGGATCATACCCAGGTCCCTCCATATGGGAGACAGGTGCCCAACCACCTGAGTCACATCCATTCCCCTGCTCTATCTCTTAAGGTTGACTAAAGATACCCAAAATTATAGTCTTTTCCCATACAGGATGGTCATATAATAACTCAGGCTTAGTTTATCACCAGCATTCTAAAAACCAGGGAGAAAAACTAGGCCTGAGGACACAGGCATGGTTCCTAATATAGTGAATGTTTAGCCTACCCCAATTATCACAAAATCAGGACAGCAAGAATATTCACACAATGATATTATTTTAAATGCATTTTTAGTTTCACCATTTTATTTTTTGGCTTCATATATCACATCTTACTTTTGTCCATCTTTTTACTCTTATGGTTATCTTTTCTCAGTCTTTCCTTCTAAACACTTCTCTAAGCCTCTCTCTCCTGTCTTTTTCTTTCAGGCTGTAAGGCTCCCTTTAATGCTTCCTGCAAATTCAGATTCTGTTTATGAACGATCTTAGTTACTGTTTATTTGTGAATATTTTAAACTCACCTTCATATTTGAAGGACAATTTTGCTGGATAAAGAATTCTTGGCTGGCAATTTTTCTCTTTCAGTGTCTTCTTGCCTCCATGGTTTCTGATGAGAAATCCACACTAAGTCTTAATGGGCATCCTTTGTGTATGATGGTTTGCTTCTCCCTTGCTACTGTCAGTATTTTCTCTTTATCTTTGGCATTTAACACTCTGAGTAGTATGTGTCTTGGAGTAGGAGTATGCTGTGCTTCTTGGACATGTAAATTCATATCTTTCATGAGAGTTGGGAAATTTTCAGCCATTATTTCCTCAAATACTCTTTCTTCCCTTTTTCTCTTCTCTTTTACTTCTGGAATTCTCATGATACCTATGTTGTTGCACTTCATGTTGTAACATGAGCACTTCATGTTCAACTCCCTGAGTTACTACTCAGTTTTTCCATTCTTTTCTCTGTTCTTCTCTTACTTCAATTTTAGCTGTTCTGTCTTCTACATCACATATTTTTTCTTCTATCATTTCAAGTCTGCTGTTGTATGCCGTTAATGTGTTTTTGATCTCATCTATTGTATCTTTCAATCTCATTAGCTCTGTTATTTTTCTGTTCAGGTTTTCAAATTTTTCTTTGTGCTCACCTAGGGTCTTCTTGATGTCCTTTATCTCTTTAACCATATTGTCTTTCAACTCACTGATTTGATTTAGGAGATTTGTATGAACCTCGTTGATTAGTTGTTTTAAATCCTGTGTTTCATCTGGGACGTTGATCTATTCCTTTGCTTGGGCCTTACTTTCATTTTCTTAGTATGGCTTGTAAGTTTTTGCTGATATTTGGGCATCTGATTATAATGGTGAATTTACTCTGATGCTCAATTTCTCTCTCTTGCATATGGATTTAGTGGCAGGATGCTGTGTGTTACTGCCATTCTTTTGATTTTTGGTTCAACCTGTTCTAGCTCTTTAGGAATGTCCCTGTTTAGTTGCTGAAATCCAGGCCATGGACCCACTAATGGGTTGCAAACCCACTTCCAAGGGCCTTGGGGAGGGAGGCTGTAAAGGGTGCAAAAAGTCTCTCTTTTTTTTTTTTTTTAATTTTCCTTGCCTGCTTCCTTGGTTGGCCAGCAGATGGCACACGTCTTCAGACCTCTCAGCTCAAACCCTGGTTGGAATGTGTTCACTGTAACCAGACAGAGCAATGTGACAGAGGATCCCACCTCAGGGCTATTCAGAGCCTTGCATATCTAACTTTCTTAGAAGCTGTTTTCCAGCCTATGCTGGCAGAACTCTCCCTTGTCCCAGGTAGGAAATAATGTCACTTCCTTCTGCATTCTCAGCAACCAGTCCTGGTCAGGAAGGAGGATGTTTGAGAGGGTTGTATTTCTTTAGTCCCCTGTGGGCTCCCAGGGCAAACAATGGCACAGCCCCACCCAGCCTGGAAGGGCTCTTGGTATACCACAGACCAAATTTATGGGACAAAACCTGAATCAGCCTTATGCTGCATCCCTTCTCTCTCCTTTCCTGAAGAGTTGGACCCCTGTGGCCCACTCTGTTCATAGCTGCAGGCTAGAAAACAGAGCATTCCAAGCTATATGCCCAGAGGGTAGGGGGATGGGTGCTGGCAGCTACAGCTATGGCTTTTACTCAGAGTATTCCCATTGAGATTCTTTTCTTTTGCCCCCTTCTCTCTTCCAGGTAGTGTCCAGCCTTCCCCTGGTGTTTTAAACCCTAGAACATTTTTCCATGCCGTTTCTACTTTTCTGAAATGTTTGGCTACTTCCTTGGGCAAGCAAAATCTTAGTCCATTGCTACTTACATACTCTGGATTTTTGCTTATATAAATTGACAGACTTCTTTGATTACTTTGGCAGTTAGGTGTCCCTCTCCTGGTTTTTGCTTTTTAAATGCCCACAAGGTATGCTGGAATCTGACCATAGTTACAGGTCTTGACTTCAGGCAAGTACGGAAGATCTTCATCAGCAAGCTTTAGCTGGCAAAGCAGGGTCAGTGGGAATTCAACGTCCTTCATATCCTCTAAGTCCTCTAAGTTTTTTCATGCAGCCACACTCCAATTCTTAGGTGTCCACTTTTTTTTTTTAGGTACTGGAACCAGGGATTGAATCCCGGACCTTGTATGTGGGAGCCAGCAGTCAACCACTGAGCCACATTGGCTCCCCTGAGTTGTTGTTTGTTTTTTTTTTTTTTTTTTTTTTTTAGTAGGCACCGGGAATCAAACATGGGACCTCCCATGTGGGAAGCAGGAGCTCAACCACTTGAGCCATATCTGCTCCCTGGAGTCTACTTTTTACCAAACTGCCTGATGAGGCCTGGCAAGGCTATGAATTCAACTAACATTGTAATTCAACAACTCATAGGATTAAATCTTGTACTTGGTTTCAGTGATCTATAGCTGAAGATGTAAAAGAGAAAGTTCCTGTTGCCATTCCATGCTGTGAGATGAGAATTTAGGAGTCTAAGCTTGTTGTGTGTGTTCTTTAGGCTATCTGGTGCCATTAGACGCAACTACTTTACCTGCATTCCTTGAATTCCTTCTGCCCTTCATTCTGTTCCCTGGAAGTGGTAACTGGATTCCCTCAGAGCTTTGCCCTCAATAAGCAGGTGACCACAGGAAATCATTTAATTAGATGTTTCACTTTTGCAAACTAGGAATGGGCAGATCTAAATCCCATTCCTAAAATGATTAAGAATTTAAATTCCTTCAGCAACAACTAGGCCAGATAAAAAATCCCAGATTCTTCCAATTTCACTGAGTTCTTCTACTGCAAATCAGTCCTGGTAACAGTTTCTATTTAAATTAGGGGCTTGGTTGCACAACAGAAGTGGACTCTGGTTCTATTAAACAGAAAAGTACTGTATTGGAAGAATATGGGTTGGTGCAGATAATCTGTAGAAGGGCTAAAGAACCAAGCCCAGGAAATGGGCCTGAATTAGAGATTGTGCAGCAGAGAATGGACCTAAGCTTATATCTCAGGAAAAGCCTGGAAAGGACATTTCCACGAGTAGAGTCACTACTAGATTTTCAGTGCTGCTGCTGCTGGCATGAATACTTGACACAAATATAACTGGACCTAATCCCTCAGTTGTCACCAGAACCCCAAATGCACCTGGTTCTGTTATACTCCACAGATCCAACATTCCTACATAGAGCATTCTTTTGCTAACCAAACCTAGGGTATATACCTGCATCTTGGCTCTTGGCAGTGAGAAGAGGAGATGGATGCTTCTTCCAATTCCATAGAGGAAGTGGGGCTCTGCCTCACCAGTTACACAATAGAATTCCTCTCAAATAGGAAAGGAACTTAGATTATAGACAAAGATTTAAAAAATACCTCTTGAAGATGCTCAATCTGATTTAATAATTAAAATGATTTAATGGGTAAATTAATGAACAGTAAGATTTAGTTAGTTGAATCAACTACTTTAATAAAAAGAATCCCAAGAGTCTAGCCTTGTTGTCATTGTATGACTTTGGTTAACTCATTTAACTGCTCTCATTCTTTTTTTCATTTATAAAATGAAGGGTTTGATCTTTGATCTCTGTTATTCATTATAACTTTAACCTCCTCCTCCTTCTGTTATTAAATTATTGTCAGTGTCATTTGTAGAGGCTTATCCACATGGTGGAGCCATATGCCTAGGACTTGGCAGTACCAGCTGCACTAGTTTTATAGTATTAAAGAAACTCTTAGTAAACCAAGTTGGTTAATTTTTTTTTGATACAATGGCTTTTTATGTGTGTAAATAAATAGACATTTAAATTTTATGGAACAAAGTTGTTTAAATCTAATGGTTTTGAATCTGATTTGCTATTGGCAGGTTTGAACTGAAATTCTGGAATTTTTTTTTAACCTAGTTTCATCTTACTTTCTGAACAACACAGATTGTCTGGAGATATCCTCCAGCCTGGAGAATAGCAAACTCAGGAAACGCCACTTCCAACAGAGTGTGAGTTCTTGGTACAGAAATCCTTTCATGAGAGATTTGTTCCAAGGTTCTTTAGGAGGAAATTTGGGGACTTTCCGTTTAACTTACCTCATCTGAGACATTCCTCAGTGGCCTGGATGTCACCTCTGAGGGTGTTCCAACCTTCTCAAGCCAACACAGACTCTTTTTTATCTCATCTTTAGGAAGGATCACAAATATTCTTTGGAGGAAAAGGTGATGAGTTGGCTGGCTTTCCCTTTCACAGTGTATCTATTATGGAGTTTCCGAGGGAAATGCTTGTGGGGAATCCCTCTGGATCCATTGCTTTCATGGGGAGTTAATCCTGCAGCCAATACCAAACCAAAACAAAACTTTGAGAGGTTTTACTTGTAATGGCTCTCACAGTCTTCCTGTGTAAAAGGCAGAGAAATTTCAAAACTGAGCAATATCCTGTTCATTCAGAAGAGGAATTTTGCTTTTTGGACAAAAAAACATTTTGCCAAATTTTGCTTAAAGTTTGCTGTGCAGTTTGCTCTAGGATGGACTACATTTCCAAACAGGGTTACAAAAGGGAAGTCATGCAATTGTAATATGCATTTAGAAATGGCCGTTCATCCACCAATAGGAAATTCCCATACTTGGGGACTTTTTGTTTTATTTACTTTGCCAGAGTCATTCTTGTCTTAAAGGGAAATTTCCAGCGAGGTACTGGATGTGACCATTAGGTGTGCGCCAATGTCCTCATTCAAACACCAGATCAAAACAGAGCAGCCTTCAGTTGGTCTGGCTCCACAATCTTGCTTCGGGGCTGACTCCATGGTTACAGGGAAGTTCACACAGTGGAAATATCCATTCAGAATATGCTTTTCAACTAGCTACACTAAATCTCCAGAGTATGGCAGCCAATGCTGTATTTTATCACATAGACACAACTAAACATTACCAATTAATGAAAATTTAATGGAAATAGATGATGGGTAACTTTCATTAAGTGACATTGTTTTAAAAAATTCAATTTTCTGACAACGTGTCTACATTACAAAAAAAGTCACAACTGAAGAGATCACTAATAATAATCAACTTGAGCTGATAGAGGGAAAAATAACATCATTGAAATGATGTCATTATTCAAATATAATTGATAAGTGGCATCCATGGAAAATGTGCATTTGATTGCACATGTCTTAAAACCTTGCACGCATGTCCTGTTTGGAGAAGTCTGTCAGGTCATTTACTTGGCCTTACATATTGAGTCACTGACATTTCACACTTTATCAGCCCTTAGTATCACTCTCCACTCCTCTCTCCTGAGTATCACTCTACCCATCTACTTCTTTCCTTCCCCACTGCCTCAACTTAGTTCCAGCCTTCAGACTCTCTCACTTGGATTACTGAAATGTGCCCCCAAATGCTCTCTTCACACTTAAGCTAGGATGATCTTTACAAAACAAAAATTACTTCATACCACTTCCTATTCCCTTAGGAGCTCACACCATTACTGCCTAGGTGTCCAAACTTGGGGAAAGCAGGTTTATTCTCTGTGCCTCAGTTTCTTTATCTATAAAATAGGGGGTGGTAACAGTACCTAGAGCATGGGGCAGTTGTGAAGAGCAAGATAAGTTTATAACAGTGCATAGGCCTATAATAAGCACTCAAAATATGTCACAAATTACTCTTGTTATTTTGAATGATTTCCAAAGTCCCTTTCAGGACATTCAGCATCCTTCATGATCCTGCCCCCGTTTAACTTTCCAGTGTTATCCTTCACCAATTTCCATACCCTTCCTTCTCTGACACCAGCAACTTTCTGCTCTAGCCATACTGAACGACTTATATTTTTGAAGTTTCAGTCTTTCTCTTGGATTAGGGCCTTTGCACTTACAGCTTTCTCCCTGCCTGAAAGGTTCCACCTCACATTTTGCCTTGTTAAATTCTATTCATTTTTTGGGACTCAGCTTTGTGGCCATCTTATTTGCAAAGACGTTCCTGGTCTCCTAAGGCTGGGCCAGATATTCTTCCCTTAGTATCCTGTATTTACAGTTGCCTTCATAAAACCTCTGTTGTAACTGTATGCTTCTTTGGCTTCCTTTGCCATCTTCCCCATTAATTCATAAGAACCCTGGAAGTGGTACTTCCCGAGGGCAGTGCCTTTCACATGGTGCACATACAATAAATATTTAATGCCTTCATTCATGAATAGATCACTCATATGGAGGTAGCTTCCCAAATCAAAGCAATCATATCTTGTAGGAAATAAAGAGGTTGGCAAAAGATGCTAAGATATTCTATAAAGCACCATATCAATTAAAGTAGCTTTGAAGGAGCAACAACCATATTCTTATCTAAATCATTCTGTCTCACACCATGAAATTAACTGATGTTCTTGAAATCTCTAGTAAGTTTTATGGGATTAAAATGGTTGCTATTTCAGAACTGAAATAAAGCAAAGCAAAACATAATGGTGGGTAATTACATAGAGAAAAAAATCCTATTTGTTTCCTCCTCAGAATAATCAAGCACACTGGAAATACAGAAGTAAATGTATCTGGAATATAAATGTTTTTAATTCAAAATGAAAATTAGTAAATGTCACATATCCCTCATTTTTAAAGTGACTGTAAGAATACACTTAATGCAACAAGTTACAAATTACTGTACCAGATAGGATAAATCAAATAGGTAATTTGGCTAATTTTATTTCTATATATAATTATTTCTTCCTTTTTTTCCCCCCAGTTAGTATTTTTACCTTAGCTTTGAGATAAACATGTTCAGTAAGGCTGGTTTACTGGGACTGTAATCCAGGACCTACTGAATTGAAGCACACTGGTACAATACAAATATATTTTCATTAATCATGGAAGATGCTCTTTGAAACTTGAAATGCGAGAACAGAAGTTTAATGAATGTGTTACCCCTTTGTTCTTCTGACAGATAGAGGCCAAATGACACAATGGGAAGATCCTAAACCAAGTGTTGAGAGAAAAACCCATGTTCTAGAGTCTTCTTTGCCACCTAAAATAGCGTGGTGACTATAAGTGCTTCGTTCACCATCTCAGAGGTTTAGAAATGGACAAGAAAGATATTTCTAAGTGGTATAGGATGGCATGGTAGAAACCGCTCTGAACATGCAGATGTCCAGGAGTCCTGGGTTTGCCACTACTACTAGGGTGACCACTAAACCATTTGTTTCCATTTTCTCCTTCACTTATTTAACATGTATTAAATGCTGCTCAATGAATCACAGTTTGAGGAGCAAGTGCACTGAGTTAACAGAGAGCTGCTATAGAAGCACAGAAGAAAGGAAGGCTCCAGAGATGAAGTGAGATGGGGACTGAGGGATGAGTAAGAGAAGGTAAATAGGGAGGTAACAAATGTATTTGAGTGGAGGGAGTATTTTCTACAGGGCATGAAAGTGTGAATAGCCATGGTGAGGGTATGGAAAAAGGATTACAAATTGGGGGAGGAATGTGGTACACAGACCATTTTCCAGGAAGTGCAATAGTCCACGTGGGGAATGATGAAGTCCTGGATTTCTTTAATGTATTCATTTGATTATTAATAGCTGAGTATAGTGAAAGGTGAGTGGTAGAGATGGCCTAATGAAGTCAGGGGCAGTGCAAACAGGAAAAAAAGGAAACAGATCTCTCCCAGTAGTTTTGATGTAAAAATTACAGGACCAGATGCCTGATTGCATGTGGTTGGGGATAAAGGAGGGAGGCATGCAAGGATATCTATAGTTCAGGTGACTGGGTAACAGTGCTGTTTGTTTTTTAACTTGGTATGGGGAGGGCAGCAAGGAGAAGCAGGTCTGGATCGGGTAGGGGAGGTGAAAAGTGGAGATGAAATTTTGAACATGTAGAATTTAATGCCTGAAGAACAGATCTTCATGGCCATTCTAGGTATAAAGATTCACTGTTTCTCCCTTATTAAGTCTGTTGCCTTGAATGTGGTATAAAGTTATTACTTTCTATTTAGTAATAAGTTAAAAAAAAAAAAAAAAGAGAAATAATTAACATTTTAGTCTCATTTCATTAGTCTCTTCAGGGATTTTTTTTTTTCTCATTTATGAATTCTCTTTGTGTATTCCTTAAAAGTTGGCTATTATGACTTTTAATGGTATGAAAACATTTTTTTTTAATACAGTGTCTTTTCTTCTTGCCCATGGATGGGTCATATAACAATTCATTTTCTGTGTCTTTTTCTCTTAATTATTGCCTACATCATTTCAGCTGCTTTTGTTGAAAACTAATTATTGACCTGATTTTCTCCTTTGACACTGTTCTTTCATTCTATTGGTCTATATATGATTATATTTCATATACTTTGAGTCATTCTGTTACAGTTTGTCATGAATAAAATCCTTTTGGAAGTAAATAATACTGTCAATCTTAAAGAAAGACTATAACAGGAGTTGCAAAATCATACATTGATGGGGCCAGAGAGGTAACACAGTGGAGTGAAGCAGGCTTGGTGTAAGAATTCTGGAATTTTGGAGCTATCATAATTAACATTCAAATTTGCAGTTGAAAACTGGCTTTGGTGCCAGAAATATTAGAGAGCAGCGGGGAATGTGGCAAAGGCCCACATAAAGGGGCAACCGTTCCTTAGTTCTAGAGGATCAATGTCATGTGGCAATAGAGATCCACTCATTCAAAATCTTTAGAATTTCTGAGAGAAGTCAGAATTCTGGATTTTTATTTGAAATCCACTGATCTTTTCAATATTGGTATTCATACTTAATAAACATGCTTGTGAGTTTTACATATAGTTTGTCACCATGCACAATTAATTCTTATTATCGATTTAAAAGTCATGAATTTGTAAAGGTACATATTTTTGACTATGCTTTTCTGGATTATGGCAAGCTATTTGGTATCATTAACACCTCCACCTTCTTCTGAACTCTTAACCCAGGAGAAGTGACACATCAGCTAATTTGCCTCATAGTCAGGAGGTGGCACAACTGAGATTCTAGCTCAGCACCTCTGACCCAAAACTCTTTTGACCTCATCACACTGTTTTGGTTTTCCTTTCTGTGAAAATGAGGATAATACTACTTCTTAAATCTATTGTGAAGATTAAATAAAGTATATGAAGGACCTTGGCCTGATGCCTGGTTGTGGTAGTGATAACTAATGCTCACTAGAATTTGGTTCTCCTACTGCCCTGGTGTATTAGTCAGCCAAAGGGGTGCTGATGCAAAATACCAGAAATCTATTGGCTTTTATAAAATGGTATTTATTTGGGATAGAAGCTTACCGTTACCAGGCCATAAAGCTATTTCCCTCACCAAAGTCTACTGTCACGTGTTGGGGCAAGATGGCTGCCAACGTCTGCCAAGAGTTCAGGCTTCTTGGGTTCTCTCTTCCAGGGCTCCATTTTTCTCTGGGCTCAACTGTTGTGCTCTTTCCACAAGGCCAGCTATAGACTATCAGGCAAATGGTTCATCTCTTTTCCCAGGGCCTTTTCTCCTTCCTCATGAGCAAGCTCTCTGTGTACTTACTTCCCAGGGCTCCAGCTCAAAAACTCAACATCAAAACTCCAACTCTGTACTTTGCCATATCTTTTATCTGTGAGTCCCCACCCACCAAGGGGCGGGGACTCAACACCCTACTGACGTGGCCCAATCAAAGCCCTAATCATAATTTAATTTCACCCAGAAGAACAGACCAGTTTACAACCATAATCCAATGTCTATTTTTGGAATTCATAAATAATGCCAAACTGCTACAGTGACCATTTCAGTAGCTTACCACAGCTGCTCCATAAAGAATGAGAATGTCCCATGAGGAAAACCTTTCCTGCTTGGGAATAACTCCACATGGCTGGAGAATATTATGATACTGTTCACATTGCATTCTCCATTGTTGCCTTCACTTTTGAGAAGCAGATAAATGATCATTGTATACAAGATATGTATTAGGTCATTTCATCCAAACTCTTGCCCAAGTTACAGATGAAGCATAATGTGAATTTATGTAAAAACAGAGTTTTTCAGTTCATTAATGTGATACATACTCTTGCGAGTACATTAGTGCCCATAAGTGAAATAAGTTAAGATATACTATATCCTGTTAAGATTATTTTCTGATATAACAAGTAAGTTACGTGTTGAATTCATTTTGATAGTCCTTTAAAGGAAAGATCATGTGGTAGAGTTAGTGTCCTAAACTGTGCTGTTTGAGATGGAAGTAGAGGAGGGAGGGATGGAGATTGCTGTCAAATTGAACTCAATTTATTCAGTAAGTGTTTACTGAATGCTAGGCAATGGTCTAGGTAGTTGAGATAGAGGTGAAGAAGATATGTTCTTTGCAATCTTGTAGCTAACATTCCATTTGGGGAGATAGACAATAAATGAATAAATGATCAAGATAGCTTCAGGCAGTGGTAAATGCTCTGAAGAAAGTAAAACAGGGTGATGTAACAGAGTGACAAAGGAAGGAGTGTTTAGGAAAGGCTCTCTGAGGAAGTGACGTGTTAGTAGGGTCCTAAATGACACAGAGAGACTTTACTTAATGTAGGGAGAGACCCAGCAAAGACTTTCAGGCTGAAGAGAACTTAGTGTGTTTAGAGGAACAATAGGAAGGCAGTGTGGTAGGAGTGACACATGGAGAAATGGGATGGGGATGAGATGGGAGAGAAAGGTATGGGGCCAGGCATATAGGGCTTGAGAAGGAGTCTGGGCTTTAATTTAAGTAAATATTGCACTCCTGGGCACTGCCTATTTTATTGATTCTGTAATACCTGCGCATCTTCTGCCTTTGTTGTTGACATGTTCCTTGCTGGTAGTGCCAGGTTGATGTCCTCTCCCTTCTCTTGTCCTGGCTATTGTTCTGAGATAGCCACCATCTTGGTGTCATTGAGGGATAAGTTGGATTAGTTGGAACAAACCACAGTCTGTGGCACATTAGCCATTCCTATTTTGCAATAAATAGCACACTAGTTATGAAACTGAAATCTGAATATGAGGGTGGGTCAAATAATATGCCTTTTTAAAGCTTTATATAATCTCTTATCATGTGGGTGCCAGGTCCAATAGCACCTAATGCCCATAGTACTTTGGGGGTCTCATTAAAAAGTCTCAATTTCTTTTAAAATCAGAAGGAAAAAATTGAAATTTTAGGTCTAGGGAAACAAGTAAATTAATATATCTATCTTTTTACCAACACGGTCATGTAATATAATTTTCAATATTTTTATAGAGGAAGGGGCCCACAAGGCAAATGTCATAATGTGGTCCTCAGTTCTTACATGGTAACAGATTCTTAGGTACTATTTACTCTTCAAAACAATTGTTATTCTTACAAAAAAAAAACAACATTATATTTTATACATTCTTTTAAATTTATTAAAATTTAATTTTAATTTACATCTACTACTGCACTAATATATGCAATATAACACATACATAATTATAAATATGGAAATAGAGAAATTAAAATGCTATATTAAAGATAAAACAATAACATGTTTAAATAATTTTTTAAAAATTAATGTCAAAAATTCTTTGCCCTTAACAAAATTATTAATAATCGTTTTTAGTGAAAACAATGTAATTGAATATGCTGGATTTCTTTTGAAGTCTTATTTTAACATTTTGTGATCTGAGAGTTCAGTTACTGATTCAGCTTCTTTGGTATTTGGTTTTAAATGCTATCATAGCTGAAAAATATACTTTGCAGAAATGTGTATATTCCAATGGAGAGCGTACATCAAGGTAGTACTTCGTAAATCATGATACTCCTTTTTCTGTATCTACCAGTTATGCTAATGTTTTGTTCAATATCAGCAACTTGATAAATTCTTAGATAACAATCACTTCTTATTGACACCTAGTCAGAAGTTGCTGCTTTGTTGTATTTTTAGTAATGAGTTCAAGACCTACTGAAATTCATTTGGAAGATTTCTGTATGGGTTATATGCAACCAAGTTTTTTGTTTTTAATTAAGGATAAGTCAATTAAAGGAGAGTATTTTAGAAGACTTATTTACATCATTTTAGCAGCAAAATCAAATAACAATGGAAACATTTCTAAATATGTATTTTCAAAAGGTTTTCTCATTCTTTGTTTCTCTTGAGAAGCAGTGAATCATTCATTGTTAAAACATCACCTTTATGGGTAGTAACGGATTGGATTAAGAATATCTTTTTTCAAAAAATAACTAAAAGGTAGCATTCTGCAGAGACCTACTAATCATTGCAGCAATGGTCAGCAAATTTGGAACGCTAATATAATTACTACAAGAAAATGTATAACTTTTCTTATTTCAACAACCACTTGATATAGTTTGAAAAGATACTAATGAGCCCTTGTGTAGGAAAGAGGTGTGGCTATTCTCTTCCTCATTACAGAGTATTTAAAGATCATAATGTTGTAATAATACATTTTAATATTCACTTAATGGAATAGCAATATTTGGCAATATGCTGAAAGGGACCTAAAGAATGACACAGTAATTCTCAAAGAGCCATTAGATCTTGCAATGTGCTTTTTGTGTACCTTGTGTACTCTAAATGATACATACCTTCAAGATATACATAGAGAGAGGGTACTTGTGTAAATATCTACATTAACTATTATTGAAGCTTAATTTATTTCCTTTTTTTAAAGACAAAGACATAATTATAGATAGGAGGCTTGGTGTTTTCATCCCGCACTACAATGGATTATTTGACTTTGGCGACCACTTTGTTAAATTACCTTTGGGTGTTTCCATCGCTTTTTACTTTTTATACTACTTTTGTTCCTCCTAACATAAAATCTACTATGACATCAAATTCTTTTACTTTTGCCAACCAAAATATTCTTTAAAAGTAATAAGTTAACATAAAGTTTACAGGTGCTTTCTAGTCTATGCATTTATGCAGATTATTTAAGGTTTCTCCTATCAATTAAAATTAGTAATAAAGGTTGAAGAAAAGTTCTTTCTCCAATTTAATACAATTTTCCAAAGCTCCTGTTTACTCATCAGAATGAACAAGCTTAGATTAGCAGAAAATATTCAGAAAGCCAGAAAATAAATATTTTCTTGTTAAGACTGGTCAAGCAAGTTTTATCTTGAGCAAACTTTTCACTTACTTTTTGTGTGGTTTTACAAAAGCATCACATAATGAAGCAACTGAAACATTCTGTGTGCTTATCAATCAAAAATATTCAAAGGAAGAAAGGTATTTCTGTAACGTTAGCATCATGAAAGGATGGAGAAGCAAAGGTTACTTATGTCAAATTGAAATTTTTAAAATTGACATTATCTAACTTAATAAAGATTGGTAAATCAGAGGGCAAAGAGGGATTAGTAGTTCAGAAACAAAATATTAGAAAAACAAAAGAGCACATTAACAGCTAAGATAGTCATTCAATTAGCTGGTTTTATTTCCAATTCAAAGCTAAGCGGATGTGGCTCAGGAGATTGAGCTCCTGCCTACCACATGGGAGGTCCCAGGTTCGGTTCCCAGTGCCTCCTAAAGAAGGTGAGCAAGACAGTGAGCTGACGCAATGGGCAGGCACGGTGAGCCGATGCAACAAGACGACTTAACAAGAGACACAAGGAAAACATAATGAGAGACATAACAAAGCAGGAGCAGAGGTGGCTCAAGTGTTTAGGTGCCTCCCTCCCACATTGGAGGTCCCAGGTTCGGTTCCCTGTGTCTCCTAAAAAAAAAAAAAAGAAAACTGGCACACAATAAACAGACACAGCAAATGCAAACAATGAGGGGTGGGGAAAAAATAAATAAATAAAATAAATCTTTAAAAAAAAAAAAAAAAGCTAATGATAAATTCAATTGCCAGTAACTCAATTCACATTTGAGGCAAGTCTCAAACTTTGCTTAGTAGACTATTCCTGAGCCTTTTATAGTAATAATTTACTAGGAATCCATTGTCCTTTTGTATACCTAGACTTTATCAAGCTACTTTTATTCAAAACAGAAAGGAAAAAAAAATCCTGGAAAAAATTAATCAGGATTGTAGTAACAGTGCAATCAGGATTGAAGTAACAGTTTTAAAAGTCAATGGTAGGCCGGCATAAAAATTCTCCTTAGCTCATCAAATTTGCCTTGGCCTAATCCATATTTACCAACTTACTTTCTCCTAGCTATTTCCATCATATTCTATCATTAAACTAAGACAGTAGTTCTCAGTCTTGAAACTGGCAGAAATAGCCCCATGAGAGAAGAAATAACTACTTACCTCTCTGACTGCGCCTTCTCTGTCTACTTTGAGGCTTCCTCTTCCTCCTCCTGCCCCCTAAATGTTCCTGCCTAAGGAACATTAATGAACCTAAGGTTCATTCTTCAAGTCTCTGTTCTTTTACTTTTCACAGCCTTGGCTCTCATAATTTCATTTACCCTATGATTTCAATTATTGCTATGAAGAATCCCTATTAGGTGATTCTGAGGATTTTCAAGCTACTGGCTCACATTCCAACTTCCTGCTGGTCATCATCTACATTTGGATATCCTATAAGCAATGTAAACTTAGTATGTTCAAAATCAAAGTCACGATCCTCCTACACTGTCAATCTACTTCTCCTCCCGATCCTCTATTTCTGTTAATGTCTCATCCCCTTTCCTAACTTGCCTATCATGATGCTCAGAGCCTTCTCCTCTCCTGCTGTCTCTCCCCTCACTATCATCAAATGCTCTATTTTCAATACTCCTTACTTCCAATTGAGGAACATGTCAACATGAATCATCATTCTAAAGCATGGCTTTAATCATGTTATCACGTATCTTCTTTAATCATGTATCTTCTTTAAGACTTTTAATCACTTTTTTGTGATTATCTATGGAACAATGTTCAAACTCCTCAGTCTGACATTCAAGAATTTCATGATTATATTTTTCTAGATTAATGACTCATCATCTTATTACTTACAACATGCATTAAAGCCAAGCTTTATTACTTAATGTTTCCCAATATACAATGTAATATTTGCTCCTTCACCTTGTTGAAGTGTGTCACCTGTCTCTAGCTCTTGCAGTACTACTCAGCTTTCAAGACCCTGTTAAAATTATACCTTTTCCAAGAAGCTTTACTTAGTAGCTCCAGCTAGCTGTGCTTTGTCTGTTGATCTATTCCAATTGGAAATGAGATATAATGGAAAGAGTATGGGCTTTGGAATTCTATAGAGCTGGGTTTATAACAATAGGATAAATAACAATAGGAATATTATCTAACTACTTTGTTATAACAATAGGATAAATAACAATAGGAATATTATCTAACTACTTTGAGTTTTGGTTTTCTCATCTATAAAATGGTAATAATATTACTTAACAAGTAGTTCAAAAGTAACCCTGTGTGGTATGATGAGCTTCTCAAGGAGAGAGCCAGAGGACTGGCTTCCAAGAAGATTTGAATTACCATTCCTTCAAATAATCAAATGCCAACTATGCACTGTAAAACAGAATGTGATGAACCAGATAAATACAGTCCCTGATTCATGGTGCTAACAGTCTTAGAGTCTAAATTAACCTCAGCCCAGAATCTAGACCTCTACTTTGCAAACCCAGAAACTTAATCTCATCATTGCCCTAGAACTGATTAGATTAATATATATGACTCTTGCTATCAACACCCTTAGAAGGCTGATACATGAAATCAGGATGACAATTTATTATTTATACTGAAAATGTAACTGTCAAGCAGCCTGGCTTCTTAACATTAGTCTAACCAGGTAGCTGTCTAGAATAAGAATGACAAGAAGACAAAATGAGAATATTTGACAGATTCAGCTCTGATAGCCAGATGGGCTGATCTCCAAAATAGGAAGACATCCTTTCTTAAGGCATGTTTGTAGCTTCAATCTGGCTACTGTTAATTTGTGCTGTTCTATGAGCAATTCTCTTAAGAAAACTGTGCATTTTTCTCCTCTGACTGACTCTACTTCCCCACTTTACTTCTGAAAGGGCAATGGTAATCTCAAAAAAGGGGGGCAGCTCCATTGTTTCCTTGTGCTGCCACCAAATTTCTCACTGGGTGGGGTGAGGATATAACGGAATAATAAATACAAAGTACCTGGAACTTATGGGCTAGTTTTTGATCTCTTGTAGCATGCATCACATCTGACCTGCTTATTCTCTTAAACATTCAATTCTTGGCTAACACTTGAAATGTGGGGGATTGGGGCAAAGGAATTCATCCCACATTTGTCCCTCCTGGGTCTGTTGAGAACAGTAAGCCTTGCAGATGTCCCTCTTCCCACTATGCATGAAGGAAGGCAAAAGATATGGCACCTGGACCATCTAGGCCCAAGAGAAGCTCTGGAATGACCCCCATCTCCTGTTTTCCTCAGTTACCCAGTATTGCAAAAGAGATTCCAAAATTTCTTTGGCTCTTAAAGGAAGGAATGGAAATGCTTCCCATAGATCTCTGCATACAGTGTCACCTCATAGTGAGAATGGGGTGATGCTGAAAGGAAGGGGTAGAACTTTGAACGAAATTTTGAACAGGGGTTCTCAAGCCACATGTGACAAGACATAGCAATGAATAAAAGAGAATGAACTCAAATGAACATCTGTCATTAGGAAAGGTCATGTCTTAGAGTTGAAGACTGGATTTCAGTACCAAGCCAAAAGAAATGTCATTATTTTCATAGAAGTGGATTGTATTCCTATTAAATTATATATTTAATAATTTATTATTTAAATTTCTTGTAGGCTGAAACAAGGAAAAAAGGCCTGTTTGGGCTTTGTACTAGAAAACTATACCTATAGAATCAATGCTTAAGGAAAGAATGAATGACCTACCTTATCCTTAAACTGAAGGACATACATGTCATCCAGGCGTTATCTACACACTAGCTAAACCCCATTCTGAGAGAGACATTTGGGACATGGTTGAAGGCTTGTGAAGTGCAGGCCTTAGTGTCAAGAGATATAACAACTACTACGTTAGCACCAGAGAGGAGGTTGAAATTTTTATCTCTAGCTTCCTAATATCCATTTGATATTGAAGTCTCCAATAAAAGAGAGATCCCCAAGACATATGGGCTGGGCATGAGCAAAAGAGAAAATAGAGAGTCAAAATAACCTTATCAAAATAATGTTTCTCTGGCTTTGCCCACACTTGCTCTACAGGCCATTTAGCCCTTCACAAAACTGTAAAGTACATAGTAATCACTATAAGCTGTTAACTATTATTAATATATGTCCATCTACCTACCATTAGGTTCATTTCAAAAGGATTTGAGGTGGCTTACACAAATACAGCAAGATAACAAAAAAATAACAAAAACAACAAAAATATCCAGAAGGAAGTGAAGGTCAATGCTGAGAATAAGGAAAAGAAAATAAACCAAGGGTGGGGTGCTGTTCATATCCAGAATGCAGGATTTGGGGACATGTATACTTTTTATAAATGGAATGGCACCGAGCTTTCTTATATAAGCATTCTACCTTTGCAGGTATATTCTGATTTCCCTGGAAAACCCAAGTTCCTTAGAACATGGAGCCAAAAGAGAATCTGCAGGGAAGGAGGCATATATTAGCATTACTTCAGGAATACTGGCCAATTTCCTTAGGCCTAAACCCATGGGGCATTGCTAGTTTAAAAACTGTTACCTGAGATTTCCAATTCCTGTAAAATGTTTCTTAAGGGAATTTCCATTCCTATTTTATCTTGCTGCTATCACAAATTTTTAGCTTCTGCTTCCTTTTCCATTTTTATCTAATCCCTGGGACTCCTCATTCAAAGAGTAGTCCTTGGATTTACCAGCATTGCTGTTTAAGTAAGAGATATCTAATTTGTTCATATTTCAAAAAAAATCAATGATAAGGGAACTACACCCATCCACTGAAAATAATAAAAGTTGAAATATAAAATAGCTACACTAAACTTTCATATAAAAAGTTGGTTACAGAATCCCTGCGAGGCATCTGAAGCTCAGGCGTCTCAGGGACTGCACATCTTTGATCTAATAAAGGCAGGTGTGCATAGGTGTGCTGAGAGGCACTCATTAAAAGTCATGCTTCCAGGGCTGGAGAATAAAGCACACTCCCTGTAGTACTGTTGTGGTTTTCTTCTCCACTTTTAAAGAATGAAATTGAACTGCATGTAGCTCATAAAAGCATCAGACTGACAATTTTGGCACTCAAAATTTCTTCTTCACACAGAGCAAGAGCAGCATAGACAAGAATATTACAAATCTGTAGAAACCTTCTTGGTAATGGGACTTAGTTAGGGCTGCATGATGGAAACTCATAAACATGCCAACATTTTTACATGAATCAGGTTAAGCACTAGAAGGTAGTAGTAGGAGATAAATGGATAAATTCATAAGAATTGCAGTAACTTTGCACATTAACTTAAGTATTGCTCCTACAAGTTTCATTTAAAAAAAAACACCTTAATTCTTAGATCAGTTTTAGGTTGACAGAAAAACTGCACAGAAAGTACAGATTCCCACATACCCTGCTCCCCCCACCCGGTTTTTCCTATTTTTAACTTTTTGCATTAGTGTGGTACATTTGTTTCAAGTGATGATCCAACATTGATATATTATTAATAACTAAAGGCCACAGTTTACATTAGGGTTCACTATTTATGTATACAATTTATGGGTGATGACAAATCAATAATGTCATGTATCCATGGCAATATCATAGAGAATAGTTTCACTGCCCTAAAAATGTCTTGTGCTCCACCTATTCACCCCTTCACTCATTCCCACCCTATCATTCCAAGACAACTACGGATCTTTTTACTGTCTCTATACCTTTGACTTCCACAATATCATATAGTTGGAATCACACAGTATGTAGTCTTTTCAGACCGGATTCTTTTACTTAGCAATATGTATTTAAGATTCCTTCATGTTTTTGCTTGGGTTGATCATTTCTTATCACTGAATAATATTCCATTACATGGATGTGCCACAATTTTTTTATTCATTCACCTAGGAAGGACATGTTCATTGATTCCAATTTTTGGCAATTATGAACAAAGCGGCTATAAACATTTTCACGCAGGTTTTTGCATGAACATAAGTTTTCAACTCTTTTAGTTAAAAACATAGGAGCACAATTGCTAGATTATATGGTAAACCTTTGTTTAGCTTTGTAGGGAACTGCCAAACTGGCTTTCACAGTGGCTGTATAATTTTGTATTCCAAGTTTCACTTTTAATTAGGCATAAAGGTTATTTAAAATGGTCATTAATGGGATAGGGCCACTAAACAGAGGATAATAGGATCTCTAACAGATAGTGTGCCTATAAAATAAGCCTTTCATTAGTTGGCCAAAGCACCACCCTTCTATTGTAGCAGAACTTAAATCATGACTATTACTTTTCTGTGCAGTATATTACTCAGGTGTTGACTTTATCTTCTAAAAGTCACTGGGAAAAAAACGTATGGCACCTAGATCAGCTAGAAGATGCTTAAGTCTTTTTCACAAGTACAAATTGATTTGATAGAATAACTAGTTATAAGCAGAGGGGCTAAGGGAATCCTATTTTAAAGGCATAAGTATGGAATAGGTTAGGATTTGAGGGATTTTCCCTCCTTGGTAGTATTTGTCAATTTTAGGGGATGAATGAAAGGCAGAGCAATTCTTTTTATAATTTATTGGCAACTATGAGGATAGAGAATGTCAAGGTGGGGGCAAGGGTCCTGGCTACCTCTATCTCCTTGATTTGGGTTGAATTATCAAAAGGATACATCTAGAAGTAACGGTGAGCCAGAAGTAAGTAAGACTTTACAGAGCCTAGAGATCAATGTTAAATCATCTCCAGATGAGGTGATGTGAGGGTGGTAGCATTTCCAGGCACCAAGCAGAAGCAATTATAACCCTCTTTAACGGAAGTTAGCATCATCATCGACTTCCAATTATACCTAAAAATGATTTTGCATATCAATGTCAAACAAACAATAAAAATAAATAAATAACCAGATGCTCAAGGTTATACATGGTATATACACACAACATGAATATAAACTAGCAAAAATGGCAGGCAATAGAAATAAATCCACAGGGGCTTAAATATTGAAGTTATCAGACAAAGACTACAAATAACATCCTACTATTTTCAAGGAGATAAGACATAAGATTGAGAATTTCACAGATATTTAGAAAGTATAAAAATATAATAACAAAAATTAAGAACTCAATGAACGGGTTTACTAACATGTTGTACTCAGCTAAAGGAAGATGTATCAAAAGAAAATATCCAGAATAAAGCACAGAGAAATAAAAAGTTGATAAAAACACGAGAAAGGATAAGGGCACAGTGATAAGTTCTAAGATGTACATAATTATAGTTACAAAGAGGAGAAATGAGAAAAGGGCCAAATGTGGTATTTGAAGAAGTAATGGTTGAAAATAATCCTAAATTGATGAAAAACTTTTATGTCAGATTCAAGATGACTTAAAAACTGCAAAAATAAATAAAAAGAAATCCTAATATCACAGTAAAACTGCCAAGCCCCCCACCCATGAAACCTTAAAAATATGTGCATGTAGTATGATATACTTCAATAAAATTTTATGAAACAAACAACAAAACAAAACAAAACAAAACAAAATAACCAGAGGAGGAAAGAAGTCAAATTACATTTAAAAGAAATGATGATTAGACTGATAGCTGACTTCTCAATGTAAACAATTAAGCCAGAAGTAAATGAAAGCTATATTCAAAGTTTTGAAAGTACCTGCCAATCAAGAAGTCTATATGCAATGAAAACATCCTTTAAATATGAATGGTAGTGGAAAATGCATTTGACAAAATCCAACACCTCTTCATGATAAAAACAATCAACAAATTCACAATAGAAGAAAACTTATTCAACCTGATAAAGGGCATCTATGAAAAAAACACAGTTAACATTATACTTAATGGTGAAAGGCTTGTTTCTATCAGGAACAAGACAAGGAGGTCCTTTCTCACCATTTCTACTCAACATTGTACTAGAAGTTCTAGCAAGGGATTTCAGGGAAGAAAATTAAGTAAAAGGCATCTAGATTAGAAAGGAATAAGTAAAACTATCTCTATTTGATGATGACATGATACTATATAGAGAAAATCCTAGAGAATAAAAAAACACACAAAAAACCAACAAGAGCTAATAAATGTGTTGATCAAGGTTGCAGGTTACAAGATTAATATACACAACTCAATTGTATTTCTATATACTACCAATGATTAATTTGAAAATGAAATTCAGAAAAATTCATTTATAATAGCATCAAAAAGAATAAAATACTTAGGAATAAATTTAACAAATAACAAAAGAAGTACAAAATATATATTCTGAAAACTACAACACATTGCTGCAAGAAATTAAAGAAAACCTAAATAAATGTTCATGAATCAGAAGACTTAATATTATTAAGACGGCAATACTCCTTAAATTGATTTACAGATTCAGTACAATCCCTATCAAAGTCTTAGCTGTTTCCTTTTCAGAAATTGGAAATCTAGCACTAAAATTCATATGGAAATTCAAGGCACCCTGAATAGCCTAAACAATATTGAAAAAGAAGAAAAAGTTGGAATAATCACACTTCCTAACTTAAAACTTACTAAAAAGCTACAGTAACCAAGAAAATTGTGGTACTGGCATAAGGCTAGACAGATAGAATAATAGAATAGAACTGACTCCAGAAATAAACCTTCAAATATGGTCAGTTGATTTTAGTCAAGTGAGTCAAGAGAATTCAAATGAGAAATAAGTCTTTCCAATAAATAGGATTGGGACAATTGGATTTCCACAAGCGAAAAAAAAAAAAAAAAATTTGCGCCCCTTCCTTATGCTATGCAAGAAATTAATTCAAAATGGATCACAGACCTAAATGTAAATTCTAAAACTACAAAACTTTTAGAGGAAATTATAGGGATAAATCTCCATGACCTTTGGTCAGGAAGAGCCTTCTTAAATATGACACCAAAAGCACAATCAACAACAAAAAAGCAGATACACTGATTATATCAAAATTAAAAACTTTGTTCTTCAAAGCATACTATCAAGAAAATGAAAATGCAACCTAAAAAATTGGAAAAAATATTTTCAAATCATAAGTGACCTGTATCTAGAATATATAAAGTATTATTCTACTCAATAATAAAAATAAAAATAACCCAGTTAAAAAATGGGCAATGGATTTGAATAGACATTTCTCCAAAGAAGATATACAAGTGGCCAATAAAAGTATGAAAAGATACTCAACATCATTAGGCATCATGGAAATGCAAATCAAAACCATAATGATTTGCCACTTCATACTCACTAGGATGGCTATAATAAAAAAGATAATAAATGTTGGCAAGGGTAAGGAGAAATTGGAACCCTCATTTACTGTTGGTGGAAATGTAAAATGGTGCAGTGACTTTGGAAAAAAGTCTGCCAGTTCCTCAAACAGTTAAACATAGAATTATCAGCAATTCTATTCCTATGTTATACCCAAGAGAAATGAAAACATGGGTCCATATAAAAACTTTTACATGTTCACCACATGCACAGCATTTTTCATGAGAGCCAAAAAAAGGAAACAACCCAAATGTCTATCAATTGATCAATGGCTAAATAAAATGTGGTCTATTTATCCAAAATGGAACATTATTTAAAAGAATAAAGGAATGAAATGCTGATTGATAATTGCTACATGATGAACTTTGAAAATATTATGCTAAGTGAAAGAAACCATTCATAAAAATGTATGTAGTTTGATCCCATAAATATGAAATGTCCAAAATAGGTGAATCTATACAGACAGGAAATAGACTAGTGATTGTCTAGAGCTGGGTGAGTTGGGGGAAATGGAGATTGTTTGTTAATGGGTATAGGGTTTCTTTTGGGGGTGATTAAAATCTTCTAAAATATATTGTGGTGCTGTTTTCACAACTCTGTGTATATATTAAAGGCCACAGAATTGTACACTTTGAATTGGAGAATTATTTGGTATGTGAATTATATTTAAATAAAGCTGTTATATATTTAAAAAGAAAACTAAAGAAAGACATTTTCAGAAAACAAAAGAGTTAGCATACTCACCAGCATACTCACACTAAATGACATGCTAAAGGGCACTCTTCAGGAGGAAAAAGGTGATTATAGATTAAAGTTTGAAGACATTTGAAAGAATGAAGAGCAACGTAAAGGTATATATGTGAGTAAAACTAAATAAGTATTGACTGTGTAAAACTGATAATATTTTATGGAGATATACACACACACATATATGCAAAGATTCATATGTATACACAGCAACAGCAGCAGGAGGATAAGCAGAGATAAAGTGTTCAAGGTCCTTGCATTGTTTGGAAAGATGAAAAATTACCAATAAGTATTTTTAGATAAGACAAGGATGTATGTTGTAATCTCTCGTGTAACCACTATAAGAAGAGTAAAATGGGTATTATTTTCAAACAACTAAGGCAGGAAACAGATGGTACACTCAAACCACGTAATTTGAGGAGAGTTTAATAAAAGGACTCTTAGAAAGGTGTGAGCAAATTTAAACAAAACAAAACAATACAAAGTAAAAAGACACAGGGCAGAACTCCAGGATATCAAGAACTGTTAAGGGTCTGAGGTTTTTACTCTACTTGCAAGCTAATAATTTAACCTGGTCGGTTAAAAATGGATAAAAGTAAGTAAATAAATAAATCTTTAAAAAAAAAAAGTAAATTATGAACAATTCTGCTAAAATTTTTGAAAATTTAGATGAAGGAGATAAATTCCTAGAAAATACTACTTGTTAAAGTTGAAACTAGAAGAAATAAGAAATCAGAACAGTCTTTTAACTATTAAAGATATTGAGTAGCTTATTAAGAACTTTTCCACAAACTAAACCACAGGGTCAGATGGCAATACAAGTAAATTCTGTCAACTATTAAGGTGGAAATAATACCAAACTTTTATAAACTCTTCAAGGAAAGAAAAAAAGAGGGAACCCTCCCACCTCTAATGAGGCCAGGGTAACTCTTCCACCCACAACTCATAAAAATATTATAAGAAATGAAAATGACAAGCCAATCTCATTCATCAACATAGCTGAAAAAGTATAAGCAAAATATTAGCAAACTGATCAACAATTTATTATAAAGATTGAATAGAGTTTCCTGGATGAATGCAAGTTGGGTTTCCCATTTTAAAAATTAACATAATTCATGACTTTAATATAATGAAGGAGGAAAACCAAATGATCAACTCAACAGATGCAGAAAAGCTGTTTAATAATATTTAATATCTATTCATGATAAACATTCTTAACGCCCAAGGAAAAGGAGAGAACCAACCGCTCCCCTTAATCTGATACATGATATCTATGATAAAGGTAAATAACAGTATTTTATTTAATAGTAAAACATTGAAAACTGTCCTTTGAGATCTGGAATAGCACTAGGATCCCTGCTATCTGGACTTGTATTCAATAGAACATTGTACTTATGTTCTAGACAGTGCAGTAAGGCTAGAAACAGAGGCATCAGATTTAAGGATTAGGAAGAACTAAGTAAAACTCATTATTCACAGATAAACCTAAAAATGGTTACAGGTAAGTTACTAGAATTAAAACGTGAAAGCAAGTATGTGTATAAAAAGAGTAATATACAGAAATCAGTTATTTTTATCTATATCACAACAAATGATAGAAAAAGAAATTTTATAAAATGTATCCAAAAAAGTGTAAAAATATCAAATAACTAAAAATGTGTCTAAGAATAGACATGTAAGGCCTTTATGCAGAAAACCACAAGCTATCATGGTGACAAAGATATAAGAAAATGGAAGGTTTTAGCAATTCCATGAATTAGGAGCATTATTATTTAAAAATATTAATTTTCCACAAACTAATTTACAGATTTGATACAATCCAAACAAAATCCCAGCAGATTTTTGTAGAACTTGAAAAGTTAATTCTAAAATCAATAAGACAATCTTGAAAATGAACAAAATGAGAAGGCTTGCTCTTTTAGAAATAAGAACTTGTTATAAATCATAGTAATTAAGGCAATGTGATATTAGCACAAATATTGGCAAATAAACCAATGGAATAGAAGAGAGAGCCGAGAACAGACCCCTGGGTAGTTGAACAATTGAATTATGAGTAAGATGATAAAGGAGACACTGCAGAGTTGTGAGGAAAGTATGATCCTTTCAATGAATGTGCTGGGAAAATTAACTATTTATATGGAAAAATAAAACAACCTCTATTTCTCACCATTAGGGAAAAAAAATCAATCCCAGGTGGTACATGAATTTAAATTTGAAAGGCAACGTAATAAATTTCTGGAATATACAGGGACAGATTTCTAAGCAGGATATAAAAAATATAATCATAAAAAGGATAGATAAATTTGGCCACATTAAATGAAGAACTTTTTTATTAAAGATACTATTAAGAGATTAAAAAAAAAAAGCAAGCCATAGAATGGGAGAAAATACTTTAAAAATGCAAAGCCAATGAAGAGCTAGTTGCCAGAATATAAAAAGAACTCCAATAAATGAATAAGATAATGACAAACAACTTATAAAAATGGGCAAGAGATTTCAATTGGTACTTATCAAAAGAGGATGCCCAAATAGCAGATAATCACATTAAAAACTGCCTCATTAACCATCAGGAGAAGTCAAAGTCCACAATGATACACTCACCAGGATGTCTACTGTGAAAACTGTAATAATATCACAATCGTCAAGGATGTGAAGTGAGGACACATGCAATGTTGGTGGCAGTAAAAACTGGTACAATTAATTTGGGAAACTGGCAGAATCTACTAAAGCTGAACATACATCTACCATGACCTCACAATATACCTAGGTATATGCCACTCTAGATATATACCTTACAGAAATATATGTATGTGTACCAAGAGAAGCACAAATGCCCATTACAACATTACTTACAGTAGTCAAAAGGTGGAAACAGTCCAGCGGTTTACCTACCTTACAATGGATAGACTGCAGTATTTACATACAACAGAAGAATGAAAGAACTTCAGCTACTCGCAAGAGCACAGAAGAATATCACAAATAGGATGTTAAGAAAACTAAGTCAAGCAAAAAAGGGTACATACTGTACAATTCCCTCTATGTAAAAGTCAAAAGCAGACAAACTATTGTGCTTAGAGGTAGATATTTAGATGGTTAAACTATAAATAAAATCAAAGAATCAATTACTGTGAACATCTGGATTGGGGGGAGGGGAAAGTGAAGGGCTTCACTTGTGACAATATTCTATTTCATGACCTGACATCTGTTTGCCTTGTGATAAAGACATCCTATATTTTTGTTTTGTTAAGGTCTTTTCTGTATGTGTTACCTTTCCTGACATGAAGGGTTAAGAAATTTGATTTGATGAGCAAAGACAGAGGAAAGCAAGGAGGGCACATTTTCCATAAAGGGTGGGAAGGCTAGGATCCCGGGAGGAGAAGTCAGGAGAGGGAGCTGCAAAGAGACATAAAAAGCCCATGGTGTGGAGGAAGGGCTAGGAGACAAACTGCTTCCTTTATAATTTCAAAAGATGGCAGCTACCCAAAAAATGACCTGCTTTTTGGTACCAAGAGTTTCAGAAGTCCATGTTAGGGATGGGAAGGGAAATCTCCTTTTTTAACTTCCCTTTTGATAGGATAACGCTTGTCTTCTCATAGGTTGTAGTAGGACTGATAGTACTATGCATCTTTTATTACTCCAAAGATTTTTATATTATTTTGAATCATTTCTTATAAACCTCTTGGATATGAAAAGTAGGTCTTTTGTTTGTTGGCTTGCTTCAAAAATGTGAATGATCTAATTCTAATAATTCTTGGTACAGATCCTCCAGGTATTACTGGGAGTAAATTCAATATTTAATGCCAATTTTCGAATCAAAGCTATTAATGTTCTTGTTCCTTAGAGACCTGTTATTTCCCTCTGCTGACTACAGGGTTTATAATTTTTGCTAACGGGGGTTAGAAGAGGGGCGTAAGGCTTAAAAAATGGACACTCCTTGAATTTTCCCTAAATGGAAGAAAAAAATTTGAATGCCTGGAGAGGGGAGACTAGTTGAGATCTCACTCCAAATAACGAATGAGGTAAAAATTTATGCTGGAAAGTGGGTTATGGTGTTTCCAGGTTCCAGAGATATATGAGGTTTCTTCCTATCCTCTCCAACAAGGAAAAAATGAGAACCTGCTGTGGTGTGTGTGTGTGTGTGTGTGTGTGTGTGTGTGTGTGTGTGTGTGTGAGAGAGAGAGAGAGAGAGAGAGAGAGAGAGAGAGAAAGCCAGAGCACCAGAAAGTGTTGTTGGGAGTGGGGAGGGAACTGATTCACCCTGTTAGATGGTTCAAACTATATATATCATCCTCAGAGAGTAGAAATGGCTGCCTGCAGAAGTGTTGTGGATGAAAATAGAGATGATGATGATGATATTAAAGTTTATTTCTTTGTTTCTTTAGTTCCAGTTATCTGCAAATACATAGCTCTTTTTTATTTTTTCTGGAATAATCTCATTATATCTGTGTGTTTTTACATTAAACCCATTTGAATCCCACACATGGAATTCAGGCTATAATTAAGGGAATTAGATGTGAGGGTTTTCTTTGATGGTGTCAATAAAGGTTACCAATCATTTATTAGTATTACTATTTTTATCACTCAGGAGAGCCACCTCTTGTCTTGGCTAGGCCACTGCATTGGCTAAAGCTCCTAGAGACCACACTCACCATGTTATGCAGGCCAGAAGTGCTCTTTTCTGGGCCTCAATTTTGCCATGAGGAGAATGAAGGGCTTGGATTCCCTTGATGCTTTGACTCAAAGATTTTCTGTGTCCACGAACAACTCCAAAGTTTCCTCACAGGCTGGAATCAGAGATCCCTAGGTGTCCTCACAGCATGGTTCCAAGATGGGAAGATGCAGGGATATGGATTGGGGGGGGGGCGGAAATTGTACATTTCCTGGAGAGTCAGTGTTTGCCTCTCCCTGGGCAGAGGTTGTGGAGGTGAAGCAGATGCCAGGGATGGATGTTACCTAATTTGGTCAAAGAACAAAGAGTGTGTAAAACATTTGTAAATTTTCAACAGCTCACTGGAATGGGGAAACTTACCGGAAGAGCAGAAACAGTATCATCCAGATATTGTAGGGTTCTGTGTCTCTCTGAGGGTGAAGATAATGCTATTATAATTTCAAATTTCTGGGTTTTTGGGGAAGGAATCCTCTGGGTTGAAATCCTGACAGCACCAGTTATTAGTTCTGTTGTGCAAAGTCCTCGACGGATTTGAGCCTTGGTTTCCTTACCTGTAAGATTCAGTAAACATCAAATTTATAGGGTCATTGTGAGGGTGGAGTAGCACAAGGCAGAGTAGGGAGTCATAATTTTCCTAATTCCAAAGACATCTTCAGGTTTACTCACGCTTTACTCAGAATTCTCAAATTCTCAGGAGTTTTCTAAAATGATGTACTCCCTGCTTCCTCTCCGACTCTCAGACCCCACCTTTGACTGCGGTGTGAACGCAAGAAGTGGCCCATGGAGTAGGACCAGGGAAAACTTAGCCCCCTGGCACGGTAAGGCCTGTCATGGCGGCCCAGCGACACCTTAGGTGATCTCAAATAGGAAAGCAGGAAGAATGGAAGGGCCTGGGGGTCTGTGCTGCCGAGACCCCTGCCCGCCTGCTGTCGGCAAGGCAAGCCCGGCGGGAGCTTAGACTCAGCTCGTCCCCGCCTCTAGCGGCGCGGGGCCTGGCCCGACCCAGTCTCCGACACGCGCTCGGGCGCCCACTTAGGGAGGCGGCGGCGGCCCGGGCCTCGGGCGCCGGCAGCTGGAGGCTTGGAGCAGGCTGCGGGGGACCGACACTAGTGCCCCCGAGCGCCTTGAGCCACAGGCTGGGCCGACCCGGCGCCCGCACGCGCTCCCCACCCCCTCCGCGCCTCGCCCCGCCGCCCGCGGCCCCCACCCACCGGCCGCTCCTCCTCTCTCCCCACCCTCCTCCTCCTCCGCCCCCTCCCCTCCCCCGCAGCCTCGCAGGCTGCTCTGCCGCTCTCCTGAGCCGCCCCGGCCGCGAGCGCAGGCGGCGAGGCCACCGCACCTGCAGAGCGCTCCGGCTGCCTGAGCGGCACCTCGTCTCCCGCCGCCCGAGCCCCTCTCTCCCGCCACCCTAGCACGGGGTCTCCCATGACGCCCGAGCCCCCCGGCCGGCGACAATGACCACTTCTCTGCAAGATGGGCAGAGCGCCGCGGGCAGGGCGGCTGCCCGGGACTCGGCGCTGGCCGCCCAGGTGTGCGGCGCTTCCCACGGGAGGGGCGACGCCCGAGACCTGGCACCAGCCCCCTGGCTGCAGGCTCGGGCATTCCTGCCCCCTCCGGATGGGACCCGCGGCTGTGCTGCAGACAGGTAGGCAGCCCTCGGAGGGCGCGGGGGAGTGTCCTGGGTTGGCAGCCGGCGAGGGGGTGAGGAGGCGGACCTAGGGGGTGAGCCATGTGCCCAGAGCTGGGCCAAGTTTGTGAAAGTCTCTGAAGACAATTCCCTTTGAGCTGGCTCCTACTGGATCGGCAGGACATTGCGTTCTCACAGCGTCTTATAAATAGCATCATCGTTTCATTGAGAGCTCCTGGTCTCACTCGCTTCTGCCCATCGGTGTGAGCTAGGAGGCCAAGCTCCAGGTTGACCCCCAACCCCTGTCTTCCTTCCTCGTGGCACTAGGTTTTCTTTTTTTTTTTTTTAATAAATAATCATTTTAATTGTATGTATGCATTTTAGAATCGTAGGATAATGAGTTCACCTCCCACAGAGGCTTACAGCGACCCAGGAGAAGCAAAGCACTGAATTGACATTTGAGCTGTTTTGCTGTTCAGGACCAAAGAATAGAGGCTTTATAGGTTTCCCAGTCTCCATAGCATTCAGCATTAAGTGCCTTTAGAGTTCACAGTTTTACACATACTTTAGGAAAGAAAAAGGCTTGCAATAATAGAAAAATATCTATAGTCCTTTATTTTCATACCTTTAAGTGGTACACTTTTTCCCCAGATTTTCAAAGTGCTCCAACTTCAGTGAAGTTAAAATTACTCTCCAGTGGACTAGAGTACATTTATACTACCAAGTTCTATTAACTTACCTCTTCAAAAACACTGCCTTGCTGTTTAGTATCTATAAGCACTTGAAAAAATCAACAGACTGTGTGTGGGCAACATTGTGAATGAAATTTGATGTGAGATGAACCACAGCTATAATTAATAAGTCATAACTTCCAAAAGTGATTAGTAAAATATCATAGGAATGAATAATTCACTAAATGTAACTTATAGATTTTGCCAATTTCGTGGACGCATAACAGTGTCTAACTCCTCAGGAGAATTTTGCATTAATAATTGTATATTCTATGCTTCTACTTCAGGAAGATTATCAAAAGTGCTGGAAATGAGGTTTCCATGCCTGGTGATTTTTTTTTTTAAAGGCTTGTCTTCCCCCCCACCCCCCATACTATAGAAAATTTATTTGTATTAATTAGCATCTTAATTTGACCCACGGAAAGTACATCACTGACCTTTTCTGTATATTTTATATAATATTAGTGTTGTCATAGAGCTGTACATGTTGTCCCTAACACGTTTTTAAATCCTGACAGCAATTATATTTTACATTCTGTTTTATGTAAATTACATCCTATGTTCTCTTGGTGTAGGAGAAAAAAGAAAGATCTTGATGTTCTGGAAATACCATCTATTCCAAATCCTTTTCCTGAGCTGTGCTGTTCTCCATTTACGTCTGTGTTGTCAGCAGGCCTGTTTCCCAAAGCAAATTCAACAAAAAAACAGGTATTCATTTTAAAATTTTCTAATTAAAAAATCTCAGTTCAAAAAATCATAGTTTTAAAGATATTCAATAACTTACAATAATCACAAAAGGTTAGCATAGCTTATGGCGATCATTCTGTTGACTGACATAGTTCTTTGGCATTACTTTCCTTTTCGGGCCTCAGTTTTTTTCATTTATGTAATGGGGATGTTAAAATTTACCTCTTAGAGTTTTGAGATGGGTTAAAAGAGAGAGTATATATAAAGCACAGTATTTGGAGCTTTATTCACAAGGTAGGTGGGAGAGTTACATGTTTTAATAGATTATCAATTTTAAGTGAGGAACTGGAAGGGGGACAGTGATAGTGGGGAGATAAAGAGGATTGGTTGATTCCTTCAATACCTTTAATCTTTCATATTCTCAATCCAAGCCAATCTCATTTATGAAAGGAAAGTGATATAGTGAATCTAATAGTTGGAATTCTGAGACTTGACATGTTTATTTCAGTGAATTACTCAGTTTGGAGGCTTCTGGCTGTAGAAGGTAGATGACTTCTAAGTGATGACTAGAAGATGGACTTTATTTTTGTGATTTCCTTTCTTTTCAAGTTTTGGACTGACTAAAGAAACTTAGATTTCAAAGAAATTACAACTGAGCAACTATGAGGAGATCTATCATGATTATATATTTTGAGAAAAAAATAATCAGCGTATCCCAGAATGATTCATCTCTTCTCAATATGCCCCTTAACCTCGTTAGCTTTCTCCTTCCCCCAGTTTTGAACCAGCAAAACAAAGAGAGGCTTTGCTAGGCAAAATGCATCTTGTTTGAAAGGGTTGAAGCAATAAATGCAAACAGTGAGATGTTTGAAGTGAGGACACAGAGAGGCAAGACAGTTGATCATTTCTCCCCATCTATTATTTTCTTTCTTTTTTCTGCAGCGTTACTGCCTCCTCTGCGGTGGGTTAAAGGATGTGTGTTTATAGTTTTAGGAATGAAGGAAATATCCTAGGGAATAGATGAATTCTTCATAACATATAGCAATAATAGAGGCAGTAGGAAGCTTTCCAAGGAATGCTATGTTTTGATGGAAGTCTGGTATAGCAAGGCATATATACTTTTGGGGGGAAGATTGAAGTCTAACTGGTACTTGTGTTTTGGATAAGGATTGGAGAAAGTGGAAATAAATATTTCAGGAACAGAGGTATGCTCTGAATCAGTGTCTGCCATGGAAAGGCAAGTTCTGAAGTGGGCAGCACTGTGACTTTGGATGAGAGGTTGGACTGGGGAGGATTCTCTCAAAGCTTTGTTATCAGGGTGAGGTTTAGAGTTAGATCCCAAGGTAAAAACATGCCTGGTGAAAGGTCTAGGCCCTTTGAGAGTTCGGCTTTTGGATTAGCATGTAAGATGGGAATAGGGATGATAAATTTGATTGTGTGTGATGGAGGTGGAGAAATCAGTTCTGGATTGTCTGTGTGACCTGGAATGGGAAAAGGAAATGTCTAATGATGACATAAAGTCATCTGGGGAATTTAATAGATTATTTCCATGTTTACGGAGGGTCTGCAGTGTTCCTTGATCTATCCTAGCACTGAGGCATTGAGCTAGCAAGGATGCCATCCACGGGATGTTTATCCACAAGGGGTTGGATTAGGGGAAGACGATGAAGGGAGGAAGGGCGGTAGAGGGAGAGAGCTCTCAGCTGACTCACTTTAATTTGGTGAATGCACACTGGAAAAATGTCTAAGAGATTCGTTGATGTGGCAGTGTTTATTTTAAGTGGAGAAAGAGAATAGATGTTGGTATGCTTGTGTCAATAGAGAGAGAAAAAAGAGATAGAGAGTGGTAAGGTGTTGGGGTTAAGCCAGGGGGAGCCCTAAGGGTGGGGAATAGCAGCATTTCATCAGAGTAGGGTTAGCAAATAGACAAAATGGGAAAAGGGTGATGTGTTACCATTGCCTCCAGACAGGTTTCCTGCTCTGACCCTGTGTCCTGGTTCCACCCTGTTTAATGTGCAGAGAGCTCTGATGTTCTCTTTGGGACCAGTCCTGGAGGGCGTTCCTACTGTAGAAGGCCTGCTCCTTGGCTTGAGGGCTGGGGTCTCTATGAAGAGAGAAATATTCCAAAGTTGGGAAGAAGGAAGTTTCCTTTTTACATTCTTTTATGTTTCCATTTTTCCTACCTTGACTTTGCATGTAGAACTGATCTTTTGTTCTTATTCCTTTGTACATGACTCACTTCTTTAGAATGAGTGAGGTTTGAGAATAAATCTCTCCATGTCAATAATTCCTCCAAGATCAGAAGCTTTGAGAAAGAGATGACCCTTTTACAAGATGGTACCTATGACAAATGATATCTGACCTGTTGAGATGATGTAAATGAGTGTATGTGATGGGTTTTACTGATTATTATTTATGGTTGAAGCATCGTAGGAGAAGATGTCTCTTTATATTCTCTTTCTTTTTTTTTTTTTTTTCGGTTTAACCATTCCAGTTCATTTAGCAATTCTTTCTTCCCCATAGAAAATGTGAAGAATTGTAATCGTTATTTACAAATAAATACCAGAAAGTTAGAAAGAATCCAGTCTAAAAATGTTACATTTCATCTGGCCTTTTAAAACCACAGTCAAAAATCATGTTATAGGTCAAAAGTATTTTTTTTTTTTTTATAGTTTGAGATGCCTATATAATGCATGAATGGTAAAGTACATTGATTGGATATGTTTTATCTCTTTTTGTAAATAAAATGCCCCAAAGTATACAATACTGTAGGCTTTCAGTATTTTTCTTTGAAAATGAGAGCTAGAATAATGTAGAAATGTTTCCCCCCCACCTTTCCCTCTTGTTATAATGCTGACCATATATATTTCCTGGGTATATCTTTTCATGTTTTGCAATAAAACAGATTTAAAGTAAACTTTCCTTTATATAGATGGTACAGAAAACTTATTTGCAATTTAGATTTTATATTAAAGCTATTTACTTCATGAATATAGATATTTCTTTAAAAGAAAAAAAATCTGATTGATTTTAACTGGGAATTCATTCCTTAGTAATGAACCATAAAAACCTATATTTGAATAAAGGGTAAGGGTAAGACACGTTTAGCCCTTGTAGCAGATTAGTTCTCATCTCAAGTTCATTTACACATAGGTATTTTTGTGGTTAGACACAAATTGTGTAGTAGCTCTTGGAAAGTTGCTTCTTTGGACTCTGTAGTACATCTAATTCAGAATAAAGCCTCTGACAGTTTTAAAGAAAAAAAAATCCATGAAAAACTGTGCATGGCAGAATATTCATGCTGGAAGAGATCTTTAAGATCAGTATAATGCTCTTCTTTTACAGATGAGTAAATTGAGTTTAAAAAAGCTCTAATGTTAATGTGGCTGCTTTCATTTCTTAGTTGCCATAACAAAGTACCACAAACTAGGTGGCTTACAACAACAGAAATTTATTTTCTTGCATGATGGAGGCTACCAAATCAGGGTGTCAGGAGGGCCATTCTCCCATAGAAGTATCTAGGAAAAAATCGTTCCCTGATGAAGTCAGGTGTTTCTTGGCTGTGGCAGCATAACTCCAATCTCTGCCTGGTCTTTACCTGGCCTTTCCTCTGTGTGCCTCTGTGTCTCTTCTTCTTAAACGGGCACCAGACATTGGATTTAGGAAACCCTCTGAATCCAAATCCATAACTAACTATATATATATAAAAACCTGATTTCCAAGTAAGGTCATGTTCTGTGGTTTCCAGTAGACATGAATTTTGGGGAAACACTCTTCAACTCACTGGTTGATAGTGGCATAGCCAGGACCGAAATCTGAATTTCTTGAGGTTTGAATAATCCTTTTATAGGCAGGTATGTTTTCAAAAGAAAGTGAGAACCATAAGTATAGAACAAATGATGACTTTATATCAGTGCTGTTAGTTATAATTGCTTATAATACAAAAAGACCGAGGGTGACTGACAAATACATTTACTAACATTCATCTAAGGACTTGGAATAAATTCCTCCTTTTTCCTTCCTCTAATATAATTGTTTCTTTGTATTTTGTCCTCTAGTTTTCTTCCCCATATTCTCTCTAAAGGTGGTATGAAAGATCTACTAAATAATTGGTTATGTTATCAAGTAAGATTTATTAGTATTATTAATAAGCAGTTTTGCATACAGTTTCCAGTCCCCAGGATTTTATCTCACAAGAACACCAGGAAGTTGGTATGTCATTCCCAGTTTAAGATTTTAAGAAAGGAAGAACAGACACTCTAAGTGGTTCTATGGCTCCACAGTTTAAATCAAGGGCAATAAAAAAGAATGTAGTGTCCCAATGTCCTTTGCTCCTCACTACACTGTTTCTAGTCTATTCTCTATTGAATTCATACTTTTCATATATCTCATTAAGCAAAAAAAAAAAAAAAAAAATCTTCCAAATAATTCAGAAACTATTTCATTATATCTTCAGACCTTGATTTCTTTTTCCTCTTGTGTGCCAGAATCTGACAAAGGATAGGTAGATCTCTGTCCTCTACTTACAGGGCCTCTGATATCATTCCTTTGTGATGCCAGTAATTATTGCAGTTTTTACAGTGCTGAGCCTGTATGTGTGGTCCTTGTGGAATCTTGTATGAGCCTGTATAGGGAATCTTGGGTGACTGCTACATTAACTGAATGCACAATACTAATTTCTTCAGTATACACAGAAGTAGAAAGAAATAAACTGTACCCCTATCTTCCCATTAATCAGACTTAGCAAATATAAAGATTTTGTCTTATTTTCTTCATTTGTTCCTCTTTTTCTCTCTTTTTAGTTTCTTTGCTGAAGTATTTTAAAGCAAATCATAACATCAGGTCATTACATTCCTACTTACCCATTATTCACTTAACAAAAATAACAATAATTCCTTGATATCATCTTAAACCATACATAATCAAATTTCTTAGTTGGAGTAACACACAAAATCTTCACATTACAAACTCTCTCTGTTTCAGAAGTCTGCAGATTAACTCTTGGGAAGTCGGAAGTTATTTTCAGATGGAAACCTTATAAATTGTATTTAGCTCCCCAAGTTATTTCACAAAATCACATTTAAGGTGAAATGAAACACAAGTATATATGCAGAAATAATAGAAATAATATTTTTTCCTGTTAGGATTTCAAATACATCCTACATTCAAAAGATTTCATACATCTTTTCAACAGAAATTTGCTACTTTTGAAAGCTAGCACTTGATGAATATCATTTTTTTTTTGGAAAAGAATTTTAAAGTAGACAATTCTTTGTAGAAATCAGGCATTAGAAGCAGGCATTAGAGCATTGCTTCTCAAAGTGGACTACCTTCCTCAGAATCAGCAGGGCTGCTCGTTAAAAACCGATTGAATAATGATCACTTGGAGAAGGGCACAGAAATTTGTCTTCTGATTTTTCATCTCCTTGATATATACACAAAATCCGTACTACTCTTGTTTTCTGCCACTTTCAGACTTAGGACAATCTGACCTTCCAAAATTGTGGACAGTTTCATTTAGTTGAGAAAAGTTGGGAATATTCTGAATGGACTTTAGTTGGTGCTTTAGCTAGGTATTGATTGTTTGGAGGAAACAGAGCCTCACATGAACTAGCCTGAAAGGTTATGTGTTCATATCTGAAGGCCAAAAGTTCACTGGTCTCATGAGAGATTGGAATTGAGAACTAGAGAGTCAGCAAAAATCAAGGCAATAACTTTTTCAATTTTCTCTCTTTTGTTCTCTCTCAAGCATAGCAAGTAATCTCTGCTTCTCCTTGCAAATCTGCTGCGTTCACCATTTCTCTATAGACTTGCTTGCTCTGATTGTGTCAGCATATCGGACCCTAGATGGCCGCCCCTGAGTTCTCCTCCTATTAGTGGTTCAGCACTTGGTAACTGACTGGATTCCATAAAAGAGAGAGAGGGATGAGCCCTGTGTGTCATATTCAGTCAGCTGTGGCCAAGGGGAGAGAGAGACCTGGCCCATTGCTCACTCAGCAAGTGCTGTGGAAACAGATTCTGTGAGAAGTAGGTACAGGTTCACTAGGTATGGCCTATGGGGCTGGGGAGGAAACAATGGACATCCAGTGTTCTAGGAGAAAAAGAAGAGCACAAACCAAAAGCAGGATGACACAAAAGCAAATTCTTATCTTAGATGGATGATATGTGATTATCCACCAGTTGATTTGCCTGACTTAGCCTATCCAGTTCACAGTGTCCAGTTCCTTTGCCTCAACTCATTTAATTTCTTGAAGACTGTTTTCCCAACATTTGTTGTAGTTGATGCCACCCTTCTGTGGTGGTCACCATCTTTAGATGTCTTGAACTTGCATCTTACTGCGGTCCCTTAGACGATCATGGCAGAAGCTACCAACTCAGGATCCTCCCACCTCATGCTAACTCACCACCACGTGTAGCAAAAGACAACTGTCTCTTCCTGTTTTAAAACTTAAATCCCCTAGCAGATCTATTTGCCAAGGTTTTTTTTTGTTTTTGTTTTTGTTTTTTTCCAGTTTGAAGGTTGCTTCAAATTTTTGGTTAATTTGCAGAGTACATTTGCAGTCCACCTTAATCTGCAATACGGGTTTTCTCACTTCTTTGAAAACTAAGCTTCTGCTTTGTCTTTCACTAGGGGTATATATATTATGTTCTGTCAAGAGAGGGAAAATTGGAGTCATCTGTGGTTCAGTATAAATGTGGATCTTAATTAAAAGAAAAAGGATTCTGCATGCATATGGATGTTGCTTTGAAAAATGTGGGCTAATATGGAATGGTAATACATTTTATTGTATTTTACTTATGTGTGTTTGAGCAGAGGAAACAAACTTGGAGTTCTTCTTTTGGCACTCTAGATAATAGGTCAAGAAAGAAAGTAGGCAGTGGCCACAAGCTTTTGCCAAGGCAAGGGAGCAGGAGGGAAGGGGTCAGAATCAATTTATAAGAAAAATGGGAGAACTGAGATAGAATACCCTTTACTTTTTGCCCTCCTCTTTGGGGAAATTTTTTTCAAAGCCACAGAGAAAATAAACACAAGTAGGAGGTTTAAAATCCATACTTTACCAGTTTACAAATGATCATATTCCAAAATATCTTTAATAAATTGGCTGTTTATTCACATTCAATTTTCCAAAGATGTAATGTTCTATGTGGTGGTTAGGGTCTCAGGCCATGCAGTAAAAGCTTTTTTAACTCATGATAGGACCAAAGAATAGACACCAACAACATCCCAGTCACCATTCTTAACATTGTTTCAGTGGAAAGATGTGAGTTAATAGGATGTGATTGAAAGATACTAGACTTGGAATTGCTTAGTTTTTAATCTGGTAATGCTACCTATGTGGGATGTGATATGAGCTTATTACCCACTCTTTTTGTGCCTTAGAGTTTTACAGTTTTATTCCATTCCAAGAGCAAGTAATTCTGATGACTCTGTAAGTAATAATAACTACTGTGCAGTAGATATAGGAGTTTAGGGGAGGCTTCCTTGGTCCTTTTGGCCCTAGAAGCTCCTCTCAGTCTCTTTTCAAACCTTCTCATAGGGTCTCTGCACCTTCTTTGATAAAGAGCATGCTTGGGTTTCCATTTGGCATGGAACCACCTTCATGGACATGATGGGGCCAGGAAAGCCTGGTAAAACTAGAAATTGTGCATGAAGGTCATGGTCCAAATGTCAGAAAGAGAATCAGAAGGATACCTAATCTGGGATGGGCCAGGGTAGGTGGTGAAGTTGAAGTACAGAATCAAGTATTTAAACTTAGATGTGAGCATAAGAGATTAGATGTGAACATTTGAGGCTGGATGTGGGTCCATATGCATTAGGCTCTGTTTGGCTTAAAAGGGTCCAGAGTGGTCCTAGCCCTTAGATCCTTCTCTAAATGCTTCTTGCTCTACCCTCAACTGGTGTTCCTGCTCAAATTAGAAAATCAATCACTCAGTTGCTCAAGCCAAAAACCAAGGAGACCTCTTTCTCTCTTGTCTTTTGTCAAGGTGAGATAATTCTATCATCACAATATATTTGAATCCATAGAATTTCTTTCCCTCTCCACTGCTACTATGCTAATTTAGTCTGTTGTCTTCTCACCTACAAGAACCTAAAAAATGGCCTCTTTGTTTCTGCTTTGGCCAGTCTTAGTCCATTCTCCAGACACCCAGACACTTGTTACAGTGAACTTTTAAAAATGTACATTAGATTGTGTTACTCCTTGGTAGAAAAACTTTTGATAACTTTTAATAATCGATCCCAGGTATCTCCTAAAAACAAACAAATTATAAAAACCAACTCTCTTTGGGGGGCAGATGTAGCTCAGTGGTTGAGCGCCTGCTTCATATGTATGAGGTCCTGAGGTTAATCCCTGGTACCTCCTAAAAAAAAAACAAAAAAAACCCAGTGTCCTATCTTGGCCTATAGGACTCTGAATGCTTTGTCCCCTACCTACCTTTTAAACCTCGTCTGGTTTCTACCATTTTTGTTCATTATACTTCAACCACAGTAGATGGACCATCCTACCTGTCTGTGAACGTGAACCTCTGAACCTTTGCCTTGCTGTTTTCTATGCGTAGAACTTGCTTCCCTGGTTCTGTACATAGCTGACTCCTTTTTATTCTTTAGGTCTCAGCATAAAGTCATCTCATTAAGGCTTTATCCCACCAGCCTATCTGAAGTAGTCTTCTCCACTTTTTTAAAAATTTCTTCCCCATCACATTGCCCAGTTCATTTCCTTGACTGTATTTATAATCTGAATTGTCTTGTTTATCTATTTGGTCTAATTATTTATTGTTTATCTCTCCAAACAGGTTATCAGGGGGTTCATTCACAGATTATCTAGGGTTTGTTTCTTTGGGGTCTTAACTAGTTGTTCAAAGAATAAATGAGCACGTGGATTTTTGAAGATAAAAAGTTCAAACAAATTTTATCAAGTTGCATTAAATGTTTTTTAGATTTTGAAATAATTTCAAACTAACAAAACAGTTGCAAAAATAATGCAAACCTCATACAGAGAACTTCAACATTCTCTCCACTCAGATACCCATATCTTCCAACTTTAAGTTTCGGCCACATTTCCTCTATCATTCCAACCATTGATCCTTCAGTATATCTATTTTCCTTATCTTCATCAAATTTTTAAGAAGTATTTATAATTCTGTTAACAAAAATAAAATTATATTCTAGGCTGCTAGATCCATTGGATTTTAGTAGTATGTATCTTTTGCTTCCATTATATACATAGGACATTTTGATCATGTGTAATTAATTTAATGGAGATATTTCTGATTTTGTACTAATCATTTAATGGAGTTATAAGCAAAGAGTGCTCAGTGGACTGCTATACTTCTAGTTTTTTTCTTCTAGTTATTTGTGACATTATTATGAATACATTATCTTAGTTCTACATTATTTTAATTTTGACTGCTTTTAATTATTTCTCTAAGATATAAACCATAATTAATTTGTCAGTATTTTTTAATAATTTTAAAAATCAAAATGTACAGTGATTCCTTTATTTCAATCGAAAGTAAATTTGAACCTTCTCTGATAAATATGTCTGCTTTGGCTGATTGATTTGAAAGTAAGGACTGACTTTTTCAATTATATGGTTGACATTTGCCTTAAATTGAATGAACTAAATTTGCAGCACTAAACTTTTGATGAAAATACATTTAAAGCACATTGTAAGAAAAAAAACATTTTATTAAAAAATTGGAAAGAAATCATGCAAAAGTGTGTTGGTTTAGCAAAGGTGTGATAAAATTAACATTTCCCCTCAAATTTTCTCAGCAAACTGAATTTAATGAAAGAGTAACAGATAATCAGTGGTAAAGTCTTGTTGATAAACTATCCAGAAATTGAGAAAGTGGAAGAATCTGATTGGGTAGCAAATCTTTTTCAAGTCAGATGGTTTCCAATTCTTTGTTTTCAGTCATCTTATAGGAGGTCCTAATTGATTTACAGAATGATGATCTATAATTTTAACACAGATGGAATTCAAAGACATTGCCCTCTACCACCTCTTCACTCCCTCTCCTCTCTTACCCAACTTCATTTTTCTCTCTAGCACTTATCATCATCTGACATATGATATATTCACACATCGGTGCTTATTCTCTGCCTTTTCCCACTAGAACATAACCTTTTCCCACTAGAACAGGAACTTTGTTTTGTGTGGTGCTCAGTGCCCAGCATTCTAGTAAGTAGATCAATGCCTGGTACTTCCTAGTCCCTCAGTAAATTTTTGCCAAATGAAAGAGTGAATGAATGAATAAATGAATGGGAAAGGAGAAGAGAACTGGTTATATTTATGGGAAGGAATGAGAGAACATTTGGGAATTAAGTGATTGTTTAAAATAAATGATATACTGTGTAAGGAAACTTAGGAAAAGAGAAGGTTAGTTTAATTACTGAGAGGGGTCTGAATATTGTCAGATTTAAGAGGTCCTAGTCAGGATAAACGTTTGAGTATTGATTTACCCTTATTAGACATTCTACATTTGGATTATCCTTGCTCAGAATGAGTTCTGTTCTTTGTCTCTTTGGTCCCCTTGTGAATGTTTTCATTCTTACCAGCACATGTCTGCCAATTTAAAAGCATGTATACTTTATAGGGCTGAGTCCAGTAAAAGCTTTTTTTACCAACCCCCATTCACAGTGGAAGATTACTTTCATTCTTGGGAAGGGTGACATATGCATGTGAAACGTGGTATTCAGATGAAAGGGGTATTTTGGTATTATTTAACTGTGTATTGGCAAAACTCTGGCTAATATCTAGTTTTTCTTTAGAGACTTTTTGCATTATATTACAGTACTCTTACTGTGCTATGCCAAGGAAATTAAGATCAGCTGGAACACTCTGTAGGTTATTGGCTTGGAATCTTAGGGCACTGGGAACTTGATGGTTTTTTTTAGTGACCTCATTTAGGCTGAACCTGCCTTTGTCCCAAAGGCAGAAGGGCTCCTTTACAAAACCATGTCTTCACCTTGGAAAATATATGGGAGAGATTCATAGAAAAGTGACTAACTATTCAGAGGTGTTGGGTCAATCTCCATGTAAAGAGTACTTAAATTATGACTGTAGTTGAGAAAGATGAAGAGGAGGCATAATTCAAGTCTCTTGGACATGGATTTAGTCACCAAATTCCATGATATCTGAGACGTACTTTGAAATGTGAAGGAGGCAGTTTTAAGAAAAATGAAAGGATGACGTGTTTACAGGTCCTTTAGCAGTTTTTGGGTCTTGTGCTCTAGCAGATGCTTTGTGAAGAAATTGCCAGAAGAGGTCACTCTTGTGGAATGAAGAACCTCCTCTCTCTCAAAGTGGGAGATGAGTTATATATATGGTGTGTGAGAATTGTGGGAGGCCCTTATGTGAAAGTACATGACAAACATCTTTCCAGAATATTAATTTTAATAGAAAATATGGGGAAATATTTTTATTTGAAAACAAACAGTACTGTATTTATGAGTAGAATGCACAATTCGCATGAATTTTGAAATTGTTGCCTACTATACCCTGAGATGGCAAGGTCTGTATAATTATTTTCTTATACATTTTGTATAATTCTGGTAGAAAAATTTGAGAAACATTAGTATTGTTTCTAGTTTTTGGGAATTGGCTCTTTGTAACCCTCAGGAGAGTAGGTTATCTTCTCCCTTTTCTTCTCAGTTCTTCTCAACTAAGGTTCTTTCTCTTTAGGGCTTCTTTGATTTTATTATTAACCTATAAGCATTAATATTTAGGATATTGGGTTTTTAAATATTTGAAATATTTTTTTATACCCTGGTTTCTTGCAGCTTGGCAGGAAATTGCTGTCACAAAAGTCTCTGAAGGCAACCTCATTTCTGAAGACCAACTTTTCTGTCCTTATTTTGATGTCTCAGCAGTTTTGGGCCTTATTGACTACTCTTTCCTTCTTGAAACACTATATATACTTGATTTCCACTTCTTACTGGCCTCTGTTGCATGACATTTCTTTGGTATTCCTTATCCTGTGTTGGTGTTCCTTAGGATTTTGTCCTAGAACTTTTTGTTTTGCTCTTACGGCTGGGGTGATCTCTTCTACCCCTGTGGCCTCTATTGCAATACAGGTGGTGAATGCCTCCAAAACACACAGGTCTAGACTATCTCTTTATCTTGGCCTTCCTGCTAGATATCTTCATTTATACAGTCCATAGAGATCTCAAACTCAGCATATACCAAACTGAATTAATACTTGTCCTCCTAAATGTGTTCCTTCTCCTATGTTCCTCTTCATTGGGTATTACATACTCTTTATCCATACAAAAAATATCATAACTCTTAGTTCTTTTTTTTTTAAGATTTATTTATTTACTTTATCCATTTTAAACCCCCCCCCTTCCCCATCTGCTGTTTTGTGTCCATTCGATGGACATTTCTCTGTGTCTGTTTCCTGCCATCTCTTCTCATCTTCCTCCTCCAGTCTTCATCAGGATTCGATCCTTCGATCCTGGAGACCTCCAATATAGGAGAGAGGTGTTCTGCTACCTGCGCCACCTCAGTTCCTGGTTTTCAGAGCTTTCGGAGCATCTTGTCTTGTCTCTCCCCTGCGTTTCTCTCCTGTTACGTCATCATCTTGCTGCATGGCTCGCGGGGCCTGGCGGCTCACCAGCACACAGAGCCTGGCAGCGCCTTCTATGTATATATTTTTAATTTTACCGGGAGGTCCCGGGGATTGAACCCAGGTCCCTCCATATGGCAGACGGATGCCCAACTATTTGAGCCACATCCGCCCCATCTTAGTTCATCTTTGACTCCTTTCTCTCCTCATCCAATTGGTTATTAAGTCCTTTTGGAAAAAACATCTCTCGAGTTTCTTTACTCTTCTTCTCTGCCACTGTCCCAATTCAGGCCAAGTCATCTCTCTCATAATTACTTTGATAGTCTCCTCACTGATTTTTAGTCTTGTTTAATTCCTAGAAGTATAATATGCTTTTTTAATTTTGAGGAGGTAAAATTCACATACCATAAAATTACCCATTTTAAAATATACAATTCAGTGGCATTTAGTATATTCACAATATTGTACAATCATCACCTTTATCTAGTTCCAAAACATTTTTATCACCCCAAAGGGAAACTCCATAGATATTAAGCTATAACTCTCCATTCTCTCCTTTGTCTTGCCCCTGGTAACCACTAATCTGCTTTCTGTCTATGGATTTACCTATTCTGGGTATTTCATATAAACGAAGTCATACAATATGTTACATTTTGTGTCTAGCTTCTTTTAATTAACATAATGTTTTCAAAGTTCATCCATGTTGTAGTATGTATTCACATGCTTTTAATCATGAACTATTTCAAACATTTAGAGGAGTACATATTTTTTTCTTAATAAGAAATAAGAGGGAAGCGGCTGTGGCTCAATCAGTAGGGCTCCCGTTTACCATATGGGAGGCCCCGGGTTCAGTTCCCAGGGCTTCCTGGTGAAGGCAAGCCCGCCCGCACGGTGTGGTTAGCTGACCCAGCGAGCACAAGCAGCAAGGGGGAGATAAATGAATAAATAAATAAAATCTTTAAAAAAAAAAAAAAAAAAAAGAGTACTCATACATGATAGCTCTCTGTACCACTGTTCTCAATCACATTTTGGTTTTCCTTCTCCGCTACTGGGAGAGAACCACTCTTCTGAAGTTGGTTTCATTTCCTTCCGTGTTTTTATACTATTACAACATAGAACACTATACTGTGTTAAAAATTAATTTATGTGAAAATTTATATGTGTCTCTGCAATTTGCTGTATTTATTCAACATTTGAAAATAACCCATGTTAATGAGAGTAAATCTAGTTTATTTTAATGTTTTCATCATATGTATACATCACAATTTATTTATCCATTCCTCAATAAAGAAAATTGAGAATCTTTTTAATTTCCATCATCACATATCAGATATGTGTATATTCTTGTGCCATATGCAAGATTTCTCTACTGTATGTACTTAGAAATGAAATTGCTTGGCTGTAGAACAGGTGCATGTTAAGTTTTACTAGATATTGCCAACTTGTTCTCCAACATGGTTGTACGCACCAGCACTATATGCTTTTCCATCCCACACTTTCTCATCAACAGCTGGTGTTTTCAGAATTTAATTTTTTTGCCAATTTAGGTGAGTGTAATAAAATGTAATTACTGTGTTAATTTACATTACCTTGGTTACTTGAAAGGTTAACCATCTTTTCATTTGTTTCTTGGACATTCATATTTCTTTGTCTGTGTATCATCCATATTTTTCTATTGGAGTCTTTGTCTTTTAGTTATTTACTTGTAAGAGTCCTTTATATAGTCTGCATACTGATCCTTGCAATTGAAAGTACTGCATTAGCAAGAATATTTGATGACTTAATGACCAAAAACTTCCCAACCCTTATGAAAGACATAAATATCAATGTCCAAGAAGGACAATGCACCCCAAAGAGAATAAATCCAAATAGACCCACCCTGAGATACCTACTATCCAGAATGTCAAATATAAGAGATGAAGAGAGGATTCTGAAAGCAGCAAGAGAAAAGCAAACCATCACATACAAGGCAAATTCAATAAGATTAAGTGCTGACCTCTCATCACAAACCAGGGAAGTGAGAAGAAAGTGGTATGATGTATTTAAGGTACTGAAAGAGTAAAACTGCCAGCCAAGAATTCTGTATCTGGCAAAACTGTCCTTCAAAAATGACAGTGAGTTCACAGTCTTCACAGAAAAACAAAAACCAATAGAATATATTACCAAAAGACCAGAATTACAAGAGTTACTAAAGTAGAATATATTACCAAATGACCAGAATTACAAGAGATACTAAAGGGAGTGCTGCAGCCGGAAAGGAAAAAACAAGGGTGAGAGATTTGGAGAAGAATGTAGAAATGAAGATTATTAGGAAGGGTAAACTAAAGGGTAAGAAGACAGACAATAGAACAATGTGACAACAGAGAACCGAAGGACAAAATGGATGAAGTAAGTAATGCCTTTACTGTAATATCATTGAATATTAATGGCTTGAACTACCCAATGAAAAGACATGGACATATGCAGTAGATAAACAAATATGAGCCATCTATATGTCATCTACAAGAGACCCACCTCAGACATAAGAAAGAACACAACCAGGTTAAAAGCGAAAGGTTAGAAAAAGATACACTATGCAAATAGAAACCAGAAAAAGCTGGAGTAGTGATACTAATATTGGACAAAATAAATTTCAAATGCAAAACTGTTATAAGAGATGAAGTAGGTCATTATATATTAGTAAAAGGAGTAATTCACCAGGAAGAAATAACTGTATTAAATATTTATGCACCTAGCCTGAGTGCCAAAATACACATGAGGTACACACTGGCAAAACTGAAAGGATAAATAGATGTCTCTATGATAATAGCTGGAGACTTCAGTACACCCACTCTCAATATTAGATAGAACATCTGGAAAGAGGATAAATAAAGAAACAGAGAACTTGAATAATATGGTAAATGAACTAGATCTAACAGACATTTATAGAGCATTGCACCCCAAAGCAGCAGGATATAAATTCTTTTTAAGTGCTCATGGATCCTTCTCCAAGATAGACCTTATGATAGGTTACAAGACAAGTCTCAATAAATTTAAAAAGATTGATATTGTACAAAACACTTCCTCTAATCATAATGGAATGAAGCTGGAAATGAATAATGGATGGAAAAAGGGAATATTCATAAATATATGAAGATTAAACAACACACTCTTAAATAATCAGTGGGTCAAAGAGGAAGTTGCAAGAGAATTCAGCAAATATCTCAAGATGAATGAAAATGAGTCCAAAACATGTCAAAACCTATGGGACACTGCAAAAGAGGTGCAGAGAGGAAAATTTATAGCTCTTAATGCTTATATTAAAAAAGAAGAAAGAACTAAAATTGAAGCTCTAACTGCATACCTGGAGGAACTAGAAAAAGAACAGCAAACTAATTCCAAACCAAGCCGAAGGAAATAAATAGTAAATATCAGAGCAGAAATAAATGAAATTGAGAACAAAAAAGCAATAGAGAAAATCAACAAAACCAAAAGTTGGTTCTTTGAGATCAACAAAATTGATAAACCCTTAGCTAGACTGACAAAGACAAAGAGAGAAAAGACACAAATAAATAAAATTAGAAATGAGAGTGGGGGGGGCGACTTACCACTGATCCCGCAAAAATAAGAGAGATCGTAAGAGGATACTATGAACACCTGTATGCCAAAAAACTAGACAATGTAGAGAAGATGGACAAATTCCTAGAAACACGTGAACCACATACACTGACCCTAGAAGAAATAGAAGACCTCCTCAAACCAATAACAAGTGAAGAGATTGAAACAGTTATCAGAAAGAAACCTCCCAAGGATGAAAAGCCCAGAACCAGATGGCTTCACAGGCAAATTTTACCAATCATTCATAGACGGTCTAATATACCAGTCTTGCACAAACTCTACCAAAAAATTGAACAGGAATGACTGCTACCAAACTCATTCTATGAAGCCAACCTCACCCTAATACCAAAAACAGATAAAGATACTACAAAAAAAGAACAGTATCTCTAATGAATATAAATGTAAAAATCCTCAAAAAATATTTGCAAACAGAATCCCAAAGGACATTAAAATAATTACACACCAAGATCAAGTGCGTTTTATCCCAGGTATGCAAGGATGGTTCAACACAAGAAAATCCATTAGTGTAATAAACCACATTGATAAATTGAAGAAGAAAAATCACATGATCCTCTTGATTGATGCAGAAAAGGCATTTGACAAAATCTAGCACCCTTTCTTGATAAAAACACTCTAAAAGATAGGAATAGAAGGAAGCTTTCTCAATATGGTAAAGTGCATATATGAAATCCCTAAAGCAAGCATTGTACTCAATGGTGAAAGATTGAAAGCTTTCCTGCTGAGATCAGGAACAAGACAAGGTTTCCCACTGTCACCATTGTTATTCAATATTCTGCTAGAGGGTCCAGCTAGAGCAATTAGGCTAGATAAAGAAATAAAAGGCATCCAAATAGGAAAGGAAGAAGTAAAACTTACATTATTTGCTGATGATATGATCTTATATCTAGAATCTCCTGAAAAATCCACACAGAGCTGCTAGAACTAATAAATGATTTCAGCAAAATGCAGGACACAAGATTAATATGCAACAATTGATAGCGTTTCTATACACTACTGATGTGCAATCTGAGGAGGAAATGAGACAAAAATTCCATTTATAATAGCAAATAAAACCATCAAATATTTAGGAATAAATTTAACTAAGAGTATAAAGGACCTGTATTCAGAAAACTACAAAATGTTGCTGAAAGAAACTGAAGAAGACTTAAATAAATGGAAGGACATTCTGTTTTCATGGATTGGAAGACTAAATGTCGTTAAGATGTCAATTCTGCCCAAACTGATTTACAGATTCATTGCAATCCCAATAAAAATCTCAACAACCTTTTTTTTTTTTTTTTTTGCAGAAATGGAAAAACTAATTATCAAATTTATTTGGAATGGTAAGGGACCCTGAATAGCCAAAAAATACCTTAAAAAAGACAAAATAAGTTGGAGGAATTTAAAGCATATTACTTAGCTACAGTGGTAAAAAACAGCATGGCACTGGCATAAAGACAGACAGATTGACAAATGGAACCGAATCAAGAACTCAGAAATAGACCCTCACATCTACAGTCAAGTGATTTTTGACAAGGCAGTCAAGCCCTCCCAACTGGGTCAGAACAGTCTATTCAATAAATGGTACTGGGAGAACTGGATACCTATATCCCCTATCTCACACCTTATACAAAAATTAACCCAAAATGGATCAAGGGCCTAAATATAAAAGCAACAACCATAAAACTCCTAGCAGTAGTAGTTTCTTAGACCTTATACCCAAAGCACGAGAAACAAAAGAAAAAATGTATAAATGGGACCTCCTCAAAATAAAAAACTTTTGTACCTCAGAGGACTTTGACAAAAGGGTGAAAGTAGCCTACTCAATGGAAGAAACTATTTAGCAATCACATATCTGGTAAGAGTTTAATATCCATGATATACAAGTAGATCATACAACTCAACAATAAAAAGACAATCTTCCCGATTAAAAAAATGTGCAAAAGACTTGAAAAGACAATTATCCAAAGAAGAAACACAAATTGCAAAGAAGCCCGTGAAAAAATGTTCAACATTACTAGCAATTAGGGGAGTGCAAATCAAAACTACAATGAGATATCATTTCACACCTGATAGACTGGCTGCTATTAAAAAGTCGGAAAACTGTAAATGTTGGAGAGAATGTGGAGAGATAGGAATGCTTATTCACTGTTGGTGGGAATATAGAATGGTACAGCCACTGTGGAGGACTGTTTGGCAGTTCCTAAGGAAGTTGCATATAGACTTGCCATGAGACCCAACAATACCATTACTAGAGCAGAGAGAGGAACAGACATCTACACACCGACATTCACAGTGTGATATTCACTATTACCAAAAGTTGGAAACAACCCAGGTGTCCAGTTGATGAATGGATGAAAAAATTGTGATGTATAAACATCATGGAATATTATGCAGGGTTAAGAAGAAATGAAGTTGTGAAGCATATGACAACATGGATGAACTTGGAGGACATTAGGTTGAGTGAAGCAAGCCAGACACAAAAGGACAAATAATGTATGATTGAACTGTTATGAACTAAAAGATTATGTAATCTCATGGAGTTAAAAATTAGAATACAGGTCACCAGAAAATAGAAGGAGGGTAGAGAGTGGAAAGCTGAGGATTAATCTGTGCAGTATTGGTAAAAGAGTTGTTCATAAATCTTTGTAAATGAGCAGAAATGGTGAAAGCATATCATGGTGTTTGTAACTAACAGAGCTAATTTATGGGTATGACAGTGGTTAAAAGGGAAAGTCTAAAGTTTGTATGTTACTAGAAGGAAAGCTAAAAATTGTAACATGGGACTGTGTAAGATAGTAAAACCTCATGTAAAACACACGCCCAACCCAAGGAACAGAGAGTCTGCAACTGCAAGCAAGATAGTTCCATCCATTTGTGCTATGGGATCTAAGCCTCCTCTCAATTATAGGTAGAGTGGGCATCACCATCCCCAAATCCTCAATATTGGGGAATGAACACTGGATTAGAGTAGACTTACTATTATTCTACTATAGACTTATTGTTATTCTAGCAGTGGAAGAACTTTTATCATTGATGTGGAGGCAGTGGCTACCGGAAGTTCTGAGTGGAGGGAGAGGGAAAAATAGGTATAATATGGGGGCATTTTCAAGACATTGAATTATCCTGCATGACGTTGCAATGATGAATGTAGACCGTTATATATTTTGTCATCACGTATATAACGTTAATGTAAACTATAATCCATGGTTAGTGGCAATACTTTAATATGTGTTCATCAGTTGTAACAAATGTACCACACTAATGAAGGATGTTGTTAACATGGGAAAGTGTGGGAGGGGGAAGGATTGGGCATATGGGAATCCCCTATAATTTTTTTGTAACATTTATGTAATTAAAAGTTTCTTTAAAATCAATCAATCAATCAATACATGAATATGGGTGATATTGCATATATAAGACTGTTTTACAAAATATAAATACCAATATACTACAGAGAAGGAAACAGAATAGCAACTATGTATGGCAGGGAAAGCATATAGAGATAAGAGATGATGAGTTTTGTTTTTTTTGTTTTGTTTATTATTATTATAATTGTAACAATGAAATTGCTCTAAGAATGATTGAAGTGATGAATGCACAAGTATGTGATTACACCGAATACCATTGATTGTAAATTTTGGATGGATTTATGCTTTATTAATATGTATCAATAAAATTGATTAGTTAAAAAAAGCACTGCATTTACCTTTTCTCAGTAATTGTGGTGTGTCCTAACATTGTTTACAGCGTGTCTTATGATACAGAATATATATATTTTTAATTTAGTTAAACCTAGCATTGTGCTTTAATGTTTCATATTTAAGAACTTATTCCTTCCTCTATGTCTTGAAGATATTTTCGTCTAAACATTTTAACAGTTTACTTCTCATATTTGGGTCTTTAAGATGGCATGATTTATTTTAATATATGATAGGAGTCTAATTTTTTTCCAAATGAATATCCATTTTTATTAGGACCATTTATTAATTGTCTCTTCTTTTTTTTGGTTAGCTTTTTTTTAATTTAAAAAATTTATTGAAATATATCACTCATACATAAACATATATAAACAATAAATGCATAATAAAAATTGTGAACTTACAAAACAGACATATATAACATCATACAGGGCTATCATACCTCACCCCACCACCAATACCTTGCATTGTTGTGAAACATTTTTAACTAATGATTAAAGAGCATCCTCAAAATATTACCACTAACCAAAGTATCTTACATTTGGTGTATTTTCCCCCCAACCCACCCTATTGTTATTTTTATATCATTCATACATGAACATAAATAAACAACAAGTTTATAGTAAAAGTTGTGAACCTATAAAACAAACATGCATAATATCATACAGGGGTCCCATACATAAACCCACCACCAACACCTTGCGTTGTTGTGAGACATTTGTTACAAATTATGAAAAGATGTTGTCAAAATCTTACTACTAACTATAGTCCATATCTTACATTTGATGTATTTTCCCCCAACCCATGCTATTATTATTTTTTAAATATGTTTTTATTACAGAAGTCATGAACTTACAAAATAATCATACACATATGTAGAATTCCCATACAACAACCCTTCATCAACACACCACACTGTGGTGGAACATTTGTTACAGATTATGAGATAATATCATCAGACCATTACCACCAATCATGGTTCATAGCATACATTTGGCACACTTTTTCCATACTCCCCCATTATCAACACAGTACATCTTTGGCATAGATGGATGAATATTACAGTATTGCTGTTAACCACAGTCCATAGGTCACACCAATTGTATTTTCCCCATGCTTCTCCACATTCCCACCACCCTGCAATAGTGATGTACATCTGCTCTAGCTCACAGAAGGACACTCTTGCATCTGTACCATCAACCACAATTCTCATCCACCTCTAGGTTCACTGTGTTATTCAGTACCTAGATTATCTCTAGCTTTCTTTCAGTTGACATTTACATTCTAGACTACCCTTTCCAGGCACATTCCCATTTATAAGCCAGCTGTCACTTACTACATGTGTTACCATCAACTCTATACATTTCCATACTTTTACAGTAAAGTTACTTAAAACTTCTACATACATTAAGCATCAGTAGTCCTTCTCAGCCCTCCTCTTATCTCCTTTAAGAATCCACCACCTACCACCAGGTCTTGAAGATGTTTTCCTACATTTTCTTCTGGAAGCTTCATGTTTATTGCTTTTATATTTAGGTCTTTGATCCATTTTGAGTTAATTTTTGTATAAGGTGTGAGATAGGGGTCCTCTTTCTTTCTTTTTGCTATGGATATCCAGTTCTCCTAGCACCATTTGTTGAATGGACTGTTCAGCTGGGGCTGGGTAGGTTTGACAGTCTTGTCAAATATCACTTGACCTTAGATGTAAGGGTCTGTTTTTGAACCATTGATTCGGTTCCATTGGTCTATGTGTCTATCTTTGTGCCAGTACCATGCTGTCTTTACCACTGTAGCTAGGTAATATGATTTAAAGTCCAGAAGGGAGAATCCTCCACCTTCACATTTCCTTTTTAAAATGTTTCTGGCTATTTGGGACCCATTACCCTTCCAAATAAATTTGATAATTGTGTTTTCCATTTGTTTAAAAAATGCTGGTGGGATTTTTATTGGGATTGCATTGAATCTGTATATCAATTTGAGTGGAATTGACATCTTAATGGTATTTAGTCTTCCAGTCCATGAGCATGGAATGTTCTTCCAATTATTTAGGTTGTTTTAAAATTTCTTTTAACAATGCATTGTAATTTTCTGAATACAAGTGCTTTACATCCTTGGTTAAGTTATTCCTAAATATTTGTTTCTTTAGTAACTGTTGTAAATGGACTTTTTTTCCTAACTTCATCCTCAGATTGCACATTACTAGTGTCTTTTAAACTATTTCATCTGATGTAAGTATAGCTACTCCAATTTTTTTGTTTTGTTTTGTTTTGTTTGTTTTTGTTGTTGTTGTTGTTTTGTTACTGCATGCGTGGAATATCTTTTTCCAGCCTTTTACTTTCAGTCTATTGGTATCCTTGGATCTAAGGTGAGTCTCATTCAGACAGCATATAGATGGCTCATATTTTCTTCTCCATTCTGCCAGTCTGTGTCTTTTGACCTTTTGCCCATTTGACCTTTGGATTTTATCTCTCAAATTTTATTTTCAGCACTCTTTTGACACTTTTAGTTACTTTTACTGATATAATCTTCATTTCTAAACTCTCTTACAAGCCTCCCTCTCCTATCTTTTCTTTTCAGACTGTAGCTCACCCTTTAGAATTTCCCGCAAGGCCAGTCTCTTTGTTATAAACCCTCTCAGTTTCTGTTTATCTGTGAATATTCTAAACCCACCCTCATTTTTGAAAGGCAATCTTGCCAGATATAAGATTCTTGGCTAGAAGTTTTTCTCTTGCAGTATCTTACATATACCACATCCCTCACTGCCTTCTTGCCTCCATGGTTTTTGATGAGAAATCAGCACTCAGTCTTATTGAGTATCCCTTATATGTTATGCATTGCTTTTCTCTTGCTCCTCTCAGAATTCTCTCTTTGTCTTTGGCATTTAACATGCTGATTAGTATGTATCTCAGAGTTGGTCTATTCAGATTTATTCGGATGGGTTTATGTTGTACTTCTTGGACATGAATATCTATGTCCTTCAAAAGGGTTGGGAAATGTTCTACCATTATTTCTTCAAATATTCCTCTGTCCCTTTTCCCTTCTCTTCTCCTTCTGGGACACCCATGACATGTATGTTTGCATGTCTCTTGCTGTCATTTAGTTCCCTGAGACCTTGTTCAATTTTTTCCATTCTTTTCTTCATCTCTTCTTTTGGGTATGTTCGATTTTGGAGGCCATGTGTTCAAGCTCACCAGTTCTTTCTTCTGCCTCCTCAAATCTGCTGTTATATGACTCCAGTCATATTTTATTGTGTCTTTCATTCCCATAAGATCTGCTGTTTTTTCTGTGTATCTTTTCAAAGTCTTCTTTGTGCTCATCCAATGCCTTCTTAATATCCTTAATCTCTTTAGCCATCTCATAGAATTTATTAAGGACATTTGTTTGAACATCTATGATTAGTTGTCTCAACTGCTTTATGTCATCTGGAGGCTTTCTTGTTCATTTAACTGGGCCATATCTTCCTGTTTCTTGGTGAGGATTATAGTTTTTTTGTTGGTGTCTTGGCATCTGGCTTACTAGATTTTTAAAATTCTGGATGCAGTTTCTCTCTTCAGTTTAGGGCTTTCTTGCCCTTTCTCCCTTGCTGATTGTGTAGTAGGAGCCAAGGATGCATTTGGGGCTATAAACTCTGGAGGCTCAAGCTGTGCCCGCATTGCCACAAGGACTAATGAAGCTTCTCTCACCTTTCTCCTTTGCCAGCAGTAGGGACAAAGCCACAGCCATGTGTAATAATTGAAGTCATACAGGCCAAGACCGTCTGGAAATTGCCTGTAGAGACTGATGAAGTTTCATGCTCCTTCCTCCCCTGCCTGGGTTTGGGATGGAGCTTCAGATGTGGGCAGCAATCTATGCCATGCAGATCCACAATGACTGCAGTTGCCCAGGTAGACTTCTGGCTATTCAGTCTGTGCCAGCCAAATGTACCTGCCGTTACCTGGAGAGGCTGGTGCAGGTCCCACCATCTTCCTCCCTGCCATAGTTGGGGCTGAAGCCTAGGCTAGGGTCTAGTCTGGTCTGGTGGAAAGAAGCATGTCCCTACCATCATTGTGATTTTCAATCATCCCGGTTTCCCCTCATGTCAGGAGTAGAGTCAAAATAGCAGCTACCGCCCTCTTTCAGACTTGGACAGGTTCAAACTTTAGCTGTTCTTAGGATTATACTTTAGTAAGCCAACTTTACTAATTAGTTGCTGAAGTTTGTGCCCAACTGTTTCTTCCTTCCCTGTCTTTGGGAAATGGAGCTTCCAGTTCCAGCCATGGAATATCTCCAGAGGAGGCTTGTGCCACCAGTGGAGGGTGGGCACAGGCCTCTGTTGTGTGGAGTGCTCTACTCATGAATCTTTGCCGCAGATGGACAGTCTCCTCCTTTCATTCTTTCAAGGATGTTGCAGGATGCTCTTCTGTTGTCCTGGAGCCCCCAAGCAGGTGCTTTAGATAGCTCTGGGTGATTATTAACTGCCCTGTAGCAGGAACTGATTCTTGGATCTCCTTACTCTGCTGCTATCTTGCACTTACTTTCTCCCAAAGCTTTTTAACACTTCTTTGGTCATGTATCAAGTGCTCATTTTTATAGGTGGAAGTGACAATTTTAAAGGGCAAATCAGTTGATGTCATTCTTCTCTTAATTAAAACCAATTCACTGATCCTCCATCACTCTTCAAATACTGTTAAAAGTGTTTAACAGGGCTTTCGGGGTACTGAATAGCTAGACCACATTTCTAATCCCGTCTCTAACTCTTTCCTCCTTATGCTTTGTGCTTTGACCACGCCCAATTTCTCATTTGTCATTTTTTTGTTACCTCAGTGACACTCAGGTCTTTACACAAGATGTTCAATCTTCCTGTATCTCTCTTTTCCTTAATCTTTAAATACCTAACTTCAAATACTTCTCTTTGAAGACTCAGCTGAGAGATAGTTTCTCTTCACCTACCAGATCTGCCTTAGTAGTCCTGTTTAAGGATAATCTACTAGGTCAGTTGTCAAACTTTATTATTAATCTGTTTACTTCTCAGGATTCCACTATCCAGGAAGCTTCCTGAGGACAGCAGGAGCCATGGTTGGTCATCAGTTTATTTTCAGACCTTAGCACTGTGCCTGGCACTTAGTAGGTCTTCTAAACACTTGCTGATGAAGAGATACCCAAATAACACTCCCATCCAAAAGGATACATCTTTAGAATATCTGATAGATGATCATCCATATTGTCTTGGTTTCAACGTTTTTGATGATAATGAGCTCATTTTGCTTATGATCAATAGGTATATAAATGCTTTCTCATGAACTACATGTAAACCCAGGTTATATATAATTTTTAGAAAAAAATTTAAATGCAGGATTTTTTTAGCAGGATTTTACACTTATCCCTATTTAAATCTCAATTTTGTTCTATTATTCCAGCATGTCAGGATATTATTGAATTTTATTCTTTCACAATAATAATTGTCCCTCTCAGCTTTGCATCATACACAGGTTGGTATCATAATGTTGGGATTTTCATTCAAGGGTTTCAGACAAAGCTTGCCATTCCAGGCTGCCTTCAAGGTTATTGATAATGGGTTAACCAACAATTTGATTACATTTTCTCGATGCATTCAAATCCATTTGATTACTATTTATTAAGTGCCTTTTTTGTACTAGAATTATATTTGGTATATGTATAACCATACTGTCATTATATTCTTTTTTCATCTTGTCTTGGTGGAGTGTCATAAAGCACTTTCTCAATTATCCTTTAGAAATCAAGGTATTTTTCAGTCTTAGATATTCCTTAGATCTATCTAGAGGCCTGTTTAGAAAAATAACTTAGTTATTAACTATTGTCATTAACATTTATTCAGTCCTTTCATTATACTAGACCCTGTTTTAAGAAGTTGACAAGTTTTATGTTATTCACTTTTCCTAATACCTCAATGAAGTAGCCATTATTACTTCCCTCCTCTCCTCCTTTCTTCCCTTCCTCCCTCTTTCCCTCCTTTCTTTTCTTCCTTCTTTATTAATTTTATGAAAAACATTTTAAAAAAAGATTCTTTTAGACGACCAGGCCCATACTATGGATAGTATTGCAGAGTAGAATTCTAGAGATAGTCATTGCTGAGACATCCTCATCCATGGTGTAGTAACCAATGTGCTGATGGAAAAGAACCAGTTTTAGATTTATCCAAAGGTTCTTTTTCACTCAACATTAGTTTGGGCTTGATTAGTTGATATAAATATTTATACATATATTTATTATTATAAGACATTTAACATTTAAATATAAAACTGCTTTTGACTTTTTTAAGAAAAATGATTCTTCGAAATTATTAAAACAATATCCTGAACTGGGGAGGTCTGTGCAGTTGTAAAGCAGTAACTTTTTTTTCTTTTACACTCGTTTGTAAGGGTGCATATATCATGCCTTTACATTAGTGGTGATGCTTTACAATTTTCAAGGTATTCTCAAATATGTTATCTTTTTAAAATTCATTTTAACATCCGAGTATAGTAAGTACACAAGTTGGGTTTATTCTAACTTTATAGATGAAAAAAAAATAGGATCAAAGATCAAGGGTTAAATCACATAGTTGATGTATGACAGAGATTTGAACCCAGATTTTCAGATTTCATTTCCAGCCCTGAGTATATAACACAAAATTGACAGGTAACATTCTATTTTAAAACGACATATAAAATATATCCTCTGTGGTTTCAATACTGCAGAGTTTTACATACTGAAGCATGAGTTGTGACAATTAAAAAAAGAATCATCCTTTAAACAGCACATTAAAACCTACCTTGATATGTCCTGATTTCCTTCTACCACTGCACTGTTTTTCCTATAGTATTGGCATATTGCCTTCAGGAAATGTCAGAAATCCTTTTTATTGCTGTAGCAGGATATCAGAAATCCTTTTTATTATTTTTTAATTTGTAGGATTTTGAATGAGTTTCAGAAACTACTAGGGAAATTGAATCATTCCAAAAGCAAGATATATTCTGACTGAAGGAGCTTAGCTGTCTCGGGGGGTGTTAAATTAATTTTCATTGACAGACCCTTGTCTGGGATTTGACTGAGATTTAAGTCAGTGAAAACCCTGTCCCTTGATCCAGAGAACAATTGGCAAAGTAGGTTTAGTAGAGAAGAATACATTTATTTTCTCAACCTCTTTTCCATTGTACAGATCGCCTGCAGAGATAGTTGAGATTTGGTAGTGGACCTGTCCTGCCACCACATGGTCACAATTAGCAAGTCAAACAGCCATCATTAGTATAAATATGGGGCTATAAATATCTCTGCAAGGAACACTAGCTTTCAAAGCATGGGGGGAAATGGTTCAAGTGTTTAGAGACTAAATTAAATTCCATTTTTTAAAAAAGAAGTTACCATTTTTTTTGCTTATTTATGTCATTATCTTTTAATCTTAAGGAGTTGTTTTTATATGTAATGCTTTAGGGTGATAATTCTCAAACCTCAATGGGCGTGTCAGATACATAGGTTATTTGATATAAATGCAGACTCCTGTATCTCATCCCTGAAGAGTCTATTTACATAAGTTTGGGGTGGGGACCTGAGGTATTATTACTTTTAATAGGCATCTGCCAGGCGATTTATATGATTCTGATGCAGGTTGTCTGTAGACAACTTTTGAAGAAACCGTGGCATGATGTGATTGAAGACAGAGGTTAGAAGACCTGCATTTCTCCTGTGATGGAAAAATTGGGCAATCTGTCATCATTGTGGAAAGAGATTTTACTTGTACATCCTCATGATTTATATATATTCTTGGTTGCTATAATTATTTTTTTTAAGTGATAACACTCTTTTAAATCGGTTTACTTCACCTCTAAGCTGATTAGATTTCATTTGAATTTTAAATTGCATTACCTTTAAAATTAGTGAATTTATTGTTTAATATAGAATCTCTATAGCAATTGGGGATTGCCACCTCTCCCTTACTTCTTCTAATGTGGCTGTTGAAGTCGATCACATAGGAGGGCGTTGTTTAAATATGTTTTGTCTGTGCAAAGTTCCAAATACATGCAGCAGAGGGGGCATGCTTTGAATGACACAAACAACTCACGATTTGTTTTAGTATAAATTATTCTGGATTGTATTGCTAATTTCATTTCATTTAGAGCAGTATAATTTGTGCCAATCAGAAAGGACCATGTGATTGGAAGCTAAATGTGAATTAAAATCATTAGTTTTTATGTTATTTATTTGAAGAAAAATATTTTAAATAATTTTAGTTTCTTTTCACATTTTCATAGTACATTATGAATAGTGGCTCTAGAAAGCATATCTTCTATGTAGGGTTTTTTACTTTAGTTGTAAGGATTAAATTTTTGATATTCCAAAGGGTTGAGTATGAAACTAGAATTGACCAATATAGTCCGCATATTATTTGTGAACAAAGTTTTGTAGTCTTTTGCCTTAAAATTTTATATATCATTCAGATCATATTAAGTAATTTAAAATCGAAAATGAATCCCATATCCGTAAATGTTTCTTTCTTTTTAGACTTAGTGCATAGGCAGCTACTTTTTTTTTTTTTTTTTTTTAAGATTTATTTATTTATTCCCCCTTCTCCCTCCCCACCCCATTGTTTTGCACTTGCTGCCTGCTCTCTGTGTGTTCTTCTGTGTCCGTTTGTCTTCTCTTTAGGCAGCACCGGGAACTGATCCTGGGACCTTCCGAAGTGGGATAGAGGCACTCAATCTCTTGAACCACCTCAGCTCCCTGGTTTGCTGCATCTCTTATTGTCTCTCCTCTGTGTCTCTTTTTGTTGCATCATCTTACTGCATCAGCTCTCTGTGCGGGCCAACACTCCTGCGCGGGCCAGCATTCTGCGTGGGCCAGCACTTGCCATGGGCTAGCTCTCTGCTCAGGCCAGCTCTCTGCTTGGGCATGGCTCACTGCATGGGCCAGGTTGCCTTTCATCAGGAGACCATGAGAATTGAACCCTGGACCGCCTATGGTAGATGAGAGCCCAGTCACTTGAGCCACATCCGTTTCCCCAGCTACTTTGTTTTTAACTTGATGTTCTTTAATATGTAGCATTTTTCCATATATGCTTTTGAAAATCAATGCTCCATTAGAATAGAATATATCAACTTGTACTAGGTTAAACAGAAAAGGAATGCCTCATTTGTCATTCTTTTTGTTTTTTCATTTGTGTTCTTTTTTGAAGGCAGGGACTGTTCCTTATTCATCTTTTTTTTTTTATTTCTTCAGTGTCTACCATGGAACATTGGACAGAGCAGTGAGTAACACTGTGGTGTCAATTTCTAGATACAGGCTGTAGTGGATTAAAGATGACCATAAATTCTTTACTTTACTGCACCTCCCATTGAGAGGTGGAATCTATGTCTTCTCCTCTAGAATTTGGGAGGTTCTTATTATTTGACCAATGCATATGATACAATGGAGACTGGCAGCTTCCATTTCCTATTTCTTGGAGGAAATGGAATACTGTGAATACTGAGCTGCCTTATAATAAATCTAACATACCACTTGTAGGCTCTCTGATTGGCAGTCCCAGCTGACCCAAGCTTTTCTGCTATCCCTACCAAGGTGCTAGAAATGAGTGTGAAGAAATCTTGGATCCACCAACTGAATACCTCGTGAACTTCATTTACACCATGTGGAACTGAAGAATTGCCTAGCTAAGCCTTGTCCTCCTGATCCCCTAAATTATGAGATATAATGAAAGGATTGTTACTTTAAGTCACTATGTTTGGGGTGGATTTTTATGTTGTGATAGAATGATCAGAAGTCAGCTTAAGTACCCAAGAGAAGAGTTGACTGTGACAACTGGAAGAGACCTTGGAGAACATCTCATTTAATCATTCCCTTTTGTAGATGAAAAAATGGCATTCCAGAGAGATGGAATGACAAGTTCAAAATCATCCAGCCAGTCATGGTTACAGTCAGGACTCTTGATCTGACTTGTTACCTCTGGAAGACCCTTTAAGATACTTAATTTTGCATTTTATAATTGGTAATTGAAGACAAGTAGATATAACCTAGAGATACATAAAGAACTACTACCATGACAGAAAGAACACTTTAACCTCAATAGGAAAATACCCTAAAACAGTGTTGTTCCAGGAATACCCAGGCCAACCATTTTGTGCTATTTAACTATAGTTATAAAATGCTACATTCTAGTGTAAATGTGTGACTCATTCAACATTCAAATATAGTAAATTATGCTAAAAAATAAGCATGCACACAAATAATGAATGTTCATATTGTATATAGGCAGTCTCAACATTTATGAAATTTGTATTCCAGTAATCCCTTGGTAAATTTAGAAACTTAGAATGCATTTTCCCATAGAAAGAATGATATGCACAATTCAATTTAGCATATAATATGCTTAAACCATAGCACTATAAACACTGTACTTATTAGTGTTCTGCGGAAAATGCATTCTGAATTCCAGCTTGATATCTGTGACCCCATCAATCCAGTTCCTCCCTTTGACTTTGGCACAGGGACTGGGTTCTCTTCTTCCTTAGTGCTGAGCAATGAGAACGAGCACTTTACCTTGCTCTTATCACCAGCTAGTGGCTGATGTCTTCTTAAGCCTAAGGATGAAGGTGGAGTAGGTTCTGGGGGCTCCATACACTTGGAGAGTGGTCCTTCTGCACTTGGGGACGAAGAAAAGAATCAGAGCAACAGCGTGGCTCAGACCTGTCTATTAAATTTCTTAGTTCAGGTCAACTCCTGGTGCCTTCCCCTGCCCTCTCTCTTTTAAGTATTCTAGGGGTTGGTTTACTTGCTTTCTTTTCAGGGTATAAATTCTTAAACTTACTGGAGAACAGGATGAAGTCTTTCCATTTTTTCCTACTTTCCTGTTTTTAAAGGCAAGACTGTTTTTCTTGTTTGCTTGCTGCTTTTTTTTTCCTTCTTGACCCATTGCCTTATTTTTCTTAAGAGCAACATAATTTCTTTTCTTTTTCATTTAAAAAATTATTGAAGTATATCATTCATACATGAACTTACATAAACAATATATGTATAGTAAAAGTTGTGGACTAATAAAACAAACATGCCAGTCATCATACAGGGCTCCCGTACATCACTCCACTACCAAGACCTTTCATTGTTGTGAAAAATTTGTTACAAACTATGAAAGAGCATCCTCAAAATATTACTACTGGGGGAGCAGATGTGGCTCAAGTGGTTGAGAACCTGCTTCCCACATGAGAGGTCCCAGGTTTGGTTCCCAGTGCCTCCTAAAAAAAACAAAAACAAAAAATAAGCAAAACAAATAGGAAAACCAACTCAGAGGAGCTGATGTGGCTCAGTGGTTCAGTGCCAGCTTCCCACATATGAGGTCCTGGGTTCAATCCCTGGCTCCTGGTAACTCAAAAAAAAAAAAAAAAAAAAAAAAAATGACTACTAACTATACTGACTATAGCCCATATCTTACATTTGGTATATTTTCCCCCCAGTCCACCTGCTTATTAACACTCTATATTAGTATTTTATATTTGTTATAATTCATGAAAGAACATTCTCATATTTGTTCTGTTAAACACAGTCCATCTTCCAACCCCAGGATTCACTGTGTTATAGAGTCCCATGCTTTGTACAATCCATTCAAAGTGTACATTCAGTGACTCTCATTTTCATCATGGAGTTGTGAGGTCATCGCTTCCGTCAACCTAATTTCTTTTATACCTTCGGAATTGTTAACTCATATAGTTGATTAAATTCCTAAGCTTGTTTTTAGATTTAGGGAAATTATGTAGCATACACTGTATCTTTGCTGCTTATATAACTAAATCAAATGGTAAGTATTTTTACTAGATTGTAACCCTTTAAGAGCTGGGACTATATCTAATTAGTTTCTTATCACATACTTTTGAAATGCTTAACATTATTTATTGAGTAAATAAATAAAGATTAACGATGACAGTTTTGACATCTCTCTTTGATTATCTGTGCTATGAATGAGGGCGAACTTCATGGAAATTATTTTAAAATTGTGTGAATGCTTACATATTGCCCACATTTCTAAGCTGTGTGTTTGTTGCAAGTGTGAGTTTTTAAACTGAGTTTTTTGTCCATTGGTTTTCTCTTTTGCCTTTATTTTTCATTGATGTTCTTGTGATAATACTTGACTCTCATTATGATGCCATCAAACCATGGTAGTTACATGACAGGGGTGTGGTGTGGTTAATTCACCAATGATAAGGGGAATAACTGACTTTGCACACTTCCATTCCTTAGAGTAAAATTTAATAAATGTAGGTTTTGTAGGTTATTTCAGGGATTAAGGACTATATCTCGGAATCATTTATTTTTTTCAGCTGACTTTTTAATGACAAATGACCTATAATAATTCTTTACTCAAACAGAATAATTTGTACTGTGACAGTTCCAGCTTTCCCCAAGGATAAGAAAAAAATTGTGCTGAAAAAGTTCAAGGTAATTTTTGAGTTTTATGTTTCTTTTAGTCTGATTTGAAGTATAAAAATAAGATGCCAAGCAGTCCCAAGGTGAAGAACATATTATTCCCCAAAATGTTATCTTTATCAGTTTTTTGCTCTAGCCATTCTAAGCTTCTTGCTATTTTTATCTTCTTAGACCAAATGTACTTTAAATAATTACACAAGTCATCAAGAAACACAGCTATGAGAGAATCCCAGATAGTAATTTTAAGAGAAACTTAGCATAATATGTAAAGAAACTTTTTGTTAAGGAGTTTGGTTAAATCATAATTTTTTTTAAAAGTCTGGCATTTTAATGACATGAGGGGTATTAATTACCTCTTTTTATGGAAGGTTCAGGATTGCATAGATTTCCTTCAGGGGGAAAATTCTTTAGAAACTCAGTGTTTCAGAAGATGGGACTTAACTCTATTTGTTTGACTAAAATTTGACTTATTTCTATGTTATAGATATTACACAAAGTAACTAGTTATGTGCATTCTATCAGTGTTTAATCACTTATGTCTGGGGAAAAAACTAATTTATAATTGTGCATGGAATGGAATTCGAACAGTGTACTCCAAGTGGTTTGTCTATACTACCAGGTACCAGATATAGAAAGTAGCTTTAGTTTACCTTTTCTCCTGAGCCTATGACAACTAGGATCATTTTCTAGGCTAGCCTCAGGATTCCTGTCTTACTGCAGTCTAAATGCTGCCAACTGGTCACCCAGATTATACTTTTGTGTTCTTTGTCTATGTTATTGCTAGAGTCCTCTTCTAAATACCTAAGTCTGACCATGTCATTCTTCTATGTTAATTCTTGAATGGCTCCACACTGCTTACAGAATAGCTTAACCTCTTTAACATGGTTTACCAGGCCTGTTGTAATCTGGCTCCTGACAACTCCCCCTTCCCTGCTGTCCTACCTCACTCCACCTTTTAAATTCTTCTTCAGGTATAGCTAGCAGTTTGCCATTCCAGAAAAAATTATCATCTTTGCTAAAGAGCATGTCCTAGTATTCTCAAGAAAAATGGATCACAACCTCCATGGCCCCCATTGTATCCTATGCTTCAGTTTTCATAGTGTCTATAACATCTATGTCCTTATTTTATTTTTATCTGTCCCTTTCAATTCTCAGAGCATCAGGCACTTGAGAATAGGGGTTATATTTATTGTAGTTCCTTAGCACCTAGCCCTTAGCACAGAAAGGTTGAAAAAAGCTTATTGAATGAAAAATGACTAGTCTTAACAAACTTGAAATTCTTAATATACATTTGCCTACATAAACATTGATTTATCACAAAATCCTCTGCATGCTCTCAAGTTATTGATCATCTGGGCTTGTTCTATTCATCCATTGATTTACTTAATAAATATGGATTGGGTCCTCCCCCCACCCCATTCAGTGGATTCTGGTGAATGAAACAGAAATGGACTATTAATAGGTCTGATATTGTATTTTGGCAGTTGAGAGTAAAACCATTTTCATGAAGAACCTTTGACTAAGAACAGAAACAGATTTTAACTTTTAGAATGAAGTCTGACCTCACAGAACAGTCTAAATCCTATTTGGATAGGGGTACTTCCTTCCTTTTATAAATGCTGTTTTTACTTTAGTTAATTTCCTTTTTTATAAAAATTTATAGAAAACCATTTAGTAGGGAAATTAAAGCATGTGTACAAAATATTTATGGTAAAAATATATAGCTGTAATATCACATATAGAAATTTAGTAAGACACTGATTGCTTCTTCCTACCCTTACATATGGCTCCTCCAAATGAAACCCTGGAGATTGTCAAATTATTGGCATGTCCCTGGAATAAGAGGTAAAAAAAGGTTAATTCTATTCCTGGCTCTGATGTTCGATAGCTGGATAGTTGGTGAGTAAGTAAAAAACACTTGTATATTTCTTCATCAGTAATTCAGAGATGACACTCACCCCATTAATTCACATAATATCATGAGAATTAAATATTAAAATAGTTACGGAGATGCCTGAAATTATTTTGTGTCAAAATAACATATGCACATAGCTTAAAAAATCAAGAAGTAAACATATTATAACATTAAAAGTCTCCTTTTTTCCTTCTGCTAAAAAATTTAGCCCTTTTTTCTGTTACTTACCAGCATGTTTTTAATTATTATATCTCTGCTTCATTTGTGAGTCAATTCAAGATAGATATATTTCTATTAGATAGGATATAAACACAAGATATTTAGATGTCATCTACTGAGTTCCTATTATGGCAATTGAAAATTTTTATTGCTTTGGCAGCCTTTCCTCCCCTACAGTCTATATGGTAATATCAGAATTTTTTTTGCTATTTCTGTTAATATAGCTATGTAAATATTAGTCTCTATATTGTGTATTATGATTATATTTCTTTTATTGTGAGAACTTTTTTTCCCCCTGAAGTTAATAAATTGCCTCAGTTGTTTCATTTGCTTCCTTTTCTTTGATCCTATGACAAAATCTAATCACTTCCTCCAATATTCTGGTAAAACACTCAACACAAACTTCCAACTCTTCAACTCTGCAGGTAGTTTATCAATCCTACCCCTACTCCCAGGAATCCCTCCTGGAACTTTCCATTCTTCTGCTCTGTCTGTAAAGATTGTTCTCTATGTCTAGTACAGAGCTGTCCTCACCTTGGGACTTGACTTTGCCTTTATTTTGGGAATGTTTTGTACCTCTCCTGTATTAGATTTCCTGTTTTCTGGGTCTCATGATTTCCTTCTCCACACCCTTCCCCTCCATGCCACGCCCCCTTTTTTGATGGTGTGTATAGCCAGGGATGGGATAATTTAATGAAAGTCTTTTTTTTTTTTTTTTTTAAAGATTTTATTTATTTATTCATTCATTTATCCCCCCCTTGCTGCTTGTGCTCGCTGGGTCAGCTAACCACGCCGTGCGGGTGGGCTTTTGCCTTCACCAGGAGGCCCCGGGAACCGAACCCGGGGCCTCCCATATGGTAAACGGGAGCCCTACTGATTGAGCCACAGCCGCTTCCCTATGAAAGTCTTTACTGGTCTGAAAATTGCTTTATATTAGTCTCATAATTTAACAATAGTTTTGCTGAATATAGAATTCTAGTTATTTTTACTCTTTGGAAGATATTTCTCCTTATCTTGTATTTGTATTTTTGGGAGGTTCCAATTAATTTTTACTTTCAGTTTTTTGTGACTTGTTTTTCCTCTCTGGAAGCTTTTAGAATTTTCTCTTTATCACTGATGTTCTGGAATTTGATGATGAGCTGTTTTGATGTGGGGCTTAAGAAATGTTTATTTATTATGTAGGGCACTTTGTAGTGACCTTTAAATCTAGAAACTGGTGCTTTTGTTTTGCTTTTTTTTTCTTGTATTATTTCTTAGGCATGTTCCTACCCTCTGTTTTTCCTTCTCTATTTTTAGAATTATATGTGTCAGATGTTGAGCCTCTTATGGATATAATTTTTTAATCATTTCTTCCTTTTCATTTTTTTGGTCCTATTTTCTGGATGATTTTCCCAATTTGTTTCCATTTTGGAATAACCACTTTGTTTCAGTAATTATATCTTTAAAATCTAGAATTTTTTTTTTAATTTCTAAATATGCCTTTTTCCTTTTTATAATAGTTTCTCTCTCTCTTTTTTAAAAAATAGTTTCTTGATCTTATTTCTACCATCTCTGTCAGGATATTATTCATGGTTTATTTGAAGTTATCTTCTGTTCATTCATTGCATCTGATTCTTTTCTCTGTTTATTTGTGGTCTCTTTCTTCCATGATAGAGACTTTCACCAAATGTCTGTAGATTTTGGGCTACCCATTTGTATTTAAAAGTGAGACAATAAAATAACAGTTGAAAAGTCTGCTTGCTGACTAGTAGCTTTCATGGTAGGGTTCTGAGGCCACTTAGCTCATGGAGACAAGGATCCTCTAATATCCTGCTTGGGGATATAAGCCTGGCAGCCAGTGTGTGCGAGCTAGGTGAGGAAAGAGTACTTAGAGGGTGGATAGCTCATTATTTAGAATGTAGATTTTCACCCTTACCTCCTCTGACCCTGGAGTCTCTTGCTCCATTTCTCTGAAGACTATATGATGGCAGAAGTGGGGGGCCTAATTCTGCAGGGTGGAAAGGGAGGGACTTGGTGATGTAACCACTCTTCATAGAGATTTTCAGGCCATCTCTTTTTTAATGCCCAGTAATAATCCTTCCTCCATACATGCTGGGCACATTGAGTTCTCCTTATTGCCTCTGCCTTCAGGTTTGACCTTCCTCCATTCTCCTAAGTCATTTACCATTTTTCTAGTTAACTTTATGTTTTTATGCATTACAGTTCATGGTTAAATATGTTCTCTGTTTTTTGTTTTGTTTGTTTTTGTAGTTGGACTTAGTCTTTTTTTTTTTTCCTTATTTTTTATTTTTATTTATTTATTTATTTATTTATTTATTTATTTATTTATTTATTGACTTAGTCTTTTTATTTATGGTTCTTGTTTTGGGTGAATTTGAAAAGGAGGAGGAAAAATGCATTACTCTACCATGTTGAAACTTTAAATCTGCTGAAAACACATTTATGTATTTATTTAATTTGAAATTTTATTCCTTTGAGTAGGTAATATATACCCATAGTTCACAAACAAAATTGATATTAAATTATTAATTGAGAAGTCTTGCTCTTATTCCTAAATCCATTGGCTCATGGCACCTCCCCCAATCCCTGTAAGATCCACTTTTATTAATTTTTGTATAACTCCATATTTATTTATGTAAATACTAACAACTCTTATTATATATTATTATTTATAGATATAACCTATTTACTTTGCCTTTTTGGTTTATCACAGTCTCTGGATATCTTTACATGAAAGCAGTTTAAAAAGCACAGACCACTACATAGCATAAAGTTATTAGTTCTAATATATACTTTAGTGTTGGTTCTTATACACTTGGAATCACATGTTTGTTAAACTCAAGGCTATGGTCTAGAAAATGCAAAAGATTGGGGGAAAACAGAACAAAGAAGTAAAGGCATGTAGGCGGAGTTCAAGGGCAGTGAGAGAGGCAGAGCAATGCCGAAAGAAAATAAGAAAATTGGAGGTGGATATTTAGGCCAACTTTCATTAACTGAAGAAGATGTCCACATATAGAAAGAAATGTTCTACATAGTACAGTGTTCTGTTATATTCCAAGCACATGCAAAGTAAACAAGAAGAGAGTTATCTTTCTGACATATACTTTCCATAGTTGCAGTGAATAGCAAAGTTTGCATCAGAAAATTTTGCTCTTTCCAAAAGAGGATACATATCTGTATACCTCTTGAAAAGTTTTGATGGACTTGAGACTATTAAAGGATATCTGTGATTTTTGGCTTGTACGTGTTTATTCAGAAATAAATATGCATTCATTGACTCAAAACAGGGATGATGCCTTCAAGAAAATTATGTACCAAGCATCAATATCAACATCCTACAAAGACAATTACTCAAAGACTTTGATGGCTTGGATTCAGTTAAAGATGCTGAATAAATAATTTCAACGTGCTTTGTGTATGTATAAATGAGAAAGCTGTACTAAAACAAAGTAAAATACCTTTGGTGATTTGGAAAAATCCTGTCTAGACAATCTTAAGCATCAATTTTCAGATGGGAAATAAAATAATTTTATTCTATTTTTTTAAATTAAAAAAAGTATTTAAATTTTATTTATATTATGGAAAAATAGAAAACATGTATAATCAAAAGGGTATACCTGAAATCACGGAACAAAAACCGAAAGCATAATTACATTGCTGAGAAATAACTCCTGCTAACATTTTGAAGATGAAGCTAATCTTTTTCTACGGTTTTTGTGTATCTAAAATAAATTTAAAATCTTGTATCAAATACTATATATTGATCTAGAATCATAAGCTTTTAGCTGGAAGGGGTCCTATCAATGATTTATTGTTTTTTTTTTTACAAGTGAGGAAACAGGCTAGATTAATTAGATTACTTGCAAATACTTGGCTGCAATCCTTTATTAAGTGGCATGGAGACAAGACTAGAACTCACGTTTTCTGCTGATCTTTCCCATTTCAATTAGTGAAAATCCCCCCTTCCTTTAATTTTTCAGATTGTTAGCAGGTTTCCATACACACGAATGCCAGACTGAAGGTGAGTCCTACATGAACACAGTGTGCCTAGTGACTGATGCAAGCTACTGCTTGATCCCAGCCAGGCGGCACCCAAGAGGCCGGGACTTCAAGACAGAGCTAGCTTGTTCAGGGTTGGTTCCCAAAGGTCTCTCCAAGATCAGTAGCCCACGAAGCAGAGGATCTGGACCAAGTTTACCAAGTGTGTCTGCTTAGCCTCCCAGAACAATAGATTCTGATTTGGAGAAGGAAATGAGACCAGGAAATCATTCCTGAAAATTAGTGAGGAATGATAGGGAAGTAAACTACCCTGAAGCCTTTAGAAGCCTCTGGTTTACAGACCAGCAACCCCAGGGAATTGGAAACCAGGCCACCTAATCCGAGAATTAGCAACACGATGATGTTCCACCCATTTGGGCTTGAGGCAGAATAGCCTTTTCCCTTGACCTCTTTTGTTGAGGAATATAAGTACTATTAAAGAAGCCTGCATCAGAAGCTCTGCCTGAAGTATTATTGATGAGGAAAGGAAAATGAGGGAAGAGGGAACAGTGAATTTTTTTATTTATTTATGTATTCATATATATATTTATATTTATTTATTCCTTAAAAGTTTTGAAGGCTTTTCTCACTCAATAGATACTTGAATGCAGTGTTTGGCCAAATCCTCTTATTTATGGACTTTTTCACCACAGTGATATGATGGCAATAGAGGCAAATGCTAGTGTAGTCTTCTTTGTGTGCTCCTTCTCCATCCCTAGTCTTAGAAAGTCTTTACATTCTGTACAGAAGACTGATGTGGAAGAGTATTTTTAACTGCCAATTTATCAACTGAGAGGATCTTTCATTAAATGTACAGAGAGAACTTCATATGTTTCATCTCTGATCATTTTAACATTAGAACTGAAAACAGTTTCTTAGGCTGATAGAAATTAATTTGTCCAAATGATTTTTCTGGGTTAACCACCTGCATAATTGATACAGAATTATAGCCCAGTATTGATGTGTTATTACACATGTGTTTTATCTGTTTTTAAAAAAATCAAATGGCAGTTTTGCAAATATATGAAATGAGAACAGTGGAACCAGTGCAGTTGTATATTCAGATCACTCTAATACCAAATTAATGGAGTTAATGGAGTTAATATTTTATCACATTGTATCGTGTCTTTGTGAAATTTTAAGAAATGAATACACTTTTACAGAGCTCTGTCAACGTAGTTTCACACATAGGGGAGACTTGTTTAATCTTGTTGGATTCATCGACTGTCAGAGTGCTATGTGCTATATATACAGTGTAGACTGAATGTCAATTTGAGCTAGATTATAATCTAACAATTTCATTGCTCCCGCTTCCCCCACCGCACACTCAGAAATTATTGATTAGTTTCTTTTGAGTGCGGCTCAAGGTCATGTGATTGTTTATTTATATAGTACCAGAATTTACACAACCAAATGAGTGGGGTCTCCTTCAAGTAGTCACTGGGAGACAACATTGATGTTGTGATGTCATTACTAATAGTTTTGGAACTAATAACTTGGTTTTAAAGATTTGTAAGGATCTTTTAAGCTTTCCCATTAGTGATTGATCTTAATTCCTTGAGTGTATCTTATTTTGAGGAAGAGAAAAATGCTCTTTAGAACCAATTCTGGGAAATGAAGTGAGCACTCAAACTGGGAAATATATAAAGAAGTTAATGAGGCCCTGAGTTTCTTATGTGACTCGTACACTTTGGTAATTCCTAAGAATAATATAAAAATTGCTTGTGAATAGGAATTATTGGAATAAGAATATAGGAAGTCTAAAATTTTTTCTGTAGCATTTTTCCTAGAATTATATAGTAGAGCATTCTAGCTAGGATTGTGTTTTTCAAAGGGTAGTAGGACAGTTTTCTGAAAGCAAAAATACAATAATTATAAACCTCAACAAACAGCATTTGAATACTTACATTTCAACTTCTATAAAATATCTGTAAATGTATATATACATTGACTTTAGGAGAGACTGCTCTATATATGTATATCCAAAATAGTAGAAGTGTTGTCAATTTTCACTTACAACGATTATGCTGCATTTATAACCCTATCGTTAAATTAATGTTTTCCAAAAGGAATTTTGTGGATGATTTTACTGACTTGGGAATAGTAATAAGAGTATCTGGGAGGTTTAAACAGAAACCATCTTCTCTAAATAGCTTCCCCTTTAGCAAAGTGAGCATTCAAAACCATTGCATTGACTTTAGAGCTACACTGCTTAAAATAGCTTGCAAATCCTTCCCATTTATACCAGAAAACAATGGTCTCTCCTTTTTAGAAAAAACTGTCAAGTGGATAAAGGTGGTTGAAAATAAAAATATAGGTTAATTTTAAACAATTTAGATTGAAGCTCCACATAAGGAGAGCTACCTGAGTAACTTCTGAGGCAATCACTTTGGAAGGATTTCACTCATTTGCTGCATCTGTATATTCTGGTAAATTTGTTAAATCAGTATCATCGCATAGTCACACCTCATAAATATTTGAACTCTAGGTAAAAAAAAAAATACATATTCTTCCATAATTGTAGTTAAGAATACTTTTCTTTCTCCACCTACATACCAACTCTAATGATGTCCGCATTTGCTTTCTCTAAATTTCTGCTGTGACCACTGGCAGGAACAGCAGAGCAGACCAGATGGTCTGTTGATTTGAGTAGAGAAATTCTTTGGCCTTTATTTAATTCACTACTTCTATTCAATCTGCTCAGGAGAGTCTATTGAGAGAACATAAGGATGCTGCTGTTAAGATGAGGTACTTTGGCAAAATTTCTGCGTTTCTTGTAGGCTCGGCATTGTGGATAGTTTTCATCTCTTTATGAAACCATTAACTGAACCATTTAAATAGTGAAAAACATTTTTCCATGTGGCATTATATTCTAAAGAGGTGGCTCTAGGTCTAACTCCCTTACCTAAATGGAATTTTAGAAGACTGAAAACAGATTATCTGTTATCAATAGACTATCTCATTTGGCTTAAGGAATGCTTTGGTGACCACTGTGCTACTGTGGACAGTTCTGAGTAGAGAGGAAGTCCTAAATGAATGCAGAGAACTTCTTTGGAACTGGATGTGTATTTCAAAAAATGCTGTCTTCGTAAAGGGCCCTTCCCCATGCTCACCTCCTTCTAGTGCTGCGATTTCACTTCACCCTTCTCTGATATGGTGATTTTACTTCTGTGAGAAAAGTTTTATGTCCAGTGCAGTTTTTTTTTTTCCACCTCATTGTTATAATTTCTTGCATTGCTAGAATCACCATATGTGAGCAAGAGAATACCATCAAGTCCGCTCTAGTCCATAGTTCTTCCCCCAATCCTGAGGCGACTGGGATGGTGATGTCCACTCCAACTCCAAGTGAGAGAGGGCTTATATCCCATGGATATGGTGGGTGGGATGATCCTGCCTGCAGATGCAGGCCCTCTCCATTCCCTGGGACTCCGTGTGTGACTTTGCAGTGCAGTTTTCTTTACAATTGGCCCTGATATCTAGAATTAAAATTTGGTTTGGGGGGAGCGGCTGTGGCCCAATCAGTAGGGCTCCCGTTTACCATATGGGGTTCCCGTGTTCGGTTCCCGGGGCCTCCTGGTGAGGGCAGGCCCGCCCGCACGGCGTGGTTGGCTGACCCAGCGAGCACAAGCGGCAAGGGGGGATAAATGAATAAATAAATAAAATCTTAAAAAAAAAAAAAAAATTTGGTTTGGAAGATAATCCTAAATGTCAAATTCTGATGGGTAACATAATGAATTAGTAGACTTTGAGTTGGGAAAACAAATACATAAAGATCTTTGCTATGTATTAATGATTGGAGTTTCAATTAATTGCCCGACTGACTCTCTCCTGCCTCCTTTTGCTTTCTGGATAGTTATTTATTGGTGTGTGGTATGAGAATTGGGAAATATAAGCAATAAAACATTATTGTGTCAATTTATATATTAAAAAATACTGCTTCCTCTATAGGGACATTGCAGTTAAGCATGTTTGAAGAATACAGCATTCCAATAAGCAGAGTTTTTCTATTAACAAAAATTCAGCATTTTTAATGTAGAGAAACTGCCCTGGACAGAGTAGTTTACTTGAAGTAATGAACGCCTTGTTTTGTTTATTGGTTTTTAATTGTGTCTTTGGAAGCTTTGCAGATTTTCTCATATTGTTGAAATTATGATATTTCACTAAAATATGTTTAACAATTGTCTTTAAAACAAAACTGTTCTTGCTCTGTTTTTGGCAGGCTCATTTAATCTAAAGCCTGCAGTCTTTTAATTAGCTAAGAGAACATAATGTATTTCATTATTTTCTCTCTTTTTTCCTCTTCTGGGTCCACATTTTGCTGGGTATTATATCAGCCTTGAGGTTTTGAGCACGTTAACCTCTAACATCTTTGATCATCATTTGCATTATTATAAAGCGGAAATTATAATCCCCAGGAGGCCAGTACCAATAAATGGTAATTATTCTTTCTCCTTCAGATGCCTTGCTCCTCTAAGCTTATTGTTTTATCAAGGCACTTGAATTTAAATATAGACTTCTGGCTCTTCAGGTGATGTTTGTGCTGTTTTTAGCATCAGGGGATATTGCCCTTGCCTCTGGTCTTTCTCAAGGGAACACTTGACTTGTTTCTGATGAATACTTGGGATACTGTAGCCCATGCTATATGGCAAATAGAGAGGTCAGCACAAAGAAAAGGGTCAAAGTATGTGTGGAAATGGGAGATGGAATGTTAGATAACAGGGTGACTCTTAGACTCTAAGGTCAAAGTCCATAAAAGAAAACAGTAGGAGAAAGTGTCATTTTATCTCCCTAAATCTGGAAGTCTTTCTGACCAACAGCTGTGAGATTAATCTTCCAAGAAGAATAGCTCTGGTCTTGTCACACCACCTTAAAAATCTTCATCCTCCACTCACTGCCTACAAAATTGACTCAGATTAATTTTCACCTTGCCTTAAAGATTGACTCTGTTGAACCTTTCCACTATTCCCTACATATTCCTTCAATCTAACCAAAATATTTAACTCTATATTCCCCCAACTGATCCCATTCTGTTTCTTTGACTGGAATTCCCCCTGCCTCCCATTTATACCAGTAAAATCCTTCTCTTTTAAGGTCCAATTCCAAGGCCACTTTGTTTACAAAGCTATATTAGTCAGATAAAGGGGTGCTGCTTCAAACTATCAGAAATCTGTTGGCCTTTATAAAGGGTATTTATTTGAGGTAGAAGCGTATAGTTACCAGTCCATAAAGCATAAGTTATTTCTCTCACCAAAGTCTGTTGCCACGTGTTGGAGCAAGATGGCTGCGGACGTCTGCCAGGGTTCAGGTTTCCTGGGTTCCTCTCTTCCCAGGCTAGAAGTCTATATTTAGATTCAAGTGCCTTGATAAAATGATAAGCTTAGAGGAGCAAGACATCTGAAGGTCAGCTGTAGACTATCAGGCTCTCTCTCTTCCCTGGACTTCTTCTTTGTCTATGGAGCAATCTCTATTCCTCTGTGTTGTTCTCCTCTGTGTTTACTTCCCGGGGCTCCAGCATCAAAACTAACACTCTCTCCTCTGCTGTGTCATTTTCTCCTACTGATGTGGCCAAATAAAATCCCTAATCATAATTTAATGAACTAAAAGTGAAACTTCTGAATTTAGTACAATCTAATATGCCCGGAGGAACAGACCAGTTTACAAACACAATCCAATATCTAATTTTGGAATTCATAAACAATACCAAACTGCTACAAAAGCCTTCACCAGTCTCTGCAATTCTGTGTTCTGTTTCTCTGGATGCCCCAAAGCACTTGATCTGTACATCTCTTATAATACCTTAAGTACTACATTGAAGCTCCGTTAGGACAGGAGCTATGCCATAGTCATCTATGTACCTAATATGGCCTAACGGTGCCTCACATGTAATCTATACCCAGTAAATTATACTTGAAGGAATAAGTGAATAGAAGCATTACAGTTGTGCTGCATTGCAATATTTACATGGATCAAAGTAAATCTGGAGGTTTGTTTATTTTTAAATATTTTTAGTAGAGGTGACTGGTGATGAAAAATTTGTGCTTTGTTGAAAGTTTTGACTTAGCAGTTTTACATTATCTGTATGGTCACTTCTTGATTTTTATGAAGAGCTGTAAGCACGTGCTAATGACAAGAATATTGTCAGATGTTTGGGATATTGTTAGTCAATGTTCATTGCTTTTACTCTCAAGAGTTTATGCGAAGAAAATTGAAAATCAAATATAATGCTGTGTATGATTGAAAATAGTGTGCATTTTTATGAACTTTCTTGCACCATCTAATCTGTTTTGCTTGGAGAAAACGTTTGAAAATAAATTGACTTGTTACTGGGATTTACAGGAATAAATGCTGAGAATTAAGGTCTATTTCAAAATGCATTTTTCTCTTCTATTTCTTTTCCACTGATGAAATTGGAGATACAGAAATATCCTATTCTTTAAGTTGCATCATTCTCTGTAAGTAATCATGTAACTTTTATAAAGGAATTAGCAGTTTCTTTGATGGATATGAACAAGAAGAGTAGGGCAGACATTATATGGTGGTTTGTTATTGTATGTATGATTTATAATATTTGGGAGGGGAGCAGCCAGAATTTTATGTCTTCAGTCAGCACACCAGGTGATTGTGATTTGTGGCAAGTCAATGCATCCTTCTGTATTTTTGAAATCATGATGATATTTAAGAGAAAATTTCTCACACCACCTGAAAAGGACTTTGAGGTTGTAGGGAGTTTTTCCTTACTTCCCTCTAAAACATACACATATTTTAGTTTCTTTCAAGGAATGTGTGTTTTCCAAGTTATATTAACAAATTTTTCTTTCCAAATGGAAACATCCTTAAAGACCATTTTGTTCAATTACAGTCATTCTTCATTTTGCAGTTAAGGAGAAAGGTCCTGTGAGTTAGCACAGGACCCAGGACCAAAACTCAAGCCTTCCAACTTAATTCTAACAATATGAAAAACAATGATAGTAATCATAATAGCAGATAACCCTTTTTTGATACCTTGTCTGTGTTAATTTAAGCTGCTAGCAACTCTAAGACTTAGGTACTTTTACTATTCTGTTTTATGGAGAGGGAAACTGAGGTACTGAGAAGTTAAGTAGCTTTCTCAAGAATACACAGTCACTAAGTGGTTGAGTTGGGATTCAAATACAGGCATTCTGACTTTAGAGTCTTTCATTATAACAGAGATTTGGTAGTCTGTGCGGTCATATTTCAAAGGAAGCTTTTGAGTATGTATAATGTCTTTAAAAAACTAAGGATTACTTATAAATTTAACCTCACAGCATTAGTATTAGTGATGTTTTCCTAAGTGTTATTTCATGTCATGGCACTGCATGCCTGTGTTATAACCCAGAAAGACAGAATAAAACAATTTCATTACTGGGGTTAATGCAAATTTCTTATTTAAAATAAATATATGATGGAAGTTGAAATCAGGTTAAACCTTCTGTAGTTTATACATTGAGTTAAACTTAACTCATCCTAAGTTATCATATAGAATTTGATTATAATGCCTAAATGCATATGAGGTCACTTAATCATGTCAAATACTCAGGAGACAGAATAAGTATGCACATTGGACCCCAGTAAAGAAGGAGAATCCCCCAAATAAGAAAAATTCCACCTCTTTGAACTTATCCAGAATGTTTACAATTAGAAAATCTACAAAAAACTATTTTAACTTTTATGTAAAATGAGTATATTTTACTACTTCAAAATGGTTTATTATATACCCTTTTAGTATTTTTTTTCCCCTGTGTTCTGTTCATTTTTCTTTCTTGCTTTCTTTTGGACTAATCAAGTGTTTTAAATTATTTCATTATTTCCTCCTCTTAGCTTATGGTTTTATGTTACTTTACTATTTTACTTTTTTTTTTTTTTTTTTTTTTTTGCGACATGCATCCTTGACTCATTTAAGTTGTACTGTTACCACTATGCAGACATGTTACCTCCACTTATTGCCCTTCCACCTTTTATTTTACTGTTGTTATAATTTTAATTCTGCATATATTTTAAACATCACTGCAGCCACTCAATATTCATTTTGAGTTACCTATATATTAACCTTTTCCATTGCTCTTCATTCCATCTGCATTTTTTTCTTTATCTAAGATCAATTTTGTTCTTCCTGAAGCATCCCCTTTAATATTAATTTGATGCTATTCTGCTAATGACAAATTGTTTCTGGTTTTCTTTGTCTGGAAATATTATTTTTCCTTTATTCCTAAGAGTAATTTCACTTTATAAACTACTAGGTTGCCATTTATTTTCTTTCAACATATTATAACTGTCTTTTCATTGACATTTGTTTGTTTGTTTAATACATCTGAAAAGAATGCATATACAAAGAATTGAGACATGAGAAAGCATTGGTTCAACACTAATGAATCTATAAGAATTAGGGTTTGGGGAAGATGGAAAAGATTACTTAAACTTAAAAAAAAAAAAAAAAAAGAAACTGCAACCAAAATAAGCTGATAAAATCCCTATTAACACTTATGAAGAGTCTTCATAAGACTCTTTCCATGATTTTTATTATGCTAGATAGCCCTAACTGGCTGCTCTAGGGCTCCTCAGACACAAAACAGAAACAAGGGGATTCCCTGGACTGGTCCTCATGTTGTTAAATGTTCTCCCCACCCCCACCCCCAGCCCCACTCCCAGCTTCTTAATGAAGCAGGCCTCCATCCCCATCACTTGAAAGAGGATGTGAATCATTCCATCGACATCTGTCTTTTAGCACCCCCCACCCCCGCATATTTCCTCTCTATACCAGGTCTTCAAGTTGTGTTCTAGGACCACCATATCATATAGTATTAAGCGGCACATCTGTGCTAAGCATATTAGACAATGACTGACAGGGAAAATTTTTTAAAATTATGAGTTCAGTCCATTTGGTGTATTTCAAAACGTGCAATACTTTTCTTCATTTATCAGTAAAAGAAGTTAGAAATTAACTTAAAAAAAAAATCAGCAAATGGCAGACATTTCCTTGAAAGTCACAGTCACATATATAGTGCATCCTAGAAAAGAGGAGGGGCAAGACAGATTCCACCCACTTTCATCAGATACTGGACCTATACTTAAGGGTGGAGAGGAAAGACAACTTTCAAAAAGGAGTATATTATTAAATGAGGCATTTACTATACTCCTTCCTAAGAGCACCAGGTAGGGAACATATTTTCTAAACTACATCTAGGAAGTGGAATGTGGAATCAATCCATCCTCCTCCCATCAAGGGCTGTCCACCACAAGAAAACAAGACTAAATAAAAACAGCCTCCCCCACAAACTCCCCCCCCCCCAAATAAAAAGGGGAAGGAAAAAACAAAACAAAACAAACAAACACACACTAAGATGTCCCAGATTACTCTCCAGAATGGAACCACGGAGCAGCTTCAACAATTCAAACTAGTCTGTTATAGAGTCATCACAAGCATGCCTTGCTTTTAAAAACAACAACAACAACAAATTGAAACAACAAAAAAAACCTAGTACTGATCACTTTTCTTACAATACACAATTACTTAAAATTTACTAGTATTGGGAGGGGGCAGGAGAGCTATACCTACAGGCCTTGTCTCACACAAGTGCATGTCGGTAGGTGCAGGGCATTTGTCATTATTGCGAAAACGAATTTTAATTTTTAATCTTTAGTTTGACTTAAGCATTGCTTTTAGTATGATGCTTACACCAGCTGTGCAGCAAGGGCTCTGGAGAGATGGTCATAGCAGCACACACCTGAGGCTCTTCTTCGGTTCTGGAAGGCTCCAGGGCAGCCAATATTACTTCATCAAATACATTCTTTAGGCCTTTCTGTGTGAGTGTAGAACACTCCACATATTTGACAGCCTTTAGGTCACGGGCCAGCTTTTCAGCAGTCTCTGGAGTGATAGGCTTCTGCTTGTTCTTGGCAAGTTTCTCAGTAGTAGAGGGATCATCTCTGAGATCAATTTGGGTCCCTACAAGCAAGAAAGGAGTCTTTGGACAGTGGTGAGTTATCTCAGGTACCCACTTTTCTTTCACATTTTCAAATGAAGATGGAGAGACCACTGAAAAACAGACTAGAAATACATCTGTTTGTGGATAACTCAGTGGTCATAATCTGTCATAATCCTCTTGCCCTGTGGTAGCAAAAAGTCCAAGAGTATATGGCTCTCCACAAATCATAACCGTGACTGCATAGTTGTCAAAAACAGTTGGTACATATTCAGATGGAAATTTGTTTATTGTGTAGGATATCAGGGGACATGTTTTACCAACGGCACCATTGCCCACAATGCAATTAATTGTCTGCATTGCTGAAACAGTTTTGTATCCACTTTAAATATTTCAGATTCAATGTTGACCTCCACTCCTCCTCAGGAGCCTCATTGTCTTTTGATTTCTATCATTTCTGTTGAGATATAGGCTATCAGTCTTATTATTTACCTTTCAAAGATATCCTCCCCCCAAATACATTTGCCAAAATGGATGCAGTATACTTATATAAATTATGCCTAAATAAAGTTGAATTAAAAAACCTGAGTCCATACTGATACCTCAAAACGAATAAACAACTCTCATCAGACACCTTTGAAGGTTGCTAGGGCAGCAATTCTTTATTCTGAAAGGAGGTATAGAGAAAATATTAAGTATTTATCCTGTTTTTCCCAGGATATCCAAATAGTTGAGAGAAAGTTCTATCTTATAAAAGAATGCCAACTAATACATGTAGAAGGCATGGAATTTTGCATCGCCAAATGTTCTTTCGATCTATGGTGCAACCACTAAGGAAAAATGCTGAGGGGAAACAATATAATGGATAAATCAGGCTGAAAATCCCTGAACTCACTCATCAAACCTAACATCCCCCAAAATGGGGCAACCAGCTATCATGTGCTCCTTAATGTGATGCAATGTGAAGTAAAGAGCATCAGCTATGAACTTGAATCTCGTTGGGATACTAGATTTACAAATTTACAGCAAATACAAAGAAAGAGGAGAACTTTAAATATCAGTTATGGAAATAAGTAATAACACAAATACAAAGAGAAATTTTGTAAGACAATATAATTTTTTTTTTATTAAGGTATATAGAACTAGCTATATCACATATATATATACTGAAGTGTTTGGGGGAGAAATTATATGAAGCCCACAACTCCTTTCAAAATTATTTATTGATATAATAGATAGATATAAATACATAACAAATAAATGAAACAAAAAAAGATATCCTCCGCCCATTCACCTTGTTTTTAATATTTTCAAGTTGCCTTTAATTTAGCTTAGGTATAGTTTTATTGAAATGTATTTGCTTGATATTTATAGTGCTTCTTAAATCTGTGACTTTATGGCTTTCCTCAAATTTGGAGCATTATTGGCCACCTAAAGAATGTTCTTCAAATATTGCTTCTTTCCAATTTTTACTATCCTGCCCTTCTGATTTTTTATCTCCCTGTCATAAATAGGTATGTATGTTTGTGTGTGTGTTTGATGTGTGTGTGTGTGTGTGTGTGTGTGTCTGGTCAGTTTGTCTGCCTATTTATCTATCTATCCCTTGTATCCTTTTTTTCCCCTCTCTCTTTTCTCTCCTTTTATCAGTCTGGATATTTTTATTGACATATTCCAGTTCATTAATCTTCTCTTTGGCTATATCCAATCTGATATTAAGAGCATATTTTGAGTTTTTAATTTTGTTATTGTATTTTTCAGTTCTAGAATATCAATTTAATTCATATATTTTATAGGTTTAAGTTCTTTTGTGACATTTGCTTTTTTTGTGTGTCTATTTTCTTTGAACACATTGACTATAGCTATTTTGAAGCCCATGTGTGATAACTCCAATATCTAGGTCTTTTTCTATGGTTTGATCTTTCCCCCTGACCTTGTTTGTTTGTATGCCAGTTAATTTTTAATTAAACCCCAGACATTGTGTTTGAAAAATTGAAGAGATTCTAGGTGGTATTATCGTCCTCCTGAGAATATTCACTCTATTTGATGATTGGGTGGATCACCTCAATCCATTCAGGCGAGGAGCGCAGATGCCCAAAGTTGGCTACAAGGAGGAATTGTGGTTGACGTAGTTTAATCATACAAGATTTAAAGCTAGGCAAATTTAGGGAGGAGGTAAGGAGGCCTGTCTAAAATAGCAATGAGGAACCAACAGGACCCTTACCCCACCTGAGGGTCCAGGGCCATGAGAGGTGTGGGCGTGAAAACAGGTACAGTGTAAGAGGGCCATAGGGAGAACAATGGTAATCAGGTTTCAGCTGGAGTAAGAAAAATGAAAGGCATGCTGAGAGAAGAGGGTAAATATATATAGGATTTTGCTCATGATGAACTGTGAGATCTAGAGGCATAGCAAAAGAATTTCAATAATTAGGGATGAGTGATGAGCCTAAGCAGGGAGCCTGGGAGTTGGACATGGATGACCTGAGAGTTGTGGGCTTGTGGTTATCAACATAACAGGAAAAAATGGCATAATGAGATTTTTTTTTGATGGGCTCAGGACAGATAATGGTGGTGAAATGAAATAGGGAGGGAGTATAGGAGGGAGGAGGGAGAGCATTTTTCAGTAGCATACAGAATACTGTCTCCTCATTAGCTCTTCTAATGGCAGTGTGGAGCAGAGGACTTGTGGGTTCATGGAAATTTGAAACTTACATTTCATTCCTTGAGTTAATTATAAGAGATTAAAATAAATGGATTCACTTGAGACATGTTTTGAAAGTAAATGCAACAAGAATTGGAAATAGAATGGATATGAGGTGTGAGCAATAGGGCCTGTCAAAGACTCCCGATTTCTGGCTTACGTAACTGGGTGGGTGGTGATACCATTCACTGAGCTAGAAACACTAGATGAAAACTATGGTTGAGTGGCAGATGGTGACATTATGAGTCTGATTTGGACTTGTTGATTTTGAGGTACATTTCAGTCATATAAATGGAGAAATCAAATAGAAAGTTAAATATATGAATCTATTGCTTTGAAGATTTATCTGGGCTGGAGATAAAAATTTTTAATTGAAATTTTGGATCTGAATTATGTGGCCAAAGGTGAATCAACAAAGAACCTAGCAAAAAACTTCAGCATAATACTACAGGGCAAATTAAATAGAGAATGAAAAATGTCCATTGTACTTAGCTTCACAGAGATCATTGGTAAAGTAGTTGAGGTCTAGATTATAGTTGGAGAAGTTTGTTGCTGAAAGAGGGAAAAGATAGGTGTTTCAGCTGGAGAAAAATTTTAGTATCTTTTGTTTTTAAATTGAGGGGATTGATTATGTTTAAATGCCAGTGAGAGGAATTTGGTTGAGAAGAGGTTAACTGTCTAGGAGAGAAAAGAGATCATAATAAAGTAAGTGTTTTGGTTTGCTAAAAGCTGCTGGGAGCAATATACCAAAAATGGCTTGACATTTATAATGGGCATGTTTTAGGATGAAAACTTAGTTTTGAGGCTGTGAAAATGTCTACAACAAGGCATCATCAGAGATGCTGTCTCACTCAAGGTCAGCTGCTGGCAATCCTGGTCTCTTGCCACTTGGCAATGCACAGTGGTAGAGTCTGCAGGTCTGGATCTTTTCTTTTTCCTCCAGACCCATTTGCTCCCCAAACTCAGCTGTGTGTGATCAAGCACATGGAAGGGCACAATGCCTGTCTGTTTCTCTCCTCTCCTCTTGGCCTCATTGCTAGTTCTGATTCAGGCTACTTCATCTGTGGCTTTTCTCTTTCCCGGGTTCCTCTCTGAGCTCCTGGTTCCTTCTCTTCATCTTTGTGGCATTTTCCTCTGTGTGTCTCTGCATGTTTCTCACATTTATAAAGGACCCCAGTAAAAGGGTTAAGACCCACCCTGGGTCATGCCTTATTTGAGTTATCTAATCAAAGGTCCCATCTAAACTAGGTTTACTTGCATGCACAGGAATGGATTAGCTCTAAGAACATAATCTTCTGAGGTCCACCCAGCTTCAAACTGTCACAGTAAGGTTTCTAAGAAGCTGGGAATGCAAGGGGCCATGTTTAACTTTTCTATTGCTGCTTTTACAAATTACAATTCAGGCTTAAAACAACACAAAATTTCCCCCCACATTTCTGGGAATCAGAAATCCAAATTTAATTTTGCTGAACTAAAATCAAGGTGTCATCAGAGCCATGTTCTTTCTGGAGGCTCTAGGGGGGATCCATTTTCCTAACTTTTCTGGCTTCTAAAGGCTGCTGTGAGTGCTTAGATCGTGGCCTCACTCTGACCTCCCGTCCCATCGTTACATATCCTTCTCTCCCTCTGCTTCTGTTGACACAGTGCCTTCTCTGATTCTGACCCTCCTGCCTCCCTCTTATTAGGGAGCACCCTGATAGCCTTCGTTTATCAAATCCTTAACTGAATCACATTTGCGATGTCCCTTTAGCTGTCTGAGGTGATATAGTCACAGGTTCTGGGGGTTAGGGTATGGATATCTGGGGGATGGGACATTATTCAGCCTACCACTTGGGACCAGGAACAGTTGGAGCTATGAGCCCCAGAAGAAAGAAGGGAAACTTCTAATTTAATTGGAAAGAAGGAATGTAAACATGTGCATGATAGGGGTGGTTTGTCTGCCTGGTAGTGGAAATACAATGTATTTTGTAGCTGATGTTTCCTATGTTCTCTTTAAAATAGAGATTATTTCATTTGCTTTTTAGGAGAAAGGCACAGATAGGAGATCCCCAGAAGAAAGTACCATTCTAACAACTAGAGCTTTCCTTCATGTAACTAATAGTGAATGATAGTCTGCTGTGTGCAGGGACCTCAGTGGGTATTGGAGCACAAAGGTATCCAAACCAGGAAGTTGTTACCTCTCTATTGCTCAAGTTTTTCAAGCATGTAGAATGACTGTTTGTCCAGAGGAGTTTAGAAAGGATTTCTGGGTACTAAGTTAAACCTGATAACCTCATAGACAACTTAGTATTTGCTAATTCTGTAAGTAATGTGTATCTCCCAAATACAATTTACTTTAAATAAATGGGTAATAAAGAATATATTAAATGCCAACACCAGAGACAAGCGCTCAGGAGTAAGGAATACAGTAAGACATCTTAAGGAGTCATTGTCAATATTTAAGCAATGACAGCTCATAGCACTCTGTGTTTATTAAGTACTTGACCTTTAATTGAGTAACCTTATAGCTTTTGAAATTTGAATTTTTACATAAATAGTAAATGAACATTGATTCATTATAAAAATGGTAAATATGAAAATAGATAAAAGTAACCACCTCTCCCCTTAATCTCACTATCCTCCCTAGATATAATCATTGTTAAAAAGTTTGCATGGATTCTTCTAGGTCTTTTTCTATGGTTTACCTGCCCTTATGTGTATATATAAAATTATAGGGTATTATGTTTGGTTTTACACAAATACAGTCATGTTAAATTAACGTTTTAATTATTAAAAATTTATCAGTACTAATTGGCAATCTCTTTTTGTTTTTTGTTAGTCTATAACTTCATGTTTTTTTAAAATTACTACATAATATTCTGTAGCCTGGATAAACTATATTTTATTAATATGTAACCATTTCCAATATATTAGTTGTTTCCTATTTTTTTTTCTCTTGTAAGCAGTGAAGCAGTGAAGCAGTGAGCATCCTTTAAGATGACTTTCTACACATAAGTTCTAGTTAGTCTGTGGAGAATCAGAAAAGCATGGAATGTATCAAAGGGCATGGCTTTTCAATATTTTTATAGATTATGCTAAATTCCCTTCCATAAAAGTCTGTTCCAATTTATATTCTTTTCATAAGTAGCTGAGAGTTTCACTCTCTTACTCAGCACTTGTGCCAGCATTTGACATTATTAATCTTTCAAATTTTTGTCTGAGTGAAAAATACCTTATTTTAAGATATGTTTTCCTGTTGCTAGTGAGAGTGAATATCTTTTCATGTTTATATTTAGTGGCATAAATTGTGTGTGTGTATATGTGTGAGTGAATGAATTGTCCATTCGTTTCTATTCTTTGTTCAGTTTTCTTTTAGGGTGCGTGTCTTTTTTTTTGATAAGTTTTAGAAACTCTGTGTAGTCTGGTATCAGTCCGGGATATATTGCAAATATTTTCTCTCCATTTGTGCCTTGCATTTGAATTTTATATATGGCATCAGTGGTGGTTTGAAACTGTATGTACTGAGAAAATCATGTTGTTAAAGCGAATCCATTCCTGTGGGTGTGTATCCATTGTTAAGTAAAATCTTTTGATGAGGATACCTCTTACTGGAGTCCTTTGTAAATGGAATGAAGAGAGAGAGAGAGAGAGAAGCAAGAAGCTGAAAGCAACAAAACCTGGAAGAGAAGGGAGAGACCAGCAGACAACTCCCTGTGCTTTGCCATGTGCTAAAGGAGCCAAAAATCACCGGCAGCGGGTCTTGTGGGAAGAAAGCATGGCCTTGATGATGCTTTGATTTGGACATTTTCCCAGCCTAACAGCTAAATTCCCATTAGTTAAGCCTAATTCATGGTATCTACTTTAAGCAGCCTAGGAAACTGCAACAGGGTCTTTTATACACTAAACATTAAAAATATTTTTGTAATTAATTTTGTTGGTCTTTTATTTTGGCTCCTAGGTCTTACTTAGCACGACCTTTCCCACTACAAGGTTATTAAACCATTTTTTATTTCTTTTAACATGTTTATAAATTAAATCATTAAATAATTTCTTTAGTTTTTAAGTTTTAGAATCTATCTTAGTGTATGTTAAAGAATTTAAATTATTTGTTTACTCCAATAGATAGTCTGTTTTGAGTGTCTCAGCCTTTCCCATTGATTTTCAGTATCAACTATTGCATTCAAACACGTGGCTACGAGTACCCTTTTAAAATTGTATTAATGTAGTTTTATAATATATTAGGCATATCATATATGTAAAGAATCCCCTCATTGATCATGTTCTTCTCAACTTTCTTAGCTATAATTGCCCATTTTCTTTACTCTGAAACAGTTTAAATAGCATTGGAAATATCTGTTCCTTAAAGCTTACGTAGATGTTGCCATATGCTTTATGACTTCATTTCTTCTTACAGCTGCATAATATTCCATCGTGTGACTAGACCACATGTATCCATTACATTTAATTGAGAAATGTATATATTTGTTCATCTGTGTTTACTTTTTAGTTTTTAATTGTTTATGTTTTCAATTATTAAATGTACAAAATAAAGTTTAAAAAAAAAAAGCTTACGTAGAATTTCTCTGGAGCTGGGTCACTTTTGGGGGACAGCTTTTTGGCAGTTTTCTTTCTTTATTCTATGGTAATTGTTCCCTTTACATTTTCTATGTCTTCTGGAGTTAATTTGTATAAATCATATTGTCCTAGATAATTATCTTTTTCATCCAGGTTTTATTTACAAAAAATTGGTAGAAGTAGTTTCTTATGATTCTTTTCATTTCTTCATTTCTCTGGGAGCATGTCTTATTTTGTATATTGCTTTCTTCCTTTCTTATTTTTCCCTCTGTAATTTGTTTCTCTGTTTCTCTGTTCTGTTTTTTCCCCCACGAAGAGATCTTGTTTTTTCCCTAGGTTTTAATTTCTGCTTTTATCTCTAGTTAGTTTCTTCCTTCTGCTTTCCTCAGTTGTGATTTTATATTTTCTAATTTTGGATATTAATGAATTCATGCATTTTTCACTCTTGTTTGCTTTATTAATAGATATGTGTTTAAGGCTATGAATTATAGTCTGAGAATTGTTTTAGCAGTATAAGATATATATAGTGTTTTTGTTATATTTATTATTATTATTATTATTACAGATATTCTGCAATTTCATTTTTCATTCTTCTCTTTGACAGAAATGTTATTTGAAGAATCTTAAAATTTCCACATTTTAGAAACTTCTTAGCACCAGATTTTACTAGTAATTTTTCGTTTTATTTGAAAGTGACCAGATTTTTTTTTTTTTTTTATTCCTTCCACTATTGGAATTTATTGGCATTTTATCTGTGACCTAAAATATGACCTTTTATTTCCCCTTAAGCCACTTTCTTAAAGAGCAGATATATTCTCTTTCACATTAGTATTCAGTATACAACAATTAAATCTATTTTATTATGTTAGCCTGTTTATATTTTTCATATTTACACCTACATTTTAATCCACTGTGCACATGGCTTTAGAGGATTGAATAATAATCTATTAATAATGTTTCCATCTGACTCTCCTTATATCTCCTGTAGGTTTTGCCTTACAAATGTGTATAATATGATACCTAGATATTCATAATCATTATATTTTTATTGTGAATTTCATCATAATCAAGTATTCACCTTTGCTTCTTTAATGCTTTTGTTCCCGAGTTAAAACATGCATGGTGTTAAGCACCGCACTCTTTGCTTTCTCTTTCTTTTTTCTTTATTAGCCTGGCATACTTTTGTCTATTCATTTATTTTCATACTTTGCATACTTTGTAAATCACTTGGTTATAGGGGTATCTCTTTTGCACAGAATAGTTTGTTCAGAGTGGAAGTTTGTTTCTTTCCATTAGTTATGTTTAGCCCTCCGACACTTACTGAGCTAACACAAAAGTGTGGTGTTGTACTGCTATATCATCTTATATTATGTTCTTTAATTTGTAGGTTTTGAAAAAAATGTCCCCTGTCCTAATTTCCTAGTTTTGTGTTTGCTTTCTTTTAATTGGAAAGGCATATTTTTCAGTTATCATGATAACTATAACTATATGAAACCTTTCTCTATTTCTTTAAACATTATCTGTTAATTCCCTTTGAGGAACAATAGTAAAATTAATATTTTTCTCTTCTCTACCCCTTTTTCTACCAATTGATCTTAGCATTATAAAATAATTTACTTAAAATTTTCCTGTGATTTTTTTCAGTTTAAAATATCTTTTGATCTCAGTTATAAAAGTAATCAGTTTATGTACATCATCATACCACATTCTTCCCACTTCAGCTTCCATCTTTTTAAAAAAAGTTTTATCATTTCTACGTTAAGGTTTATATTACTTACATTATAGACATAATCACATACTTGATTGGGATTCAGTCCTATAATTTTTGTTGTTGTTGTTTATCCCACTCATTTGCTTTGTTTTTTTTTTTTTTTTTTTTTGAGCCATCTCTTGGGTGACTTCAGTTTATCTTCTAGAAAATTCCTCCAGAAGATCCCATGGGAAATAAATTTTACGTGTTTCTATATGTTCAGAAACTTTTGAACATTGCCTGCTGCCTTTATAATTAATGAGTTTGGCTAGGTTTAAAAATTTCATTATTTCTTCTTTCCTCAAGGATTTTGTAGATATAACTACATCCAGTGGAGTAATTAGAAGGCAGTGGAGTCTACTGAGTCTTATTGTTGAAAGTTGCTGTGGAGAAATATGACAACAAACTGATTTTACTCCTTATAAGCTATTCAGACTTTTTTTTGTCTTGCTATCCAACAGGTTCTTTAAATTTGGAATCTAGTAACTTTACTAGAATGTGTCTCAGTGTCAAATGCCTTGATGAATTTCCCTGGGTAACTGTATGCTCTTTCAATAGATTTTTATTACCAAAAAAAGCATGATCCCTGCCTCCCCCCTAGGGCTTCCTCATCTGTTTGCTCATTGTTTTTTGCTTATTGTCTGCTCATTGTCTGTTTGGTTTTTCTTTAGGAGGCACTGGAAACTAAACCTGGGGCCTCTCATGTTGGAGGCAGATACTCAACTGCTTGAGCCACATCCGCTCTCTGCTTGTTTTTGTTTTTGCTTGTCTGCTCGTTGTTTGCTCATTATCTTGCTCATTGTTTTTGCTCATTTTCTGCTCATTGTTTTTTGATAGCTATCTGTTCATTGTTTGTTTGTCTTCTTTAGGAGTTACCAGGAACTGAACCTGGGACCTCTCATGTGGAAGGCAGGCACTCAACTGCTTGAGTCACATCCTCTCTCTGCATGTTTTTTTTTTTTTTTTTTTAAACAAATATCTCAGTCTTTTGGTCAATAAATATGGTGGCATGAAATGCTCTAAGGTTCTGATTCCCTACAGAATCTTTGAACAAATAGCAAAAATGGACAGAGCCATTTTTCTCCAAATTCTGGAAAACAGTTAACGGGTTGCAGTAATGGAGTGGGTCAGAATAAAGAAAAAGCAGCTTTTGAAATGGCAGGAGAAGCTCATGACACCCTTGCTGGCTCCTTTCCCACTCCCTCCAAGTTATTGTTTGGAGCCAGCCTGCACTATCATTGTGAGGTTCTGGCCCTGTTCTGGGAGGAGAAGAGCAACTGGGGTGCCTGTATGTCAGTGCTAATCTATCAGGTGGCAGCCTGAAGACTGAACCAGGACACTCATCTCTGGCTTGCCCTCCTAGGACTCTCCCTACAGGCAAAAGCAGCTTGCACACAGCTAAAACAGTATAAGAAATTAGTCAATGTGGCCTGGGACAAAGTATTATTGGCTGTAAGATCTACAATACAGCACCCAGGAATGGGGAAATGTCTATTTCATAGGGAGTAGAGGAGGCATTTGGATTCTTGGAAATGGGGCAGTTCATAAGGCAAAACCAGGGCAAGATGACAGGCTCAGAAAAATTGAGAGGGACCTACACTTCACATTCACCTTGGGCTGATATTCTTGATAGGAGGGCTACACTCTGAAGGAGAGCACCAGCCAACACAGAGCCAATTTGCTAAGACTGTTAAAGGTGTTTTTGCATTAGTTTGTTTGTTTTTGTTAGCTCCTGATACTCAAGGAACTCTCTGTCAAATTTCTAGCCAGATAGAAATATAAGGAACAAAGAGCTCAGGGATTAATTACATCTTGGAATAAACACATTAAAGTATTAAAATGTACAATATGCAACAAAAGATTACAAGACAAAGAAATAAGAAACAATGTCCCATTCAAAGAAACAGATAACAATTTAGAAAACATAAACATATACTGGACAAAGACTTAAAAACTGATCCTCACTATGCTCAAGTAGATAAAGGAAAACATGGAGAAAGAACTAAAAGATATCAGGCAAGCAATATATGAACAATATGAGAATCTCAATAAAGAGAATATTTTAAAAGGAGCCAAGCATAAATACTGGAGTTGAAGACCACAATAACTGCAATAAAAATTCTCTAGAGAGTTTCAACAGCAGATTGGAGTTGGTAGGAAAAAAGAATCAGTTAATTTGAAGACAAGATACTTGAAATGGTTCAGACTGAGGAGCAGAAAGAAAAAAGGATGAAAAATAGTGACCAGAATCTAAAAGACCTGTGGGACACTATCAAATGAACCAATATAGCATTATGGAAGTCTTGGAAGAAGAAGGAAAAAAGAAAAGACAGAGGAATATTCAAAGAAATAATGGCAGAAAACTTCCCAAATTTAAGGAAAGACATGAATATACACATTCAAGATACCCAGCAAACCCCAAACAGGATAAACTCAAAGAGAACCGTGTCTAGACACATAGTAGTGTTTGGCATTATTTATGAATTCCAAGTGAAGATATTGGATTATGTTTGTGAACTGGCCTTTTCCTATGGGCATATTAGATTATATTGGATTCAGAGGTTTACTTGATTAAATAATGATTAAGGCTTTGATTGTGCCACATCAGTAGGATGTTGAATCCACACCCTCTTGGTGGGTGGGAACTCACAGAGAAACCACACTGTAGAGAAGGGAGGTTGGAATTTTGATGCTGGAGTTTTGAGCTGGAGCCCAGGAAGTGAACACACAGGAGAAGAACATAGAGGAATAGAGACGGGTTCTTAGAGACAACTCCTTAGACATGGCAGAAGCTGCAGGGAGACAGCTGTTTGCCTGATAGTCTACATCTGGCCTTGTGGAGAGAGCACAGCAGTGGAGCTCAGAGAGAAACAGAGTCCCAGGAAGAGAGGAACCCAGGAAGCCTGAATTCTTGGCAGATGTTGGCAGCCATCTTTCCCCAACATGTGGCAATAGACTTTAGTGAGGGAAGTAACTTATGCTTTATGGCCTGGGAACTGTAAACTTCTACCTCAAATAAATGCCCTTTATAAAAGCCAACAGAATTCTGGTATTTTGCATCAGCACCCCTTTGGCTGACTAATACAGTAGTCAAACTATTGAATGCCAAGGGTAAGAGAGAGATCTGAAAGCTGCAAGAAGAAAGAAATATGTTATGTACAAGTTAGCCAAAATAAGATTAAATGCCAATTTCTTATCAGAAATCATGGAGGCAAGAAAGCAATGGGAGGAAATATTAAAGTGCTGAAGAAAATAGTGACCAAGCAAGAATTTCATATCTAATGCGACTTTTTCAGAAATGAAGGAGAGATTGACATTCTGAGATGAATAAAAAATGAGGGAGTTTGTCACTTCTAGACCTGCCCTATAAGCAGTGCTACAGGGAGTTGTTCAGACTGAAAGGAAAGGACAGTAGACAGTGGATTGAGGAGGCATAAAGGAATAAAGATCTCCCATAAAATTAAACATGAGCTTGTTTGAAGGTTCTAACAGGGGAGCACATTTACTTGTATATCCTTGACCAAAAAATGATCCTTCTCTAGCAGGGAAGGTCACGTGGAAATGCACACCACAAGCCCTGTTAAGCCTTGGACTAGAGTCAATAGTACAGTCATAAAAATGTGTTTTCATCAATTGTGACAAACGTACTGCACCAATGCAAGGTGTTAATAATAGGATGGTATATGGGAATCCTGTATTTTAAGCATTATTGTTCTGTAAATGCACAACTTCTCTAATTAAAATTTAAAAGATGCATATGATGAAAAAAGTAAATATATAGTTAATTATAAATGCAAGCTTTGTTGCATTGGTTTTTTTTTTTTTTTGTATGTAACTCTACTTTTTACTTCTTACAGGTTCTAAAATGCAAATGCATAAAAAGTAGTGATATATCTATGGTTTGGGATATACATTGTATAAGGATATACTTTGTAAGAAGTACACAAAAAGGTGGAGACAGATATGGGAACAGTGGTTGTGTGTGCTATTGAAGTTAAGGTTTCTTAGACTTTACATTAAAAGCACAAGCAACAAAAGAAAAATAAGTGGGACTTCATAAAAATTTAAAACTTTTGCACATCAAAGGGCTTTATCTAGAAAAAAAAAGACAACCTACAGAATGGGAGAAAATATTTGGGAATCACATATCCATTAATAATGTAGTATCCATAAAATATAAGAAATACTACAATGTCACAGCCAAAAGACAAACAACTCAGTTACAAATTGTGCAGAAGACTTGAATAGACATTTCTCCAAAAAAGATATACAAATGGCCAAGAAAAGCATATGTAAAGCTGCTCAACGTCATTAGGCATTAGGGAAATGCAAATCAAAACCACAATGAGATACCATTAGAATGACTATTATTTAAAAAAAAAACAGAAAACAACAAGTGTTGGAGAAGATGTGGAAAAATAGGAACATTCATTCATTGTTGGTAGGAATGTAAGATGGTACAGCTGGTTTGTAAAACAGTTTGGCAGTTTCATGGAAAGCTAAGGATAGCATTACCATATGTCACAGCTATCCTACTTCTAGGTATATAACCATAAGAATTGAAAGCAGGAACTCAAACAGATATTTGCTCACTAATATTTGTAGTGGTATTATTCACAATTGCCGAAAGATGGAAGCAACCCAAGTGTCCAACAGATGAATGGATAAACAAAATGTGGTCTATAGATACAACGGAATATTATTCAGCTGTAAACAGGAATAAAGTTCTGATATATGCAACAACACGAATGAACCTTGAAGATTTCATGTTGGGTGAAATAAACCAGATGAAAAAGACAAATATTGCATGATTTCACTGATAGGAAATAATTAGAATAGGTCAATTCTTAGAATCAGACACTAGAATACAGGTTTTCACGAGTTGGGGTGGGGTAGGTAATGGGGAGTTAATGCTTAGCTGGTACAGAGCTCCTCTTTGGAGTGATAGAAAAGCTTTGATAATGAATAGTGGTGATGGTGGCGCAGAATTGTGAATGTGGTTGTTACCACTCGGTAGTGGATCTGAAAATGATTCAAAGGGTAAACTTTGTAGTGTATGTGTTATATGATGACAATGAAAGAAAAAACAACATTGAACTGAATAACACAAATGGTGACCTTAATATAAGCTATGGGCTCTAGTTAATGGTATGATTATAGTGATGTTTTGTCATAACAGGGGTGCCACATTGATGCAAAGTGCTCATGATGAGGAAGACCATGTGTGTGAGGGGCAGGGTATGGGAGTTCTGTACTTCCTCAATGAATTTTCTGTAACCCTTCAATTTATCTAACAAAAAAAATTCCTCTATTCCACTACGAGCCAGTTGACTGTTTTATTCAACTGTATGTCCCTATCATATAGCCTGGCTTATTGTGGGAACTTTGTTAAATTATTTAATTAAATTAATTGCTTTGATTATGATGGAACGCAATAAGATTTTTGAGACCAGATATAACACTTGGTAATAGTCAAAATGTAACTTCTAAAAAGAAACAAGGAAAAGCCAAATATTATAGATAATGTTCTTGAAATTATGTAGTTATCATGGGCTTTCTTATTGTTAGCCTCTGAAAAAGTGGCTCAAGGTTAAACCAAGCCTGATCTTTACTTCCCAATACTTCCCATATTAGTAGATTTTTGTTAGTAGTTTTATTTTTAAAGATCATGATAAAATTAACTGGATAAGTATTAAATTAATGCCCCTGAACTAGATGTGTTAATGACTTTTTCTGTTAAGGGTGCTTTTTTCCCCTAACCACCGTAATGTGGGAGTGTAGGTTTCTAAATTCAACGTAGGGAACCCTAGAGATGGTAGTTCTTTTGAGGCATATGAGTTCACCAAGAGTAAAGCGGTAAAGTGAACTCTGCCTAGTGTCAGTTTAGATAATGAAAATGGAAAGTTTGTATCTGGATTGCTGAAGATCTTCCATTTTGCCTTGTTACTGCAGAGATTGTGTTGTACCAGGAGCTCCTTTCATGCTGAAAGCAGTGGGTTATATTCAGTGGGTCATGGGTGAAGAGGGTTAGTAAAACTTAAATTGTCGGTCCAGGAGGGATTTTATAATTGTGAAAAATCCGGTTAGTTTTAATATTTATAATATCTTACATTAAATATTTTTTGTATCAGGTTTAAAAGTATTGACTTTTTGTCATTTTTGAGTGTTTCACTCTTTATTTAGACTTTATTGAATATTCTTTTATTAGAGATCAATATTTTTTGTTGTTACCCTCCTCCAACCCAAAAGTATTAGAATAACATTTTTAGTTATTCTAAGAAAAAAGACAAAATGGTTATTAAAATGTTGAGATAGCTTTGAACATAATTTTTGTATAAATGCTTTTAATAAAATGAAATATGCTAAATTACACAGATCTATTCTTTTTAAAAACAAAAGTATGTGATTAATATAGTGTAATGTTCCCCTTATATTTAACATTATTTTTAGTTTGATTTTCAAGGTAATATTTAACAGGTAATATTTAAATGTGTCCATCTGGATAACTGAAAGGGCCATAAAACACAAATTTCAGCTGTTTCAGAGATGAAATGTATAAATATATATTAAAATATTTTATTATAATATATAAATTAGCATTTTTCTTTTTAATTAGCACTTTTGGACTAGTTCTAACTTCAGGATTATTTTGAGCCTCATATAATATGTTCCAGTCGACCCATTTTCCAATTTTATGAGTAGCATAAGTAAATTTAGTTCATCTACACATTCATATACTTTAAATAGACCAATGTAAACAGTTTCTTATCTGCCATATGTTAAAATGCTTCAGTAAAGTAAAGACATAATTGCCTCGTCAACAAAGATGGCATTGAATTGCACTGTTTTGGAAAAAAAAGTTTAGTGAACTAGATGCCTGTTAATCTGGTTCTTTAAATATCATAAACAAAAGTATCAGAATGTGTTTCCAAGGACAAAGGCGGAGTTTTCCAGGCTTTGATTGGTTGCTGCTTTGTCCTGTTCCACAGCCATCCTTAATTGGCTTTGGGTAGATTGGAATCACATAAGCAGGGTGACATTTATTACTTTCCTAGTTGTTTCTTTGCACTGAGCCCTAAGATTCCCAAGGAGTAACCGTAAAAGATTTCTTTCATTTTGTCTATGATCTACAAGAGGGGATCATTGTAAGAAGAGCAGGCATGAGTTTGAGCGCCAGAAGAGTCACTCTGCCTGCAATAACGCCGATAGTTCTACAGAAAAGGGTATGTGACTTTTTTCCCTTTTCATTTTTCCTTTTTTTCCTTCCTGCATTTTTTTAAAATTTTCTGTCCCCTGTTACTGTGTGTTTATTACTATGTGGGAAGCTTAGTTACATATCCTGAAAGAGACTATAATTCATTGAGGCTGTAGGTATTGAAAGGACATATAATTGGAATTGAACTAGGGAAAACAGGCTGAATTAGAACATCACTATAGTAAAAAAACTTCCATGTTAAAGCAGATTAGTCTCTCTTTCAGGTCTTTGTGATTTCGACTGTATTGAGGCTTTTTCTTTTTTTTTCCCTCCTCTTCTGTAACTTCAGGCCTGCTTGCCTTTAGTTCAATAGGAAATCTGCTAGCTATTATGTTTTATATTTGTTTTTGAAAGAGCAGTTTCTTTGTCCCACTCTAATTCATACTACATCCATCTTCATTGTTGAATGGGTTATATAATTGTTCTACTGTTTAAATATATGGTACTAGTTTATTATTCTCAAGTTCTATGCATTTCTATTGAATTTCTGCCTATTTGCTTAAGAAAAACTTTCCATTAAATTCCCCCATAAAAGATCTGTTAATTATTAATGCAATCAATCCTGTTTATGAAATATTCTATCTACTACTTAGTAAAGATTATTTTCACATCTTATTTGTAGCATTGCATTTTTTATAAGGTGATATGTATACTTAGTAATAATGTCATGTAAGTACAACGGAATGTAGTAACCTTCTCTTGTAAATATACCAAATAAGAACATTGCTTTGGACTTCTTAAAGAATCTCTTGCAAAGAAAAGGAAAGCAAGAACCTCCCTTTCTGGAAGTATGCTTTTTGAAAGGTTTTGGTGACACTATAAACTACAATGTTTCTTTCCTTACCCAACTCTTAATATTAAATAACCATTTGTCTATTCAATAATTCTAAAATCCTTAAAATCACTTATTTTAAGCATTGGGTATTTTTCTGATTAAAAAATATCCATCTAGTCTGGTTATACCATGATGGTTTTTTTTTTTCCCTCAAGATAATTATTCCAAGCTTGTAATAACTATAAGTGTATTTTATTAAGCCAAAGGTCATGCTTTAATTACTTGAAACATGACAAATCTGAAAACTAAGTTCTTTTAAAGAAGTGTCTCTTTTTATTGTTTTAGTTTTTAGGTTTTCAATCTATTTTCTTATCCATATGGGCCATTTATACACTAGGGACATTTTACTTGGCATTGGAATTGCTATGTGGTACTTTTGCCAACATTTATCCTTCATCTTTCTTTATGCCTTTTCTCTGATCTGTATAACTGGAGCAAATTTAATTAAAATATTTTACTTTGAGATTGAATATTTATTTTGAGTTGGATTTAGCAGCACATTAATAACAATCTCAGTTCTCTGACTCATTGGGAATGTGAAAAGGTATATTAACATGTATCAAATCTATGTTCTTATGTTTGAGTTCTTTATCCATTTAATACCAGCAGTTTAGATGGACCAAGAAACTTTCATCATGTGGTTTTTTTAGACAGACATGTCGTTGTGGTGGAAAGCATACCATCTGGACTCTGAATTTACTAGCTGTGTGACCTTGGGTAAATCCCTTAAATTCTCAGAGTCTTTACTTCCTCATGTGTAAGATTGAGGGGTTTTCATTAGATGATTTCTTCAGTCCTGCTTGTCTAAAAATCTGTAAAACAAAGAATGCATTTTATATTTTCATAGTTATAAGATATGTAACTCATTAAAAATTTTTTCAGTGTATAAAACATTAGGAAAAGATACTATAATTTTCAAGGACTTTGAGCAGTTAGTTTAAGGGAAATTTGTATGAGTAAGACTTGGCTAGAAAATAACTTCTAGCACTGAATGGTAAGTAGCAAAACAAGACTCTGGAAAGCTGTCATTATTAATGATGTTTGATCTGAGCTGCTAATGGACACATCATTGTGATTTCTGTCTCTTTGTCTGTTTATAAGCTTTTTTTCCAATTTTCTATTATAATAATTATGTAAGTTAGAATTCCCTAAACTCAGATCTTGTTATTCCTTTCCAATGAGTACATATTTTAAATGCAAGTATAATTTAGCACATCATCATTTGCTTAAAGTACTTATGTGCTTCCTTTCTCCTGACATTTTAACCCCCACATAACCTGTTTGTCTATTCAATAGTTCTAAAATCCTTAATATCTCTTATTTTAAGAATTGGGTATTTTTCTGATTAAAAAACATCCATCTAGTCTGGTTATACCATGACCGTTGTTGTTTTTTCCCTCAAGATAATTATTCCAAGTTTGTAATTAACTTGTCATTTTCTTTATGTGCCATAATTTAGATGCTCATAAAAGTTAGTACAAACATTCTCAGAGTATTATTTTTGGGGACAGATTCTCATTTTCCCAAGAAAGCATTTGCTGTTTTTCTGTGGGTTTGGCATAACATTTGCTTATTCTGAATGAGAGATCCTTGATAGATAATTTGCCAAGTGGAATCCTAATCATTTGAAAGGCTGAGAGAATCCCTGAACGTGCTCACTAGCACTAAGAATTTTCTCATCAGCTGGCATGTCTCATCTAAATGGCCATAAAATTCTCTTGTGAGTGGTTGGGAAATGGATTTTTAAACATAGTCCTTAATATGGTATGGACCTTTTTTTGCAAAGCACCAAATAGAATTTGATCTTTGAGGAACAGGATGTTTTGGTTGAATACCTATCAAGCAAATAGGAAAGCAATTTTTGCCTTCTATTTCTATCAGTATTTGATTTCTTTGATTCTAGTGAATCAGGGTCCTAGTGAAGAAAGTTTCACTTTACCCCTCAGAAATTATCACAACCTCACCAAATATTCTGAATCGAATCCTTTGCATCATAGCGTTCTTGTTAGAGAAATAGTAGGTTATGCTTTTTTTTTTTTTTTTTCCAGATGAGAAGACTGAATCTAGGGAGTTGAGTGACTTATGCAAGGTCACCCAGAAGGTCAATGGCAGAGCTAGAAATAGAATCTAGGTCCTGTGACTTCCAGTACATTTCTTCTAGAGATGTGTAACCTCCTGAAAGTAAGATGTTAATGAAATTGCCTTATGGGTGTATATAATTGCCATTCAACTTCAAGTCTGGAATTAGTTTAGGCAAATCTTATCTTCCTCTGCACCTCCACCAACTCCCATATGCTCTAGTGTAGAAAACCTTTATTCAGAAATCAGTTGTAAGCAGCAAAGTGAATGTGTGTGTGTGTGTGTGTGTGTGTGTGTGTGATGGAGAGCTCTACCCAGAGCTCTATATTGGCACATTACACCAAGAAAACATCATTAAATTCCTGAAAGGTAAGCAAAGACTCTCAAGCATTGTAAGATAAAATCTAAGTGTGATATACAATTCATATGATTTTAAAGAAAGCCTGCAAGATCAGCCTGATGTCCATATTCTAAATTTTCAGGTCAACATTTTCATGTCTTTATCAGATTAATATTGTTTTCCAAATTGTTTTTGCAAGGATTTCTTCAATTTTTAATTTTTCTATTCACAGTATAATTATGAGATGCTCATAAGCACACAAGATCCTGAGTGTTTTCTGAAATCTCAGAGAAAAATGGAGTAATTTTAAGAATATATTTTTAAGATTAAAATCTTTTTACAAATCTTAAAATCATAAATATGGAGTGCTGCTATTTAGCAGAGGACTCAATGCTCCATCCACACAAGAGAACAGTTTATTTTATATCTATTTCCTTCCTCATACAATTTGAATCTTTGCTCTGAGTTTCTGAAAAAACGATTTTACAAAGAGTGAAAGAATGCAGTGTCACTATCTGGCCCATAAGCTTTCAAAAATGTATAAAATCAACCCAAACTTATATTGTATTTGTTGCACTTCAGGGCCTGATGCCTCTGTTTACCCCAGCTTCATGTTCTTCTACCTGAAGCCTGCTTTCCAGCAAACTGCTTTCCAACTTGTGCCCCAAAGAGTGTTTAACATTTGTATCTCTATACTTCTGTTTACAGTCTTGTGCTCAATGGCTTATAGACAACTTTAGGCACCTGTTTGCATTCCCAAGATCTGTCTATTTTCCAAGTCTCAGCTCAGGCCATGGTACCATCCAAATGACTTCTAAAGCTCTTTCTTGTCACAGTTATCGTAACAGAGGCTTGATTTAGTATCAATGGACATACCCTTGTTACTTGTCGATTCAGCAACTGCTGCCCCATGGCATCAATTTTATTGTGAACTTTGATGCTATTTAAGCCTTATTAGCTATCTGTAGGTATGTATCTTATTTTTTGCTTTTTAGGTTTAACATTTAATTTTCTCTTGTGTATCTTGTGTAGTTTTGTATCTTATACTATTTGGTTTTCTAAATTTGTTCTCTTTTTTTGCCTTGCAACTAGATTTCAGAATTTTCAGGGAAAGGATCTTTTTATAAAATGCTTTATCAGTTAGAGGCTATATTTAATAGCATGTAACCAGAAAACTTAAATGACAGCGGATTAAACATGGAAAGGGTTTATTTTTCTTTCACTTAACAAGAAGAGTCAGTCCAAAGCTAATGTAGCAGCCCCCACAATGTCCTCAGGCAACTAAGTCCCTTCTTGACTTTCATTATATCTTCCTCGGTGTGGGTTCCTTTCCTTTTTATGCAAAAGCTCAAGTCATCCCTTTCCTGTTACTGACATACAGAATGGGAAGTGTCAAGGGCATGCCAGCCAATTCTGCCCCATATTAGCATGCTGCCCTGGAATAACCAGCTGTTTTTGCTTACATCTCATTGGCCAGGACTGTATCACATGGCTAACTCCATGAGCCCAGCCCACTGCCACCCTCATCAAAATTAGGCTTGATTAAGAGGAAGTAAGAGTGTAAGGAGGGCAACTAGCTGTCTCTACTGGAAGTGCTGCAAACATATTAGGCATTCAGTAAATAACCTTCCCTTGGATTTTATTATTGTCATGCCAGGTACAAAATCTGATTATGCTTTATGGACGAATGTATCCTATTCCACGTATGGGGATAGTAGATGGTATGGGACATGGGAAAAGAGATTTCCTGAGTTGAGGAGGCAAATGGAAGTGGAAGGTGGGGGTCAATGGTAATGAATATTGCTATTGCTATTTATCTGGAGTCTTCATTCTTGGTCAACCTTGATTTTCTCCTGTTTCCATTAATTTTTATAGAGGTATTTAGTTATATAGTTACCCAGAAAGGGTATCATGCTGATGAAAAGTCTTTCTGTTTTCACAAAATGTTTCCTTTCCCTAGCATTGAGATTGTGTGTTTTAGAGGCAGGAGGCCCTGAGTTGGAGCTCAGCTCTCTCACTAACCAGTGATATGACTTAGGGTCCATTCTTTTAAACCTTTCTGGGAATCATTTCTCTGTCTTACTCACCGGACAATTGTGAGGATTAAATAGGATAATTATTTAGAAGTACTTGACACATAGTAGAGGCTCAACAAATGTGAATTCCATTTTTATCACCTTTGAAATGTTATGTTTTACTAGTTTCATAATTACTTTAAAATCTCCCTATTAGTATGAATTTTGATTTTTTTTTTTTTTTTTTTTAATGTCTTATGCTACTAAGGTATTTTTCCAAAAATTTCCTTATGGTGACTGAATCAAACAAGAAGTGGTTGTCTTTGATAAAAAGTAGCCAAAGAGAGAAAAAAGTAGCCAAGGAGAGAAAGACAATATGCCTTTCAAATGCATGTCCACAGCATTCCCTTTCTATAACATTAGAAGGCCTCTAAACTGAATTTTTAAAAATTAATCCAACAATTATATGCTGACAAATATTTTATTTTTAATCTGGTATTATAGATTTAAATCCAAGGTAGGTAGTTAGATTGTTTCTCCTTTCAATATCCTAGGGAGTAACAGTCAGGGATTTTGACATTGTATATTTGGAAAGAGGTAAAATTGTGCCTAGTGTTGAAATTGTTTAGTGGACAAGGGTGACAAGACTGAAATGTTAGTTACATGATGGCATGGGTTGTGTCATTTGTAATCATACTGTACCCCAGTGCCCAACACAGGGAAGGGACAGAGTTGATATATATTATTATTATTATTAGAATAAGCATAATTTTTTGAGAAAACAAGATTGGGGTCTTTAGACACTCTCTTAGTTTGCCAGGACTGCCACAACAAATAGCACAGACTGGTTGCCTTAAACAAGAGGAATTTATTTTCTCACAGTTTGGGAGGCTAGAAACCCAAAATCAAGGTGGTGACAAGATCATGCTTTCTCTGAAGTGTGTAGCATTCTGGTGGTGGCTTGCTGGCAATCCAAAACTCTGCTTCCATCACATAGCAGTCTGTCTCCTTCAGTCTCCTACTCCTGTGTCCAAATTTCCTCCATTTACAAAGACTCAGTCATATTGTGTTAAGGCCCACCTTGATTCAGTTTGGCCTCATCTTTACTGATAGGATCTTTGAAGATACTGTTTACAAATGCGTTCAGTTACAGGACTGAGGTTTAGGACTTGAACATGTCTTTGTGGGGGACATGATTCCACCCAGAACAGATAGTCACCTGCTTTGACATTTCCTTCTCTGTGTTTGCCTCCTTTTGTTTTCACTTTCTTTTTCCCAGCCTTCATCCCTTGTAGTGAAAGGCTGGCACTCAGGGCCACCTCTGTCTGATCTACCCTGCTTTCTCATTACCTTTATCTAGCTCCCAAGTAAGTTTTATTTACTGCCCTAAACTGATAATAATAATAACAACTACAACATGTTCAACACTGATTACCCATTCTCTTTAATCCTTATAAGAAGGTTGTAAGGTCAATGGATAAACCTATATGTGGGATGAGGAAAATGAGGCCTGGGGAGGTGAAGGATCTCACTCAAGCATATCAGTAGTGAATGGCAGAGGTAGGACTGAAATCCGGCCTGTGCTCTGCCCAGCTCAGGACGATGCCTCTCAGGGTGGCATGAGCTCGCATGGGCTGCAGAGCCCTCCTCCACGGTCCGCAATGCTTTCCCTGCTCACCTTTACTCTTCTCAGACAAATCCTACCTTTTTTGCCAACTTCTTATTTGCCCTACTAGTTGTTTTTCCTTGCTGTGCATTTAATCTAGCTCCAAAGACATAGTGACAAAACCAATATGCCATAGCTTCTTAGATCTCACATGGACTCCAGGGGTCTCTTGGAGCTTAATCATAAATATTTTTCTTTCAAAATTTTATATAGTAATTGCTAACATTAATTGGATGCTACCAGTTTGTGAGCATTTTGCCTGTTTTACAGTATGAGCTAGCTGATAAGCTGGTGAACTAGGATTGGATCACAGGATGGACTCCGGAGTCCACCACTGTGTCGTGAACACCTAGACTGAACCTGCTTGAGAACCAGGCCTTGCCTCACTTTATGGTGTAAACGACAATGTGTGGCCCGTGTCCAGCAATGAAGGCGGATGAAAAATAGCTGGGCTGATTTCCAGTCTCAGGCTTCTGCTTGGAGGGGTCTGCAACCCCAGCATCCCAAGTCAAATCTAGAAAATAGAAGTCTATTTTCTATTTATCCGAGATGATAAAGATTTTTCATTCCTGAAGGATATTAAAAATGCTTGCTTTTGGTTCCAAAAGAGGAATTCAAAAATTGTGTGGGCAAAAACGGAAGATTCAGAAAGGGATTATAACCTCCTAATGGAAGGTGGTTATTTGGTCATATATGTATCAGTTGTGTGTGTAAAATATCAGGCGTATATTTTAGTTCCAGGAGTCAAATTAATTTTGGTAGTTTTATTAAAGTTTTAAGAAAAGTTTTATATTACCCTTCTATTTCCAGCTTAAGTCCCAGAGAGATTCTGGATATATATATCCTTATTGAAGTTTAAGATTGACAAATCATTTATCTTAAAAGTCAAATAAATAATTTTCAATAGCTTTAAACTTTGTTATAAGCTTGTAAATGTAACAACTCATAGAGTTAATATTGTTCAAGTACTTCTCAAAACATCGTATTTTCTTTATTTGCACCTACTGAGAGTAAATACTCCCTCTGCTGGCGGTTCCAGAATATGCAATTTTTCCAGCAAGTTAGGATAAGTGAGAGAAAAAAACTAACCTTTTTGGGCATTTAAAAAGCTAGGAGCTTTGGGGGAATAGATGCATGTGTATGTTCTAGTTTTTACTTACTTTTAGCAAGATGTCATGTAGAAGCAGCAGCTTAAAGCAGCATAAAAGTTGGATGAGCAGAGCGGAGAGAACACAGGGTCAGGGAGGAGTTTAGCGATGGTCTTCCATGGCTGGCTTTGCCTGGGACCTGCTGAGAACCTGGGCGAGTCAGAACCCTCTCTAGCCTCGACCGCTTTGTTTGTAAAATGAGAGGACTTCAGTGGATGTCCTCCAGGAGCCCTTCTAATTTATGATTTATTCCATTTCATTTATAGGAATATCCTCTATACATGTTTTCACTGATATAAAATGAATATTTAGAAAAATGAAGGAAAAGTAAAATTACAGAATGGGTATAAATCAATTGCTTCTAGTGCTGTCACATTATGGGGATGCTAGAATCTAGAAAGTGATGTTTGTTTGTTATTTTGAGTTTATTTATTTATTTTTTTTACCGGGAAGTACCGGGGATCGAACCCTGGTCTCTCCATATGGTAGACGGACGCCGAACCTCTTGAGCCACATCTGTTTCCCAGTTATTTTGAGTTTATAAAATAGTACCCCAAATATTCCAGAAAGACAACATAGCTTATTTCCTTGATTCTGGGACATTTTAAGTTACAAGAAGCTTTATTGTGTATATGCTTCCAATGAAACTATGGCCTGCCATTGATGGTAGGTTGCATCCTGGTTTCAGATAAGTTAAAGGTGAAAAAATGTGCTTTTAAAAATCAATGAAATGGTGACTCATGCAACTCAAACGAGCACACCCACACTCCCATCTTGTGTGTGCACTGTTGCTTTACATTAAATTTTCCTACTACAAAAAATAAAAAATCAATGAAATAAGGTGGTTCCTAAAGGGCTTCAATTAATGCCAGACAACTCAATAATTGCAGTCAAGTTGATGTGTCCTGTTGTCTAATAGTGTCTCTTCCCTTTCCTCTTTTCCCCTTTTCTAATCATTTCTCTCTCCACTCCTCCCTTCTTACTCATTGTGTGAATCAATTTTTAACATTTTTTGCTTAGACATATCCTGTGGTTATTCTGGGAATAAACTCTTGCTTAAAACTGAAATGAGATACTGGAACAACGTTGTGTCCAGCAAAAGCATGACCAGTGGTTTGCTGCTTTAAATATGAATAAGCATTAGCGCTTGTGAAGGCTTTCTTCCTTTTCTTCCTTTGAAAGATGATTTAGTCAGCACTGCCATCTTAGCAGGAATTGCCAGAGTTTTAAAAACACTGTAGCTTCAGAGAACACTCCTTTGATGAAGTCACTGGAAACATTAGAATGGGATTTGTGATTTGACCCTCTCTGTATTGTTCATATGGGGTTTACATCCTGAAATAGCATGTGTATATACATATGTATGTCAGTGTGTGTGTGTATCATCGTAAATAGGGTTTAGTATATTTTTTTTAACTTAGGTTTTAATGTCCGCTGCCTTTTATGATGAATTTGGAGCTGTTCTTTGCCTTTTTTCTGCCACATAACACAGCAAACTGGAAGTTTCCAATTTCTTTCTTTGTGAAACTGAACGGCCCCTTTTGTTTGAGTTAGGGTCTTTCTTTCTACTGCATAGGGATAAGGAAGCCCAAAGGAAGATTTAGTCCCCAGGGCTCTTGTCCAGAATCAAGGAGAGAAGAAAAGTTAAAGAATAGAGAAGTATAATAAAGAGGGGCTTTAAGGAGACCTTCTGGGCCTCCTTTGGTTAAAAGCCTAGACCTGGCATGCTGATCCCAGCAGTTAGGTGAGGTAGTGCTCAACCCCCTTCCATCAAGTTGGGGGCATTTCCAGCAGTGAGTCCTCATGGGGCTTCTTTGGCCTGATGCTGGATGGGAAATTATTACTATATCATAAAACTACATCCTTGCATTTTGAAATCATATCTAGGACCTCTGGAAAATCCTTTGGATGCCCAATAATACAGACCCTTTAAGTCTGAATTATTTCATCTCTTTTTCCAGGCATGCCTATAACTTCCCTATAGAAATGTAAGAGCATACAAATGGATACCACTTTGGGGTTTGTGCAGGGGTGCTGTGGGGAAGATGCATCTTGTGACCTTAGGAATAAAGGTGGTGGAATAGCAAGACAAAGAGTCTGAGGCTGTGGTGACTTTTATGGAACTACCTCACCAAGCCTTGCTCTGCCTGCCTCTGGTTTTAATTGTGAGAAAAAATTAAACCTCAATTAGGTCAAGTTATTATAGGGTAAATTTCTTGTTACTAGTAGCCAAACTTATTCCTAAATGATTCAGCTATCTTGAGTATTTTTACGTATTCTCTTACCACTTTGTGCTCATGTAAAACATCGTTTTAAAACTTAATTCAACCTTTCCAACCATTTGAAAAATGTGCAACTGTCACTTTTTTATCTTAAAAATGATCCCCTATTGTGGTGGCCCCTTGCTAACTTCCAGTGATGGAAACTCATGTTCAGTACTGCTGGGTGAGACACTGCTTCCCCGGGCCTCCTGTCACCTGAGCGTCCTCACCTGTTTCTTATAACTTAGTCCCTCTAATCTTAAAGTGGTCTGTTTACTATTCCTGACTTATTTTTTGTTCCTTCCTTCCTCAGCATATTTGCTCATCCTATTTGTCCCTCCCAGACATATTCCCACTTTATTTTTTTTCTAATTCTTACAGAATTCCATACTTGAAAGGGGCCATGGAAATCATTTAATCCATTGTTCAATTCACAAATTTCATGAAAACTTGATGTGTTGTTCATGTGTGTCTTTTCTCCCCTAGTGGTTTTTTAACTCTATGAGGTATCAAGCTACTCTTTGGAATCTCTACGACTGTCTCATATATGGTTATACATGATGGTTTCATTCATTACGAAAAGAATATTTTTGAGTGCCTACTTTATGCTAGGCACTGTGCTAACTGCTGGAGATACAATGAGAAGTAAGGTACTGGTGTGGTACCTGCTGTTTTTTAGCATCTTGAGTAATTGAAGCTGATGGATAGAATTATGTAGTCACACACATATACACACATGTACGTGGAACAAAGGGCCAGAACCTAACCTGGGAGGGCCATTGAAGCCTTTCCCATAGAAATAATGGTTTATCTGAGATCTGAGGAAGAGAAGTAGTAGAAGGTAAGGAGACAGTGTTCAAAGCAGATGTAGCCACATGTGCAAAGGCCCTGTGTCAGTAAGGAGCATGGCTCTTTCAAGGAACTTTGAAAAAAAATATGGAGAGAATAAGGCAGGGATTATAGGGCATAAAGTTGAAAGGGGTCATAAAGAAATGGAATGTATCTGTTTGTGTCAACAAATTCCTATAATTCTGATATTGATGATATTTCTTTTGAGTTTATTGCTCGTGCTCAAATAAGATGTGTTGTTGAATTTCTCTCTCAATAGAGAGAATTTGAGACTTTCCCTGCTACCTGATTTCCATAACCTGTCTACACTTTTGCTCTTAGTAAATATTTTTTTTCAAGTTGAGTAGGACATTTTATTATTTTTATTTTTTTATAATTTTTTTATTTTCTAAAAGATACTTAGATTACATAAATGTTACACAAAAAAATATATGGATTCCCATATGCCCCACTCCCCACATCTCCCACACACCCCCACATGAACAACATCCTTCATTAGTGTGGCGTATTCATTGCAATTGATAAATGCATCCTGGGGCATTGCCAGTGAGCATGGACCATAGTTTACCTTGTAGACTACACTCTCTACCACACAGTTCTGCATGTTATGGGATGATATAAAATGGCCTATATCTGTCATTGCAATGTCATTCAGGATGATTCCCAAGTCCCCAAAAAGCCCCTGTATTACTGCTGTTTTTCCCTCTCCCTGCCCTCAGAGCCTCCAGTGGTCACTGCCTTCACATCAATGTTGTAATTTCTTCCATTGCTAGAATCACAATATGTCTATAGTAGTATACCAGTAAGTCCAATCTAGTCCATAGTTCATTCCCCAATCCTGAGGATTCTGGGATGGTGATATCCACTCTACCTCTAATTGAGAGGAGGCTTCAATCCCATACAGCTGATGGATGGGACTCTCTTGCTTGCAGTTGTTGGTTCTCTTGTTTCCTTGGTATCGTGGTTATCAATTCTTACCTCCTTGTTAGTTGTCCTGGGTGAGTCCAATGAACTGGAGAGTAGGTGTTGCAACTCTGCTGAAGTTCCGAGCCCAGCTGGTGCATGGACAGCCCAAAGACTCCAGTCTCTTGGAAGAACACCTACAAACTCCAGCACCAAGTTTAGGTTTAAATAGAAGGGACAGATAAGCTATGTGTAGAGAAGCCATAATTGAATCTAACTCTATCACTCTCAGGAGCACAAACTCCAAAGTAGGGCCCACTGTCAAGGCACCAGACTCCGAGCTATCTGCCCTGACCATAGGACCTGGGTGTTTCTAGAGCCCTCAGGAGCCCCACTATTTGGAGTAGTATCCACTTTGGCAGTCTCTGAGATCCTGCTGAGATGGGCATAAGCATTACCTCTGGGATGACCTCCTGACTCACTTTGAAGTCTCTTAGTGATATAAACTCATTTGTCTTAACCTTTTCCCCCTTTTATTTGAGGTCTTTTTCCAGTTGTATTGCTAGTTGGTGCTTGGTAGTAATCCCTCGGTGCCAGGGAGGCTCGTCCCCAGAAGTCACGTCCCATGCTGGGGGGAAGGTAATGCATTTATATGCTGAGTTTGGCTTAGAGAGAGGCCACATTTGAGCAACAAGGAGGCTTTCCGGAGGCAACTCTTAGGCATACCACAACACTAGGCTAAGTTTCAATTTCAAGAGCAAAGGCCCATAAGCATAGTTGTCAATATCGAGGGCCCATCAATGGATCATCTTTCTTTGCCAGTTATTGCCCCTGCACTTGGGGGACTGTTGCTACTCCGTTAGAGAATGTGGCAGAGCTCTCCAGGATGGGAATTCAATATTCTCTCAGTTATTGTGTGAATCTCCACCCACTGTGACAATGCCCCATGAACATCTGAATATATTTATATACCTTATATATATGCCCAGGTGAACTTCCTCCCATGTATCCCCCATTGCTGACACTCCACACCAATGATCCTCCCCCACCCCAGTTGCAACCCTTCTGTGATCCAAAGCTTCTCCAAAAATGAAGCCAATGAAGTAGCAAGATAGAATTAATAGGAAAATGAAATAATGATAAGTTTAAATAAAAGAAATAAAATACAGAAAAAAAATTAAAAACTAAAAATAAAATTAAAAGATTGGGATATTAAAAAATAATGAAAAATAGGAAAAAATTTTTTGGACATTTTGCCTTTCACCACTGTAATATCTGGTGTCCTGTATGTATAGTGATATTTTCTTCCATTTATTCCCCAGTGTCTTACTGTTTTTTCATTTTGTTTTCAAAGAAGTTTTAGGTCATAGTAAAGTCACATTCAGAATACAGGGGACTCCCATATACCCAACATCCTCCCCCTCCCCCTCCCCATATAGTACCTTTGTTACAACTGATAGACAAATAGTGAAGCAAAGCTACTAACCATGGTCAATGGTTTACATTATGGTTTACATTTTAGACTGTACACTTTTATAAATTTTAATGATATTTAACATGGCCTGTGTCCATTATTGCAAGATCATGTAGAACACTTCCATTGCCCACTAGTACCCCGTGTTCCATCTATTCTATTCTTCCTTCCCCCTCCCCTCTTAGTAAATATTTGACAGCTAAAAAAATAATATAGGATGGCAATAAGAAATCAACAGCTTTTCTTGAGCTATTAGGCTCTTTTGGAGTAGGTTTTGTTTTAAAACTATAACATTTTAAAAGCTGCTTTTAGAAATTTGGAACAAGTAATAATGACTATTTCCCATCCCCTTCAAGGGAGCACACTGAGTTGCTTAATTCAAAATATCTAAGAATGTCTCCACTTATCTTAGGACACTGCATTCCTTATTTAGAAGAATGTAAAAATCCAGGGCTACTATGACCTCGATATAGAAAATAGTTCACTCGATTTAGGTACATTGCCTATCTGTTAAAATAATAAAAAATTTGAAACATTAGAGGATGGCTTTATAATTGTGTAGTTGGATTATATACTTTTAAAGGGCTGGAAAAATAAGCTTTACTTTGGGACCTAATTGAGAGCAAATTTCTGAAGGCCTTGTTTACTGTTTTTTTAAATTTTTCTGGCAATTAAGCATTAATACCTATAATTAATAAATATAATAAATAAATGAATGTATATTTCTGCTTAAAATTATTTATACTTTTGATGACAGCAACATCTTAGTGTTTAAATGTGGCATGGCTTTCCAAAACTAGAAAGTTTTGTTATAGAAGATAACCACGCCCCAACTATTTTTCCACCTTTTTTAGTGGAAAAAGCCCCTGTATTACTGCTGTAATTCTTTCTTTTTGTTTTTCTTCCTCTTATTCTTTCTTAGAGTTTCTTTTTTATTTATGTTTACTATATGCACATTTCTTTACCTGTTGAATGATACTCCATCTCTCCCATTTCATCTTTTCCTTTTAAGAAACAAAGGATAAGTGGGAAAAGCTATGAAGTACTGAATTACTTACTGATCATGGCATTCCCATTGCCCCCTTTCTGTCCATGGCATAGCCAAATGACCAGATAACAGCCCTGAGTTCATTTCACATATTTTAGGGTGAATCCAGATTGAAAAAGGAACTGGGCTCTTCCATGCTTCCCATTCCTTGGGATCAGGAGAGGAGAAGAAAGATCCCTCATGTGCTGACTGTCTGTGCTTGGTCTATTCTTTCCTAAGGGCTTTCCACATTCTGTTCTAGAATCAGAATTTCAGGTGATGGTAGCAGATAAATAGTGTATGTGCTTTGTGGGCAAAGTGATACATATTCAATTGACTTTCAAATTCTATTTTGTTTGCTTATTTGTTAGACGTGGTCTTGGTCTTCTATTTTAAATATTCTGTCTGCTTAGTTTAGGGGCCTCAAACTTCTCCTGAAAATTTCCATTTCTTGTCATCCTTCTGTATTTTAACATTGTTATGTCTACTGCTTTAAAGTGGGTTATGCTAATTTTTAAATCTCTTGACTTAAATTTTTATGGAGCACAATCTAGGGGGGGTTGATGTAGGAAGTGTGTAAATATACCTTGATGAGAATGTCAGCCCAAACAGGGATCTCCTCAACAAACATGCCAGAGTATTGCCTGTAGAGGACTACTGTGTCTATATATTAAATTTTCATTGCTAGATACCATCTGCTCCTAGAGCAGTTTATAAAGCTGTAAACTGCTCCAAAGGCCAAGGTTGTTCTGGTTGTCAGGATTACAGTGACACAGAAGGACTTCACCAAACACAGCCTGTGTATACTCTGTTGACTGACCTTGGGTGCTCCTTCTGTTTATGCTGGCGGGATGTTATAGACAGACCTTATCAGTGCCATGTCTCTCTTGTTAGTCAAGTTTCAATCCTTTGGTGAAACAAAGTTCCTATTCTTCTTTAGCGCCCAGGTCTTCTTATAGATAAATTGAGATGCATAATATTCTTCACACACACACACACACACACACACACACACACCTCTTTTTTTCTCTCTCTCTCTCTTTATAGAGCAAGTCGGGAAGTTGGGCTATTGAACTGGGAATGTATGATATCCCTTTATTAAATAACACGATTATATAAACTTTAAATCTCTTTTTACCTCTCATTATGTGGAAGAAATAGGAAACCACTATTTTGCTCTAATGATTCTTAAGAATAGTTCTGCTGTTTGTTTTTCACACGATCACGAGTCTTTAATTTAGTTTTAACCCATATTTGTCAGGCTGCTATTGAGATGACTTGACATATTTTTTTCTGTTTTTAATAGGAAGGTTTAGTTTTGGCAAGAGGCTTCTTCCACGCTACTAGAGATTTAGGCTTAGATAAACCCTTCCTTGTTCATGTTACTTAAGGAAAAATAAATAGAAATAAAATGAGTCTTTTTTTAACAAAAGCACCCCATTGGTAGTGTGAGGAAATTTCATAATTGCTGAATAGGTCTAAGAGATGACAGTGGCTTACTGCTGTGGAATATCAACCTGAATATAATTCCATTGTTCATAGATGAATACTTATTTTGGACAAGTGTCAGCATTAAATAGGATTTTAAAACAATAATGTTAGAGCTTGAAATGGAGCTCAAGCAAAAGTATTAAATGTTTCTTTGAAAAGGTGTTATTTATTTAAAAATGAGATTGTGCACCTATTCCAGAAGTTGGCCTAGCCCCTCGAAATTCATGTGTCTCTATCCTTGGCAACTTAATTCTTTCAGATGTGCAGCAAGATCATCTGAACAAAATGATGGCATTTCCTGATTGATTATCATTTTCATGTTTCCTAACTTTATCTCTTGATCTGCTCTTATCCTTTTCTTGAATTTGTCTTAGCATTTAGAATGTCTCTAATTTTTCATTTTTATAACCTCTCTGAAATAAAAGACAGTGCACACAAAATCAGAGGTGTGCTTATGCTACCCACGGTGATGGGAGTTTGCTGTAAGAAAACACATAGTATAGTCAGGAAGTGCAGGAAAACTTTTCAGCAGCTGCCAGATCTTTCCAATTCCCCTATATTTTCTGGGGTGGAATGTTCAGCAGGTTCTGAACTGGAACAGGGGCTCATCAATGCTCCACATGAAGGAGGAGAGTAGTCCCACGTCCAGGTCCTCATCTCCTTTCAGGAATGGACATCATCGTGGGGGCTTTGGTAGGAGTACCAGTGCTTGTCCAGGCATTTGCACCCGAGACAATGTGAATATTTAGTGGAAGATATGGCATCCTTTCAGAAAAAAATGTATGGCTATTTTCCTCAAAGGAGAGAGATGAGCTTAATGGCCTTTAGAATTGTGCCAGTTGTCTAGCAGAGGCACAAACACTGAAGGTACCCGATTAAGAACAATGGACTACCTGGATGCAAGCCCAAGAAATGCTGAAAGTCCAAACAGATATTGGAATCATAAGGAACCATGTGTATTAACAAAAAGTTGAATGAATTGAGGTGAAAGCACAGAAAAGTTTGCATTTGTATTTAACAGTGTGTTTTCACAACCTTTTTCATAAGACTTTATGACAACCTCAATGACTCCAAAACCTGGAACTGCCCACTAACAGCAATATTGAGTCAGTTCTAATCTAGGATTTTAATGGTTAAAAATTGTGTGTCCATTACTCATTGAGAAGAATTGTGATTTCCTGAGTATAAAAAAATTTAATTAATAATTTACTTTGTGGTAAAAAAAAAAAAAAAACCTTTTTAAGTTAAATTCTATAAGTATGTATTGAGTACCTACTATATACTCTTTGATATGCTTTATAGGAAATACAAAGTTCATTCATTTACAGATATTTACTAAGTCATACACTGCCCTGGGTTAGGGTCTTGAGATATCATGATAAATGGTGAATAAAAAGAGATTTTCCTTACAGGAGTTTACTAGCACAGTTAGGGAGAAAGACTTGCCAACAGAAAATTAGAAAATAGGAACACATAAGAGGGTCACATTACAAAGCCCTGGGAAGTCAAGAAAGACTTTCTGGAGGAAGTGCCTTTGAAACTGGGGCCTAATGATAAGTAGGGATTTGCCAAATAAGGTGTGTGTGTTGGTGGCTAATTGAAGTGTGTTCTAGGTAGAGGGTATCACATGGGCAATGAAGAAAGAATGGATTGCAAGATTTTGTCATATTTGGCTAGGGATCACAGAGTGAACTGTTCTATGAGGCTGGTTTACTGAAGAGGGTGCTGGGTAGGGAGTTTGGACTTCATTCCATGGGCTCCCATACTTCCCTAGTTCTCTTTTTACCTCACTTCACCTTTCAGGCTTCCATGCCAACTCCTTCTCTCTCACCATTAAATATAGGAATTTCTCAGGATTCAGTCCCAGGCACTCTTCTCTCCTTGTTCTTCCTTTTGTCCCTCATCAGCCTTATCTATGTCCATAGGTTCATTTCTGTCTGTTGGGGGTTGAATTGTGTCCCCCACTAAAGATATGTTCAGGTCCCAACCCCTGGCCCTGTGGATGTGAACCCATTTGTAAATAGGACATTTCAAGATGCTATTAGTTAAGGTGTGCCCAAACTGAATGAGGTTGGAGTCCTTATAAGCAAAGAAAACTGGACACAGAGAGAAGCCATAAGAGCAGCCAGAAACTGGAATTCCATGGAACACAAAAGAGAAAGAATTAGGCACTGCCATGTGCATTGCCATGTGACAGGAAAGCCAAAGACCAAGAACAGCCAGCCCTAGGATGCCACAGTCTTCAGGGAGAAAGCATCGTCTTGCTGAAGCCTTGATTTTGGACTTCTAGCCTCAAAACCATGAGCCAATAAATTCCCATTGTTTAAGCCAACACATTCTATGTTATTTGTTTTAGCAACTGGAAAACTAGAACACTTTCTGTAAGCTTAGTGATTCTCCAGTCAATTCTGAACTTAGAATATCTCATCCCCAAACTTCGCAATCAAGCTTCCCATTTCAGTTTCCAGAGGACCATGCTCCCTGTTTGCTGTTCCAGTTACCCCAGAACCTCTTATAATACTTGGAACCTGCCAAGGTCCTTCCTTCTCCAGGGACTTTGTACAGTTCCTGTTCACCTTGCCTGAAATTCCCCACCCTCTCTTTGCCTACCTACTGCCTGCACCTCTTTAAGGTCTTGGCTTAAATATTACTCTTCATAGATATCTTTCCAGCCTCGCCCTAATCCCCATTTTATGATTAAGTAACGTGCTTCACTTCTATGTTCTACTTTGTAATTACTGTTTTTTAATACTGCTTTTCCACTAGCCTTTACACTCTCTGAGAGCAACAACCATCTCTGTGACAGCCTTATATTAAAGCACTTGGCAAAAGGCCTGCACCTAGCATGGGGCCCTAATAGACACAATGAGCTCCTTGAGTTAGGACAGCGCAGAGCCACTGAAGAGTTGTAGCAGAGTGACCTGACTGGACTGGCTATTAGAAAGTTTATTTTGCTGGTAACATGGAAACATAGTTGGGGGCAGGCTTGTACAAAGGGGATAAGTAGGTGGGTATTATTACCAGAAACTTATAGCCTCATAGCGTACATATAATCAAAACACAAAGACCTCAGATGTTCCTTTGTCCAGGGGTTCAAATGATATCATGAGGAATTTCTTTTTATCTTCTGGCATGGCATATTCCATGTGGGCCCCATTTGCCCACAGACACTCTTTTTTTTATGAACGATAACTGCTCCAGCCTCTCTCTCCTCAAGCTTATGTCCAGTAGAAAAGAGAACTCAGTCTATGGTCATGTGAGCAAATTATGATTAGCTGTGAATAGCTCTGATTAGGTCATGTGCCCATCTCTGAAATAATCACTGTTGCCAGGGGGATCCTGGATGCTGACTAGTCAATCTGCATAACATCTGCCACCCTGGAGCTGAAGTAGTGGTCCACTGGTAAACTGGCTCTCAAAGAAAAGGGGAGGTGTGTGTGGGAGGGTGTCTTTATTTGCAGCTTTTGCCTGTTTCTGTGGCGTAACTACTCCCATTAGACTGATTTCAAAGCCTGGGTTGCAAAGTTCCTGAATGTTTAATAGTCCACTCTTCCAAGCCACTTCCAGTCATCATTGCAGAGCTGAAGGTAAAACAATCAGAATCACAAAGACTGATGGTGAGGGAGGGAGTGGAGCTCTAAAAGGAAATCAGAATGCTGTTAGAAGAAAAGCAGTGGGTGCTGATGAGCCAAAAGCCCACAAGTGGGTTCTCATTGTTTTAGTGAACATATACTCTGGTGCCTGATTTTATTTTAATAAGAATTTTTAAAAGTTGCATAATTTCCTTGAATAACATGTTTAAGGACCATATAATATCCATCTGTCAAGGTACTGTAGTTTACATTCTTTTATTGTTAAATATTTAGGTTGATAGTATGATAAATAATGCTTTGCTGGACATGTTTATGCTTAAATCCATTTTCCACATTTGCGACAGTGTCATTGAGATAGTTTGCCTAAGTAAAATTACTGGGACAAAGGAACAGACCTGTTAATGCTTTTGATAACTACTTTCAAATAGTTGTCTATAATAGTTTTACAAATTTGTATCACCTAGTCCAATCGGTATAAGAGAGCGCATATGTTACTGCACTGTCATTAATTTTAAATTACAAATATGTTTCTAAAATAGAAACATAAATGATAGGAAAGAATTGATAATTATTTTAATTTGCATTACTAAAAATATTGAACATGTCCAGGGTTTTGTAATAGATGTATTTTTATATTAAATTTTCTTATAATTTCCCACTCGTGTGCCTGTGGGTGTGTTACTCTTACCGTTACATAGGTATTTATCTCTTTATGATGTACATGGAAATTCTAGCACAGAACAGAGCTTAATAAATGGTGAGGGGAGTGAGGTATGTGAAACTCTCTCTAATTCTGTATAATTTAGGGTAACACTAGTTTCTCTAACAGATAAATCCAAACTCACAGTGAGTTATCACAATAAAAGTTTATTTCTTGCATACGTCAGGCCCTGATAGGAGTGTACTTAGTTGGCACCTTCCATGTCTCCTTCCATTCCATGGCTTTCCTCTTCTTGAGGTCCTTGTAGTCCTTTCAATCCCACAGGAAGATGGTGAAAGAGAATGTAGGACAATGTTTATGGGCTAGTCCTGGAAGTGCAGCATCCCATTTGCTTACATTCCATTGACTAGAACTCTGTCACAGGCCACAAATAATTGCAAGGGAGAGAGAAAAAAGGATTGGATTTGTTGAACATCTAGCCAGTCTCTGCCAAAACTTCCATACTTGGGATGGAGAAATGTTTTCATAAAGTCTCATTCTACCCACCACTCAATACTACTTGATTATATCTGAGAACTAATCACCCATGTTACTTGGCTTGTTATTACAGGACTTAAATTTGGAATAGAAAATGTTAAATATTGTTAAGAGATACATAGCTTTTTAAAAGATCATTTTAATATAACAGAGAGGTTGGAGAATGACATTGAATGACATTTGAATGGTCACTGAATGGTCTTTAGCTTTGACACTGAAGAGAGTAGAAATTGTTACTGTGACTTTGACACATTATAAACAAGTCTTGGATTGGTAACACTTATTCATTTTATAAGAAAACTAGATGTTTGCTGACTTATTAGAATGATACTTTAATAGAATATTTTTGCTCTTTTCCTGTTTCTGTCAACACAGGTAATTAAAGTATACAGTGAAGATGAAACCAGCAGGGCTTTAGAGGTACCCAATGACATAACGGCCCGAGATGTTTGCCAGTTATTAATCCTGAAGAATCATTTTATTGATGACCACAGCTGGACCCTGTTTGAGCACCTGCCTCACATAGGTTTTGGTAAGGATACAAAATCAGTCTGGCATCATTGCTTTTCTGTTCATTAGAGCATGGATCACATGGTAAAGATTTTTCTTCAGATGTAGAAAAATGGACAGAAGAGAGAATTATGACTAGTCCTTTTCTTTACTTTTTTTTTTTTGGTTGCGAGCTAAACCATAGAATCCAAATTGATGGAAAGCTAAAGATATTTCGTAATTATCTTTAGTAGCACAATGAAAAATATTTGAGAAATTAATACAGTAAGTGGTTATTTGGGCTACTTTTGAGTTGATTATTATGGTTCTCTTTATGGGAATGTACCCCCTAAGTTTTTTTTGAAGAAAGAAGTAGCTCCTGTACTTTATAAATTCATAAACATAAAGAGTAAACTTAAAAATTTTTTAATTGAAAATGCATCCCTTCATAGTAAACTATGGAGGAATATTTTCCTTAAAATTATTTTAATAAATAATCAAATAATTTTCATTCTTCTGCTAGAATAAGAAAGGATTTAGCAACAATAGCCACCCCTTCCTATTTTTACAGAACCAAGTGCTAAAAAAAAAGTATGGTCATATAAGTAGATGACAATGGAAGGAGTTTGCTATGACAATGCCCTTTGATTCTTTGAACTATATTAATATCCTATGGCTGCTATAACAAATTGCCATAACTCTGAGACTAAAAAAAACAACAGAAATTTATTTTAAAGTTCTGGTGACCAGAAATCTGAACTAAGTCTTTTAAGTCTAAATCAGGGTGTCTTGCCCCCTGGAGGGTCTGTGGGAGAATGTGTTCTTTGCCCCTTTATGATTCCAGTGGCTGCGGCATGCTTTGGCTTATGGCCGCATCACTCCAGTCTCTGCTTTCGTGCTCACCTTGCCTCCTCCTCTTCATCTGTGGCAAAAGTGTCAAATCTCCCTCTGCCTCTCTCTCCTAAGGACACTTGAGATTGCATTTAGAGCCCACCTGAATAATCCAGGATAATCATTGCTATTTGTGACTAATTTAACTTTTACTCATGATGATTAATCTCTTAGAAGTGTGGTATAAATTCACAATAGATATCTGCCATATTCCAAACTATTTCATTTATTTTTGCTTGTAGGAATATAGCTCTTGATTTGTGTAATATATAATCAGTGTCTTATAGTTAAATTGTTTTTCTTTTGGAGTTATGTTATTTAAAAATATTTTTTTGTTATTGTCACTACAATAGCTTGACATTAGTAATAAAAATCTACTCTATGATTTGAACAGCAGTTTTCATTAATACCATTGCAGTTATTTGTATTATGGAATAAAACAGGCAAGTCTTGTGATGTAGAAGCTTAAAATGGAACACTGAGAATTAATTTGAGCTACAAATTAAATTTAAACTTTTAAATATCAAGTACAAATATGAGTGTATTTCTTCCATTTCTGTATTTTCTGTAAATTGCTAAAGTAAAATGAAAGATGTGAGAATATTGTTTCATGGCTTCATCAACCATGCATTAGGTCAAAGGTTATGAGAAATTTAGTTCCAGAATTTTATTGTGCTCTTTTTCTTTTTGTTCTTTCACTCAGATTATATCTTTAAGCCAGGGGTTCTTAACCAGGAGTCTGTCCATGGACAGATTTCAGGGGGTCTGTGAGCTTGAATTGAGAAAAATCAGCTTATCTTTATTTTCTCTGACCACCAATGTTGAGTGTCATGAAACTATCTGCCGCTACATTCTGAGAAGGGGTCCATGGTTTTCACCTGACTGGCAGTGGGGTCTTTGGAACAAAAAAGGTTAAGAACCTCTACTTTAAGTGATAGAAAATTGCAAATGTTAATTTTACCTAAATATGTTAACAACTTCCATTTATTTTCTAGCAGTATAGCAAGATAATAACCACTGTTGAGATACTGTAACCTTCCTTAGCATCAAATATAAGACTAATGTATCTCAAATTTTTTGCGTTATGAATCTCTGATTTACCTGATTTAGAGTCATGGTATGATAAGGTGGTTGTTGTACACACAGTATTACAGGCATTGAATTTAAAATGTCAGATGTCAGCAAACAGTTCCTCTTCTCTCATGATGTTATAAATCAGGTTTTTTAACTGGCATATTTTACTTTGTGGCCACTGGATGTCACCATAGTTCCCCAGATGGAGTTCCCTGATTTTTAATCAGTATAAGAGTAGGTTTTGTGTAGAGGAGACTTTAGTTTTAAGTCCTCTGAAATTTAATGGGATCCATGTTTGGCCCCCCACCCCCCACCTCTTTTGATTCCTAATTGAAGCCATGGTATGAAGCAGTTGCAATTAACATAATACCTCAAGCACATACCTATAAACTCCTCGGGAAGAGGAATTAATTGTATTTTAGTGTCATTGCTAGGGACAGCTGAGATTTCCGTTGTGAATATCATTGTGGAGTGGCTTTAATAAGCAAAATGAATGACTTCAGGCATTTAATGAAACCATTTCTATGTGTGCAGCTATAGCCACATAAGGTCTTAAGACAGGGGCAATGCATAGCTGCAGGGTGGGGACTGTTCACAGTTTCCTGCTTTGAAGCTGCTCTTTCACTTTATTTTTTTTACAAAAGAGGCACACATGTTCTCCTGTTGTCTGAAACTGATACTAGTTTTACTTTCTGTGCTCTTTGTTAACCCACCAGCCATCAGGGTTATGACTACTCATGACCAGCAGAAATAATTGTGAAGGCTTCAGGTCCATGTGGCATCGTGCATCATCCTATACAGAGAATCGCACAGACCTGGCCAGGGCTTGGTGGAGGCAGAGTCCTGGGTGGCACACACAGAGCAGACATGGACAGTATTAAACCAGCAAAGTGTGGGAAGTACCCTTAACTAAGTCTGCCTCCTGGTCTAGCTGGTTTTTTCTTTTGATATATTCTTATAGCCACCATGAGGTTCAGGCCTCATCATCTCTCCTCAAGTTTTAGGTTAGCCTTGCAACTGGCCTTGTCTCTAGTCGCAAAAGTTTTCCATTGGAATGCAGAACTGATTCTCCTTCATAAGTTCTCACGCTTTAGGGTCCAGCTTCCTTAGCGGGGCTCATCGTACCCTGTGCACTTACTGCTCCCTCAAGCCTCCAGGCTTGGGTCTCCCTCCCATTCTTGGTTTATACACACACTTCACAGTTTCTAGTCCCTGGAGTCCTTGCTGGTGCTGCTGCCTTTCTCAGGAAGCCCTTTTCTGCCCATCTTCACCTGGGTAACTCCTCTGTATCCAAAGGCTTATTTATTTACACGAGAGTAATTGTAAATCATGAACTTGACCCTCTCCCCAAAATACCTATGAAAACAAAATAAAGATGAAAAGTCTCACCTGTCCAGGCTGGCTCACAGGTAACCTAGTGCCACAATCTGGGGAGAGTAGGGAGAGAAAAGTGGTTGGAGGCCTTGCCACACTCAGCTTCATGAAGTAGAGTCGTCCTTTCTGAATGAGAGCAGGTAGGAAGACACATCTGCCTCTTCCTTGCCTTAGACTCCTGCTCAGAAACTCTTCCTTGACATGACCAGGATACTTCCTGGAACCGCCCATTCTCACATATCCTTTAGGAAATGGCAAGTCCCAGAAACAACAGAGTGGTGCCAGAGGTTCTAGGCATGTTGGTGGTGAACTGTGTCCTGGGAGGTATTGCTCCCATGAGTAAATGTTACCAGTGGGTGTGGGAGACGAGCAATTATGGATGAGAATTGGATATAAGGCTGTGCAAAGCAGCATTATTGACAATATCAATTAACTAGAAAATAAACCTGAAAGTATAATAATAGGGGAATGTTACAAATTATGTTACATCCATAGAATGGAATGTTATGGAGCTGTTGATCATGCTTTTGAAGTTCTTGCTTTGAAGATTGATGTGGATAGATGAAAGGGTATAATAATTGATGAGGGTCTAATATTGAATAAAAGCAGCATATAAATGTATTTACAATGTTTCCTAAATTTTGTGAAAAATGTTCACATATACATATAGGCCCAGAGGAAAAAGACAAGAAGGGGATATTTCAAAATGTAAAACTGCTCATTCCTGATTGGTAGTTTGAAAGATGGATTGTGATTTTCTTATAGTGTGTGTGTTTTTAATTTTCTATAATGAAAATGTATTATTTTAGTAATCAGAAAAAAGAAATAAACACAATTTTAAAAACTTTTAAGGAGATTTTAAAAGACTTAGACATCTTCCTGAAGCCTCAGGTTGAGACAAGTACCTATCTTCTGTGTTGCTATAACAATCTTAATATTTGACTATATTATTAAAATTAGACAGCACTTATATGAGGGCTGAGACTCTGTGCATACCTACATCTTTATAATTCAGGGTCTAAGACAAATAAATGTTTTTTGAGCAAAAGTTGTACTCAACGGTATGGTATTTGTATCACATAGATCAAGGGAGAGATTACAAAGTACACAGAAGAAAGACACTCAGAAAAGAAGCCAAATGAATCCACATGACATACCCAAAAGGAAGTTTACTCATTTTTATCCTTAAAGAATGGAATGGATAACTGGAGAGTTTATGGCAATTGTTTTTCTGCTCTTCAAGTGTTTAATCAGTCTGAGATATTATTTATGAAAGCACTTTGTAGAAAAATAAGGCTTTATATGAATACAAGTTGCAAGTGTTAAGCGTTAGTTAAGATGAGGACCATTTCAATTTGTTGAAGAATGAACTGCAAAGCCCTTATACCCATGAAGCTTAAGTATCAAGATTTTCCTATTACAGCCCTTGGGGAGTTGAATCTGGCAGTGGCAATTTTCTTGGGGATCCTATCTGTATTAAGTAGTTTTCTTAGGTTAAGGAACCTTTTAGAAATTGAGTCCTGTTTTAGTCTTTGCTTCTCCAGTTTTTGTTTTGCTTGGTCAGAGGCTGTTCATTTTTGTCTGAAAATAAGATTGACAAAATGTATGTAGTTTCTACCCAGCACAGAGAAGTACAAGGACCATTTGTCTCCTGGAGTTTCCTATAACAAAGGTATACAAAGAATTGTTTTCTGGACGAATTAGAGGTAAAAGCCACTTTTGTTTCTTCTCTTATCAAGTGATGAAAAGAGTGAGACTCAGATTGCTATTTGAGCCCCATGCTGTACTTTCAGTAGATTTCAGCGAAGAAATCCAGGCAGAAGGTCATGGGTGAACACTTTCCATTCTCGGAGGATTGAGGTTTTATAAAAGACTTTGAAGTTAAATCAACAGTTTCAAAAGAAACTTCTTCATTTCTTTGTCTTCATTTTATTATTATTTTTTTTTAAAAATGCTCCTGAAAATTAAATAGAAAACAGAATTATATGTTGTTATTGTTTGGTAATAATTCATTCTATTACCATAATACCTCAGTAAACTATCAGAAACAAAAGTAAAATTAAAAGCAATATGAAGTTTTTGTTTTTAAATAAAGTATTTTTAAGGTTTTTTTTTTCCCCCCTCCATTTTTGGTTAGGTGTTTTGAAATGACTTGAGAGGATTTTTCTACCTGCCTGTAAGTAGTATTTGACAATTGTAATTCAGTTTCTAATACCTGAAAAATAATTTCAGAAGTTATTTTTAAATAGACTTTTATCTGTGCATTTTAGCAATATTTAATATAGTATTTTAGATGGATATATGGAGTTATTTAAATAAGGTCTTTTAAATAATTACCATGACTTTTTGTGAAAACGTCCTAGGGTTATTTCTCAAATGGTAACTCAAAAAGTATCTGAGTTCATTCGGGGTTACAGCTTGTTTTTTCCCACCGTTTTTGTTTTATTTCCTTTTTGATGCAGTCAAATTCAAATGATTTTTATTGCTTTCATGGGAGGTTAAGATTGATATAATTTGAAATCTCACCCATTATTTTCTTATCCCTTCCTCTCAAAATATGACTATTTTCAGTCAATTAGTAAATATTTATGGAACACATTTCAAAATAAAAGAATTTGAGGCAATTGAAACATGAGAACTGTAGGAACGTGAGAAAGAGATTTTAGCTGCTGCAGAAAGAGTGAGCAGGATATAAATAGAGCCAGCAGAGGAGGCAGAGTGCCCTGCTGGTGGGAAGTGTAGTGAAAGCCGAGGCAGCGCTGTATAAAGAACATGCTTTCTGGGTCAGACTTGCAGCTGGACTTGAAGTCCTGAGCTGGTTAGCCAATAGGAACCTCAGTTTCATTATCTGTAAAATGGAAATAAGATAACTTGTTCATTAGATTATTGTTTTATTGGGTTCCTAAGGCTGTAGTAACAAATTATCACATACTTTTTGGCTTAAATAAACAGAAATTTATATTTTTGCAGTTCTGGAGGCCAGAAATAACGAAATTAGCTTCAGTGGGCCAAAATCAAGGTGCCAGCAGCGCCATACTCCCTCCAGAGGCTGGGAATCTATTCCTTGCCTCTTCCTGATTCTGGCAGCTATAAGTTTTCCTTGACTTGTGACCACAAGTCCAATCTCTGCCTTCATGCTCACATTGCCATCTCTTCTGTCTGTCAGATCTTCCTCCGTCTCTCTTATGAGGGCACTTGTAAATGCATTTAGAGCCCACCTGTATAATCTCGGATAATCTCTCTGTCTCAAAATCTCCTTAATTCAATCACATCTGCATTTAAAGGTTCCAGGGATTAGGCCATTATTTAACCTACTACAGGTATTGTAAGAATTAATTTACAATAATGAAAAAGGTCTTGGATAGTGGATAGAGACATGCAAAGATGTAACTTCCTTTATTTCTATAACTTGAATCAATTTTTGACATTGAGTCTTCTACCTTCTTAACTGCAGACAGTTTAATCTCCTATATTTGTTTGCATTCTGGATTGTTCTCAATCTTATTGGATAATAATCAGTTCAGGTTCTGTAAGTGCGTTTAAAATGTTCGCAATTGAAGGTTCAGAACTACCTTCTCTCCTTCAGCACTCTGATGGGGCAACAAAGTCCCAGGAAGTGTATTTGTACATCTTGGCATAAGGAGAAGAAGACCCCTGCCTGTCATGGCCCCTGCTAGGATATAACTTTTCCCACTCTTCTCTTCATGTTCTAGAAATTTTTGCTTCTCTGTAAACTTATTGCCGGAACCATCAAGCCCCTTTGCTCATGGTCTTTTCTTAGACCTTCCATGCCCCTTCTACAATGTTCTTTTCCTATTATGGGGTGCTGTGGACTAAACTTGACTATTGCTTCTCCAGCAGGGCTTCAACTTGAGGTCTCCTAAGGCTTCTACTCTGGTTTGAGCCACATACCTGCCTTAAACTTATCTAAGTTTTTGTTTTTGTTTTATCACCACCAACTCTCCACAGGGTTCCACTTCTGGAAGGGGGCAGAATATGGAGTTGCTTGGGACCTACACCATCCATTTAGTGTCTAGCTCCTTTCGGTCTCCATTCTACTCTCTCTCCAACCCCTTAAATCTAGTTCCTTTCCCAGAGTGCAGGGGTTGAATCCCTGTATCGGGCAGTGGAGGATTGGCTAGACACTATTCTCCTGAAGCAATTATATTGGGAAAAGATCAGTCTATACTGAAGTTCAAAGCCTATAATATGCCTCTCCATCAATTTTTTTTCTCTCTCTATAGTGTCTCTGGAGAACAGAGCATATGCTGCTGCTTTATTGTGAGAGGAGAGGTAGATGGGTACAATGAAACACAGGTTAACAAAGCAAACACCTTGGTTAATACCTTGAAAATTTCTCCCATTGCAGTTGTAAAGAATAGATACAGTGCTTAGCACATACTATGTGTTTAATAATGGACATCTCTGTTTCAGAAGCTTGAAACTAGAAGTTTGGAGATTAGTGAAGAGACTGTACAAGAAAATGTCATGGTCTAAATTGTAGTGGCAGTGGGAATAGGGAAGTGGGGGTTGTTGTTTGTGTGAGAGATACTCGGAGGAAGAATCACTGATATCTGGGGACCATTTGGACTTGGAATAGAGGTAGAGAAAGATGCAAAGGTTAGTTTTAGTTCTGTATTTCTTTGAGAGAATGTAATAGTAAAATTGACACTAACAGTAGTGGATATAGAATTAAGGAAGAGAAAATTTGAGATGGTACAAGAAAGACGGCTTTGGGTTTAGACAAACTGTACTTGAGGTAGTGGGAAGTATAGCAATTAGAACTGGAACTTAAGCAAAAACAGTTGTAGCTAGAGATTTCATTTCAAGGAACCTGACAGATGGTGTGGCTGAAGAGAGAGGAATGGATTAGTTGACATAGGGAGGAAGAAAAGAGGTGAGCCAAGGCCTGAGACCTAGGAGGAGGAAGGAGCTTAAGGGAGCCAGTCAATGGGACAGAAAAAGAGCAATCAGAGTTAGGAACAGAACCCCGAGTGTTGATATACACTTAGCTCAAACGGATCCATATTCATTGAGCATTCTTTCAAGAACTTCCTTTCAGATGAATAAGCTTCTCTTTAAGTATGATATTATTTTCAAGGGTTCAGGTGTTGTAGGCCACAGATCATTATCAAGTGTTGAATTTCTGAGACAGATACTTCTCAAAAAGGCCCTAAAAATGCTTAAGAAAGCAGAGAATTTCTATACTCCTTATTTGGCTCATCTCCATTTCCTGATTTGCATTAGTAATCCCACAATTAAATTTTTTTCAACCTTCTTTTGAAATGTATCATACAGTAAGAAAAATGAACAAACCATGTATGGACAACTTGGTGAATTCTCAGACATTGCTTGTGCCTGAGTTTCCAACACCCAGGTCAAGAAACAGAATATTCCCCACACCCCAGTGGTCCTCCTCATGTCTCCACTTGCCCACTATGCCCATTATCAGGAGTCTAACACCATAGATTAATTTTGCCTGTTTTGAACCCTGCATAGGTAGAATCATAAGTATGTACTTTATGCGACCGACATGTTTCATATAATAATGTGAAATTTATCATACTATTGCGTGTTGTTCTACTATGTGACTGTTACATGATTTATTTATTCATTCCCATGTTTATATGCATTTGTGTAGTTTCCTGTTTGGGGCTATTATGAATAATACTTATATGAATGTCAAAATTTCTTATTAAAATACAAGTTTTGCATATTATGTTCTTCTCTTTAAAGGTGCCATTGCTTAATTCCTTTAAGTGCTTTTCCTACTAAAGGCCTTTCCACTCTACCCTAATTACCTTCATTGTTAATATTAAGTATATTTGCCATAATACTAGTTTTAAGAGTATAAAGTACCACCGGAAATTAATCTTCTTAAAAATTATATCTCCTTGCATTAAGAACTTTCTTTTAAAGCATCTATTTTAATTTTTCTCAGTTATCCAGATTATATCTGTTTGAGCCTGTCAGAATTCTCCATCTCCTAATGGAATGAATTGTTCAACCTTGAAATACATATTTTAATGTTAGTACCAAGATGAAGTGAAGAAAAAATTAGTTCTTATATTTTTAGTAAGATTTGTTATCATACTTAAGTTATAATTTACATAGCAATTAAAGAGACAGGATTAGTGAAAAGAGTTTTGTGGTATTTTAGTCATTTTTTTCTCATGTTACAGTCTGCTTTGATATAAAAATCAACATTACTAATTTGAAATTGATGAGAAATGTCATCAATATGGCTTTATCTCAGAATTGAGTTGCTATGTTTAATAAGGATTCGTACATAATATATTTCATATGTCTGTATTGATATGTTTATCTGTATATGTATGTATTTGTATATCTGTCTACCAACATACTCACCTAAACATTCTTTACAGAAAGAACAATAGAAGACCATGAACTGGTAATTGAAGTGCTATCTAATTGGGGAATGGAAGAAGAAAATAAATTATACTTTAGAAAAAATTATGCCAAATATGAGTTCTTTAAAAACCCAATGGTAAGTGAAATTCCATAATTGGTTATAAAAATAAATGAATCAGTTAAATTTACTTTAATTTTATGCTAAGAAGAGAGTTGCTAGAAATAAAATAAATACTCAATTTGGTAAATTGTAGGTAAGAATTCCAGTCCTTTAAGATTATAGTCACATTTCTTCTTAATCTAACAAGGATTAATCAGTCTCATAGCCAGAGATTCAAATACACAGGTGACATATTTTTTTTAATCCTGTTGACAAAATCTAAATTGAGGGGGATTTGGATTATTTAAAACTACTAAGAAACCTAAGAAAAATTGCTTCTTTTTCTTACCTTTTAGGAAAGAAAACTATAATAAATTTGATTTGGAAAGGAATTATTATCTGTCCTCAAGCAGATTCCAAAAATATTATAGTTTAAATTCTTCTCACAAAATTTAGGAAATTTAAATAAGAAACTTTTTAAAGTCAAAACCAATTGATAATTGTTGGGTATGTTGTAACTTAGTGAGAAATTTAAGATTGACATGAATCTGGCTGTTCCAAATTATTTTGTTTTCAATGGAATAATTACTGAGCTAAGTAGAAATGAGATAAAGACCAGCACATTATCTTGTAAATACTACTTTCATTACAGTTCTCTTTAAAGAAAATAAATGTATGTCACTTTCTAATGAAGACGGGGGATCTGGAGAAGTCAGAATAGCCTCAGGGCTCATTATTTAAATTGTTTTTGTCTCTGCAGCTGGAGCATATTTTGTGCTAAGTTTTGGATAATTGGATTGAAATTATCCTTTATGAAAAATATGTTACACACCATAATAGAATATTTTCAAACCCTGAAAGACCTCTTATGTTCTCTTTTATTTTAACCTATTAATAGAAACATAATGAGATGATCTTTGCCAAAGAAAATAAGAATTCTAATAAAAATTAAATAGAATTACAAGTTGAGGGGCAAGCTTTTTTTTTTTGTTGTTGTTTTGTTTTGAATCTTTATTCAAAGCAAGAATTTAAAAGCCATATTTAAAGGAATATGGTTCAGATTTTTGTTTTTGCTTTCTTTAAACAATATCATCGTTCATTTTGTAGATCTAAAGCAGTGGTTCTTAACTCAGGGCGATTTGGCAATGCCTGAATACATGTTTGGTTGTCACGACTGAGGAGGAGGTGCTTATGGGTACAGGCCAGGGACGCTGCTTTACATCCTACAGTGCACAGTGTGGCCACCATAACAAAGAAATTTCAGACCAAATTGTCAATAGAACTGCTGTTGAAAATCCCCATCCTAGAGGAAGTGTAGTAGAATGCATTTCCCAAACTTGTCTGATTATAAAAATTACCTGGAGGAGGAATAGGGATGTTTGTTAAAAACACAGATTTTATTTATTTATTTATTTTTATTATTATTATTTTTTAATTGTGGGTAAAAATAAAAATTTTCACAATACATACCAACATTTGCAAAATGATCTATAAATATATATGCATATAAGTGCATTTGCTTACAAAAATGTTATTTATATATATATATAAATATATTTTAAGAGGTGCTTAGATTACCCAAAATATTACACAGAACCCACTGGGATTCCCATGTTGCCCACCTCCCACACCTCCCACCACATCCCACACAAACATCTCCCACAAGTGTGGCCCACCACCCTCAATGGACTTACACATCCTGGGGCCTTGCCACCAACCATAGGCCACAGTTCACACCGTAGACCACAGTCTCTCCCACACAGTTCTGAGTGGTGTGTGCTGATTTAAAATGGCCTACACCCGTTGCCACAACGGTACTCAGGACAACCTCCAAATCCCAAAGAAGCCCCTGTGTTTCAACTGCTTGTCCCCTCCCTGCCCCAAAAGTGTCAAGTGGCCACTGGCTCCACCTCATTGTTATAATTTCTTCCATTGCTAGAATCACCGTATGTGTACAACAGAATACCATCAGGTCCACTCTAGTCCACAGTTCTTTCCCAAATCCTGAGGGGACTGGGATGGTGATGTCCACTCCAACTCCAAGTGAGAGAGGGCTTATATCCCATGGATATGGTGGGAGGGATAATCCCGCCTGCAGATGCAGGCCCTCTCCATTCCCTGGACTGGCCATTGCCCATCGTTGTCTCCTCGCCAGGTGACTTGGATGAGTCCATTGAGCTGTAGGGTAGGAGTTGCAGCTCCACCAAGATTCCACGCGCACAGACTTTAGAAGGGACCTGCCCATAGCCACTGAATCATATACTCTTGGGGAGAGGCCTGGGAATTCATATTTTAAACAACTGCCCTAGATAATTTTTATGAACAAACAAGTTTGAAAAACTGTAGGTAGAAAGGACAGGAAATTTACCTCCCCAGCTTTACTTTAAGTCCCGGCTCCTATACCATGTGGGCTATGACATTGGGCATACTCTTTACTTCTCTGAGTCTTGATTTTCTAAGGTGGGCTCAATAGTCCTTCAGTATCTCGTAGTGTGTGGTAGGATTCAGGGAAGAAATGAGAGCAAGCACAAGGTTCACGTTAGGGCAGTGTTTTGGAATTTGAGGTGCGTGGATCTCTCTGCATCAGCATCACCTGGGGTGTTGGCAAATCCTTGGACCCTACTCCAAGATACCTTAGGACAGAGTCTAAGGTTTTGCATTTTCAAAGGCACTTTGGGTGAATTTTAGACACAATGGTTTAAAGAACTTTTGCTTTAGACTATTATACTGGTCATGATTGAATCTTTTCTACCATGAGTTTTGGGGTAACTTAGTCTGTCTCTTTTTGTCAGTATTTTTTTCCAGAGCATATGGTATCTTTTGCAAGTGAAACCAATGGTGAAATATCCCCCACACAGATTTTGCAGGTAAAATATGTTTTTATTAAATATATAAGTAATGCTATAACAGAAGGAAGCTCTGAGGTTCTTCTTTATACATGCCCAGATTTTGAAATAGTATGCCTTGAATGACTAATTTTTGATGGAAGTAAAACTTAAAAGAAAAGAAAAAGAAGAGGAAAAAACTTGACTAAAGAAAGCCCCAAATCAATAACCCCCCTAGCAATATTCTTCTTGCTAGTTTTGGCCAGGATTTTAAACATTAAATTTGTTTATCATGAAAGGAAGTTTGCCAAGATATATTTAAAGGTATATGTTAGTCTTTTAAACATCAGAATTCCCGGAAAATTGCAGACATTTTACTCATAGATATCTAGTATTAGCTTTTATACTAACTCCCTAAATCATATTTATAGATAAAATATTTAGCAATTAAATGAAAGGAGGAAAAGGATGTAAACTATATCTATTTAATACACTAAAATTAATTGTAATAGCTGTGATGGAAATACTTGACTAGAATTGTGAAATAACCCTTGCAAATTAAGAGTACAGGTTATCTAATTTAGAATCTCCTTAGTTTTGTGGCTTTGGGGCTCATTTCTTCTGAACTAGCAGCTGGTTGAGGTAGTTATTTTCTACGAAATTTTCATTACAATTAGAGAATGACTTCAATTATTTCATTTTATTTTTCTTTATTTTTGATAGATTAATAGATTTCACATCAGAAGTTCTATCCTTGTGAATAAGTTAATGTTAAGTAATGTCTTTATAATGTTTGTTGTTTGAGTTAAACCTCAGGTACTTCCAAGCCCACTCAACATTCTCTTAGGTTTAACAAAGAAAACTTTTAATTTTCCGATAATAGCGCTAATATTCTATATATTGGGCAGGCATATCTATCACAGACTTGTTTTTATGGGCTTTTTAATAGGTTATATTTCATTTTAGCATATCTGAGTATTTTAGAAATGTGATTAGTCTCAAGCGTTTTCTAAAAGCTGCTGATACGCTGCTGGTTTTCACAGGAATCCTAGATCTCAGCCCTTCTGAATGCTTCCCTGCCCATATTAGGGAAGGGTGGTAGGTTGGAGTTTTTCTTTCCTGAATCCTCCTCTAATAAAGTTCTATGACTCTTATGTTAAATTATAAACACAAGGAAAAGCATAGGCTTGGGAATCAGACAGTCCTGCACATGTCCCTGAGCTCTTCTCTCTACCGATGCAATGTTTTCACTTTCTAAAAGTTCCTTTATTTTCCCTAGTGTGACCTCTATGACTCCTTTTTAAAAATTTAATTGGTTTGATTTAATAACTTGGAAAGAACTCAAACTAAAAAACTGGCTTGCCCTGTTTTGCATCAATTAATTAATATCTGTGGATCATTAAATAAAAAAAAAAAAGTCCTAGTAATTTACTTTTAAAAAGTACATATTTACTACCCACATTTTCCTGAGTAGCTTTTTAAAACATTACATTATTTTAGTTAATAACTTCTCTTACTTTCGGTTTTTCCATTTGCATTTGTTTATTCATAAGGCTTTCTATTTTCTTTCAATGAGACACTAATGCATTTCCACTGTCTCATTAAGGACACTGAGTACACTTGGATGGAACCGTTTCTTTTTGTTCTCATTTTCCTGACCAGCATATGCCTACTGTCTCAGTTAATTATTACTGTATCACAAACTAATTCCAAACAGTAATGGTTTGAAACACCTACCCACATTTTACTGACAATTTTGTGGGTCAGGGATTTGGGAAGGGTTTAGCTGTGTGGGTCGTGTCTCATGCACATTGACTCATGGCTGGGGATGAAGGGTCCCCTTCTGAATGGGTTTTTCACCGCATGTGCCTCAGTACTCCCTGGGCTTTCTCTCTCTCCTCATGGTGCCTCATCCTCCAGGGTCTTTACACTTGAATTGGGCTTCTTACCGTAAGCACAGTGGTCCGAAGGTGGTTGCATTTCTCATATATCATCTGGCTTCCAAGGGTCAAGAAGTGAAATCCACCAGCTAGTTAAGGGCTACATTTAGAATGAGCAGAATGCCACTTCCACCATATGTCAATCAAAGCAGTCACTAGGCTTACCTAGGTTCAGAGGGGTGGTGAAACAGACTCCACCTCTTGACAGCTCAGTGGCAAGGTCACATTGCAGAGGAGCCTGTGAGATGGGAGATAATGATGCAGATCACCCACACCCACACCTACCCATAGCTGAGAACCAGATCATAGAAGACGAGATGGTTTGCTTTACCCCTCATCAAGGAGTTGAAATTGGCTTAACTTCTTTCCTAACAGTTGAAGTTAGGAATGTGATCTTATACCGTAATGAAGTTGATTGGTAAGCCTGTAATCTCAGGGAAAGTCATGGAAAAGGAAGAAGAGTATCACAGTTTAACTCTATAGATGAATTCCAGCTTTTCACATGGAAATGTGAAATGGCTAATGCTTTTGGTGCTTGGCTAAGTGCTGATCACTTAGAAAGTGTATTTTATGAACATATTTTCATTTGGAACTCACCTCAGGTTTTCAAAAGTCTTATTTTCTATTATATATACACTATATATATACTATATATATATATATATATACTATATATAGTGTGTGTGTGTATATATATATATATATATGAAGTCATTTTTGCAATGGGATAAGTAGTATTGACACTGTTTGATTTTACATGTTCATTTTAAAATCTTAATATGATTATTATAAGCTTATGATATCATTGATGCAATAACAATATGAGAGTGTCGGATTTGTCTCCAGATGTTTCTGAGTTCAAGCACATATCCTGAAATCCATGGCTTCTTACATGCAAAAGAACAGGGAAAAAAGTCCTGGAAAAAAACTTATTTCCTTTTAAGAAGATCTGGTTTATATTTTTCTACTAAAGGGACATCAAAGGTAAGTTGAAGTGTCAGTGATGTGTTCTGAATAATACATTAACTGCAAATTAAAATGGATTTTATTTTGTTGTATTTGTAATTTGATTAATTGATGTCAAGGGTTTGTAAATTTTTTTATTCCAAACATTTTACATACCGTTTCCAACCTAACCATTCATCTTTAACATAAGTAGTTTCAATATACATCTTTTGATGGATTTTTGATTGTCTTAGTACAGTACCACATACACTGCTCATTTCCACCCCACCTTGAATTCACTCCCTTTTTCTTTATCCTAGACCTGCAGATTTTTGAGATCCAACACAGTTCACACCTTTTCTTTTTACCCCAGGTCGTACCGCTAATTTTGCCCATTGATGTTGATGTAGTTAGTAGCAGTCAGCTGAGTCCTTAATGTTGTTTTGTTTTGGCTTCTTACCTAGATTGCAAATTCCTAGAGGAAGTTATCATGTTATGGTGATTGCCTGAACAGTTAACAAATACTGTCCTTAAATAAAGATGTGACAGTTTATTAAGGAGACCATCTCCTGTCCTTTTATATGAGGAAGTCTCGATTTATTTTACTTTCTGAAGGCAGCATGGGATTTAGATAAACACTGCTGCAAGCCTTGGAGATATGACAATGACATATTTACAGAGAACTTCTCTAAGAACCTTCCTCTCCAACTTCCCCCTAATATACGCATGACCACGCTTCACTTTAGCTAACTATACTAACTCAACTTTGTAATCCTATAGTACTACATGCCTTGATATATGTTTAGTAATGGGACAAAATTTTATCAAGAGGAGAAACTGATAATGCCTCTTGCTGCTTTCCAGTGTTTCTTGAGATGTCTCTTTCTCACGTCTGAATGACCCAGCTATGTTGATTTCTACAGTAACAGTGGACAGAATGACTTTGTTCCATCTTCATGGAAATCAAACATTTTACTAGCACATCAGTTTCTATGAAGGAATGAAGATTTATAAGCCATGGCAATAGGAGTACTTTTCTCCTTCCTCCACCCTTGCTCCAAGAGATCCTAAATTGAGTCCATTTTAACAATTTTTTCCCAACCTGCTAGAGTTAGTTGTTAGATCAAAATGCCTAAGAACACAGATATATAGAGAGACTCTTTGTCCTGCCAACTATCAGAGATGAAATAGCTGTCTCATAAATAAATGGGATTACTTTGGATTCGAATGGAGTTGCTCACATTGCTGAATCTTCTGTGGGTTTTTTTTTTTTTTTTTTTTAGAACACTGCTTCTTAAATTTTAATGTACCTCTGCATCACTTGGGGATCTTTTTAGAATGCAAATTCCGGTTCAGCAGGTCTGGGACAGGTCCTGAGATTTTGCATTTCTAGCAAGCTACCAGGTGATACTGATGCTGGTGTTCTGAGTCCATGCTTCAAGTAGCAAGGTTTTAGGGAACAAATGTGTTTCAGGCAGTTTGATTATATTTTCAACTTCAGAATTAAGCACTTCTCCAAGTTATTAACCTATCAGAGAATAATATGACCCAGTGATTTCCCATGGCCAGCTCTAAATCTCATGGATTTCCCAAGAAAAAATAGCCATTCATGATTCCACTTTGCCTTGAAAAATCAGACATGTTCCATGGCGGGTAATTTCCCTGAACTCATCTGTACAGTCTTCCTTCTTTCTGTAAAGGAGGATAGTCATGCAGCCATCTCCTTGCTTCCTGTGATGGGTTATACATATGTGGGGGTGATTGCAAAGCACGAATTATCCTCTTTCTCCTTTTTGTACTCTTAACTGTTGCAGAAACTCAAACCAGCTTTCTTCCCTTTGTTGAACTGTCATCATTTGAATCTGGAATAAGGAAAAGACTTCGAAAAGCCATTCCTTGCTATCTTCTCTCCCTCAGATTCCTTGCAGTAGTGGTTAAGGAGAATAATTTTAAAATAGGAAGATATATTTTATTGTATTATTGGAAGCTAATTTATAAGCAAGCTGACAGTTCCCAATTAACTAAAACTGTATGCAGTTTCTGGTTATTTAACGATAATAGTTTTGTTTTGTTTTTTCTTTTGCCTCTGTGACATTACACTGTAATTCTGTTTGGAATAAATTTTTCCAACATATAAATTATATAATATAATAGGAATATAAGAAAGAAAGTATAAAAACGTATCCATTTCACCACAATTTTTTTTTGAAGGAACCACGGCATTTGCAGTTTTTCAGCGAATTTGGCAATAATGATATTTATGTGTCACTGGCAGGAAAAAAAAAATATGGAGCACCGACTAACTATGGATTCTGCTTTAAGGTACAGGCTTAATATTTTGATAGATGAATAAAGCAAGCCTCAGCCTTTTAGGTAAGCTTGAGTTTCTTTTAATTTCTTTTAAAAGAAATAGCTTTCTCTTATATATAGGAGAATTTTAGTGGCTTTTATTTCAACAGGTGTTACCTTCAAGATATGCATTAACGATAAACAATGTGCTGTGGCCTTCTAGCCTAACAAAGCGGGAGGGCCCCGAGACCTGAGAATGCTCTGTGCAGAGGAAGAGCAGAGTAGGACGTGCTGGGTGACTGCAATTAGATTGCTTAAGGTAATCTCGCTGGAAGCATGCATTTCTGTTAAATGCTGTGAGTACCATAAAGATTTGCATATATCTGTATTTCAAAATGCAGAAACGGCACTATGAGAAAGAAGTAAAACCATCACTACAAATTTATGTATGTATTTTTTTAATCTAAAAGATCAACATTCCAAAAGTAGAGTGGAATAACCTAATACATTTATGTTTTGTGTGTGGAATTAAGTATTACATTTCTAGAAATGTTATGGTTTTTACTTTTCTAAGAGTATTACATTTATAGTCAGTAGAGCCAATTGTAACTTCTCATATATAACTTGGTCCACATTTTTTAAATGCAGCCAATAATCCAACATGAATTGTATTTTAAAATTGCTCACCTGGCTATGTTTTAGGTTTCATTCAAGACATTTTCTAAATTGCTTTCTAGTTTAATAATTAGAATTAAAATTATTGTATATATTTTGCTATAGATATATATTTAAGCCTCCACCTTTGTAATAAGTAGAAATTATAATTTCTATAAGTATAATTTGTTGGTGAGCATTTTGAAATGAGTAAGAATGTTCTGAAGGTAGATACGCTTAGGGAAGAGAGATGCAGGATTTTTTTCTTCCAGGATGTTATAGAAACCACATTTATTTCAAAACTTGTACACCAGTTAATTTAACACAATTTTAAATTTATAATGATAAAATAACTATGAGCCATTTACTTTCGAAGCTATTGCTTTGCTAGTTACAATTGGGGGGAAATTATTTAAAATATTTTTCATTGAAAAGATACAATCCAAAGAACAGGTTGTCCTCTAGAAAAATTGGTCAATACCATTGCTGCTGAAGTGTGAAAACCACTTCATCAAAATACGTAGCTTACCAATGTTGTTAAATCTTTGGTTTAAAGCGAAAGCCTCAAAATTTTCCAAGATACCCTTCATGATTCATGCCTTGGCACTAAAATGATTTGTTAATATAATAATCCGTTTATTATCACAGGATGATTTAGATGATTAATGTTTGATGTATGCACTAAAACTGGCCCTTCCTTATATTTAGAAAGAAAAATCACAGAGCAATATGGGGCATTGGGTAGTCTTTGGTTTCCACCATTTCATTTAGCCTGAAGAAAGGGATGCTGTTAATTTTTAAATTAAATTGTAGTTTGTGCATTTTCCAGGTCTATTGCTTTCCTTCTGCCATTTGCCATTTAGTTCTATAATTGGTCAACCTTTCCCTAGCATCCCTGTGAAAAGAGAGATCAAAATAAAGGATATAATAATCAAAATCAAAATTAAGAGTTGTCATACCAGATTTGGAAGAAAGTTTTTTTTTTATTTTTTTTTAATTGAGGTGAAAATTAACCCTTTTAACCAGAACAATTCAGTAACATTTAGTAGTTTCGTGTTGGGTAACCGACACCTCTGTTTAGTTCCAACCTGTTTTTATCACCCCAAAAGGAAATCTGGTACCCACTAAGCAGTCACTCTTTGTTCCTGTCATCTCCTAGCCCCTGACAATTACCGATTTATATTCTGTCTCTATGGATTTACCACTTCTGGATATTTCATATAAAGGAAGCATAAAATATGTGATTCTTTTTTTTTTTTTTTTGGTTTGGCTTCTTTCACCTAGCATACTGTTTTTGAGGTTCATCCACGCTGTAGAATTGTATCAGTTCTTCTTTCCTTTTCATGACTGAATAATATTCCCTTATCTGTATATACCACAATTTGTTTATCTGTTCCTCCATTGATGGGCATTTTGATGGTTTCTGTCTTTGTGCTATTGTGAATAGTGCTGCTATGAACATACATGTACATGTGTTTGTTTGAGTATCTGTTTTCAATTTTTAAGTTGAATTGCTAGGTCATATGGTAATTCTATGTTTAAATTTTTGAAGAACCACCAAACTTTTCCACAGTGCCTGAACCACTTTACATTTCCACCAGCAACGTATGAGGTTTCTAATTTCTCCACATCCTTGCTAATACTATTTTTTTTTTTTTTTTTTTTAATTACAGCCATCCTAGTGGATGTAAAATGATATTAGAAGAAAGTTGGGCTGTTTTTTTTTTAGTAGTTTAAATGAGTCTTTCATAGTAACTGTGAAGTTTACCTACTTTTGCTGCTATAGTAGATAGCCCCTATGGTTACCCCTTTAGAAGAGAATCTGTTTCTCATGTGTTCTACCATTAAAATGACTGTCAAGATTATGGTTTCAACCAAGTTTAGAAGGCTTAATTCTTTGAAACTCTTATGATAGATAGTCACTTTTATTTTGCTCTCATTGTCATAAAATGTGTAAAAAAAAAAGAACTTTAGAGAGTCTTGGAAACCAGTCAGAAAGGAGTAACTAAGTAACTAACTAGGGCTGTGCATTGGAATCATACCAAGAGCTGTCTGAAGCCCTTTGTGCCTCAGCCACATCCTTGGGGATCCTGATGTAGTGAGCCAATTCCATATGTCTGCCTGGCTAAGAATCACCGACTTTGTCCAGTTTTCTGCTTTTACGATTAGGAAGCTGGCACCTTTTTGAAGGCTCCACTCTATTATCAGTTATGTTAGAGAAAATATCTTGTTTTTTTTCCTCCCCTTCTGTCTGAACTCTGAAAATCAGACTAGGCTGGTAGAGGAAATTACCTTCAATTTTGGCCAAGTCTTTCTTCTAACTTGGGCTCAAGGTCAGACATACAATGCAGAAGCAGGTGGTTAGCTCAATTCTGTTAATCAGTACTTCATTCACTGCAGGACACAATTCTGCTAAGCTTTCTGTCACTATATAACTGAAACTGCCCTTTCCTCAGTTTCAAGTTACATGTTCCTCATTTCCTTCTGAGCCCTTATCAGCAGTGACTTTAACATTCATATTTTTACCAACAGTCTGTTCATGATGATTTAGGTACTTTCTACCATGCTCCTGACTTCCGTCTTAGTTCTCTCTAGCATCCACAATTCTACTAATAGTCTGTTCAAGGCAATCTAGGCTTTTCTATCATCTTCCTCAAAATTCTTCCAAGCTCTGCCTATTATCCAATTTCAAAGCCATTTCCCCATTTTTAGTTACTTGTTACAGTAACATCCCACCTGCGGTATCAAAATCTATATGAGTTTTCTATGTCTGCTGTAACAAACTTAGTGGCTTAGAACAACACAAATTTATCATCTTATATTTCTGTAATTCAGAAATTGAAAATGGGTCCCACTGGGCTTAAATTAAGGTGTAGGTGGAGTTGTTTTCCCTTCTGGAGGCTCTAGATGAGAATCTGTTTCCTCACCCTTTCTAGCCTTTAAAGGCCTCCAATATGCCTTGGCTCATGTCCCCATTCCTCCATCTTCAAAGATTTATTCATGAGAGCACAGGAGGAAGGAGAACTTATAGGTAGGGTATTGAGGCTCTACTCACTTTATAAAATGTCAAGGCAGCACATGGTATTGAGTCTTAATTTTAGGTTTTTACGCCCAGTGGGGCTCCTGCTTGATCCCCTTTCTTGTTGCAGGTCACCTTACTGGTGGTAGGAATTCCCCTTCAATCCAGGGGAGGAATGAGCCCACCTGGGCTGCCTTCTCTTATTAGGTTGGGGTCAGGACACTGGGCCTGGGCCACCCTCTGTGTTGTTGGCCATCCTGGGGTCCCTACCCAGTCTGCCTTCCTCTTTCTACTTTTCAGATTCCCCTTTGCTTGCCTATTGCATTACTTCCAGAGTTTATAGATGTACTTAGCGGGCAGGATCAGAGAAAGACTAGTCTCTGCTCTCTTGGCTGGAGCAGATTCTCCCTCCTGTTTTGATTGCACACTCTTAGAGATATCCTCCCTCTAAGAATTCAATATATTGTTCAATTTTATTTCCCATTCTTTTTCAAATATACGTATATAATCTCCTCATGTAGCATGAGATGGAGACACTGTTATTCTTTTGGGGAAATTACGGTTACGGTTACAGTTCTATAGAATCATCAAAAATTTGAAACTTAGAAAAGGGGAGATTTGCTTACATATAGTGTACATGTTGTCTCTTCCCCTTCCCTTCAATTAAGACCTCTGCTTAGCTTTTCTCTAACATATTTTAGGTCCTTATCTGTCCCTGTGTAGGACAGGGAAGTGTTAAGCTGACCCTTGTCCTACCCCTAGGCCAGAGTTAAATACCTACTAAGGACCTCCAGCAGCATGGAGGCACTTAACACCAGAGTGACCAGGGACAATATATCTTCGAAGAAAACAGTCCTATTAGTAGGTAACAGACTTTTCAGTGCAAATAAGTAAAAAGTGGCCAAGCAGCATATACCTTGTGGAAAGTGTTGGTTTGAAGTTATTGTATATTCCCCAAAATGAATATGACCAGGAATTCAGCTCCCCTGTCTTCTTTTAAAAGTGATTGTTTTTAAAATGATTAGTGTTGATTTAAAATAGTTTATTAAGTCCCATTAATGTCAGTCAAACAGTAAATTAAAAAATAATTTTTAGATGTTGGAAATAATTGGATCCAGAAGTCAACATAGTGAATTTTAAATGAGTATGGGTTTGCATTCTTGTTAAAAATCAAAGTCTAGGAAACAGTGACATCCTCACCTCAGTTTTTTGCCTAATTGCCAAATATATCCACTTTCCTGGAATTGCTGCTAAGGAAATAGTCTTTAGTAGAGTATCATCTCTATTAGAGTGTTTAAATGGAATTCATCCTAAGGTGAATTCCATGGTATTTCTTCAATCTCTTTTCTATAGGTCCAACTTTGAACTTCCTTATGGACCCACGAAAAGGAGAGAATTGTGGAGAATAGCAAAGAGAAAAGCCTGCCTGTCCCATTGTTTTTGCTTTCTTTAATTTTTTGTTATTATTATTTTTAACAAAGTGACTTATGCCTAGTTGGTTAGCTTTCTGTCTCAGATGGGAAACCCATCAGGACAAGTTTGGTGGTGGCAGTTGGCATTCTTAATATTTCTCAAACTAAGAAGCCATTTGTAATACAGCCCCACTTTCCATGGCAGCTCCTCTTGATACTCTCTCCTAATGTAAAGGCACTACAGTACTAATGGATTGCCCTTTACATGGTATTTTGCAACCCTTAGTCTGCAATCACCCTGATTGGGCTCTCTACCCATTTTGGTTTCCCTGAATTTGAAGCAAAAATTAAACAGTAGCATAAGAATATTGATCCCAGAGCAAGAATCTTCAACAACAGGTTAATTTTATGGATTTACTGAAGAAGCAATGCAATTCATTGATCAGTCGTCAGAGTGCCATGTTGAATTTTGCCTGGTGTTGCTTAGAATGGGTGTGGGATTTCTAGTCTTTGTACCACAAAGCATGACAACCTTTCTAAGTGAGCTGTCTTATCACTAGGTGGTGAACTATTCCAAGTGATTGTAGTGTTATTTGGTGCTAAGAAAAATGAGTAGGAATGTCAGTTCGAGAAATTTATACCAGTGAAGTCGATCTTAATTTGTATGTCCATGTAAAAAAACACTGTCTTTTTAAATGTATTGATACAAGGCACTAAAAGTTTGCCTTTCGGTATTTTAGTTGCTTTATTTATTTGTTTTTAGGAATTTTTAGTGTTTGTAATTTTTAGTGTTTAAATTGATGATTTATAATTAATGAAAGTGTTAACTTTCATAAATAACCAGTATAGTAAAGTGGTGGGTTTGTGTTTTTATTTATTCTTTCTGCAGTATGGCATGCAGCTGTACCAGAATTACTTGCACCCATATCAAGGTAGAAGTGGTTGCAGTTCTCAGAGTGTATCACCCATGGTAAGGAACACATTTTTGAATTTTATTTTCTTTTTATTTACATTATTTCCTTTGGTCAGCTAAAGTAACTCTTTAGCACCATGCCATCATAATGTTATATTTAATTTTACATTCTTTGATTTTTTATGTTTGCATCCTATGTGAAAAAAATCACAAAAGTACAGTACATTTGAAGTATTCAATTAAAATAGATAATATTGCATGTTAAGAAATATTTTAAATATTTGAAAGTGTTATGTGACTCATCCTATGTCATTATAACATTTGAGGATTAGATCTAGATAAGGTTTCTTATAGGACATTTTCCTTGGCATTGTAAATGATGTGTATTTAATTATTGGTTTTTATTGTGGACTTATTTATTTTCTTTTTTTTCTGGGATTGTCATAGTCTAGTATAATGATACTAATGTTTGGAATTTTAAAGTTTCACTGTACACATGTAATCTCTCTTGCATTCTGACTTTCTAACGATAGAATATTTAAAATTTCTAGGTCCTTAATAAGCAGATTGCTTTCCAGGAAACCCAAAAACTGTGAGGACAATATAGGCTATGCATTACATTAACTCTATCACTACTTCTCAGATTTATAATAAATATAACTTGGATATTTATTTGCAGACACATGCAAACACATTTTTTTTTCCCTTCTTTGGGACCAAATTTTAATTTCCTGTTTATTAAAAGAAGGAGTTTATTTTTTAACTTCAAGTTTATGTTCTGCTATTTTTACTGTACTCCTTTATAATTAGTATATTCAGAATTAAGATTTATATGCCTGTGTTACAAATCAGTTATCGTACGGTTTTTGAAACCTGCATTTCCACTTAGATTAAATATATGCTTTTCATGGCATGACCAAGGAAGGAGCATTTACCCTACATGTAATACAGTAGATGAAATGCTCAGTTCTAGAAATTCGGCATGAAATAATGTTGATTAGGAAGCGTGATAGACTATACAGAAAAAGAACTCCAACTCTGTAGTTACATTGCTCTAAGTCACAGAAGAGTAACTTTTCATTTTCACATCACATTATTTTTAAACCCTAAAACAAGAAACTAAACAATGTAATGAATTTTTATAAAGGCAATCACTTTAAGGCAAATATTTTTATAATTTGTCAGCTCCTCCTTATCTTTCAATTCATATGTATGTTAGAAGAATAATGAATTTTATTACCATAATCCTTTTCCTAAATCCTTTCAATATTCTTTTAGTCTAAAATTATTAGGATAAACATGATAATGGCAGCCAAGTATTTGGAAGCAATTATTCTTTAATTTCCTCTTAATTATAGGGGAAAAAAGTACTTTCTATTCTCATTAGCATACAAGTTATAGATATTCTTGCCTTTTCCCATTGAAAGTGACTCTACTTTTGGTCAATATGTGTTTGATAGTTTGTTTAGTGTAGGTTTACTTGTTCAGCCCCATGGATATGATGAGACATTCTTTGGATAAATCTGGTGGGAATTGAAGAGTTTTAAAAGAAAAGAGAGAGGGCAGGGCTTTAGGTGTCTGCGTGGTAAGGACTTGCACTGTAGGGCAGTTGTCATGATCAGAGAGAGTAGCTTTTAGAATCTGAATTTAGGGTGAGGAGTGACTCCTTTGAAGATTATATTTCCACTATTCTTAATTCCTGATGAAGGACCCTAGAAGATTTGGGAGGTAATTGTGTTAATTTTGGTGTCCATACAGAATCCCAAATTTCTAGATTATTCCTGAAGAATCAGTAACCTATAAAATATATGCCAGTGCCCCTCACCTGCCACTGTTGGTTTTTATACTGGGGATTATTTTCAGTAGTAGACAGAAAATTCAGTATAGTTTAGTTATGTTTTTAAAGGAACACTATTCTCTACTTAATTTCTCTAGGTACAAATTTTGAAAAGGGAAATGAGAAAAACTTTTTCTCATCCCATAATGGATATCATAGCTACATATAACATATACTAGTCACCCCAGAAGACTTTGAAATAAGAATCATCAGCAGACCTTTCAGGAAGCCAAATATTTTTGGTTCTTTTTGGAGCAAACAAAGGATTTATTTAAAGGAGCATCTGTTAATATGGCTCTGGCTGAAGGGGAAAACACATCTACTTAAATTCTTATTATGCCCCACTTTGAGCCTGGGCTAGGTACCTCCATTTGGAATATCTTTACTTCCCACTCTATGGTACATAAAAGAAGCCTACATAAGGCATGTCTGTACTGCTTCACCCATCTGGGTGACTTTGGACTAGCCATTGGTATTCTCCAGTATAAAATAAGAGGTTCCTTGTCATAATCTCTAGAATCCATTTCATGTCTGATGTCCTGTGGCTCTGTATGAAATACATGAGACAATATCTGAGGAAATTCTGTGTCTTATTGCTAAGGACTGCACTGTTAGTTTTATCTAGGTACTTCAAATGGCATTACTAAGACTGGGTATAGTCCCACTTAGCTAAATCGCTTGAAAACCATTTTATGCACAAATCTCACTTAAGAATGATGGGGTCTGTTCTCCAAGTGTAGCCTAGATAATCCAGGGATGCCTGGGCCTCTCTTTCTTAAAAAGAGAGCTGTGCTATTAAAATCATGGACCCTTCTTAGGACCAGTCTTTTTTATCCCACAGAAAAAAAGAGGAAGAAAAAGGGACAGGTATTTGAGAAATACACTGATTCTGAATGTTTTCAACTTTGCTTTTATATGTGAAAGAAATTGAGCTGAAAATGACCTTTTGAGTTCAAGTCAGTCTCTGCTTCACTTCCATTTCTTTGTCCCCCAAAGGTAAACTATTAATTTTTTATCCCCCACTGCCACTTAGTAAAAAACATTTGCTGCATTCTGGTGTTTTCCTCTAACGAATGTAGCAAATGAAAAAAAATTTTTTTTTGTTTTGTAGTTTCCCTACTTAAGTCAAGTAATTATGGAACATGGGATCTGATTTTATATTTCTGCCTGTCATCCTGTAGGCAAAAAAAGCACAACTGGTTATGTTTATTTTTCTTTCCAACAGTGTTTTTATTTTATCACGAACTTGAGATTACAGAGCACATCGTGGCATGTGAAGGCAGAGATATTATAAGGATAAAGCTATCATTATGATTGAGGCCAGTTACTCTGTGGTTTAGGCAGGTGGAGGCTTTTCATTAATGTCGGCAAAGCAAAGGAATAAGACTGGTCCACAGCCCAGCATGGAAGATCACGGGGTGAGAAGGGCAAACTAAGGTGTGACAGCAAATAGAGATTACAGAGAGAGCATCTGTCTGGAAAGAGCAGCTGTCAGTTATAAAGCCTCCTGTAACAAATAAAAGATTGCATACTAGATCTCTAGAAATAGAGATGAACCATAATAAGATTATGGACCACTATCATGGTATGAAAAAAATACAACAAATGCTAATAAAGTGGGATATCTTTATTAATGCACTAATAAATTTATCACTAATGCAGTGATAAATGAGCCCTAAAATATTTTTTGGACGAGTTTTTGTTTCAAGCGAACATTTGGCAAGAGTCTGTTACACCAAGCTAGGATTGGCTGAATCCACATAGAGAGACAGAAAATGGTCTTAACAAGTCATAGGTCCCCAGATGCAAGTAATTGTCATTAGAATGCCATACTTTGTCATTAGAACTCCATTCTTAGATTTGCTCCTCTATTAGCTATTGGGGAATAACCATTAAACATTATCCATGTTGTTTTTGAATTTTTTTCTTTTGGAGAATTTTAATTCTTCTCCAAGTTGTATAAAATGAGTGAGCCTCACAACTGGAGTTTTTGATAGTTATCTTATTTGTGACTTGTTGGGTTGCATACATTTTTTAAATACTAGAGAAGTTGTAAGTTTATAGAAAAGTCATACAGAAAATACAAAGTTCCCATATAGCCCCCTTACATGTGTAGTTTTCCCTATTATTAATACCTTGTATTAATGTAGTACCTTTTTTACAATTGAGGAAAAAATATTCTTATAATTGTACTATTCTTATAATTGTTTACAATAGAGCTCACTGTTTGTGATGTAAAATCCTATGCTTTTATTAAAAAAATGTTTGTTCTAGTAAGATATATACAACCTAAAATTTCCTCCTTTAACCACATTCAAATACATAATTCAGTGATATTAATTAAATTCACAATGTTGAGCTACCATCACCACCATTTATGATCAAGACTTTTCCATCTCTCCAAATAGAACCTCTGAACACTTTAAGCATGAAATTCCCGTTCCCTATCTCAATCTGGCCCCTGATAACTTGTATTCTAGTTTCTGACTTTATGAATGTGCTTAATCTAATTATTTCATCGGTGAGATTATGCAGTATTCATCCTTTTGTTTTTGGCTTATTTCACTCAACAAAATGTCTTCAAGGTCCACCCATATTATCACATGTATCATGAATCAGAACTTCATTCCTTTTGATAGCTGAAGTTTACACACATACACACGGCATTTTGTTTATCCAGCCAGTAGTTGATGGACATTTGGGTTGCTTCCATCTTTTGGCAATTCTGAAGCATGCATTGCTTTCAGTTCTTTTAGATATATACCTAGAAGTGGGAATTCCAGGTCATATGGTAATTCTATGTGTAACTTTCTGAGGAACTGCCAAAGTGTCTTCTACTGTGGCTGCACCATTTTACATTTTCAAAAACAATGAACAAGTATTCATATATCTCAACATCCTCTCCAACAATATTTTCCATTTTTTAATGGTAGCCATTCTATTGGGAGTCCCATTGTGGTTGTGATTTGCATTTCCCTAATGGCTGGTGATTTTGATCATCTTTTTCATGGGCTTTTTGGCCATTTGTATATCTTCTTTGGAGAAATGTCTATTCAAGTCTTTTGCCCATTTTTAATTTGGTTCTTTGACTTTTGATTGAAGAGTTGTAGGATTTCCTTATATAATCTAGATATTAACCCCTTACTGGATATGTGGTTTCCAAATGTTTTCTCCCATTGTATAGATTGTCCTTTTACTTTCATGATGAAGTCATTTGATGCAATTTTTAAGAAAATTTTGATAATGTCCCATTTATCAATTTTTTATTTTGTTGCTCCTGTTTTTTATGTGAAATCTAAGAAACCATTGCCTAATTCAAGGTTGTGGAGATGCTTACCTTATGTTTTCTTCTAGGAGTTTTATAGCTTTGTTACTTGTATTTAGTTCTTTGATGCATTTTGAGTTAATTTTTGTACATGGTGTGAGGTTGGAGTTCCCTTCATTCTTTTGCATATGGACATCCAATTTTCTCAGCATATTTGTTGAAGAGACTATTCTTTTTCAGTGAAGTGGAATTGGCACCCTTGTCAAAAATCAATTGGCCATAGATATGAGGGATTATTTCTGATCTCTCAATTTGTTTCCATTGGTCTATATGCCTGTCCTTGTGCCAGTAGCATACTGTTTTGATTACAGTAGCCTTGTAATAAGTTTTAAAATTAGGAAGTGCAAGTCCTCAAACTTTATCTACTTTTTCAAGATGGCTATTTGGGGTACCTTACTCTTCCATATAAATTTGATGATTGGCTTTTCCATTTTGGCAAAGAAGGATGTTGGAATTTTGATAGTGTGTTGTAGTTTTCCATGTACAAGTCCTTTATATCCACGGTTAAATTTCTTCCTGCATATTTAATTTAGTTTCTATTATAAATGGAATTTTTTTCTTGATTTCCTCTTGAGATTATTCATTACTAGCTGTGGTCTTTTGAACCTGTCTGTGCCCCAGAAAAACACATTCTTAAATTTAATCCATTCCTCTGGGTATGAACCCATTATATGTGGGCCCTTTTGATGAGGCTACTTCAGTTAAGGTGTGACCCACCTCATTCAGGATTGGTCTTAATCCTATTACTGGAGTCCTTTATAAATGGAATGAATACAAAGAAAAAAGGCCATAGAAGCAAGAAGCTAAAATCAACTAAACTTGGAAGAGAAGGGGAGAGACCAGGAGATGCAGCCATGAGCCTTGACATATGGCAGAGGAACCAAGGATCACCTACAGCCTGTCTTTGGGAAGAAAGCATTGCCTTGCTGATGTCTCAGTATGGACGTTTTCACAGCTTCAAAACTGTAAGCTAATAAATTTCCATTGTTTAAGCCAACCCATTTCATGGTATTTGCTTTAAGCAGCCTAGGAAACTAAAACAGATTTTGGTACCAGGAAAGTAGGGTGCTGCTATTGCAAATACCAAAAATGTAGAAACAGCTTTTGAATTGGGTAATGGGTAGAGGCTGGAAGAATTGTGTGGTGCTTTATAGAAAAGGTCTAGATTGCTTTGAAGAGACTGTTCATAGAAATATGGGTGCTAAAGGTACTTCCAATAAGGCCTTAGATGAGAATGATAAATGGGTTGTTGGAAACTGGAGGAAAGGTGACCCATGTATGAAAGTGGCAGAGAACTCGGCAAAAGTGAGTTCTGATGTTGGATGGAAGGCAGAATTTGAGAGTGATGAAGCTGAATATTTAGCTGAAGAGATTTCCAAGCCAAATGTGGAAAGTGCAGCCTGGTTTCTCCTTGTAGCTTGTAGGAAAATGTGAGGGGAAAGGGATAAGCTGAGAACTGAACTCCTGGGCACAAAGAAACCAGAAATTGATGATTTGGAAAATTCTGAGTTTCTGGAAAGCAAGTCCCCAGAAAATAGTGCTCCATGTGAGGGTTGAACTGAACATGGATCTGGTCAGCCATTTCAGTGCAATAAGGATTGGAAGAAGTACAGTTATCCCAGAAGGATCTATGGAAAGTCCTACTTTCTGATGGTTTAGACCCCTGAGTACTACCTGCAAAACCACAATTTTTTTGTGAGATCTTTATGAATGGAACCACTGCCAACCTGGATTAAAAGGGACAGAGAAGGGGCAGATAGAAGGCAAAATCATTTCAAGAACATGGAAGCTGAGATCTGAACCAAAGACATCTTCTTGGGCCAAGAGAGCCTGTGCACCCATATATGTGGAAAGGGTGAGTCTGCCCTGGCACTTGGATAGGGTGGGCTTTCTGCCTCATTGTTCAGGGAGAGTGCTGCCACCCCAATGCTTAGAGATGGTGGGACTTGTGCCCTGGTATTTGCAAAGAGCCTGACTCACCACAGTGCTTGGAGATAGTGGGACATGTGTCCCAGGGTTTGCAGAGAGTCTGTAGGCTAATAAATTCCCATTGTTTAAGCCAACTCATTTTATGATATTTGCTTTAAGCAACTTAGGAAACTAAACAGTATATAAAAACACTACTGAATTTTGTATGTTGATCTTGTATTCCATCACTTTCCTGAATTTCTTTATTAGCTCTAGTAGCTTTGTTGTGGATTTTTCTATATATAGGATCATGTCATTTACATAGGGAGAGTTCAATTACTTCTTTTCCAATTTAGATGGCTTTTATTTCTCATTCTTTTCTAGTTACTCTGGCTAGAACATCTAGGACAATGTTGAGTAACAGTGGTGACAGTGGGCATCATTGTCTTGTTCCTGATCTTAGTGGGAAAGCTTTTAGTCTTTCACTATTGAGTATAATGTTAGCATTGGCTTTTTCATAAATGCTCTTTATCATGTTGAAGAAGTTTCCTTCTATTCTTAGTTTTCTGAGTGTTTTTATCAAGAAGGGGCACTAGATTTTGTCAAGTGCCTTTTCTGTGTCAACTGAGATGATCGTGTTTTTTTTTTTTTAATTCATTCTGTTAATGTGGTATATTGCATTAGTTGATTTTATTACATTGAACCACCCTATACACCTGGCATAAATCCCACTTGATAATTGTGTATAATTCTTTTAATGCTCTTTTGGATTTGGTTTGCTAGTATTTTGTTGAGGACTTTTGCATCTATATTCAGAAGGGATATTGGTCTGTAATTTTCTTTTCTTGTGGCATATTTATCTGGCTTTAGTATTATGGTGATGGTGGCCTTACAGAATGAGTTAAGGAGTGTTCCCCTCTCTTCAAATTTTTGGAAGAATTTAAGCAGGATTGATGTTAATTACTCTTGGAATATTTCTTATAAAGTTCTCTAGTGGAGCCATCTGGTCCTAGGCTTCTCTCTATTGTGAGCTTTTTTTATGATGGATTCAGTCTCTTTACTTGCTATTCATCTGATGAGATCTTCTGTTACTCTTGAATCAATATAGGTAATCTGTGTGTTTCCAGGAATTTCATCTTGGCTGTCTAATTTGTTTGTGTACACTTGTTCATAATATCCTCTTATAATCTTTTTCTAATTTTGTGAGGTCAATACTAATGTCCCCTGTTTCATTTCTAATTTTAGTTATTTGTGTCCTTGCTCTTTTGTCATTATAGCTAAAGGTTCATTGATTTTACTGAATTTTTTACAAAGAACCAACTTTGGTTTTGTTGATCCTCTCTATTGTTTTTTCAGTCTCTATTTCATTTATGTCCAGTATAATCTTTTTTATTTCCTTCCTTCTGCTCACATTGGTTTTAGTTTGCTCTTCTTTATCTAGTTCTTCCAGTTGTTAGGTTAGGTCTTTGATTAAAGATCTTTCATTTTTAATGTATACATGTTCTAGTTTTCTCCATTATAAAATATGAGTACTAATTCTTTCTAAAGAAAGGATGCAAATCAATTTAAATTATAGCTTTTGTGTATCTTGAATTTTATAAAATAGCTGCTTCATAAGTAGATTGACCGGACATATAAATGACAATTCATGAATCTCAAAGCATAGTAAAGAGATTAGTTCAGAAGGAACGGATCTTCTTAACCAGAGGAAGGGTTATACCTTTCTAAATTGGAGTTTTTTCCATTTTACTGAAAAATATGAAGAGTTAGGATTGTTTTAGTCAAAAGACAGGATTACCTTGAAAGAATTTATCTCTTAATCCAGCACTTTTCCTTAAAAAATAACTGTGTAACTTATTTAATCAAAATATTTTATAACACCATTTTTTTCTTGAATATGTATTTTAACTTTTCAATTACCTGAAATGTATTTGGTTGCTAGCCACCATTTGTACTCCTTTCTAGAATGGAATGTTATTGCCAGCAAAGCACTGGAAGATAACTGTGAAAGATATCGTCATAGTTAAAAATTGTGTTGTTTTTTTTCCAGAGAAGTATATCAGAGAATTCCCTGGTAGCAATGGACTTCTCAGGCCAGAAAAGCAGAGTTATAGAAAATCCCACTGAAGCCCTTTCAGTTGCAGTTGAAGAAGGACTTGCTTGGAGGGTACTAATAGTTTCACTTTCTTTAAAATATTTATTTATGATTTGAGTTTGTTTCATTCAAAACTTGAAAATCATTTCCCCCTTCCTTGTGCAGAAAAAAGGATGTTTACGACTGGGCATTCATGGTAGCCCCACTGCCTCTTCCCAGAGCTCTGCCACAAGCATGGGTATGTCTGTATACAGTCATTATAACTGAATGGATAGATGATGTGCACGTAGATGTAGTCACTGAGTGGGCATGGTGGAAAGTACATGCAATTAACCTGTAATCATTTCAAACAAATCTTTGTATTCATCCATTTTATTTCTTTAGTCATTCACCGATCACAGCCATGGTTTCACCACAAAATTTCTAGAGATGAAGCTCAGCGACTGATTATTCAGCAAGGGCTTGTGGATGGGTAAGTTTGAATTTTTTGATTTTGATATGTAGCGATTTCAGTTTCTCCTATAAGCAGTACTAACTTATTCAACACACATAACAAGTTCTTGACTTTGGCTTATGAAACAGAAGTGACTTCTATTTTTTTAAGGGTGGTTACCATTGTATCCTATAAATATCTATATAATACCTAGTACATTGTGTGTTCTTATTATTTATTGCATAAATGAACAGATCACTGATTAGAATGCTATGCTCTTAACCAGTGGTCACAAATAAACCCATTATGTGCAATTCCAGTATCTCACATATTAATTGAGGTGATAGAAATAACTGAACTTATTTTATGGTGTCAATTAAGTTAGTGGTAGATATTGGAAAAAAAATTATTTGAACATGAAATTAATATGCTTCCAAAATGTGGTTTGTCATATTATCCTACAAGTTTTATTTTTAAGAATAATGCAGCTGACATTGCAATGACGGATACAGGCCATAATACATTTTGTCATAACCTTTAAAATTGTGCAGGGCAGAGTGTAACCTATAATGTAAACTATAGTCCGTGGTTAGTAACAGTGCTTCAATATGTGTTCATCAATTGTAACAAATATACCACACTAATGAAAGATTTTGTTAATGTGGGAAAGTGTGGGACGGGGAGGAGGTGGGGCATATGGGAATCTCCCATATTTTTTATTTAACATTTATGTAATCTAAGCTTCTTTAAAAATAAAAATAAAAAAAGAATAATGCAGGGCACGTGAAGTAAAGGCTGTTTCTTACATATTTTGCTGCTTGTTCCATTTTTTTTTCTTCTCTGCATCCCTATTTTCTTTCCTGTAAATTTTAGCAGCCTAAGGTAATATACCTACATAAGGAGTACCTCTTGATTATTTCTCATGTTATCTTTTTTCTGGATACTACGGAGAGGATGCAAGAGAAATATAAAATATATTATGAAAGATTTATACTCTAAAACATTTTATTTTTCTGAAATTATTAAGTATGTCAGATACTATCTGGTAATATTTTCTAAATTCTTTTTGTAAATTCAGTGCAAATTAAGGAGGTTGTCTTGAGGTTTGGGTGAGAGAGAAGATCAACATCAATCTAGACAAGAGGTGATGGGATCTTTTATCTTTAAGGATTGTCTTAAGATAATGACAAAGTTTTGAGGTGATCTAATACTGACATTTGTATAAAAACGTATCTTTACATGGAAGATTATTAGCAATAGTCAGTATTTCACCAGACTTTAAAGAAGGGAAGATTTTAATATGCTTTTCTGTGTGGAAAAAGCATATTTAAGCATTTTGGGATATAACTTTGAACAATTAGCAGAATTACAATCTTTTGAGGCCAAGAAAGGACTAACTAGCAAAGAATTGTTAAAATGTTTGAGAGGATTATAATTTCCTTTGTTCTGAGCCCAGTTTTTATAAATGAAATACTTGCACATAAGAAATGACAAAATCATATATATAATTTTTAATTATTTATTTGTTTTTTGGTATTCCTTTGGAAAGATGTGATGGTGCCAAGCAGTCCACTAGGTGGTGGTGGTGATCTGCTTGGAAAATGAAAGGAATTATAGCTTGATTTACCCGTGAAACTCTTTTTTGTCCCATCTCCCAGTGATGTAATGTCGGAATCTCACAGAGCACAAATGAAATGGCTAATCTCATCAGATAACTGTGATGGCTCAAATTTGGCTGTCTCCTTTCCCAGGCATAGTGAGATTAGTATTGGAGTCACCAGAGAGGACTTGTTTTGCACAGTCTGTCAACAATTAATACAAAACTGGTTTTGCATTTTATTGACAATACCTAAGAACCTATGTCTGGCAGCATTTTTCTTGAGGCCATTAGGCCATGTTTTGTTTTTCTTGCCTAGCATTATAGATGCTTTTCTTGTGTGCTTTATTCTTCAGGAGTAAAGTAAATGTTGTTTGGGTATTCATTTACTTCAAATATTTTGCTTAAACTTTAAAAATGATTTAAGAATTTTTTTTTTTTTTTTTTTTTTTTTTTTTTAGAAAAAATATTCATTTCTCATTGTTTTGACTTCTCATTGTATATGTAACAGTAGGAACTAGAACCAAAAGAAGAAAGGGGATCCATTTTAGGAGAGGGGTTAGAAAACATGATTTTGTTCTAAATAATTTTCTCTCTTCATGGCCTAAATATAACCCAGAAGTTAAAATAACAAAAGAGAACTACAATTACCCGTGAATGCCCAAATTCCCAGTTAAAAAAGGGCACACATAACATTAATTGTTGATGCCAACATAACATTATATTGATTATTGTGAGCAAACAATTTGACAAATGGGCTGTATATTTATCCACAAAATGATATTAGCACTGGTGACCGTTTTATATATGTTTATATTTTATCATATTGTTTACCATGTTGTATAATTTCACCCATTGAATGCACAATAAAGGAAACCCAGGCTACAACATTTATGAATAAATTTCCTGATTTTTTACATGCTATTATTCTCTGCAATCCATGAGTAAATGTAGAAACATATTGAAATTACTTCTCTTTCTTTAGAGTTTTCTTGGTACGGGATAGTCAGAGTAACCCCAAAACTTTCGTACTGTCAATGAGTCATGGACAAAAAATAAAGCACTTTCAAATTATACCAGTAAGTAATTTGTGATTTTACATTCCTATATTAGAAATGATCTTAGTGCACAAGCTTTTGAAAACTTTGGTTTTCTTTTGGTCCTCTTATTAAATATAATTTGGGAGCTTGAGCTTTGACTAGAGTTAAGTTTGGCAGAAATGATTTTATGAGCCTGAATTAATATAAGAAATACAGGAATTGTAAAAATCAGATTTCCCTTTCTCATGAAATATGATTTAGCAATATTGTATAGACCCCATGCCACCTGTTGTTAAAAGGCCACTAGAGATTTTTTTCTCTTGAATTCTACTCACGGTCTTTAAAAACCATTATGTTAAAGCCCTTTCTTTCTTTACTCAAAAATGTTTTTTCTGTTTTGTTTTATTTTATTTATAATAGTTATGATAGAAATAGAGGTGCTATGGTACTGTTGAACCTTTAAACTATTCTGAGCACACTTAAAAAATCTCTGTGGGAAGTAGAAACTCCCTTCTGGATGGCACAACTTGCTCTGGGCTTTTTGTTGCTGCTGTGTGCACATATGTACGTGTATGTACACACAAATACACATGAGTGTGTGTAGTGTGTGTGATGGAACCAAGTAGTGCAGAATAGAGAGTCTTTCTACTTTCAGGAAAGTCTTACGTAAGATTGTTATATTACTAGTGTTTCCTATTTAATTTCCTCTTTGGGGAGTTATCCAAAGTTCATGTAATATATCCTCTCTACTTCTTTGATTATGTGATCAATGTCCCAACAAGTATGAATTGTTTAATGCCAGAAGACTTCACTACCAAAAAATAAAAATAAAACAACAAAAACCCGAACACCACCACCAACAAAAGACTCACGGACATTCCACTAGCATAATATTTGATAGCCTCAGAATCAATTTAGTGATACAAATGTTGATTTTTTAATGTATTAAGGGAGGCTATTAAATAGACAACATTTAGAAATGGAGAGTAATTTCTGTACATGGGAACATTAGAATCTTCTGGTTATTATTTCACAGCTATTGCAAATTTCTCACTATTCATTGATTCAGGATAGTCATACAATCTAATAGTCATACTATCTAACTAACAGAATGTTGGGAGACTTAGAAGTAGAGAAAGTACAGCCACACTACTTATCCTAGGAACCGTTGGTGTTATGGTTGTGTGTTTTTTTTAATGCGAGAATGCAAACGAAATTTTTTTTAAAAGTGAAGCATGCCCTATCATTCTTTTCACTGTTCTTTAGTTTTAGAAACTTGTCAATTTTGGCATATAAAGGCCTAAGTGTGCAATGGAGTATGATGGCCATTTTGGGTAATTTGCCTTCCTTAGCACTTTCTTATTATCCGTTTTGTAGGTGGAAGATGACGGCGAAATGTTTCATACTCTGGATGATGGCCACACAAAATTCACAGATCTAATCCAGCTGGTGGAGTTTTATCAGCTCAATAAGGGCGTTCTTCCTTGCAAGTTGAGACATTATTGTGCTAGGATTGCTCTTTAGCCAAACCAGAAGTGACTTGTTAAACTATTGAAGAAAAAGGACTCTAGGGGAAAATAAATAAATAAATAAAAAGAAAGACTGGAAATAAGGGTGAAAATGTTGCCATGGTGAAAAAAAATATATTTCACCTGCAAGTTCAAAAAATTGTTTGTGCATTGAAATAATCAAAGACTTGGATTGATATTACTTTTATCATTTAAAATTCATTAGTTAAAATTAAACCTCAGAAAAAAATGATTTGGTGTGTCCCTGTGTGGTTTTATATTACTATAATATTTTCTTTATGCATATTTTAAACATCTATTTATCCTTATTTACTTTAATAGCATTGGAATTCTTACCCACAAAATATGAAAAAATTCTGGGTTCAGAATGAATTTGCAGACTGAATTTCAATTACATTACTCTTTTTTGTAACTTAAGAAATATTGTAAGATGTTACGTTGCCAATTAAAAGAAACTACCCACAACTTGTTATTAAAACTGAAAGCTATTTTGAATTATGTATTTTCTGGTTATATTTTATCATAACCTTAAAATCAAACCATATTTTGAAGTAGCAGTTTAAAATTATTTTGAAATATATTGATTTTTTTCCTAAATGACTTTTATTATATTATTGAATTATTAACTATACTGTAAAACTTATACTGTTATTGTAACTATTAGTAGCACATTGTTCATTGCAAGTGTTCATTCAGTTAATCATTTACCAGAACCATATATTTATTTTTAAGAAAATGATCAAAATATAGAGGGCATATGAAATTCACTCATGTCATCTTGTGGCATATAATATGTGATAATGTTAAATTGTCACTGTAGTATTTTACATTTGCCCCATGCTTTTGCTTTCAGAAGCTCTTTAGATCCTTTCACGACTAGATCATTAACCCAGTCAAAATGGATGAAATAAAAGATTCAAAATCTCTAAGGATCCTAATAGGTAAATCCTTTCTTTTCTCTTTTTCTACCTTATTTTCAGTTTCTTGCCATGACAACATCAATATGGAAGCCAAATTTTTTGGAAACTTGAGATACTAACCTCCATCATCATCTCCTTGAGATGATCTGAAGTTTTTGATGGGATTCTGTGACTCTGTTTTTCCCCTTTTTTTGAGGAATGGATTTTCATTGTTCTAAAAAAGAACAGAAAAAATGACATCCAATAAACATTAAAATCGTGCAAGGTATTACCTATCTTTTCTAATTGACCTTTGTAAAAACATTGTGGGAAAATTAGAAAGAGTTTTTAAACCAATATTTCTAAAACACATACTTTAGTTGTAAACAAAAGCTGTACTTTTTTGTGACAAAGCGTTTGATGATATTCATGAAATCCCAATAAAATCGATTATAACTGAAAAAATTATTGGTTGAATTTTTAAAATATTCAGTTTAATTTTAGCCAATATAAGCCTTATTCCCTAAAACTCTGAAGCTTAGAACATAAATCTGATGTTATAAAATATTGATCCTATGTCTACAAAGATTTAAAAGACACATAGAACTTCTAAATGGAACAGTAGAGGCTAAACGCTTACATCTTTCATCCTTTCAGAATGGCTCTGAATATTCCAGATTTATAGTAATACCTTGTATTTTGACTTGGAATGCTTCTTCTCATTTTGCACCCAGTTCAAATTGACAATATAAGAAAATAAATACTAAGCTGTCATAAGTTGACCAATTTATGCTTCTCTGTTACTTGTACCTATAACTTTATTAATAATCTAAATTTATTATCATAGAACCCAGATTTTGAATGTAATACCTTACTTTGATCTTAAAGTATCAAGAAAATGTATTGAGAAAGAGTTGACGGAGGGAATCATTTTTTCTCCTGATTGTTTTGGATAAAGGGCTTTACTTGTGTGCATGCACATGTGTTTGTGTCTAAATCTAATATGAAATTAAATCTGAGACTGTCAGACACATTCACAGTTAGTAGAATATTAAAATGATTCCCTAGATAAATGTGAGTTACTTTTGGATTAATTTTCATGTCAATATAACTAATTTAACTAAGATCTGTTGCCTTGAACCAGTTTGAATAGGGAAGAAGACATTATTTGCTCTGATTTCTTCCTTTTCTGTTCATGTTTGTATATTTCAGTCTCCTGGAAGGCAGTAAAAGCAGCAGACCATCTGGTCCACCTTGTTCTTTATTTCTTTATATTGAGGGATTAGGTAATTATTTTGAAACATCCAGTAGATCTAATAAAACAGGATAAAATATTAGGAGTGCTTCAATTCAGAATAATGTTCACCTATATAATAGTGTAAGCACTGACTGATTTGAGCAAATTGGATGAAGGATTTGGACTAACTCTGTTTTGAGGTGGTCGCTATCAGTTCACCAGGGTCCCAGTTTAGGGTCCATGTGGTCTCTGGCTTCTGAATACCAACAATGCCTGGTTTACACATGGTGGTTGTATTCTGCTAGTGATGTCAGGTTATTTCTTAGATCATGACATCTCTGAAGAGAATGGCAGTGGTTACAACTTGGTGTTCTAAACTGCCTCTACTATTTAGAAAGCTTTTCTGTCTATTGCAGGCATTCTTAGATCTAATTAGACATGTTTTTAATCCACATTCTTGTGGATGTGAACCTACTGTAAATAGAAATGCTTGAAGAATTTTTTTTTTTTTTAGTTAAGGGGTAGCGCAACTGGATGAGGATGGTTCTTAATCCATATAGCCAGAGGCCTTATCAAGAGAAAAAACAGAAGCCCGAAGTAGAAGAAAGCATGGGGAGGGGCCAGAAGCTGGAAGTCAGGGAAGCCGAAGTCAGAGTAAACCTGAAGAGCAGACAAAGGCAGAAAGGTGTCACTACGTGCTGGGAGGCAGGGATACAGGCCAAGCAATACAAAAAATTGCTAGCAACCAGCATCAGAATGCTACAGACTCAGGGAGAAAGCAAGCCTTGCTTTTATCTTGATTTTGGACCTCTCATCTCAAAACCATGAGCCAATAAATTCCTTTTGTTTAAGCCAAATCCAGTTTATGATATTTGTGATAGTAGTTAGACTCATCTACATAGACAAACTGAGACACCGTCATCACCGACTGCATTCTCTAAAAAACACAAGACAGAAAACTGGAGGCCTCATATGTGTCCCCCTCCTGGCTGCTCATACTCACCTTTACAGTATATAGGCACTGGTAATGTTAGCAATCTGATTAGGAGCTGAAAATGATGTTCTTACCTTTTGTGCTTGTTAAGTTCACTTCAGTGTATATTTAGTGCCTATTATGTGAAAAGCACTTGCAGAGAAGCAAAACCCAAAAAAATTATAGATATACAAGTGTATCCTAGAAGCCAGATACAGTGGGAGAGAGACATTGGTTATACTTGCTGATGGAAGGAAAGGAATAAGGTGGGTTCTTAGAAAGCATGTAGGAGTTGGATATAAAAGGCTTGGAGAACGGAATACAGTGTTATCATAAATTGGGGGGTGGGGTGGGGAAGCATATTAGGCAGCATAGAAGGGGCACAGATTGAGTTTAAGAGTTTTTAGTAAATGATAGTTTCATTGCAACTAAGGTATACAGGGCTCTGTGACAGGGTGGGAAGTCATGGAAAATAGGACTGGAAAGGCAAGCTCCTGCTGCCTAAGGGGAGCCATCAATGCCCTGCAAAGCAGTTTACATTTTAGTTATGGAAAGCCATAGCCAGTTACCTCAATGAATTATGGAAAGCCATAGCCAGTTATCTCATTAAATTTTACCTCGTTGAAATCAAGGCTGTGCTTTATTCATCTCTTTATCTCTGCCCAGCATATCAGAAATGCTAAAAAAAAATGTCTGTTGAATGAATGGCTGAAATAATTTGAGGATAGTAGTAGCTTGATGAGGTCTGGAGTTAGAATGGCAATTGTAGATAAGATGAATGAGGATAGGGAGTGAACCAAAGGTGGGAGAGCTGTCAAGTAACTATTGTAATAGTCTTGGCAAAAATCAAGAGAGCCTACCCTAGAGCCATGAACATGAAAAAGTGATTTTGTGGAGATGTAATCATCAGTAGTTCAATAGAGGGAAGAGGGAGAAGCAAAGGAAGGAGCCAAAATAGATTAGTAACTTAGGCCCAGAGAGACTAGGAGAATGGTGAGTGAGAAGGTTACGATTTAAACAGTTGTTATCAGAATTCTTAGAGATAGAACTGTCTTCATTTAGAACCACTTTACATAGGGAAGGAAGACTTTCAGGCTTGCTCCAGAAAGAAACAGTAAAGTACAGAGAATATCCTTTTGCATATGAAATTAGGAATATGGGCATGGAAGTGTAAAGATAAGTCAGCTTTGTCTTTTTAATGTAGATTTTCATGAATGGGAATACCTTTTATAATCAGAAAAAAAGTTCTTATCATTTTAGAGAAAAAAATAGACTCATCTACATAGAAAGAAAGTTATTTTATATTCTCTACTTCCCTAAATTTATCTACTTCATGTGTTTCTCATTTTAAAATGTGATCTGGCATTCTTGTCTAATATGAAATGTACATGTGGATTATTAGATGTCTTGTACATCCAACCTAGTGTTTCAATCTGAGCATATTACTCTTCTGCCAAAAGATGTAGATTAGTTATTTCCCATTAATTCTCAATGGACAATGAACACACATCTCTGCAGATGCCTGCTTTCTTAAAAAAAGTAGAAAAGTCTAAATTTAGGTTCTCTCCCTAGGCTGTGGTCTTTGTAACTCAAAGGAACTAGAGAATTTTCATTAAAAGAAACCTGTTTTTAAAGGCTAGCTCCCTGCTTTGTATCTTGAAGGACTAGTTTGGCAGTTTGGTGGTGTTCATGAATTCCAAATTTAGATACTGGATTGTGTTTGTAAACTGGTGTGTTCCTCTGGGCATAATAGATTGTATTAAATTCAGGTTTCACTTTTACTTGATTAAATTATGATTAAGTCTTTGATTTGACCACGTCAGTAGGACGTTGAGTCCCCACCCCCTTGGTGGGCAGGGACTCACAGAAAATGACACAGCAGAGGAGAGAGCTTGAGTTTTGATGCTGGAGCCCTGGGAAGTAAACACACAGGAGAAGAACACAGAGGAATAGAGATGGTTCCATAGACATGGCAGAGGCCCCGGGAAGAGAGAGAGCCTGATAGTCTACAGCTGACCTTGTGGAGAGAACAGAGCAGGTGAGCCCAGAAAGAATAGAGCCCAGGGGAGAGAGATGAGCCTTATGCCAGCCTACAGCTGAGATGGAAAGAAGCTGGACCCACGGAGCCTTAAGAGGAAGAGGGAGCCTGAACCCTTGTAGACATCAGCAGCCATCTTGCTCCAACAGGTGGCAACAGACTTTGGTGAGGGAAGTAATTTATGCTTTATGGCCTCGTGACTATAAGCTTCTGCCCCAAATAAATACCCTTTATATAAGCCAGCAGATTTCTGGTACTTTGCATCAGCACCCCTTTGGTTGACTAAAACAACTGGTGAAGATTACCAACTGGCTTCATTATCAAACTCCCCAGTCCCCTTCCAGCAACATTATCCCAGATTTGCATGAAGCCTTCAAAGGTCTTTGCAATTCTGAAGGTTGTTTGAGCATGTTGTCTGAAAGGATATTATTTTCTTGTTGCAGTACATTGTAATATTGTAACATTTTAATACAGTAAAAGAAAATAACACCTTGAATTTTTATATACTTGGTGGATTTTCAGTATCTCCAGAAAATGGGAAAAATATTTTCCAAGTTCTAGATGCCATTTATACTGTCTGTCCTCCAGTTACCATTTTATAATTAATCCCTCTGATGATATTTCCTTGTTTTTTCATAGAAAATAGCTTTGTCTTTGTGCTTGCTTACCCTTGTTTCTCGACTTCCTGGAACTTCTCAAAACTGCCCTTTACTCCAAGTCACAATTAGTACCTCAAAATTATTAACTTGTAGCTTCCAAGTAAATACCCAACTCTTTGTGCAGTACCTAGTTCTTAAAATAATCCATGAAGCCTCTGGTTAATTGAAGTTTAGTTTGGGATTCTGAGGGATGATGATGATGATGATTGATTAAATATTATCAAAATTGCTAAATGCACCATTTAGTACTACATGCACAACCATGAGTTTCTCAGGATCTGTAGGGTATTTTTATTTAAACATTTTAAAAAATCAAATAAATAGTACATCTTCATTGTGGAAAAATTAGACAAGATAAGTAAAAAAAAAATCCATCTGTAATTTTACCACCCAAGATAGCACATTAATATTAATACATTGATGTTATAGGGAATATAAATTATGTATTGATTTTTTAAAGTTTCACACTAGTTTTCCCCTATCCATTTAATCTCATTTATTGCAGGCACTTGATGTTTATTTATAAACAAAAGTGAATTATTTCTGCCATATATGCACTGTCTAGAAGATTTGGAGAAATGTTTTTTTTTTCCTCTTTTTATAATTTGTATTTATTTCCAATATGAAATTTTGGGAACTGACCCAATGCAAAAAGACATTATTCCTAAAGAATTTATCCCAATGATAAAGTTGAACCTTTTCCCATGCTGCCTCCAAAAGGGAGTTCAAAATAGTAGTCTGCATTGAGGCTAAGAGATTGTATATCTTGTTGCAGTATTTCTCAGAGGGTGGTTTGTGGACCAACTGCATCAGAACCTTCTCTCAAAGATGCGTATGTAGCTCTAGAACTGGACCTACGAATCTGGATTTGTAACAAGCCATCCAGATGATTCTGACACTAGCAAAACTTTAAGAGCCACCACCTTAGTGCACTTGACTATTCCTGCCCAGTGTTAATCCTTGTCAAATGTTTCACTATTTTCAAAAACACAGCAGCAAAGCAATTGACCAAATTCCTGTTACTATAAATAATGTTGATTTTCACTGATCATACAACCAGGAAAGATGTTTTCTCTTCTCAGTACATGTCAGTTTGTCCTCTTTCAAACACACAGTGGTAAGGAGTTTCCATAGAGTTACTTGAGCACGGAATATATGGAATGATTTTCAAATATTGAATTTCAAAATTTTAATTCAAAATTTTAAATGTTAGACACATGATACGCTAAATGTAATGAATATGTATGTTAATCGAACTAATGTTAGCATAAAGGAAAGAAATAAATATGTAAAACCTACCAGTTCTTGTTTTATAAATTCTTCAATAAAAAGCCAAAGAACTGGAATTGATGCTAAGGGACAGCCAGTGGATGTCACCAGTGAGCCATGAGTTTATAAAGCCAAGCATCATTTTTGCTGTTTGTTACTTTTCAGAAATAACTGGGGCTGGTGATCTTATACCTTTGGAACACTCAATTTTTTTTTCCTTTCCTAATAAATTATTGACTGATTCTGTACCAATTAGTTCTACCAGCTGGTAGGTTTGTTATCAAGTTAAGCTTCAATACAAGAACCTGGATTCAAATGATTAAAAATTTAGAGGCAGTTGATTAAATATGCAGATAGTCTGTGAATCTACTTCTTGAAACCATTATATTGCCTTTTAATACCAATGATTTGTATAATTAATTAAAAGACAAGCTTGAAAGTGTTTAAGAAAGAAATGAGACATTAAAGGGAATAGGGTTAAGTGCCAAGAGGTAAGAATATCTTTCAATTAGGACACATTTACCCTATAAGATAGTTATAGCTGTTTTGTTTTAACAATATGGTTCCTTTTTCAACAAAGACTATGTTACAGAATTCTGTGATTGTTTTAGAAATTGTGTGTTGGATCAGTGAGTGGTCTGAGGGCTAATTAAACACATTTTGTGAATTGTATACTTTTTCCTCCAATTAAAAATCTTAATTACTCCAGTGAATTTTCCAGTTTGAAGGTTTGTTGTGAAGTGTAAGCAGTGAAGCGTAAATGTTCAGATCAAATTGAGACTGCTGTTGAGATCCCTTAGCTTATAATAAAGCTATTTTTGGTTAATTATAAAATTATGAAATTGCCCGAAACAACTCTGACCCTTCTCCTCCACCCGCATTTCTAAGTTTGATAGGGCATCTTTCTCCAGATCATGGATTCTTTTCTGCTACAAACACAGATTTGGAATCAGTCCAGGTCTTTCCATTGTGTGGAAGCAGAAAAGACACTTAAACTTTTATGCTTCTCTTTTTTAAGCTGTATTGTAAAGCAAATGAAACAATATTGGAAATAACTATAATTTGGGGGTCTCTGCTAAGTGCCAGGCACTATCATAGGCTCTTTGCATAATTTACCACATTTAACCATTGAAAAAAGGAAGAGGTACTCTTCTGATATTTCAAAAGAGAAAACAGAGAAGTAAAGTGGATGAGCTTGCTTTCAAATCATGGGATGCCTGACTCAAATGCCTAAGATCTTTTTCAAAATGGCTCATTTCAGTAGGTAAGGCTGCTACCATGCTTTCTAAGGTTCAGACATTCCCTTGAATAAGCTCCGTGGGAAGTATCTTGACTAAGGGGCTGGGAGTGCAACGCGTCAATGTGAGTGCCATTGATTACAAAGCAAAACGTCCCTGGACGGAATGCATCTTCCAAGCCTCTACCAGTTCTGTTTGAAGGGGGCTCTGTCAGTGCCTACCCATAGGACTGTATCCAGTTACTCACACTTCTGGGGTTCTGGAGTCAGAGCCTTGTAGAACATTTATCAGGAAATTAATGTTTCTTGGTTATCTTTTGACACATTATTATAGAAGGTAAGATAATCAGTCTTAATTCAGAGATGGAAAAACCATGGTGAATATAAGCAATAGCCTTAAGGCCATTTCAAGAGTCTGGACTGAATTATAGGATTGACTGACTTTCTCATGTTAGGCCATGACACCACCTGTTTGAGAATGATCATCAATCCCACCTCTTAGGAATACATTTCTCTGAAGGCTGCTTTTATAAGTACAGTTTTGCTGGGGTATCTTTAACTGTATGCTTTGATATCATCCCAAACTCAACAGGACACAATTATAGCTGTGAGTAAACATTCTGGCTGAATAAAATGCCATTGTAAAATGATTTAAAATAGATTAAATGATTAAGAAACTACAGCTCTGGATTTGTAGAATAAATATCTGGGCATAATTTGTTTTCTGTGCCTTCATATTTCAGGGTTGGTTTGTGTGGATTTTTCCCCAAGATTTTGATAAAGCTACTTTATTTTGCTGTCACTTATGTGTGTTGTTTTGTGATTGCTATTCAATAGTTTTATATATATCTTTTTTTAAAACTAGGTTAAAAGCCTTGTGTAAAGGAACTGTGTCACTAGATGCTTCCATTGGAAGGGACTTATGGGAGGCAGAATGGGGCATGGGCAGGAATAGGGATAAGGATGTGATGAAAAGACCATAAACTTTAGATGCAGAAAGAGATCAAGTCCATGTACCAACTCTTTGGAACAAATAACTTAATTTCTCTATACTTCAGTTTCTTTCTTTCTTTCTTTTTAAAGACTTACTTATTTACTTCCCCCATCCCCATCCCCCCCACCTTGTTGTTTTGCGCTGGCTGCCTGTTCTCTGTGTGTTCTTCTGTGTCTGCTTGTCTTCTCTTTAAGCAGCACCAGGAACTGATCTTGGGACCTTCTGGAGTGGAGAGAAGTGTTCAATCTCTTGTGCCACCTCAGCTCCCTGGTCTGCTGCATCTCTTATTGTCTCTCCTCTGTGTCTCTTTTTGTTGCGTCATCTTGCTGCACCAGCACTTCTGTGCAGGCCAGTACTCGGCATGGGCCAGCATTCCGCGTGGGCCAGCACTCCACATGGCCAGCTCTCTGCTCGGGCCAGCTCTCCGTGCAGGCCAGCTTGCCTTTCACCAGGAGGCCCCGGGAATCAAACCCTGGACCTCCTATACAGTAGACAGGAGCCCAAATTCTTGAGCCACATTCGTTTCCCTTCAGTTTCTTTTACAAAAGGAATTAGCATAGATTGAGATAGTATATGTAAAACACCAGACCTAGTGCCTAGCTCAGTAAGTATTATTTAAAAATATTTTCCTTTCTCCTTTTCCTTTGTTAACATAATAATCTTTCAATAAGTTTTGATTGAAAGGATTCATGACCACCACTCTATAAGTAATTTTTAAGCCCATTCATTAATTATCATTTCCATCCTTGTCATAATCTTTTGACGCCCTGTCTTGTCAATTGTCTGTTGTCTCCAAAAACGCTCTGGTTTCCACTTTGGTGGTTTTGGTCACTACATTTGTTTTTGGTAGGATCTCATGCTCACTATTTATTATCTATTCTCTTAAAACTAGACTTTCCTCATTCAAGGCCTCCATTTATTCACAATCATTTTGTTCTTCAAAGCACAACTTGAAATACTCCTTTTCGATGAAATCTTACAAGGAAAAAATACTAGATTCATCCAGCAATCAGTTCTCTCAAAATTTTACATTTCTGAGAATAGGTTGAAGTAGGCTTTGTAGAATTAGAATGATTTTCTGATTTGAATAATATATGCATTTCTTACCAAATCATAACAGAAAGAATGAATGTAAAATAATCCTTCAGAATTTTAGAAGTAATTTTGGCCATTTTTCTCTCTTCATGTACGCAAGTACTACTTTTTTCTTTTTGAGAACAATGAAAATAATTATAAACCAATTTGTATGTAAGAAAATCTCCAATGTTTTTTGTTCATGTATGCTTTCTCTACCTCTAATTAATTTAGTTAACATTTGTTGATTGTCTCTTATGTCTTCGATGTGGTCTAGGGGCTAAGGAAATAAAACATAAATAAGACAAGGTGCCTGTCCTCAATGGACTCACAAAAAGTAAGGCGGACACACCCATAAACTGATAAGTATAAAACAGTATGGTTGGTCCAGTGATAGAACTCATAGGTACCATGGAAGCAATTCACATGAGCAAATTTAACCTGCTTTTGGCTGCAATGTGTTTCAAAATAAGATTATTTTTATCCCACAGCTTGCCCATTAAGATTTCCATTTAGTGAGCATACATCCCTTGTCCTAATCTTCACATTTCTCTTTCATACAGAATTGAGGTCAGAAAATCATATTCCATGTTGAAATATATATATATCCCATTCATAGGGTTTTTCCATTGTACACGTGAAATTACTCTCTAGGTACCTTCATATGGCAATATTGATAATATTGACATTTCTGTTATTACCTTACAAAATCATCAAGAATTTGGACTACATCTATTCTTAGTGTCAACAGCAGTAAAGAAAATAGCACCTTATATTACTATATCACTTGATATATTTCAAGGAATTTTTATAGAGATCTGAGCCTTGGGGAAACATATGCCATGTTCATAGCAGAGTACAATGGGCAAAATATTTGGCAAATGCCATTCATGGCAATGCTTTCCACACAAAGGCAGTCCCAAATGTTTAAGTAATCATTGTCATGTCAAGGAATACAAATGTACTTCAGGTATGGTCGGTTGATTTTTTTAAATGAGTTTTTCTACTTTCCATAGTTATGTCAACAGACATTTCATTAAAGTATATTTAAAGATTTGATAAGACAGGTTCTGTGTAAAGCAAGTTAGCTTAAATTTCACCGTCACACTGTGATTGGTGTAAGTGTGATAAGAAACTGAAAGGATGGGCTTAATCAGCATGAACATTTGCAGAAAGTAATGATATTTAATAATAAATAATTTCAAGAGGCCTTGTTAAACTGGAACATTATTATCAAACTGAATATACATGTTGACAGCTGTACCAATAAATTTGAGAGCTGTGAACATTTAGCACATAAAATAATGAAGGTCCTTTAAAAGGCTCTGCTCCTCCTGTCCTAGGGAAAGGATTGTTCCCTGACTTTCTTTCTTTGTCACAAAAGGAAAAAGGGGGAAAATCTGGGCTTGCTGTCAGAGACATGCCTGAAAATAAATGCAGTAGGTAAAAATGAGCTCTAAGAAAAAAAAATCTCCAAAGAAGTTTATCTTATTATCTCTGCGATCAAAATTAAGAGCTTGGTTACCACAACAATTTCCCTGAGGTTTTATATCTTATCAAATTGATATAGTGCTTTTAGATTTTAGTTATGAATTGGAACATAAAAAGATTACTTAATCCCTAGATCTTGGTTAAGAATTAAGAAATGGACCCAAACTCATTATAGGTAAGGCGTTAAACTCAATGAAATTATGAGTCAATAATTAAATATTATACTTGAGGGAAGATTATGTTGTTTTGCAACTACTAATAATTCTTTTAAAAGATAAAAGAAACAGGTATGCTCTCTTAGATTTGCTTAGAATATCATGTCATAGAACATGGATACATTTTGGGAATAAATTGCCTTGAATTTGAGAATACCTAGTATGAAACTGACATAGAGAACTACCAATATAGACAGTTATGGTTTAGCTCATATGGAGACTCAAATATATTATGGAAGCTATAGTATAATACATGAATTTGGTAAAGAGATTTGGTAAAGAGATTCAGCCTAATGAGATTCACTTTAGGCATAATTGCACAGGCCCTAGCATCAGTGAAGATAAAAAGTATCCCTTAAAAGATTTTTGTTTTCAGTATGCACCAAGTGTTTCTAGGGCTTGAAACAAATTTCCATTTTCTTATATTGGATCCAATAAACAGAAGTGAAAAAATGATAATGAATTACCCTTCTTGGATTTTTATGCTTCCCTGTAAACATTAAATCATGGAAGCCTAGCACCTATTTTCCAATTGTGGTGACCAGCAAAATGAAAGATACCTGGCTTGAATTGTTGGGGGAAAAATTGTACTCAAAATGCACATCAAGTATTTTTGATTCAAGGCATCTAGTACATAATGCACCAAGGTTCTACACTGTTTTCATTTTCTTTGGCTCCTCAAGCAAATACCATGAAATCGGTTGTAATACCATGAAATGTATTAGCTCACTGTTTTGCAGTAAAAGAAAGTTCAAATCAAGATGTCATCAGGTTGATCCTTTCTTCCAAAAAGAATGACATTCTGGGGCTGGCTGCCCACGATCCTGTTCTTTAGCTTGTCCTATGGCAAGGCATATGGCGGCATCTCCTAGTCTCGCCTTTCTCTTCTGGGTTCTGTTGATTTTCAGCTTCTGGATGCTCCCTTTGTGGATTTCTCTCTCTCTCTCTAGATTTCATCCTCTTAATAATGACTCTAGTAATAGGATTAAGACCCATCTTGACTGAGGTGGGCCACACCTTAATTGAAATAATGTCATCAAAATGTCCTACTTACAACAAGTTCACACCCACAGGAATGGATTAAGTTTAATCCAACATCCCCCAAACCTTAAGTCATTTCAGAAACAATGCTAAGTACAAAGTCTCATCACAGTAGGTTTTGGGTGTGATCTGTCCTGGGACAAAATTCCCCTCTGCTTGTGGACCTATGAAATCTAGGAAACAAATTATCTGCTTCCAACATACAAGGCAGGGAAAGGCATAGAATAGATATTCCCATTCCAGTAGGGAGAAATTAGAAGGAAAACAGGGTTCACAGATCCTAAGCAATTCTGGAACCCAGCAGGGCAAACTCCATTAGATTTCAAGGTCTGAGAGTCATCTGTGGATCCATGTTTTGTCCCCAGGACCTGATGGCATTTCCACTCCTCCCAAGTGCTTGCGCAGGGGCTGTACTCTCCCATAAAGGCCCCACCCTCTCTGAACATTGGGGTGCTGGCCAGACCCTATGCAAACCCCAGGACAGAGGCCCCACCCTCTCTGAGCACTAGGGTTGTAGCCAGACTCTGTGAACAATGGGGCACACCCCCCACCATATCTGAGCGCTGGGTGGCAGCACTCTTCCAGAACAATAGGTGGAAGGCCCACCCCTCCAAGTGCAGGGGCAAACCCACCCTTTATACACACATGGATGGGCCCACTCTCTTGGAATAAGGAGATCTCTTTGATCAAGAGCTTGATTTCTATGGTTCTGCCTTTGTTCTTCCTTTGATTTGTCCCTTTCAGTCCAGGCTGCCTGTGGTTCTGCTCATATAAATTTTGAACCCCCCCACTCCCCACCCCCCAAAAAACAAACAAACTTGTCAGCTTTGCATGTAGTTCATCAGGGTCCAAAACATTAGACAAAGGACTTTTCTCGATAACTGCATTTCCAATCCTGTCTCCCTCTGAAATGGCTGCCTGGTTCCATGTTCAGTTAAACCCTCACATGGAGCACTATCCTCTGGGAACCTACTTTCTGGAGGCTCAGGTAGGTCCTCCTAGAACTGCTCCTGGCCCTAGACTCAGAGTGCACTCTCTGGATAGGCTCATGATTTTCCAAATCATGAATTTCTGGTTTCTTTGTGCCCAGGAGTTCAGTTCTCAGCTTATCCCTTTCCTCTTACATTTTACTATAGGCTACAAGGAGAAACCAGGCTGCACTTTTCATATTTAGCTTGGAAATCTCGTCAGCTAAATATCCAAGGTCATCACTTTCAAGTTCTGTGTTCCCTCCAACATCAGAATTCAGTTTCTCCCAGTTCTCTGCCACTTCAAACAAGGATCTCTTTTCCTCAGTTTCCAGTTGTACTTTCATTTGTTTCTAAGTCCTCCTCAGAAGTATATTTAGCACCCATATTTCTATCAACAGTCTCTTCAAAGCAGTCTAGGCTTTTCTCTATCAAGCACCTCACAATTCTACCAGTCTCTACCCATTACCCAGTTCCAAAGTCATTTCCACATTTTTCTTATTTGCAATAGCAGCACCCCACTTTCCTGGCTCCAAAATCTATTTTAGTTTCCTGAGCTGCTCGAGCAAATGCCATGCAATGGTTTGGCTTAAGGAAAGAAAATTTATTCGCTCACAGTTTTGACACTAAGAGAAAGTACAAATCAAGTTATCATCAAGGCAATGCTTTCCTCCCAAAGATTGGTGGTCTGGGACTGACTTCTGATGATCCTTGGTCCTTGGCTTCTCTGTGACTTGGGAATGCACATGGTGGCCTCTTCTGTTCTCTTCCGGGTTCTGTTGAATTTCAGCTTCTTGCTTCCTGTGGCTTTCTCTCTTTCTGTCTGAGTTTCATTCTGCTTATAAAGGAGCCCTGGCTCAGCCACACCTTAACTGAAGTAATCTCATCAAAAAGTCGTACTTATAATGGGTTCACACACATAAGAATTAAGTTTAAGAATATGTTTTTCTGTAGTATATACAGCTCCAAACCACCACATACCTAAAGTTATGAACTTTAGAGCTATCTTTTTCCAGTCTTTGTGTGTCAAACATTTTAATCTACTATAAGGATCACTTTTAGGTAGGGATTTGGATAGTCTGCCCCTCTCACACTTTCTCAACCCCTTCTACTCTGAACTTGCCACCCTCTCCAAATGCCCTCTCTGAATGCCCAGCTCCTACTCAGCTTTCCACCTTGGTAGATATTACTAGCAGTGAGCAGCATTCATTTTTCCTTCCCTTCTAGGCACATGGAATACAAACCCTGGGATGAGTGGGTCCAGTAACTTTTCCTGGTCCAAATACTGTGTTGTGGTGAATAGCTTGTGTGCCTTTTTCCACTTCTCTTGACCTACCAAAGGTACTGAGAAGGCTACATCTTCCAGATAGAATAGCTACAAAATGGTGAAGCCTCTGTCACCTGGGCTCCTGGGTGGAAAGAGCCTTTAACCAATCTGCTTTGCATGTAGACCATGAGTGCAAAGGAAACATTTCTGTGTTAAACCCATTCAATTTTTAGGGTTGTCTGCTACAAAGCAAAACCCAGCCCATCCTAATTAATAAATGCCTTGACACAGGCACTCCCATAATTCAGAATGAGAGCCCTTCCTTATTTCTGCCCATGGTTCCAATATAAAGGCTAGTGCTACATGAACATATAAACTTACTTCTCTAGTTTATGTCTATGTAAGCTCAGGAGTCAGCTGCTTCTTAAATGGAAGATATTTCAGTGTGTTTAAGGTAAAATGTATCAAGTATTAATGTGTATAATAACCATAACTCTAGTTCAGGAAGGTAAAGCCTGTGAGGAATGAGATATGGCATTGACTCCTCAAGTGTGGAAGAAGCAGTATTATTACTTGCCCCTTCCCACACCAAAGCTTTATTTTCCACAACAAACAACATTTTATACATGCTCCATAGTTGATAAGTGATAACATTTCATCATATTTGCTTCATGTTTTTTTTTTTAAAGAAATATAACATTACAGCCCTCTCTCTCCCTTTCTCCCTGAAGTTAATGTTCACAAATTTTAAGTATTATTTATATTTTGCTACCTTTATAAGTATCATAGACATTTATAGTGTTTTTGTGAATGTTTTTGAAAAAATTCCATAATTCCATCATTCGACAGTTCAAAAACTTCCTTTTAAAGAAACTAAACATTTTATTTTGATACCTATTCATGTTGATCTAGCTATTAGCTATCCGGCCATATGTGTAATTCATTTTTGCTGCATTTAAAGATTATACCACAATTTATTTATCCATTTCTCTATATGATATTTATCTAGATTATTTCAAAGTTTTCACTATTATGAACAATGCTGCAAAAATATTTGAAGTTGTGTTTACTTGCAAGAGTTTTGTTTATTTTGTTTTATTTTTAGACTATCTACCTTAGAGTTGTATTGCTCAGTTATTGATTATGCACATTTTTTATGTTACAAGGTACTGCCAGAATGCTTTCTTAATTGTTCCTAACAATTTACAACCCTATCAGCAAGATATGAGAGTTATGGATATCCTCACCAACAGTTAAATTAGGTCACAGACTTAATTTTTTTTGCTAGTCTGATTGATTTGAAATAGTAAAATACATTAGCATCTTTTCATAGGATTGTATTAACTGGCAATTCAAGTGTCCTCTTCTGATATTTGTCTGTCCATTTTACTTTTAGGTTGTATTTTTACCATTGATTTAGAGTAGTTATTTTAATTTTCTTTATACTAATTCCTTGGTATAAATGCTTCAAATATCTTCTCCCAGTGTAGGACTTGTCTTTAAACTTTGTTTATGGTATCTTTTTCTGTACGAAGGCTTAAATTTTGATCTGGCTGAATTACTTAAACTATTCTTTTATAATTCCTGATTGATTGGCATCCTAAGGAAATAATTATTTCCTATTTTGTTTTTATATTTAAGTTTCAATCCCAATACAATTTATATCTACAGGGGTAAGCGTCTGATTTTATTTTTAGTATTATTGTTTAATATGGGAAGATGATATTCAAATACCACCTTTGAATAGTTTGTTCTGTGACAGTTTAATTCCTACTTTATCATTTAACAGTTTCACTTATATGCATACTTTTGTTTCTGAAATTCTTGTTCAGTTCCCTTGATCAATTTGTCTTTTTCTACTCCATTACCACATAGTATTAGAATTAGTTAACATGGGTTTATATAAAAATTTTTATTTCTACTGGAAAAGACCTCTTTACTCCTTGTTCATTTTCAAAAACATTTGGGCTAGTCTTAGAGCTTTATTCTCTTATATGGGTTTAAGAATCAGTTTGTCTAGGTGTATGAAAAATTCTGTTGTGTTTTTGATAGGAATTGAATTGAGTTTATAGATTTCCATGACACTTCGACTCGTCTACCTAATATTGATACATTTGAATGAAGAATGGACCCCTACCCTGGCCATCAATGCTAAGCAACAAACAGCACGTATGCATCACTTCCACAACTAACGGTAGTCTGAAGAGGTGTGAAGCTGTGTTGGAGGTACGATAGACAAAAAAGCAGGTGGTGTTTAAAAATAGAAAAGAATTTGGAGAGAATTCAAGTTTAACAACAGAAATAGAGAAGGAGCAAAAAGAAGTGTAACCATGGCAGGGAATGAAATGACATCTTATCAGTTAAGTGATGGGTAAAGGAGGTACTGGGAGGAAATCACACAAGAATGCTAGTTGCATTGTTTGACTCTTCAGTACCCTATAATTGGAAACTTTTGCAAATGTGTTTCAGTGGTAACCCTTTCCTGTAAATAACCAGTAAATTAATTTCAAAAACTCTTGCCAAGTTCAAGCTTTCGAATCTGCCGGTTTAAAGGATCTGTGCCAGTGTCTTGTTGTATATTCTACTTCCCTCTGCCAATTTCATCACTGATTGGATACTGGTGGATGTCTTTGCTCAGTTACAATGTAGCACTTTATAAGTAACATAATGCAGTGATCTACAGCATAATAGAAATTCCTATGTTTGCAGGGATTAGATGGCTGGATACAAATGAGTTCCCTAAGAGCACGCCTTCAGATACATATGGGATGCTGGATCCATCTCTAATAAATGTGCCAACAGATATTAAAACAAGATGTATATGTTTTTACGATTAGTGTGAACAGCTTAGGTACAAAGAAAATTTAGTACTTAAATGCACTTGTGCTGGTATAAGTAAAAAAAAAAAAAAATCTAAATGAAATGTAGCAATACCAGGGGAAATGTCAAGCACACTGCACATATTTGTTAGATAAACATTACTGTTTGTTCATTAGCTGATGCTAGTACGTTTTGTCCCTAGCATTTCCCTTTATTATTATTTCTGAAGAATATCTACATATTTTTTGCACACTTATTAATATGAAAAGATGCTGTTTTGCTTTGCCTTTTGGGTACCCCAGAAAATTATGTTCTTAAGCTAACCCATTCCTGTGCCTGTAAATGCAGTATAGATGGGGACTTTTGATTAGATTCAGTTAAGGGACTTTGATTAAATCACTTGAATAGATTGCTTTTGATTGGACTATGTCAGTGAGGCATGACATAGGTTGGGTCTCCACCCTCTTGCTGGGTCTTATATAAATTGAGAACACACAGATACACAGAAAAAGGAAGCCACCATTTTGACCCAGTCATGTGAGAGAGAGGACTCTAGGCTTGCCTACAAAGGAAGACAGAGAAGCCCCGGGAGGCAGGCAGAGGTCCGGGAGGCTGGAATCAGCAGAGCACAGAGGCACAGAAAGAGGCCCCTGAGAGGGTGGGACCACGGAGCGGCTCAAGGCCAAGGAGAGAAGACCTGCCATATGCCTGATCACCCACAGCTGAACTCAGGGAGAAAGGCGAGGCTGAGAGAGGAGGTCTGCAAAGAGACAAGCCATATGCCTGACTGCCAACAGCTGAACTCTAGGAGATGGTGAGCCTTGAGAGGAAGGCAGGAACCTCAGCAGAGATTGGCTGCCATCTCTCCTTGCCACATGGTGGGCCTACAGGATCTGCCAGCAGATGACCTTGGTAAGAAAGCATCTCTGATATTGCCTTGATGTGGACATTTCAAGGCCTTATAACTGTAAAATTTTACCCCAAATAAATCCCCTTTATAAAAGTCAACCCATTTCTGGCATTTTGACATTGGCAGCCTTTGGCAAACTAAGATAGATACTATGACAAGACTAATGATATTTGGGTGCAAAAAGTTTATCAGAAATTTGACCAAATAAAAAAGACTACAAATTTTCACTACTAAAGTTGATGATAGTAAATGTAAGCCAGCAATTTATATCAACAGATTAAGAAGTCTGTAATATGAATGCCAGTTGACCAACTAGATTAAAAGAACCTAAGAATAAATGCCACAAGAACTTTATAATGGCGATTACAGGAATTGCAGACTTCAGTAATCATTAGAATGACAAGGGGTTACGTTATCAACTTGTCAAATTCTGCCATCATACAGGTGAGAACACTAAGTACAACTTTTCATGTAATTTGAAGGTTACACACAACATCATTTTAATGTCATGGCGTGTGCTTTCCTCTTCTGTCATGTGGTGATACCTCCTTTCCCTACATCCTAAATAGCAGCCTATAGAATGCTTCAAAATTCATTGACACTGTTGCACTTATCTTGCTTCTCGGTTTTTGCAAATGTTTTTTCAGCTGAAATGCCATTTCTCCTAACACCTATATCACCCCCAATAACCCCCTACATTTCCTTTGATTATAAATAATTAGTAGCATTTATTGCATGCTTACTACATCTGAAACACTGTTCTAAGTGTATGACATGACAATTCATTTAAACCTCATTTGACGTAATGAGGTTGGTAATATTATTATCATCCCATTTAATGTATGGGAAGACCAAATCATTGAAAGCTTAAATAACTTGTCTAAGAACACAAAGTCAGATTACCAGATTAAAACCCAGGAAATGTACCTCCAGGGCAGGATCTCTTATCCTCTCTCTTATACTCACCTCACAGGATTCAGCTTAAACTTCACTTCCTCTTGAAACTCTTCTCCTAACAAAGAAGCCTCTTTTCTGAGCACCCATAACACACTACATCTAACACCTTCCATGGTGAATAGTAATGGATTTCTTCATTGTGTCTCCTGTGAGCTTCTAGAAGCAATCCATTGCAAATCATAGCATTGAGTTGGATCCTGGAATTGAATAGACCTGGAGTTCAATGCCAGCTCTGTTATTTGCTCAAAATGGGATCTTGGCAAATTCCTTTATCTCCTGGAGCTCAATATTTCCCATCCATAAAGTGGGAATAATAATAGTTGCTTCAACATAATGTTATATTATGGATATTAAGTGATATTGTGAATTAAGGCACTATAATTAGCTGTTACAGTAAATATTATCTTTATCCTCTAAGCTTAGTACTGTCCTAGTGGTAGATGCATATTTGTTGCATAAATTGGGCTATGAGAGACACAGGTAAACTAGATTACATTCTGAATTTACCAACAGTGACACATGTATTCATGAACTCTGTATCTTAACCATTAATATAGAGAAATTTCCCTTCCTTTGCTATGTTATCTTGTAGCTTAGGGTCTTCCTTGTTAATACATTTGCTATATTAGTTGACAGATTAGCTCAGGCTTCCTGGGATGTTATTTAGGGCACGAGTTATGGTGTATTTTTCCACTCTGATGTTTTCTGCATTGAAGGAAGAATGGATGTAGAGAGAATTAGTCCTTTAAATAGCTCCTTGAAGCAGAGGGAAGGAGTTATTATAGAGTAGTGACCTGAGCCATCGAGTTGCTACATGAACCTCAAGGTAGTTATGTCTTAGAAAAAAGAAAAGCAAAATTTTGAAACTATTTCCCTTTACTCGTTGCCCCATGTGTCCGTGTGTATGTGTGTGTGTGTATGTTTGTATGTAGAGACGTGGGCCACACATCACCTTTATCAATAAGGATTGTGAGAACTGGCTTAGAATGTGCTGCACTACAATGAGAGGAGGAGTCTAGTGTCTTAGGTTTTTGCCTTTAAAATATGATTGTATAGTTATGAAACTGCGACATATGTAAACAAACAAATGAGCAAGCAAAACAGGAATGATCTTGTTTTAGTTTTCCTTGGCTGTTCAAGCAAATACCATGCAATAAGTGGACTTAAATAGTGGGAATTTATTAGCTCACTGTTGGGAGGCTAAGAGAAGGTCCAAGTCAAGGCATCATCAAGATGATGCTTTCTTCTCTAAGACTGGCTTTCTTGGTCTGGCTGTTGGTGATCCTTGGTCCTGGGCTCCTCTGCCACATGGCAGTGCACATGGTGGCCTCTCCTGTCCTCTCTGTTCTTTTCCAGTTTCTTTGAATTTTACCTTCTTGCTCCCTGTGGCTTTTTCTCTTTCATTCTGCTTATAAGGACTCTGGTAATAGGATTAAGCCCTATTCTGGGTCACACCTTAACTGAAATAACCTCATCAAAAGGTCCTACTTACAACCAGTTCTTACCCACAGGAGTGGATTAAGTTTAAGAACATGTTTTTCTGGAGTACATACAGCTCCAAACCACAAATTCCACCCTCTGGACATGTTCTTTCTATGTGCAAAATATATTCATTCCATCACAGCATCCCCCAAACCTTAAGTCATTTCAGAAACAATACTAAGTACAAATTCTTTCACAATTGGTTATGGGTGTGGTATAATTTGGGACTCAATTTCCTTCTGTCTATGGACATGTGAAACTTAGAGAACCAGTTATCTGCTTCCTATATGCAATGGAGAAAAAGGCATAAGATAAGCATTCCCATTCCAACAGGGAGAAATTACAAGGAAAACAGGGGTCACGGATCCTAAGCAATTCTGAAACCCATCGTGCAAACTCCATTAGATCTCAATGTCTGAGAGTTATTTATGGAACAATGTTTTGTCCTTCAGGCCTGATAAAGTGGCAGCCCCATACCTACTGAGTACTTTCACAGCAGCCTTGCTCTCCCAAACACTGGGTGAAGGCTCCTCTTCTCTGAGCACTGGTGATAAGTCTCTCAGGGCACAGGCCCCACCATCTCCGAGCATTTAGGTGGTGGCCTGGCTCTTTGCAAACCCCAGGCACAGGCCCCACCATCTCCAAGCACTGGTGTGACAGCACTCTCCCTGAACAATGGGGTAGAATACCCACCCTCTCTGAGTTCCAGGGCAGACCCACCCTTTCCACACACATGGGTGGGCCTGCTCTCTGGCCCAAGAAGATTTCATCAGTTCAGACCTCAGCTTCCATGCTTCTGCCCTTGAAGTGATTTTTTTCATTCAATATGTCCCTTTTCTGTCCCCTTTAGTCCAGGCTGGCAGTGGTTCCATTCACACAGATTTCAAAGAAGAAATGGCCAGTTTTATATGTAGTACACAATGGTCCAAACCATCAGACAGTAGGACTTTCCACAGATCCTTCCTCAATAATGGCTTCTGCAATTCCGACTTGCACTGAAATGGCCGACTAGACTCATGTTCAGTTCAACCCTCATGCTCTCCTCTAGGGATTCATTTTCCCAAAACTCAGAATATCCCAAACCATGAATTTCTGGTTTCTTTGTGCCCAGGAGTTCAGTTCTCAGCTTATCCCTTTCCTCTAACATTTTACTAAAAGCTTCAAGGAGAAACCAGTCTTAACTCTCCACATTTAGCTTGGAAATCTCTTCAGCTAAATATCCAGATTTATCACTCTCAAATTCTGCCTTCTATCCAGCATTAGAACTCAATTTATCCAAGCTTTCTGCCGCTTTTAAACAAGGATTACCTTTTCTCCAGTTTCCAATAACACATTTGTAATTTCTGTCTAAGTCCTCATCAGAAATACCTTTAGGAACCATATTTCAAGCAATAGTCTCTTCAAAACAATCTAGGCTTTTTCTGCAAGGGCCTCACAATTCTACCCAATTCTCCATTATCCAATTCCAATGATGTTTGTACATTTTTTGTTTTTGCAATAGCAGCACCCCATTCCTGGTACCAAGATCTGTTTTTGCTTTCCTTGGTTGCTCAAGCAAATACCACACTGTGGGTTGGCTTAAACAATGGGAGTTTATTAGCTCACAGTTTTGAGGCTAAGAGAAAGTCCACCCCAAAATGTCATCAAAGTTTTGCTTTCTTCTCAAAAACTAGTTTTCTAAGGCTGATGGTCCTTGGTCCTGGACTGCTCTGTCACATGGCAATGCACATGGTGGCCTCTCCTGGCCCCTCCATTCCCCTCCAGGTTCCACTGAATTTCAGCTTCTTTCTTCCCATGACTTTTTCTCTATCTGTGTGAGTTTCATTCTGCTGATAAAGGACTCCAGTAATAGAATTAAGCCCCATCCTGGGCCACACTTTAACTGAAGTAACCTCATCAGAAGGTCCTACTTACAATGGGGTCACACCTACAGGAATAAATTAAGTTTAAGAACATGTTTTTCTGGAGTACATACTACTTAAAACTACCACAGAGCCTCTCAAAAGAAGCTGTTCACAAGAAAGCCCATTATAGATGCAGTGTCAAAGCACAGAAGACTCACCAGTTTCCCCAGCCTCCCTGTATACTCAGAAGTTGTGATGAGCATGACAGTGTGATCAGATTCCTGGATTAGTGAGACATCCTAATAGGGGTTTACTAATAGTATGGGAAGACCTCCTATTATTTAAGGAAAAACTTTGTCAGACACAATATGTTAGCATGTGGAGAAGAGACACTTGTAAATCTCCATGACTAGTCTATCCTCTGCTTATCAGCTAGAATAATCATACAAATCAAAATACAGACTATCGCAGTGTCATTTAAAATCCTTCAATGGCTTCCCATTGCACTTTGAATCCAAGAGAAAGTTATTACTATGACCTACCAGGTCCTCCATGGTCCATGTTATCCATTCCTCTCCCCTCTCAGTATGCTCCAGACCCAGGGGCCTCCTTTAAGTCCCTCAATGCATCCAGATTTTTCCCACCTCAGGATTGCCACACATGTTGTTCCCATTACGTTGAACACCTTCCCCCCAGATTTGTGCATGAATTGGTCCTTCTTTGATTTTTGGTCTTTGTTTAAACAGCATCTCAGAGAGGCCTGCTCTGGTTGCCTTACTCTTCCACATCCTTTTTCCTGTCACTATTCCCTGTAACACTCCACAATTTTAAATTATGGGTTTTGTTAACTTGTTCATACTTGCTTATGGTTTTTCTTCTCTATCAGGCTGTCAGCTCCAAGAGGGATGGACCCTAATCTGTCTCGTTCATGACTGTATACCAAATACTTAGCTTCGTTTCTGGAACACAGTGTGTGGTTAGTATTCAGTAGCATTTACTGGATGAAGAATGAATGAATTAATGAATGCACTGTTCTATTCTAGTCTCACAGTGCTCTATTGGATGAATAGTCATATACATTGGGACCCCAGAGTTAAAAGCCAAGCTCTCCCAGGGTCTCTCCATTCATGTGAAAGAGTAAATAATTACTATAATGTCAGATTGCGATAAATATTATGATGGAAAGAGAGTGATGAAATGTAGAACCACTAAGGAGAGTCATTTTAGGTAAGCCAAAGAGAGGAGGTCTCCTGAAGGAAGTAACATTTGACCTGAGGTTTGAGGGATGAACTGAACTGCCTTCCGGGAAAGATGGAGGAGGGGCCTTCCATTCAGAGAAGGCAAAAGAAAGGCCTGGGGATAGCACAGGGTAGTGTGCTTGAAAGACTGAGGGAAGCCAGTCTAGCTGAATGGGGGTGAGATGAGGTAAAAGAGGTGGCTCATGTAGGGCTTTATGGGTTATGGGTAGGAGTTTGAATTTTATTCTAAGAGCAAGGGGAAGCCGTTAAAGTGTTTTAAGCATGGGATTGACAGGATCTGATTTATATTTTGAAAGGATTACTGCTATAAAGAGAAGGTGCTATAAAGGGAGCATGAGTGAAACTGGGGACTTATCAGGTTAAAAATCACTGTTAGACAATATTTTCATTTATGATAATGCAACTCAGCAAAAATGTATTGAGCAAACTCTATGTGCCAAGCACTGTGCAGAAATAAAAAGTTGCTGTTGCTGGAGTTTATCAACTATATTCTGGGTTTTTCTATAGGGACGGAAGAGCCAAATTTTAAAAAATTGATTTCTTCGTTCATTTTCAATTTCCTTTTCATGATTAGCTAACTTGAAAGCAAATGTTTGGGGTCCTTTTAACCTGCTCACCTCAAACCCGTCTTCTCGTTCTGAACAGATCTGTAATTTCCCAAAGTAGTGCGTGGCTGTGGCATATAGTACTTATCCCGAAGAAGCAGGTTCTGCTGGGGGTTCATGCTTGAGTCCATTTTTCTTATCTTCCTCAAATGGCCGAAGTTAACTGATTTGAAAGGGCCTCATTTTAAATTACATTCATTCAGTGAAAACAGAAATTAACACTTAGAGACATCTATATGCTAATGATTGTAGCTCAGGGAATTCACTTCTAACCTTTTCAAAAGGCGCTGGTAAAGAGCCATTTCACTTGAAAGCAACTTAGTAAAACTGGTAGATTAATTAAATACCATAAAATTTCTTTAAAAATCTTCATTTCATTTATCATTTATGCCATTTTTTTTCTTTTTACATGTGCTACCTTTGCTCAGATTGTGCCTTCTAGGACATATTATTTAGCAGATTATTTGGCATGAATAATGCAGAACCCAGAGTGGCAATACAATGCCATGTGTTTGGAAGATAGTAAAAGAACAAAAACCGTAACAAAGGAAATCTGTTCATCAAGACTCATGTTACAGCTTTGCACAAATTTTTTAAAAGGGCCGTTTTCTCTGTTAAAGAATCTCCAGGTGAGGTCACAAGCCCTGTTGAGGAGTTGGGGCTCAAACCTCCACTTGCCCCTTCAGTCATATGACCTAGTAAAATGAACAAATTGCACAGCTGTCCATGGCATCCCTTAGTGGCTCTCGGTCTCATCTCGCTAGCCTTCTTATCTCTACTTATCTTTATCCATGTTTTCCTATGTCCTTAAGTTTTATTATCAAGGACCAGCAGGCTTTTCCCCAACCTGCCCATTCCCTGAAGAGCAAACTCTGATAAGAATTTTAGAGTTGGATGCATCTGCATCAGGGGGAGATCATATGGTTATACTGGGGAGCCCATTTTAAGTGATGGATTCATTAAGTCATAAGAGCTTGGTGCTATTTTCACACCCAACCTATTACTCCTGTCTTCTGAGCAAGCAGCAAGAATAGCACATTTTAGGGTCCAGGGCTTTGCAATCAGATTTGCTTATGAATCCTAGCTCTGCCTGCCATCTACTTGTTGTGTGACTTTGAGCAAGTTATTTAATCTTTGAACCCCGATTTCCTCAACTGTAAAATGGGTACTCTAATACCTGCTGGAAGGATTAAGTGAAAAAATGCATGTAGAGTGCTTGGTAAGATGTGAGACAAAGGTAAATGCTCAGTGGAGGGTAATGCAAAAAGTGATGAGTATAAAGAAACAAAAAATTGCTGCTTTCAGAAACTGTACAACAGAAAATGATTCACAAATTAAGCTAAACTGATGAACCTCAGCTGGAAAGATTGTAATGACCCCTTTGCTGAATATTCTTTATCTGTGCTTCCCTCATACTTTACTTCTCCTTGACTCATGTCCTTAATAGTAGCACTCTGTAATTACCAAAGGGAACCATATCAATAAATTAAGCCATGGTATGCTCATTTTTTATTTCCTCTCCATTTTTAACAATTGTAAAATTGGATGTTTTGACGTATGTTTACACTCATAAAACCATCACCACAGTCAAATTAATGAATATACCCATCACCTCCCAAAATTTCCTTGTGCCCCTTTTAATACCTCCCTCTGCTCTCCCTGAGGTGTTTCAATGTGGCCCTTCCTTGGAAATCATTGATATGCTTTCTGTCACTATAGCTTAGTTTGCATTTTTAAGGATTTTCTATAAATTAAATCCTGTAGTATTCTCTCTCTCTCTCTTTCTTTGTTCCGGCTTCTTTCACTCAGCATAATTACTCTGAGCTTTATTTTTAAGGTAAACGATTTTATCTCACTGAAGGTATAGTTTCTACCTTAGCAGCATCCGTTTTTTTTTTTTTTTTTTTGCATGTATCAATATTCTATTCCTTTTTCTTACTGAGTAGTATTCCATTGTATGGATATACCACAATTTGTTAACCATATGGACATTTGGGTTGTTTCCAGTCTGGGGCTATTACTAAATATATTTGTTATGAACATTTAAATGCAAGTCTTTATATGGGCATATGCTTTCATTTCTCTTGGGGAAATATCTAGGAGTAGAATGGCTTGATCATGTGGTAAATGTATGCTTAACTTTTTAAGAAGCCTCTAATTTGTTTTCTACAGTGGTTGTGCCTTTTTAAATTCTCTCCAGCAGTGTATGAGAGTTCTAGTTGCTCCTCATCCTTATCAACACTGGATATGGTTGTTCTTTTTAATTTTAGCTATTCTAAAATTGATGTATGGTATTTATTGTGATTTTAATTTTAATTTTCTTAATAACTATCGTGTTCTTATTTGCCATCCATATATCCTTTTCAGTGAAGTAGCTATTCAAATATTTTTCACCCCTTTTTATATTGGATTGTTTTCTTGTTACTGAATTTTGAGTTATTTATATGTTTTGGATACAAATCCTTTGTCAGAAATGTAATTTGCAAATACATTCTGTATATGGCTTGTCATTTCATCCTCTTTACAGTGCCTTTTGAAGAGAAATTCTTAATTTCGATCAAGTCCAATTTATCAATTTTATCTTTTATGGATATTTGCCTAACCTAAGGTGACAAATTTTTTTGTATGTTTTCTTCTAGAATTTTGTAATTTTAAGCTTTACATTTAGGACTATGATCCCTTTTGAACTTATTTTTTCATATGGTGCAAGGTATGGCACTATGTCTACTTTTTTTTGGATATAAATATTCAATTACCTCAGGACCATTTGTTTTATCACCACTGAATCACCTTTTGAACGCTGTCACAAATCAATTGATCATATATGTGTGGATCTATTTATGGACTCTCCACTCTGTTCCACTGATCTATTTATGAATTTTAAAGACAGTGTAACATTTTAATTCTGGAGGCAGTGTATTGAGTAACATTCCATCATTCTCCCTCTTCCTCCACATAGCTCAACTGGACAACTCAGTTTAATTTCTTTTTTAGTGAAATTTAGACAAAGCTATTTTAGCCAATGATTTAAAATTGATTGAAAGCCTCTCTCTACCGTTTGCAAGTGTTGTTTCCCCTATTTTTCATTTTTGCTTGGTTTGTGTTTTTATGGGGAGTAGGGATGTGAAGGAAATACCTTGATAAACTGTTTTTTACTGTATACAAATCTATAAAAATGGTTACAAATCATCAAATTACTCATGGTGAGGTACAGAGTCGGAGTGGAAAAAAAAAATCAAAGAACCCCAAACCCTCATTAAAAGATACCTGATAATGAATGTGTCCATTTCTAAATTATAACTAGCTTTTCTCTGTCCTCTGCTGTATATACAGAAGCAAGATGTTCACTTTTTCTTTAGACATGACATTAGGGATTCTCAAAAGTAGAGGCAGGCCAGAAATCTCAGCACCAGATCCTGTTGAGCCTGCTTGAGAACTGGGCTTTCTCACGTAGGATTTCGCCTTGTCAATCCCAGCTGTCAAACTGTGATGGACATGGCCTCGGAAGAGTAGGAGCTGGCCTGAGGGAGGAGTCTGGAGAGTGTGTGGTTGCAAACTGTAAGGCAGGGCTATCAGCCCTTTATAGGTCCAAGTTGATAGGAGAGCTCCTTGTTGATGCTAATGAGGCTATTTTTATACTGATAACTATATTATTCCCAGCAATTGTTATGGTTACACAGACAAAAGGAGAAGGCGAATTGTAAACTTTCTGAATAAAAGGAGATGGCATGAAATTAGAATCATCTAATCATTTATTCTAACAACAAAAACAGGTCCTTCTCTGAGTTGGTGAACTCTGCTTTACCCCTGAGGCTATAATTCTCCGCTGACATCAGTCTCCTCATCTGTTAAAAGAAGGGGCTTGGGCCAGATGATCTCTAAGCTCCTGAAATTTCCATGAGTCTATGATTACTTAATCTATTTTTGAGTGATGGGAGGCTTTGCATTTACTAAATGTAGAAAAGGACAAACGAGAGACTTTTTAATGAGGAAATTTTGACATATTTGCATCACAAACTACATTTCAAAAGAGAGATGGAGTGGAGATGTGTGAATTGAAGAAATCGGTCTCTAGTATATTTTCGATACATATAGTCACCTGCCTATTTAGTGGCACATTGTGGGGCCACCAAAGCATTAAAAAAAATCCTGCTGGCCTCAGGTTAGAGAGCAATATAATATTCATGATAGGTTACTTCTTCTCTAAGTTCTTTTGTGCTATTTCCAATCCTCTTTCAAAATGATTCTCAAACACATTTTGGTATAAAACATCAAACTAGCATAGTAAATGTAGCTCTCACTTGCCATTTGTGAAAGGTGTGCCTGACCAAATCAGGGCCTTCATTTCCACACATGAGTAGGTCCAATCAAGACATTAAAAGGATGGGTTAAAATTATGTGAATAGACAGGAATCTACAAAGTAGGCTTTTAAGATTATTGAATATCTGGAGTGAATGGAACCAAATGCATAGGAATTTATTCTATTCAATAACTTTTTCATATCAGTAGCATCTATGGAGGAAGAGCTCATATTGCCAGAATCAACTCTCTGAAGGTGTTAGTTCATTAATCTCCTATTTCCATTTATAAAATCACCTAAATTTCTTCCAGTCTATAACTACCATTTTAGGAAAAAAGGCTAAAAACTTTACATTCCATGTATACAGTTAGCATTAGCATATCCATATCCCCCAAAGAACCTGCAGCCTACTAGGACAGAAAGGACCTGAAAAGTTAGTTAGCAGCACAAAATAATGAGTGCCATTGGTGGGGACGTGGGAAGAGGAAATGTTCATGTATCAGGGGCTTATTGTGTCCCAGATGCTGTGTACACATGCTGTAAGGATGGTGGCATCGTTTCTGTTCTATGGATTAAAACACAGAGATCTGGGGTTTAAAAAATTAAAAACAAGCATCATGGTTGCATATCTTGTAAGCCTCTGATTGGGAGTTGTCATCTCTTCTCAGTATCAGGAATGGTAAACAGGTTTCATCCCACCTGCTGATGCCAAGCAATGGTTGGAGCTACTTGGAGTGTTGATTGATACGTTTCTGAGAGCACATCTAGGATCAGAGGGAGAAAGTGCCTTGGTCTCTTTGCCATGAGGCATGGAATCTCGAAATTTGCCATACTTGTCCTAGAGCCTGCTAGCCAAATGAGTGGCACACACCCAAATTATTGGAGGAATGCCAAGGAAGGGAAGCTCAGTGGAGTGTGGGGTTATCAGGGAATGTTTCCTAGAAAAGCGGGGCATGAGCAAGCCTTTATGGATGGGTAGAATTTGAACAAGTGAACAGGAAGCAAACCAGCACTCTGGAAAGAGTTCGAGATGTTGGGGTAACAGGAATAGACTTTTAAGGCAAAGATCATGTAATTTTATGAGGTTGAGACACTTTCCTTCACACCTGTGTTAACAATGGGGTGATGGAATACAAGCAGATCATTTAAACTGGTTCAAAGCCCTTTCTCATTTACACTGCTTGAATAATCTTTTATTCAACTAATCTTTGTTTAGTTGCCAATAAGTTATTCCATTGTTTCTGTGTTTGGTTTTATGGATTCTATTGTTGTAATGATGAGCACACAGGGAAACCATGTCATGACAGGGAAAAGCACTTGCTAGGGGAAAGAGAAAACACTATGAAAAGGTGGGGGTGCCCAGGCTACATCTGGGCACAACGCCAGCTTTTCTTCAGCTGAACAACTCGCCACAGAAACAGCTGGCAATGTCTACAATTCACCTGCAATAAAGACAACTGATTCAGACCACTCAGCACACCAATCAATGGTTTAATAATTGTATCAATGGAACAGAGCATTTGATTGGCTTCAGAGTACTTGAGCCCACACTGAAGTTTTTTGTTGCCTTCGAGAATGCTCTAGTCCTCCTCAACAGACTCACAAATTTTTCTCCAGTACTTTTATTTTAAGACTCTCCTGGTTACAATTTTTATACCAAAATATATTGGAACATCACATACCTCTTGGACTAGTGTTTATTGACATTTATAGAAGTGCCAGAAAATTCCAGTGAGCAAATAGAGCCTTTCCTCACTCTGTCTATGTAGGTTTGTAGAATGTGTCCCTGGTGGCAGCACCGTCACCTTGGGAGTTGTAGAACATCTATTTACCAAACAAGCTGCTGCTTCCCAGGCTATATCACAGTTTGGTCTGACTGAGAGGGTTTTGTCAGAAAAAGTTATTGCATAGTAGGATCCTTTACATTTCAGATTTTCATTCCTTCTTTCTCTGAGATGCTGTGTGGTGTCCTCTAACCCAACCAAGATTTTATCCAATCAAGGTAGGATTTGTATTTAGAGTCTGGTGGGATGCTTTCTTCCCCAAGAACCAATGGTCAAATGAACAGATACAATAAAATGTAGAGAAAGTCATCCATGCCCACAGCTCCCAGTCCTCTGCAGTCCCCGTGCCCAATCTCCTTTGGCATGGTCTTGGGAGGCACCTGGACGTTTGGTGGGGAAATGTGGGATGGCCAGGTGATCATAGCAGTTCTCTTGACCAAAGGCTGCCAGTTCCTCCACAGGGAATTTTCATAGTGTTTCCCCATCCACCTTCCACGTTCTTATTCTCACACTAAATGATTTGACTATCAACTAAGCTCCATGTCATAGTTTTCCAGGTTTCTATGGCAAACATCACATAATAGGTTGGCTTTAGCAACAGGAATTTAATGTCTCACTGTTTCCAAGGCCAGCAGTTCAAAATCAAAGTGTCTAACTGGAATCTGTGGCATTCTGTTGCTGGCTTGCCACAGTCCTCAGGGTTCCTTGGCTTGTATCTACATCCTATCATATAGCCATCTCTGTCTCCTTGTGTCAGCTCTTCCAGTTTCTGCTGACTTATAGCTTCCGGTCCTCCTTGTGGCCTTCTGTGCCTGAAGGTGCCCAAATTTCTTTTGCTTATAAAGGACTCCAGTAATACAGATTATGACCCACCCTCATTCAGTTGGGCCCCACCTTAACTAAAAATAACATCTTCAAATGGTCCTATTAACACATCAGCAAGAGCATGGATTAAAAACAAGAACAAGTCTTTCCTTGGGGTACATAATTCAGCCTACCACACTCCATATGATAGTTAAACCTAGCAGATTTTAGGAACCTTAATATTAATGATATTGGGTCCAAAAGAGTGAGTCTTCCCTGTTAGTTTTCCTATCATTTGATTTTATCACAAAAATACGGGTTATATGGTAATTGGCTCAAACTCTTTGATAGATGTGCAGGGTCTCAGACAGGGGGCTCAGAAAGGTTAAAAACACACACACACGACTATTTTCCCTGTACTACTTCACCCCCACCCCCAAGAAAGGGTATACAGGCTTAAAATTTTTATAAAGGATTTTCTCTGGACACCCCCCTTCCCAACAGCCAGGCTCCAATTATTTGCCCAAGTGGCAAACTCCTGCATTTCTGGGATCAGGTTGCCTGGCCTTAATCATTTGTGATTCTCTTTAGAATTTGGGCAGTTTTTGCCTGTTATTTTCAACTGTGGACCCTGGTGCCCATTCTGCGGCAACCAGAAAAGTTCCACTCAACATTCTGTTGCATATAATGGCCTTGGGCAAATTTTCCATGATTGGCTATATATTCATGTGTGTTGTATTGTGTTAAAAACAAGATGTCACTCCTGGGTTATCCTGGGTTCCATTAATTAAGGGCCTAATCTGTGAGAAGATTTCGACCCTTCTAAGAGTATACCCATTTTAATGGGTTGCTTAAGGCCTGAAAAAGATTTCAAGACATAAGAGACTGAGTCATAATGGTGGGATTTCAGGCAATTGACAGGTGTTGAAGGATATACTTTTGGCCAGAGGCCCTGCCTGACTCCATTCAAATTTCACAAAATATACAGTTGTCTACTCTATAAGCAAATGGACAATACCCATTTCTTCTTTTTTTCCTTCATAATTTTGACATAAACTATGTGGTGAAAAGCAAGTTCTGACTGATAATATCTGTTATGTATGGGGAACAATTTTATTAAGGATCTGGGAAATCCCTCCCTTGGTGGCATATTTAGAAAGTACTATCAGCATCCCATTCCTCTGGGTTACCAGTGAGTGACATGTCAATGTCTTGATGTCTTATCTTAATTATTCACTCGCTGCCATTTCCAGAGCCCCTAGATGGCTTTTATATGTGATGACACATAAATATATAGCAAACAGCATTAGTGGATTCCAAATATGCATTTGATAACATAAAAAATATATATATGTGTGTGTGTATGTGTGTGTGTAATGGTTGTTCCATCATGCCAATTTACTTAGCGGAATCCAGTGTAGTTAGTTAGCATTGTGTGGTCCACACATGTAAGAAACCACCGTGACTTTTCTTTTCTGACCATCCCCCAGAGAGCACACTGGGGTATTTAAATTTATCTATTAATATTTATACAATGTTTCATATTTCATAATTTATAGAGCAAATTGTTGTGAGGATAAAAATGAGGTGATATATATGACAATGCTTTGAAGATTATAAACTATATACTGGAAGATCTATTTCATCATAATTGTGACTATCATTATTGTCATGCTATCCATTTGTCTTTGTTTTGGATTACAACTTCTTAAGCAGTAGGGCTGATATTAATTGGATTTTCATGATGAGTATTATAATGGTACAATAATATAAAGGAAGATAACATAGAGGAGCTGAAGGAGCCAAGGATCTTGAATATTGTTCCCTGCTCTGCTGGTACAAATCATGTGCCTTGGTCAAATTATTTAATCTCACTGGGTTTTTGTGTCTTCTGTAAAATGAGGGAGAGTAGATCAATTTTTAAGTATTCTTGGGTTTTTTTTTTTTTTTTTTTTTTTTTCACATATAAAACCTCCTATCAGGTAAAGTTCCTTCTAGAAAATCTTTCTTTAAACTACAAAAATTAATCTTGGACCAGGCAATCTAGCATGTTAGATTGAAAGAATTTTGCAAACCTGAAATATTTTCCAGAAATTGTTTTGATGCCAACAGGATGCTATCAGCTGTGTTGCTGCCAGGACTTTAGAACATGTGGGAAGAACTGTGAGGAGATCCTGTAGGACTTTGTAGGCCATTCTAATGAACTAGTGAACCCTTAGATGGTTTGGGACACAGGAATGACTTGGACCAAATGATGTTGCAACAGGATAATTCTGGCAGTAAGCAGAGCAGTTAGGAGGTAATTAGAACACTCCAAGGGATAAATGATGGTATCTTGGACTAAGGTAGTAGTGGTAGAGGTGGTGAGACATCTTTTCAATCTATTTTGATGAAAGAACTAGCATAATTTGTGATGAATTGAGCACAGGGTATAAGAGAAAGAGAAGTTCAGGTTCACTCAGAGGTTTATGGCCTGAGAAACTGGAGTGATGGAATGGCCATTAACTCAGATGGGAAGAATGGCAATTTGTTTTGGATATGATAAGTTTTTGATGCCTATTATATTTATTGGTATGAAATGTTTTGTAAAGCCTTAATCAGTATACTTATATTGGGTATCATTTTCATTCATACTTAAATTTAAGAAAGGAGGCTGAGAAATGGAAAGAAATCCAGTGCCAGCTCATTCTCTTGATTTCATCTATTCATTCATTCATTTATTCAATTAAATACGTACTGTAATCTCTTATATGTTAAAAACACTCCGTTACATGCTGTTTAAGTAGAAAATATGTGCAAATGAATTATGCTATCAGCACACATGCAATTTAGTAGTGGTACCTGAGAGAGGTTAAAAATGTGAGTTGTTAGAACAGGTGAAGTGCCAAAGTATTTGGGTATAGGAAAGCGATGAGGAGGAGGTAACATGTGAGATGGCCTTAAAAACAAGATGGCACTTTATATTCAAGGATATAAGTTGCCACATCACCAAAGCCAGAATGACTTTGGAAGAGGGAAGGAACTTTCTTATTTGTTTATGGCTTTGTGAGATGGTTGAAGGTCATCTGAAAACACAATCTAGACCAGGCTTTCTGGAGCAGTCCAAGATTTAAGCCCTAATGCTCATTGTAAGTATCAAATTTACTTCACCATTCTTGGAAGAATTGAAAAAAAAGTTCCCTGATTGAGAAAGGCTGATCTAGTCTGTATGGTCCTAAATTCAAAGTTTTATTTAATTAAAATACAAGAGCCCAGCTTCCTGTCAAGTCTCCATATTTAAACCAGTAAACAGATAAGATGAGTGATAGACCTGATGTCTGTTGAGCTCAACTACAGGTAGGAGGCTGTAGGTAAGTGAAAGTAGCAAAGAAAAAAAAAATCTCTTATTCTTGAGGATCCTATAATCGAATTGGGAAAGCATACACAAGGACAAATACATGAAAACAGCACAATGTAAAATACTGCCCAGTGATATCATAGTCTTTGAATGTAGACTCAGGAGAGGGTGGTAATTTGCATTAGAGAATAATAAAGGTTGGCTGGTTGAATCAGAGAGGACATGCTTGAGGGTCTGGACCTTAGGAAAATATTAGCAAGGCATTGTGCAATTTTAAAAAAATGATCTTCGAGCAGGGATTTTATGAGCAAAACAATTTAGGTTTTGTGGGAAAGCTGATATTCAAATTGCTTTCCCTGATTTCAGAATAAATCTTCATGCACAATTATCTTTGCTTCACTTATATTTGTGCTTCTCAAGTCTACTGCTTTTCCCTTGCCAGGTGCGGACATCTGTCTCAAACTTGAGTTATAAAAAATTCCCTTTTGATAAGCTCTTTCCATTGACAGTTATAAAATTTCTCTTTGGAAATCACTGAGTTCTGCCTTCACAAAACGGACATTCTAATATGATGAAAACTTTCGAGGAAATGTAAGATCCCTATAAAGGCAAATCCCTCACCCCCATGTGTGGATAAGTGACTAATGAAGCTTTCCCTCTCAGGATGAGGGACTTGAGGAAGGATTTTGATATACACTCTTTTGACTCAGGAGAGGCTTAAGCCTTGGAACTCTCCAGGCCAGTCATCCAGGCATCCTAAATTCGAAAGAACAGGAAATCACACTGGATTTTTCCAGTGTCCTCTTTGTATAGTATGTTGCCCAAACCAACCAATTGTAATAGTAACATCGGAGGTGTAGTGTGAAAGGGCAAGCACTATTGCATGTGGAGGAGGAAAGGTTGTGATTCTATGTACAGGCACCTTGAGGGAGGCTGGAAAAATGTGACAGTGCCCCATGTTACCTAAGCACAGCACATTGAAATATCACATAAGTGATGCATAGCATTTAATGAGTCGGGACTGAAAACTTTAATTAGCTTGTAGGGCTTTGTATTATTTTATTTTTTGTTCATTATATTTTCTGCTCAGTCTCTGTGGATGTTCTGCATTTTCATCATCAAATGACTGGCTGGCTATTTTTGTCAAACAAGAAGCCTGAAACCATCAAGTCTGAGTGTGGAGACAGTCTGCCCGCTCTGTCAACAGGATGAAAGTGAGTCTTGGGCTTTTTTAATTACAAGGATAACATGTTCGCTCATCTAATAATGAAGATGGTTAGCAATTTTAAATTTTAATAATCAATTACTGAAAGTAATTCTCCATTAAACCACAAGAGAGCCATTAAATCTCAAAAGATGGAACATGCTGTATGTAACAGTAGCAAATTTTCTATTTTTAAATATCATTAGGGAATATCTGATTGTTTCATTTCTCTGCATTTCTTTTACCTTTTTCCTCATGCAGACGATCTCATTTTCTGCAGGAAGACAGCACATGATCTTATAAATAATAAAAGAAAACCCTTGCAAGACTTGATCCAGGGGTGTGAAATATGTGCTAAGAATGTAATTTATTTCAGTCTGGCATATTTTGACTGAATAATAAGGAAGGTGACTAATTAATATTATACTATGCTGTGGGCAAGGCAGCGCAGTGGGCTAATCCATGCTCCTTTCACCTCTGGAGACCTATATTCAAGGCTTAGAGGAGTCACAACTGCTCTGCACAGTCTGGGGGAGGGAAAGGGAGGTGTCAGATGTCTCTTCCTGGCTCTGGATACCCCTGTCCATATTCTAAAACCACCCTGAACATCAGCCTCTGCTCTGAGGAGATGAAGGAAAAGACAAATGATTGCTAGTTGGCTATGGCAATTTGGCAGACTTCTATGTCAAGGGGAGATGGCTCTGTGACAGCTTCAGCTGCCCTAGCTCTAGCCTGATATAGCCAGCTTGCTTAAATATTTGGAAAGACATGAAATGAAAGAGGTGCACATGTGAGTGTGCCTGTGCGTGCATGCATGTGTGTGTGTGTTCAGGTGGGAAGTGGATAGGGGGCAGGCATGATAAAGAGATAATGGCCAGAAAACAGTGAATTATTTAGAATCAAATTAGCCTAGGTTTCCCTTAGAAGCAGCTGATTCCATTTCTGCATTATCCAAAGTTCAAAGCATAGAAAGTATACTGTGCTTTATTTCTAAAGCATTCGATTAACTTTCAGGCAATAGAAAGTCCACCTTGAGTCTAACCAGTGGTATCACCTTCAGCACTGGTCAACCATCTGGTGGTTTACAAGCAACTTCACTACCTCAAATACCATAAGCAATGTGGTCAGAGATAAGGTTGTTGGCGTTTTTGTGTTTTTTTTTTTTTTTCTGATGGGGAGTCTGTCTATGTTTCTGAACTTTGCCAACCTTTCCAGTGAGCAGTCCTGCTCTCCCCTCTGGAGGAATTAAAATAGAAGCTATCACAAACTAGTTAGTGTGAGGGGTGGAGAAGGGGGATTTCATGGCCTAAGTAATTACGTTGCAGTCCATTTGTAGTTATTCGCTGGAAATTGTGAGTCTCTGGATATTATCGGGTTCCTGTTTCTCTCTCATACTATTACTAGAACTTTAATCATCCTTAGAACCAATGCCAGAGAGAAGCTGACTTGGTGGAGATAAAGGAAATGCAGTCTTCACGGGGCACTTTTGATCTTTGTTGGCAGATCTGAGAGGTGACTTTGTGAATGAAGATAAGAATTTGTTTCTGATGTGAATTTCAATTGTCTGGTCATGATGACTAATCCAGGTTCTGCCTATCCATGATTAGTATGTAGAGTTTGTATCTGAATGGGAGAGTGAAATGTTTCAATGTTTCAGCTGGGGCAGAAAGACCCATCACCTCTGGACCACATAGGCAGGTTTCAAGAATCGTAAACCCTTCTGGCAATAACTTTTTAAAACACTGTGTGATGGAATCCTCATGAGTGGGTTTTGTTCTGTTTGGTTTCTTAGCGCATTCTTGCATGTTCTTCCACTCCGCATTTTCCACAGAAACAAATCTGGTCCCTCAAAAGGGCACATAATAGGAAGCATTGTTTCTTTTATTTCAAATCTTTTTTTGAGAGACAAATTGCAGCTCCTGATGCTGTGGTTTAGCGAAGCTGCTATTTTGGGGCCATGTGCATTGTTTCTGTAATGGGTAAACATAAGATGACCCAGGGCAAGGGGAACCCAGCTTCCTGCTGCCCGCTAGATTTGTTAGGGCTGTTTTAGATTCATTCCTGGGGTGCTTGCAGGCAACTGAGCAACATACATCGGGTCCTCAGCTGTTTGGTTTGCAGGTCAGGCTGTGGATCCCCTCCCCTAGGAATCTTTTCTACTTCAGAGTGGGAGAGTCAACTCTTAGTGGCTTCCCTATGGAATATCTGATACTGCACAGACATTTGGAGGGAAAGGACAGAGCCAAATCCCCTTACCTCCCCAGTAGTGTTTGGGTTGTTCCCTAGAGGTGGAAAAAGTCATCCATGGCATTGACAGCAGAATCCTATTCCACAGAGAAGGTGGAAAAGTCAGCAGGGGCCCACTCCAGGAAATCCTCTCCTGCTTGCTGAAGAGCAGAGAACAGAATACAGGAAAAACCTAATCAAGGCCTAATCTTACACCCAGTGGAGAGGTGGAGAGGCAATCAGGTACCCACGTGAGAAGGCTCATGTTTCGAATCATAAAAAATTAGGAGAAGGATTTAGGAAAGCTCTAGCTGAATGAAGTCTCTCAGCTTACTGATGAGAATCTGATTGACCTGTGAAGATCCAAGAGGTAGAGGCAGCACCAACCCAACCAAAACGGAGGACGTCTGATTCAGAGCCCTAGGTTTGCTGCATTAAGGTCATTGTGGATGGTGAGGCAAATGCTTTTATAATAAGGTGCAATGCGGCAAGAGTGGGATGTCCTGGGGAGGGTGTGGGCTTTGGAGCTGAACTGTGCTGAGTTTGACTCCCATCCCAGCCATTCACCAGCTGTATGACCTTGAGAAGATTACTTCCCTCTCTAAACCTCATTTTTCCCATCAGTTAAGTGAAGATAAAACAATGCAGAGTGTAGGGTTTCTCAACTTTAACACTCTTGATACTTTGGACTGGATACTTCCTTTTTGTAGTGGGTTGTCCTGTGTATTGTAGGATGTTTAGCAGCATCCCCAGCCCCTAGCCATTAGATGCCAATAGCATAACCCCCACACCTCAAGTTGTGACAACCAAAAATGTTTCCAGACATTGCCAGTTGGCCCCTCAGGGTAAAATGGTCCCAGTTGAGAACCACTGCAATAGGGCCATTGTGAGGAATAATGGGGTTGCATGGAAAGCATTCGGCAGGGTTATCTGGCATATAATAATTGCTTGATTAGATACTATTTTACCCATTAATAATGCTGTGAACAGTATTTTTAGTAGATATTAAATAATACCAGATACTATGCTATTCCAATCATTCTCTTAGGTCATGTGTAGATATTATTAGTCCAGAGTTTCAAATGGCCTTACTGTCTTTTGCTATGAACAAGGGGCAGCAGGTGAGAGAAGAAAGGCATTTTGTGTCTTCCCATTCTTAGTTCACGCACACTAGGCAGAAACACTCACAGTTCACTTGGTAGAGGATTTGCAAAACAGCAGCTGCATGATTAATTGATTAAACACTGCAGTGTTCATAGCATATTCTTGGAGAACAATTACAAGTTCCCCAATGTAATACATGTCTTGATGTTGAGTAGCTGCCCACAATTTTCTCATTTGGAAAGACATTCATAACAGTATATGTGGACTTACATAAAAGATGTGTTTTTATTGTTTCCAAACCATAGAATATTTACCTATTCTTTTGACACAATCTAAAGAGGAAGGATTGGATTCATTTCTGTTTACCACATACATTAATGTCCTATCTTGTTTGACCATTATTTGATAGCATATACAGTAATATAAGCATACAAAATGCAATTCTAGCTTCTCCTTGAATTCAATGATTAAAAAACAAACCCAACAACAACATCTGCTGAGTCTTGATTCACATAAAACTCCTACCACTTCTTCAACAAAAGAAAACTTCAGGCAAGTAAGAAGAATAGGGATGACTAACCAAGGTAATTTCTTCCTGCATTAATCTTAAACTCTTTAAAAGTCATCAAGGTTTTATTTCTTTGGCTCCAGTTTGAACTGTTGAATTTTGCAGAAAGCATTAAAAGTTACACAAGGGAGATTAAATTCAAGCCAAAGACACAACTGCCATTAAGACAATATTAAAGAGAGGTGGAGGGAAATTGGTTCTCTCATCTAATTTAGTGAGGGTGAAACTCATAAAGTAACTTATGAAGTCCTGGAATGACAGACAGATACTTTAGGCAAATACTTTAGGTAAACAGTATACTAGAATCAGAATTTTTATTTCAAAAATTTAAAGGCAGTTTGGAGAACCAGATCAAAATAAGATTGCTGATTGCTGTTATTTTCATTTAAATCCGTGTTATGTGATCTTTGAGGCCATTTATCAATTCCATCCCTGAACCTTCCAGCTCTTGTTTCTTCTACACCCTTATTAGTCCAAGAAATATACATTTCTCAGTCTTTCCTACCTTTACTCTTTTGACATCCATGTTCATCACATTCTTGATGCTCTGGCTTAAATCCCACCCTTAAAATCAATCCTCTTTCCTGGCTACACTTGTGTACACTGATGATGTCTTTATTTCATATCCCATAAATATTTAGGTGAATAGTTTCTACTATATTATTTTGCACTGGTTTGTATATTGTTTAGCAATTTTATGCCAGTTGCATGTGATTTTCTATCTTTCCAGTAGCTTATTATGACGTGGATAGCACAGACTGTCTTAGACTTGTATTTCTTCAAAGTATCCACCAAACTGTTCTCAATGGATAACAAATATGTGAGGGCTGAATTAATGAATATTGTGTTGAACTATTTTATTTTAAGGTAAGACATTTTGAAGGACTTCTTATTTAAAGGCTTAAAATTATATGATGAATCTATATAATAACCAATAAGAACACAAGAAATAACCTCTTAATCAGAATGGTCCATTAGTTCAATCCAGCTTAATTCTCATTTTGCACATGGGCAAAACTGAATGGATAAATGACTCAAATAGTATAAACTCAATGATGAGACCAGAAATATAACTGCCCTGCCTCTCCACACTCCCCACCCCCCGCAATTTTAACAATTTTTAAATAATGAGATTTTGAGGACTTAAAAAGTAATTTTTCATCCATATTGCCAATATGTAAAATAAATACAATTATATCAGTTCACCTCTCCTAGAGAGGCACTATAACATGCTGGTATTAATGTCATACCTTATAGGCATGCAGATTAGTAAAACTTGGGTGAGTAACTTAAAATCCAAGCTTTGTTTATACATCTGTAAAATGGGACTAATAGTAGTAATTACCTCAGAATACCTAACACATCTGATACATATTGTCTAGTACATAAAATGCTTTATAGTAAATGTTACCTGTAATTACAGTTTAGGGCTTTACAAATTATAATAACTTCTAAATTATGTCAATTTAATGTATTTACAGACATTACATATGGATATCAATCCATGCATTTCATAGTACACTTTAAGAAATGTAAATCTTTCTACTTCACCTTGTCAATGCCTAAAGAAAAATATTTTTCTTGTAGTTTTTTCTAAATTACCAAGAGAAGAAACATTCTTTTTCTGAGTGATCAGTTTAGATAATTTTGATGTTATAGATACTTTTGTTTTCATGCTTTGGAGAACGCTCATGATCCTACTTTGAAAAATAGCTGACACTATCCTTCAAAATTACTTTAAGTTTAGTTGTATATCTCCTTTAAAAGTTATATTTTCCTTTCAAAAAATGAAATGAGGAAAATAATACTGAGAAAAATTGCATCTTTTATTCTTAGTAGCACAATATTTTTATAGCTGCTTTTTTCAAAACTGCAAGTTGAAAATAAAATTTACATGAGGTCAAAATTACAGATTTCTTTCATTAATTCCATATCATATCTATTTTACTTTCAACCCACACTCCTTTTCTCAGATGACTGGGAAACAAACAACTTCCTGGAAAATGAGTTACATAACTTTATTTTTTAAAGAACATTTGCTATTATCTAAAATCAAACTAGCACAAACACCTTTTCTTGTTCACAAGCAGGTTTGAAGTATGGCTGTATCAGGGCAAACCCCAAGTACCTACTCTACATAAATTAATCTCCCAGGGGAAAATGCATTATGCCTATTATTGAAGTTATCATTTCTAATACCACCATTAATGCTGATTGAATCTCAAATTTGTGTTGGGATCATTTATTTGAGGACACTATATCTCTTAAAAATTCATGCCAAGTACATCCTATAAAGGTTAATCTACAGTCTTGAAGCTATTTCTTAGGCTTTGGCAACCTGGATAAGGTCAGATTATGAATCTATGCAAAAATAAAAGCCAATTTTATGGGTTTAGAGCAATACCTATTTTAAAGAAAAATGAGGATTTGCAATCTAGTTTAAGGGTTTTTTTTTTTTTTTTTAGTATAAAAGAATTGACGGGTCTGTTCACAATATTATTCATTCTTTACCTCATCATTTTCCTTTTGCTCAATCAGGGTTTTCTTTAAAAACAGCATTGCCTCTGCTGATCCTGTGGTGAGTTGGGGAATAAGCGATCTCTTCCAACCAGTCTATTTCTTTATCTTTCTCCTTCCATTTCCTTCTTCCCTTCTCCTATGTAAATGTGTGACATCACTATCTAAGCAGTTACACTATCGTGAAACCTTGTGGGGAGGGTCACACTTGATGCTTCCTTTCCCTCCCTTAGCCATAACCCAGTAAATTCTCAAGTTCTGTCCATGTCTTCTCATAAGTAGATACAGACAGTACAGACTGTGTTTACATTAATTAGTTCAATCTAAATACTTTTCCTTTCTTTCCTTCCAACGCATTTGTTTCACACTGGAGCCAGAGAAATCTTTCAAAAAACACATATCTTGATCATATTTTATCCTATTAAAACCTTTCAATGATTTTCCTTTGTCCTCAAGATAATGTCTGAAGTCTTTTTGTTGCCTACAAGGTCCTGCATGAGCTGGTCTCTCCTGATTTTTGTGCAACTTTCCACCCTTACTATTTTGCTTGTCTTACCTCTGGTCCTTTGCATGTTTTGTTTCTTCTTCTACACGGACTGTCTTCACTACCTCTTTGCTTGACTAAATCCAGTCCATCTTTTAGATCTCAGTATAGCCAGGACATTTTCTAACTCCCCAGGTCTGTGTTAAACTCTCTTGGGTGCTTCTATAGCACTCATGACACAATATTTAATTTTGTGTTTACTTTTCACCTCCTTTAATCAATATGTTCCAAAAGTGGGGAGGTCCATGTCTTTGAGCACTGGGCTTCCTGTGCTGGTGCATTTCAGTTGCTGAATGCATGCCTGTTACATTAATGGAATACAAAGTAAATGAAAATAGTGTGTGCCAAAGTTCCCTTTTCCTAGCATAGAAGTAAAGTTCAGATGTCATGGTTTCCTAGGTCCACATCCCAGCTCAGCCTCAGGTTCTCAGTTTAAATGTGGGCAAGTTACTTAAGCTTGCAAATTAGCCTCAGTTTCTACATGTGAAAACTGAAGGTGACTTCCTAGGTAGATGGTGAGGATTGCATGAGATAATACCTATGTAATAGAACTTCTGGACAAGCTACTCTTATTTTAGATCACTGTGTTCCCCCTCTCCATCTACTTCCCTAATATTTGTTTGATTCCTTTCATTCAGAAGTTTCATTTTTTCACCTGTAGAGGTTAGGTTTGGTGCATGATCTAAGGAGGATAGAGTAGGATGAGAAATAAAATGGATCCACCTTTCCAATCCTCTGCCAACTTACATCCCTAGGATTGGATTTAAGCAACTCTGGAGAAAGAGGCAGAAGCAGTGGGACTCTTAAGGCCTGCACTTGTCTAGGTGATACAGGATGGGACAGAGTTTGATAAGAGGCCCTCTGCCCTCTGTATGAGACCCAGTAACTTGTGAATCTCAGAGAACTGGGACTAAGAAGTTTCTAGGTTAAGGTCATAGGTATTTATTGTAATACCTTATGTAAGGCTGTACCTGGCAGTAAGGAAGGCAGCATTTTTCTTATGGAAATACAAGAAAAGTAAACATAACATGCCAGACTTTGCAGAGACTAGAACTAGATATAAGAATTTCTAAGAGACTTTTGTTTGATGAATCTTCATTTTTGTGGTCTCTTATTAATGGGACTCTAAGACATTCTCCTTTTTACCCTTCCCCTTTCTCCTCTTGCTGCTAGCTGCTTTCCACATCCTCTAGTGTGAATATCCTCATGTGTGTTGTGTGTGTGAGAAAACTTTTACTTACTCAAAGCATCTATTCAAAGTTGAAATGATCTTCATTATATCTTGGAAGGTAAGATATAATAGGAGGTCAGGTCATTATTTGACTTTGAAATTAATTTTTATCCTGTGCCTTTGCAAAACATTCCTATTTAATTAATTATTCACTCAATTAATCCATTCAACAGATTTTCATTGAGAATGTTGTACATATCACACATTCTTCTAGCTACCCATAATAGTAGCTAGATACTCAAATGGCCAATAAGCACGTGAAAATATGTTCAACTTCATTAGTCATTTGGGAAATACAAATCAAAAGCACAATAAGATACCACTTCAAACCCACTAGGATGGCTATTATTAAAACAACCAACCAACCAAACAAACAAACAGAAAATAGGTATTGTTGAGGGTGTGGAGAAATTGAAACCCTTGTGCATTGCTAGTGGGAAGGTGCAGCCTCTGTGGAAAACATCTTAGTTAGACATAGAATTACCACATGACCTGGCAATTCCACTTCTAGGTATATACCCTGAAGAACTGAAAGCAGGGACTCAAATAGGTACTTATACACTAATGTTCATAGAAGCTTTATTCACAATTGCCAAAAGGCAGAAACAACTCAAGTGCTCATTGACAGATGACTGGGTAAACAAAATGTATTATATACATACAATGGAGTACTATTCAGCCATTAAAAAGATTGAAGTTCTCATACATTCTACAACATGAATGAACCTTGAAAACTATTATGCTAAGTGAAATAAGCCAGGCACCAAAGGACAAATATTGTATGTTCTTTTTTATATGAAATGTTCTTTTTTATATGAAATATCTAGAAAATTCAAATTTCTTAGAAACAGAAAATAGATTAGAGGTTGCCAGGGGCTGTTGGGAGGGGGAATGGACAGTTATTGCTTAAAGGGTTCAGAGTTTGTGTTTGGGTGGTGAAAAAGTTTTGGTAATGGATGGTGGTGATGGTAGCACAATATTGTAGATGTAGTTAGTGCCACCGAATTGTACACTTAAAAATTCATTAAAATGGGAAATCTTGTATTTTATATGTTACTACAAAAGGAATGAAATAAATTAAAAAATAATACCTAGTTACTATACACATAAAAGTCCCCATCTTCAAGATACTCATGGTCTAGCAACATTTAAACTATTGCAACTTAATATTGGCTATGGGAAAGAGACCGAGACTGCGGTAAATTCTAGAAGTCATCAGTGACATATTACTTTGAAAGTGATCTGCAAGATAATGGAAGAGAAGATGAGGTCTGTTTTTAGGGCTCCTTGAGACAGCCCCATGCTTTCATTTTACCTGTTGAATGCACATATCCCTGTCTTTTCTGTTACCTCTAAGAAAACTAATCAAGCTTTGTACCTTTTTTCCCATCAAAACTGCTCCATCCTGAGTCCCACTACCATGCGTGTTAAGTTTCCCAAGGTCATGGATAGTTTATCTGGGACGTTAATTTATGGGCTGGGGAGTACTCATGAATTAATGCATATTATGTCCAGATAATGTATTTGCATTTTAACAGGGAGTTTCTGTCATCCTAACCCCCTCTACAAAACATCTCTATTGATGATAATTTCAAGCTTTTTTTTTTTTTTTTCAGCCTAATGGGGAAGAAATTTGGTCCAGAGACAGGCTTTTAATTGCTTTCCAAATCTCCTGATTTATGTAGCCAATGGTTAAGTAGTTTTTAAAACTCCAGTCAAAAGTTGGAATATTTTCAGAATCAATTCTGTTTTTTTTATGCCAACTGTTGCATATGTCCTTCATCCTCTTTAAAAAGAAAACATTGGGAATCAAAAACATCTTGAAATTATTTCCAAACTTTGCTCATTAAAATATTAAAGTATAGGTCTTTCTTGTTTTGACAATACAAAGACGGAATCTCGGGTGAGATATTTAAATGGGATAGGAGCCATATTCAATAAATAGCTGTTTAAGAACAGAGATGTAACCCAATTACAGCGCTGAATTATTTATCATCAGGCGGTTACTGCCATTCCTCTTAACATTATTTTACCTTAAATAACTGTGCATTTATTTCCTTGAACCCCCAAATTCACCAGTCTGTGAGTTATTGGTTGCTATGAGGCCAGAGACTGCTTTGGAAAGCAATAGAAGCCTTATATCTTAATGTTTCCTAGCTGTCATTCTCCTGTCATAACCCTCTTTAAAAGGGTTTGGGGTTCTCCTTTCATTACATATGCATAACTTCCATTAGTGTTAATCACATGCTCCATTTTAGAGCTGCTTTGGCCTCTCTGGTTAAATGGGCGTTTAAGCAGTTTTTAATGCATTATATGTACTTATTTTTTAAACGAGTATTATATGCCCAATTGACTGGAATGAATACAAAGTCCATCAGGTGAATACAGATTTATAATTGTTTTTAAAGCATGTATTATTCACTCGACCAGCCATGACAACCCTTTTGGAGTCATTCCAGCTGAGAGGGGAAATACATGTACATGTCAATACCAAATAAACCCTCATGAAATCTTTTAGCGAGGTTCTCGCAGTTAAGCTTAAAGCTTATCTGGTTAAGCTTTTCTCTCAGTCTCTCTCTTCACAAACAAATTCTCAAAAAAATGTTAACTATTTTTAGCTTGTATTACCATTATCTGTGAATTAGATGAAAGCTATCCAAAGCCTAATTCCATTCAAACAAATTCAACAAGCTATACGGTATCTGCTTGGCAATAGGCCCTGATACTGAAGAAGAAAAGGTATATGCAGTTCTCAGGTCACATACAAATGACCTACATAAATGGTATAATTTAATAAATTATCTCATTTTTAAATTATCCAATCATCTAAAAATAACTAAATTTAGGCAGACTTAAATCAAAATGTTTCTCCTCCTCTTCTGAGGTACAGTATTTCTGCTCTTTTTTCATAGGTTTAACATGTTAGGGATCTTTTCCTCATTTCCTGGGTTTGAAGGGCTATTCCAAAATTATGTTCCAAACTTTTAATTTATCTTTTTATTTTGGTAGCATCTTCGTAATAGATTGGATAATAGGAAATTGGAATTTATTTTTATTAGTTTTTAAAGCTCCAAACAAATACATCATGTAATTTTTGGCAATGTATTTAGACACTATGCCAAATGAAAAATCACTGCTCTGGACCATACTGTAAACCATGTCTCATGGCTGGCAGAATCAAAATCCATGTCAACTGTGAGAAGAAAATGCATTGCTATTACCAGAAGAAAGCAGATAATAGAACTTCAATTTCTGACTGAATGAAATTTAAGTTTTAAAATCTCAGAAGTGCTTTAAGAAGACTCTGTCATTCTTTGTAGTTCCAAAGTGAATGTATGGAAATACTATATTCTTTGCAGGGACCAAATAGTAATCCTTTCTGTGCTGTACACATGTGAAGATTGTTCTTGGGGTGAGTATTATAGCGTCAGCAGAAATTGGTGATAACAACTTTACCTGTTAGAATTGAGGTCAGTCTGAGCCCTTGCTAATTAGGTTCTTCCCAATTGGTAGGACTCTGGGCCCAGCTGTACTGCTTCTGACCGTGGGGGACCATTTGTTGATGGCTCATAAGAACATCCATGGGGTATTTCTTTTGCTGTTAGTGCCCTCAGCTCACCACACCAAATTGTTCACGGACATCTTGCTGTCATTCAGTCTGGACATTAGACTTCAATGCAATTCCTAGTTAGTAGACTACTTTTTTTTTTCCCTGTATTCCGTTATTGAAGCTGTTTCTTGCCAGTAAATAGTCAGCAGATCTTACTGGAAACATTTTAGAGGCTAGTTATCACACTGTTAGTAGTTGTTTTTCTATGAGCTGTGGTATGAGGTGGGTGACTAACACTGTTACCAAACGATCAAAGCAAATGGCACATTGGTTGCTGTTTCAGTTTCCTGGCTGCCAAAGCAAATACCTTGCAATGTATTGGCTTAAACAATGGTCATTTATTGACTCACAGTTTTGAGGCTAGGAGAAGTCCAAAATCAAGGCATCTTCAAGGAGATGCTTTCTCCCAAAAGATTCTGGCCTTCTGGGGCTGGCTACCAGCAATCCTTGTTTCTTGGCTTTTCTATTACATGGCACTGCACATGACAGCCTTTCCTGACTTCTCTTTTGGGTTCCTTTAGCTGCTGGATGCTCCCTCTGGCTTTCTGTTGCTCGCTATGACCGTCCCTATAAGCTCTCAGTAATAGACTTAAGACCATCCTGACTCAGCTGAAAACTATGGTTAGTAACAATGCTTCAGTATTTGTTCATCAATTTTAACAAAATACCACACTAACGAAAGATGTTAATCATAGGGAAAATGTGAGGGGGGAGGTGATTGTGTATATGGGGATTACCCTATATTTTTGATGTAACTTTTATGTAATCTAAAACTTCTTTAAAAATAAAGAAAAAAAAAAAAAGGAAAAAATTTTCTAAGTGTTCCTTTCTGAATTAGGCTCTGAATGGAATATGATTCAAGTCTTTAAAATTTTCATAGTTTTGTAAGGACTATATGCAAACTGAAAAGATAGTAAAAATTCAGTGTGATAAGTGTATAGGTATAATTGTAACAAAAATGCCAGGGGATGAGGTTAGTTAGGGTTCACTGGTGGCTGGAATGATTTTTAATTTTTGATTTGGACATTTCTATATGGGTTAATTTTTAGCAATAGCAAGAACCTTTTTTAAACTGAAGAAAGATATTTCCTTGGAGGAGTCAAAATGATTCTATTAAATATTATTGGAGTGTTCCCATTGTCCTTTTGAGTATCTTTTGGTTAAATATATGCATTTTCAAGAATATAAAATACACAGTTAATAAATTCCATACAGGTATTTATAATAGTAAAAGTATTATACATGGAAGTAAAAGCTTGACCTCAAGTTGAAAAGTTTTATCAGTTATTTTATCCTTTTAAAGTTGTTCATAACTGAGGGTGAACATCTCTAGAGAAGTGTACACAATCATATATATTTTTAACATCCCACATCATCAACATATTTTCTTTATTATTTTATAAGTAGCTGACTTCCATTTCAATGTTCTGGTTCCTCAGGGCAAAGTCCTTTGTGAATGGGCCACATTCCCTTACATATACAGGTCTCCACACTGTCAATCATGTAGATTAACTGATCTGGGTCATTAATTGTTACACTTGAAGAATTCTACAAACTTGAGCAGAGAGGTGAGTAGTAGTGTGACATTGACCATAGAGATTGGCATGTTCTTTTTACACTGCTTACTTATACTTTAAACTTATTTCCTATTCCCTAGTTATTTGCCACCTGTAAAACAATATTACTGAAATGCTTTATTAGAAGGGAACTACTTCCAAATTTAGTAATCTCTCCAAATACCCAAGCATTTCATTTGTTGCATTAAATTCTAGGTTTTATTCAATTCTTACATTAGTGGACCAAGAATCAAAGTGATAGCTTCTTCCACATGCATTCTAAGCTGCCATGAAAGTGAAAAGTGTTAAGTAACTAAAAAGCAGCAACAGCAAATCAGGCTACTATTGAGTTTCAGAAAAAGAATTTAGATGAAATTGTGATTTTATGCTTAATGATATTAATACTTTGAGCTTCTTTGCCCTCTGTTATGCAGTTGGTGACTTCAGTGATTGCTTTGCTGCATGGTAACAAAATAAAACAAAATAAAACCTAACCAACAAAAAGCATAATTTGCAAAAGAATAAAATAGAACTTTACATGATACAAGACTGTATAAAATATATATTTATATATCATTTTACAAATGTTTGTATGTATTGTGAGAATTTTGATTTTTACCCATAATAATAAAAAAAAAAAAATACATACCCAAGTGAAAAAAAAAAAAAAAAAAAAAAAAAAAAGACTGTATAAAATATTTCTTCCCACTTTCTTTTCTGAAAGCTAGCTGTTATCAAAGGTCTACATATCTCTAAATTGTTTTTTGAAAGCATATATCTTTTAATATGTTACTCTATTCTTAAACATTTCTAAATATTTATTTGTTAAAATATTAAAAACCAACCAAGCCAATTCACAGAAAAAGAAATCGGTTTGGTATGGTAGATATATAATGAAAAAGTCATTTCTCTGAAAAAATAAGGAAACACATTCAGGTTTTCAGAGAAGAGGAATAGCAAATGCATTTAAGGAGTTGAACTATGCTCCCTCTCTCCCTCAGAACCTGAAATCGGCACTGCAGCTGAGCGGATTGCATGTTAGAAAGCTGTCCTAAATACGCACTGACACAGGGACTTTGTGAAAGGATGCAGAGCTGTCTGCTCTTTTTCACATGCCACCACACACCCTTGCAGGTTCTAAATTGTTTAAGAAGATTGTGCGAAGGGTCTTTAAGCTTATTTTAGAATACAGTCTGGTTAAGATGAATGCAGATTTACGTGCTTATATACATGTCCATCTTGAGGCTGATATTTAGTTTACTGAGTATTGGAAAACTACAGAATCACTGTCTGCATTATTTATCAGTTAAATAAAGATGTTGGTGAGTAGTTATTCATCCAGGCAGAAAAAATATTAGTATAAAAAGGGAGTAAGTTTGCTTTAAGTCAGCGTGATTGGTCTGCAACATGCTTTCTTAATTTCTTTGCATGGTACAATGAAGCACTGAGTAGACTCTACAGTGATATAAAGAAATAGAATTCCTATATATCTTTATTGAATGTGACACAATATAATCAAAGAATGCACATAATTAAGTGCTATAGCTCAAAGCACCTTTGAAGCAGGAATTCTGCTGATTTTTTATTTTATGTGATTGCTTACAGATTAGTTCTCTATTTGCTCTTAAAGAATATACTTAAACACTCAATCAATGAATAACCTACAGCAGTTTGTTGTAGATTCAATAATGGGGAATGGTGCATTGCACAGGATAGTCAGATATACCCATTGGGAGTGTCAGTGGTCAAAATGCTTCCATTGCCAGAAGGTAGTCTGAAAATGGTCTGGAAATTCAATACAACATTGACCCTACATTGTATATATGATCCACAGTTTCTCAAGCATATGTGAAGTTTTAAAAAGAGACATTAAAAAAAACTAGAAATAAAAAATTATTTTAAATGAGTTTGTTTTTTGAGAAATAGTTGGTTTTAAATGTATTAACTCAAATAAGCTAAATGTCAGTCTAAACATTTATATTTTAGATAAAGCATATCTTTCATTTCAAAAAATAATTTAATAATCCTTAAATTTTAAAAATATTAAAAAAATTTTAATTATATACTAGTTTTAAAATTTGTATGAATATAGTTAAAAGCTCATCTATTTCAGCCTCCTAAGATCTTGCAATTATCAATCAAACAAAGTGTAAACACAGACCTTGTGATGGCTATCTGGTTTCTATTAAATTGCTTTTTTTTCCTTTATGCTATCAGTGGATTAAGAACAAGATAAGTGGCAAGATTTCTAAGTAAACAGATTAGAGCCGTTTACCAATTGTTGCGCAAATGTGTTTGCTTTCCCTAGATTCTGAGAATTGCCAATATAATTTTAAGCCACATAAATTTATATTCTCTAATTATTAGGTACTTTCATTTAAGTTACTCCAAATTGCTTTAAATTGATAAATTTCTTAGTCTGAAATTGGAATAAGGTGTAGAAACTACAATTTCTACTAAGAGAAGAAAATCAGTTATTTTGGAATAATCTTGACTTGGGAATATAAAAATTTCTTGTCATCCTCACACACTCAGTGAGTGAGTTCTTTTTCAAAGCTTTAATATTTATCACATTAGATAAATCCTGGAACCTATTTTGTAAGGTTTAGGTTTCTCATTTTAAAAATTATAGGAATAGCTATATATATATTTTTAAGAACTACAAATATACTTAAATGTATAATAGTAAATATACATGTATGTATATATACATAAACATATATATAAATATATTCTTGGGAAACAGAAAATAAAAGATATACTTTAGAAGCTGGTGCTAAAATCTTAATATAGCATTTATTGTTATATGGTAAATGGCATGGACAAATCATAGAATCATCTTTTACTTTTATTGAGAATAAAATTCTTTGATAAACTTTGACAGCATCCTGTTTCTTGTCGTGCAGATTTTACCTATAGATTTCAACAGTGCTTGATGATGATAATCATTGAATGTTAATTTTTTTCAACATTGATTGAGAGATTTACCTTCTTTCAGTATAAAAACTACTTCTTTAAGAAGTTGCATTAAGTCTCATGACCTATCAATTAATATAGTTTTTCATTAAGATATTTTCATAAAATCTGTATTATTCTATCCACATCTTATTCTAATACTAGTTGATTAATCCACACACTGAAATAAGAGTTCATTTTAATGGTTTATTGGATTGTCTATTTGACTTTCTTCTATTTTAAGGTAGAGAGTATACAATTTTATAATTAATCTGCCTATGAAAGATGTGAATGTTTGCAGTAAAAATGTTAATGCTTCCACAATATAGCCACATTTGTACGTAACATATGCAAAGTGCCTGGATTTGGGCTTGGCACATAGGTGTCTGACAAATGCTAACTCTCTTTCCCTTTTCTGTATTTTATATTATGCACCAAAAGAATTCTAATGTTTTGTACCTTTATATGACAGAAAACTATGTTTTCTAATTTGAGCAAACCAGCTGGGAAATTATAGTGTATCTTGAAAATAACACAGGTATAGAACAAAATTTGCATAAGGACAGAGCTCAAGAGGGTTTAAGGGCTAAAAGTACCAGAAAGGCTTCACTTTTACCCTAGCTCATAATCATATCCTGTTAGTAATGATCCTGAAGCTAGTTTTCCATTTTAAAACTAAAATAGGCTCCTTAGGAACTGGCTGTGAATTTGTCCTGTTCATAGTTATTTATCCATTTCCAAGCACACAGTAGGTACTCTGTAAATATTGGTTACGTGGATGAACAAAAAGCTGCGATTTATTTTTTTCTATCTTTATAAAATGCAAATTAAAAAGTGATGTAATAATCTTGTGACATTTTAAAAAATAACGAGAGCATTCTGTTTCATTGCTGACTTGAATTCATCACCTATCATTTTTCCTAGGATTGACACTAAAGCAGTTCCACTATGATCATGATTTAGGCTCTTTACAATGAAGAGTCTCTAATCTGCATTTCTTATTTTCCACTCACCCTTGCTGAGTGGCATTATACGTAGCATAATATTTCTACCTTGACTAAGGGACCTACCTGTAGGAGCTTAATGATTTTAATTTGCAGATCATCATCTTTTAAACAAAGACCTTTACCACTGATGTTTGTGGGTGGGACCTTTGAAAGGCCTTTTCACATTCTGAGAAATTAGTACATGCTCTACTTTCACTGATGCAAATATTTACTAAGGGGAGAGAGAAGAAAATAACCTTTCCCCCCTCTTTTTCCTTTTCTGAAACCTAAAAGCATTTTGTTTTCTAGCGCTCTATAAAAGTTCAGCACATAAAAGGTTAGGAGCCTGACTTTTTTCTGTCGTGTATATCTTTGAAAAATTGGTTTATGAAGAGTCATACATCATGTAGCCAGACATATGGGAATAGTTAAAGATTAAGGTAAATAGACAAATTGAACTGCTTTAAATCATTTTCCTGGTTCCAGTTTTATGAAAGAGCTTATGAACAAAAGCTGACGTTAAGCAATCACAATAGGCTCTTCTATATGTTTTAGACAGTGGTAAAGACTTTAGTGTCAGGGAGTGTTGCATCACCAATAGTTACATCAATTTGATTGGTGTCCAGATTTCAAAAATGTTACCTTGTCAAACCATAACCTTTTCCAAGTCTTTCATTTGTCATTGTTTTGGAGATTATATCATTTATTTTACATTACCTGTATCAGAAAGCATGGATCATAGATTATAAGATTTTTTTTATTATATATTGGTTGTTTTTGTTTTTAAATAAAATTAATACTGTAGCATTTGTGTTCAAAGGGGACTAATGAAATATTTTGGAAGGAAGTTTGATTTTATGTAACAAACATTACTGTAACTTCACTCAAGGAGACCTTTGATTTCTTTTTGTTAAAAAATATATTTTCAGAACCATTAGGATAGCATTTTAAATAAATTTAATAAATATACTGAACTTTTCCAGGATATCTAATACACGAATATCCTGTTGAGAGGAGCTGGCTGCTGGACTTTAAGGTAGGGCCCAGGAGTTTGCCCAGTGGCATGGTGGCAAGGCCCTACTCTTATGAAAAGTGCTATGGGATCTTTAATGTCCACGCAGAAGAGGAAGGATTTAAGATTTTGTGGTCTCATTTGAAAGACCCCTACATAGTAAACTGCATGGGACTCAATTTATCTACCTCAGAAAGGAAAGAAGGCTTTGTAGCCCCATACCTATAAATCTAAGACATGCCGTATGCCTTCATATTCATGCAGCAGTCATCCCCTTCTTAAAAAATAATAAAAATAATAAGGTCTATGATCATCAGATTGATATAGGTAAAAATCCATTAACTTTTCATCATTATCACAGCTCTCGTATCAAAGTGCAGACATTCGTGGGGCTAGCTCACCTCCCATGGTAGCCGTGCAGACATAGATGAAGATCTTTTACATACTTCTTTGTTGGTTTGTCTTTTATAGTGCATGTGCTTGATTTAGGAACTTCTAATGGTAAAAATGTAATTTAAGAAGACTACAAATATTTGCACCAGATAGGTAGCCCCATTTATAAGATATCCAGTGAACAGGGTTTCCCATATTCCAACTGTGAAGTGCGAGTGATAAGAACAGATAGTAACGTCCAGAAAATGTTGACCAAGTTTATTGCAGAGCGTCCTCTGATTCTGAGAGGTAACATATGCTTATGCCCAGCCTGTAGCTGGGATATATTAGATAATTCATAAACATCATTTTTTTTTTTCCTTTTGATATATTCTAATTGTCATGAGAAAGATATATAAGGAATAATCTAGTAAATTTATAGTTTTGCTGAAACATCTGAGGATGTAAATTATGAACTATTTTCTCCATAAAAAATTTGGGTATAAAGGAGGCAAACATAACCAAATATTTAAAAAAAAAAAATTGTACCATTTTTGTGGATTAGAAATTTAACTAGGATTGGGTGCCTCTAGCAATTTTGTACTCAGTCTTTCCTTACCCTGTCTCCAAGAAGAAAACTGATTTGGTCTGACAGTTTTTTATTTACTTAAAGACTGAGGTTTTGCTCGTTCTTTCTTTCTTTCTTTCTTTCTTTCTTTCTTTCTTTCTTTCTTTCTTTCTTTCAGTCAGGTTGGCTAAATGTCTTGATTATATGAATACAGTTCATATTGTATACAATATGTTGTAACATATTACAACAAATTCATGATTTTGAATTCCTTTATTACACATTTAGCCCATCAACCCACAAAAATATCCATAATTTAAACTTGAATCCACATGTTTTCCTGTACATGTTCTTTCTGACCATGAAATTCTATTTAAAAATGTAACTAAAATTAGTGTTTTACAGATATCCTTCCATCTTTTCAACAGGCCCATTTTAGTTCAATATACCCAAGACTATAATGGAATGTATATGTGAAATCAAGGGGGATAAATCTAGAGAGAAAACAAGTGATCATTTAATCATTTGATGGAATATGTATTGCTCACCTTTAAAATTAGTTACTTTTAAAAACAAGTCACATTCATTAAAGGTTTGGATGCAGAAATAATTTTTATCTTCCTACTGTTACTAGAAACAATGTAAATTCAACATTTAACTTTACTTTCTGGCATTCAGCATGAAGCAATCTTTCTCTTGAAGGTGCTGTCTTTAGTTAAGTTTTTCTCAGCTATCCCAGCAATTTAAACAATTAAAATATATCCTGAAATGTCCATAAAATTTGGAAATGTATCACTGAAGCAGTACTCTAATATATTATCTAATGCACTATTAAAACTTTAAAAAAATCTTAGATCATTCTTAACTTTCTCTGGTATGCTTGATCACAGAATTATATTAAAACATTTTAAGTTTAAGAGCACATTTAAGTCACTTGCGATGATGGATATACTTTTTAAAGTTTCTTAATATTGGCAATAAAGCAAGTGTCAATGAACTTGAACTGCATACAAATGACTTCCTCCTTCCACAGGTGCTTCAACTCTGTGGGCACTAGGGGGTGCTGTTGGAACTGATACTAACAATGAGAACTAAACTTGTTCTTTTAAAATCAATACTCAAAGATCCAAAATGTTTCTAATGAAATCCGATATCGTTATTAGTTTTTAACATTAGACTGTATGATTGTCATCAGCACAATTTCCAAAGCAAATCATAAAAACAGTAATTAAAGCAAAAAGCTCCATAACTTGACAATTATGTGTTGTTGTTGAAAGGAAATCCAGATTCTCCTCCCACCCGCTCTTTTTAATGCTCTCCTAGTCTTCAGGATATTTTGGTGGTACAGTTTTATAAATGACAAGGAAAATAGGATTGTCAGGTATTTAATATTTTAATTAATATTTTCTTTGGACTTCAAATGTGCATAGCCAGCAAAGGTTGTTTCTTTAAAAAAAAAAATGTGTCAAAAAGGCTGTGGGTCCAACTTTTCTCTTGGTGTTTGTGAGACATTGTGGATGTTCAAGGATGCTTGCACGTAAGGATTCACCATCTTACTTTGGAAAATGTTGCTTTGTATGAAAATGGAAGAATCTTCTCCCCAGCACCCTCTTCCCCTCCACCCTTCCACATTGTAGTTATTTGTAAAGGCCTCATTGGTAGTTACTTTTCTTAGACCTTCCTTGCAGTCATGAACAGGCTCAAGAAGGCAAAGACTTTAATTTTCCGCAGCAAGCCAGTAATGCTTATGATTATTATGAAGTCAGGAAAAGTTTAGTTTTATCAAGTGACATGTAGTGATACAATTAGTTACTTAAGCACTTCTCATGAAATGTTCCACCATGGAGCTTAGTTTGTCAGATGCAGCTAAATATTACCATCTCATATTAAACACAGGAGTAAAACTGCATCGCGGAAAGCACAGCTGACAGCTCTCAACATGAGCTGAATGATCACTCTCAATTGTAATCGATTCTGTAAGTACTGAACACAAACCCCCAGGCAATTGAAGAAAATAGGATGATGAAGGACTGCAAACTAATATGTTACACATCTTCATTGATTAGACATTGATTAACCATTATTTTCCTGAATGACAAACAGCTAGTGGTAAAGTAAGTGAGGCTTGTGATTTATTTACATCTTAGACAGAGATGACTTCTTTATTCAGCTGATTGTGAGTTAATGCTAAACCAAGAGAGAGTAATAGTTTGAGAATACAGGCTGCTTTTTTCTCTCTCTCTCTTTTTTTCTTTTAAAAAAATTCCTCTCTGGCAGTCTTCCTAGATTTCTGGCGTGTTTCTGTTAGAAACACATTTAACTAGAGTTTTAAATGATCAGCTCAATCCCAAAATACAGAACATGTATCTGTGGTATAACTACATTTAAAGAGAAGATCATTTTATAGACTTGGTATTTACAAGCATATTGATCAGTGTTTATTGAACTTTTAATTTAATTCTCTGTTCTCTTCAGTGCCTTATTGACAATTATGCACAATTTTAGAGTGAGCCAAAAAAGAGTCTGCAAGTGTCTGTTCCTTAATTTTCTTCTGTGAAATGTATCACAATAGATCCATGTGAATCTATTGAAATATGACACATGAAAGGAGGCAAATATTTTATGGTTCAAATAATTTTTGGTTCATTAAGTCTTGGATATTAGAGACAATCTTGAATTTTTGTTCCAAAATCTTGCTGAAATGTAGTAAAATTTCTGAAATCTATTTCAGTATATTGCAAACAATATACCCAATTAACAAATTTGCTCTTGAATTTCTAGGCAATCTCTTTTCTTTTTTAATGAAGAGAGCAAAATATTCACTGAACTGAATTGGATTAGCGCTGAATTAAAAGGAAATTATAATGAGACTAGCTTTTTTTCCTACTTTGGCTTTCTAGAGCATTCCTGTGCATTTTGAAGATTTGTGAGAAACATTATTTGTAAGCAGAAATAATTAAGATGTTCTGGCATTCTTCATCATAATAGTCATGATAAAGACTTTTGATGTTCAGGAAAGCATAATTTGCTTCTCCATTGGAATTTGATCATAAATTAGCACTAATTAATGTTCACTTAAGTGTTACAGATGTTCAATATATCCAGTTAGTTACTAAAGGGATAACTAGAAAATTTGTTCTATGAAAGTATATGAATTTAGAGTAATGATTAGTGTCATTTTAAAAAATAAGAGAAATTCATTACCATTTCTAGTGTTACAAGTCAATTATACATTTACATAACTAAGGAAAAATGAAGTTAGTATACCATATCACTTCAATTAATATAGAGATACATTCAACACAACCCTTATTAGTTATTGAATTATTAGACATGTAATTGTGAAATTTCATTGTCTTTTGCCCTTTAATGTGATTCTAACTCTAGGTTAATAAATCAAATTTGTTCTTTATGGACAATGTCAGATTTATCATAATAAACATATGAATATTCTTTTCCCCAAGTAACTTTTGTTAGGCTCATTTAAGACATTGGGCCTTTGTGAGCATGTATATTATCTCTAGCCTTGTGGTTAAAAAGATTTGTTGGAATTCAATTTCAACATTTCAAGATTTTAACAATAGGGTAAAGAAAAAAATATGTGAAGTTCTTTATTTCTGTATTTTTAATTTTAACAATGAGAAACCTGGTCGATCACAGATTTGATAAAGAAATCCAGCTGTACTTTAAAGGAAACAAATTTGCTAAGTTTTAAAAGAGGAAGAACATCTAGCTGGAAAAACATGTGGTGCTCAAACTTTTACAAAGGAAACCAAGAATTAGCTTGTCTCACCAGTTGCCCGTAGTTTAAAGTAGTTCAGCTGGCTCATGTTAATTATAAAATATTACCTTAGTACTATTTTTTTTGAGGGCTGATAAAGTTCTCCCTTAGCTTTAAGCTTAGGGAAGGGACAATGTTGATTAGCTAGTGGAGCATGAAGAAAGAACAAATGAAAAACCATCCAATAGACACATCCCAGAGGGAGTTTGGGACCCTGGGGAAAAAAATCTAATGGTATGCTCTGTCCTTGTCACCTGTGTGCAGGTGAGAGCAACACTGCAGGGGTCTGTATGTAAATGTAAAAATCAGAAATCTGGAATTATATAGAAGCAATGCCCATGTGATATTTGCGCAGCACCTCCTTTTGGGGGAAATAAAAGATACCTCGTTTGGTTGTAGCTGCCTTCTTTTGAATGCACACGCGCACACACACACCCACAGAGGCTTATTTGGAGCCTAGTATGCGTCAGTTTCTTCAAGCATATTTAATATCTTTAAATTTTTAAATGAAAATGTAGCTGTCAATTTTAAACTAATTTGGATGGACAGCAATAAAATGCAAACCTCATTTCAAATTAGAATTTTCAGTGAGGATTTCTAATGGAAAGTAATTGCTGACAATAGGAAATGACAAATTACTAATTACTTAGTTCAATTAGACTTTTGTGCCTTTGGTCCTAAGTGGCAAGCATACAGCAAATCTTGCACTTTTATAACAATTAATGACACTAAAACTATTTAAACTGCCAACAGATGTGAGTAAGAAGACATGAATTGAAACTTACTTAATTTACATACTATCCCTATTTTATATCAAGTAAATGGTGTTTAATTTTTATGCTACAATTAAATATTACTGGTACAGTGCAATTTTCACAGAACTTCATAGGGCAAAATATCGTTGCTAAAAAGCTAGTCAGTGCTAATGCTCCCTTTTCTCTTATCACAGCAGTATTCCTCTTTAAAAGATTCTTAGAGTATGAATTTCTATCTGCACTATAGTCATGGTTATACATCAGTGTTAATTAAATAGCAGTACACCAGTTCTTTGCTTTTTTACCTTTTAATTTTTTGTCAATTATGTTCATCTTTAATAATTTCCTAATGATCTATTTAGAACCCACATATCTCCTATTTTCTGTCTTTCCCATAAGACTAGTTCAGGTGTGGTTTTATGAAAGGATTTTGTTTTGAAGTTCAATTCAACTAACTCTTTACTGTTAACTTCTGACTGTCACTCACAGGGAACTTAAATTTAGTATACCTGGTGCTATCAATTTTGGCAATTTTGATCTTACGAATATAGTATTTTTTAATGTTTCCAGATATAATCAGAAATATTTTATCTCTAAGGCCAGCAGGTCAGCAGATGCAGGAAGAGTGAAAAAGAAAGGCAATGGATTTAACTATGCTATTAATGACCAATTTCCCTGTTAAGACTTTAAATATATCTATTTATTTTTTCAAAGCATATAAAAAGTATTTACTTGTAAAATGAAAATTAAAGTGCTGATCAATACTGAGTCATGCTCACCTGGTACCTTGTGCTTGCACAGTAAGGGGAGTACTTTTAGGCAACCAAAGCAGGCCTAAAAATAAATGTAAAGGATGTTAAAGAAAAACAAAACATGGCAACACTGGTAAAATTAATGACTTTTAAATCTTTGCATCTCTAAGCAAAGAGGTGATTCAAGCACAGAAGCCAGAACTGGCTATTATCTTCCAGCATTCTCCTCTGGGAATTTCTTCAGCCATGAAATTCTCTGCGTGGCACTAAGAGCTCAGACATCAGGTGCTTGATCATCCTCCACTACCCCTCTAGAGCTCTGCAAAATCCCATTCAAATTAAGGTAGTTTTCTTATACTTATCACTTACAGTTTAAGATAGCATGCATTCTGTGTCATATTACTAATGAGAGTTCATTGTAATTGAGTGAACACAAGCTTTTTTGGTCCAATTCCCTTGTAAACAAAGGGAAAAATGTAAATATAACTTGTTTTATCATATGGATACATGGTGGGACAAATTGGAGGGTTCTAAGACTTGGCAACAAACAGATTTCCATGTGTGCTTTCTCCAGGACATTTGCTTGATTTCTGCAGTTTTGTTTTTCTCAAGATTCATGCAATTAAGCCATTGTTTGGGGACCACTTGGTAAACTAGATCCAAATAACCAAGGACAGTTTTTGGACAAACCTCTGTTGTTTCACCACAGCTGTAGTTTTCTTTCCTCATGAGCCTTGTGAACTTTAAGGGCTAGAAATATAACAGAGAGCATACTAGATAATAGAGGAAAAAGGAAAAGCTTAGGCAGGGGGTAGGAGGCCCGTGCAGGGAGAGAGGAAAGAAAGACTTTCACAAATCACAGGAAAACTGGCATTGGCATTGTGCTTTATAAAAGATAATGTGGAAAAGAGGCAATTGCCGCAATACTTATAGCATGTATGCTTAAAGCAAGAAGGATAGGAAAAAAGAACTGATCTAATTATGAGACACACACACACACACACACACACACACATCCCGAGGGAGAATTTGGGGGTGGGGAGGAACAAGCAAAGGGAATGTCAGAAACAACAACAACAACAACAGAATAAATGAACCTAGGGAAATTAGCAAAGCATATGTGAGTAAGTATATCATATCCTCACTCATGCCACAATGCATCTTGAGAATGAAATATTTCAGTTGATTTAAACATCCAAGGAATGGATCAATTTTTCCTAGTTTTCATCATTGTTGTTGAGACACAAACAACATATAAATGTCACTTGTGGTAATCTAGATTTCTTGGATGTAGTTACCAGAAGAGTGGAAAGGTATGTTTTATGTGTTATGTTGAATATTATGAAATTGTCATATACCTACTTCCATAGACTATATTGTATGTCCCTAGGTACACATATTCTGTACCCAGGGAAAATTTTAGGAAAAGGTTTTTAAACTCAAAGCGTTTTGAACATTTAATTTTTTAAAGAGTAAAGCATCATGTTGAATTTCTGAAATGATTTTGAGAGAATTTTGTTGAATGTGTTTTATAAACTTGATATTATGTATATAAGCTTATGGGAAGGTGTTGCAGTTGGGCAGTTTGATATAACTATGAATTTCAAAAATATAACTGGATCAAGCTTGTAAACTGATCTGTTAATCTGGGCATGATTAAGTTATGATTATGGCGTTGACTGGGCCATGTCAGTAGGGTGTCAGTAGGGTGGGGTGGGGGAAGAAAATATAAAAGGCATCACAAAGAACAGAGTTGCAGCAGTTTTTATTGAGAAGCAGTTTTGATGTTGGAGAAAAGGCCCCAGAAGAAGAGAAGTGAGCCATTCACCTGAGAGTCTACAGCTGACCTTGTAGAGGAACCACAGGAGCTAAGCTTGGAGAGAAACACAGCCCAGGGAAGAGAGGAACCCAAGAAGCCTGAACCCTGACAAACACCGGCAGCTGTCTTGCTCTAACACGTGGCAATGGACTGTGGTGAGAGAAGAAACTTAATGCTTTATGGCCTGGTATCTGTGGACATCTACCCCAAATAAATACCCTTTATAAAGACCAACCCATTTTTGGTATTTCACATTAGCACCACTTTGGCTGACTAATACAGAAGGAAATTCTTTCTTGAGTTGCATTTTCCATATTAAGATTTTACATATATGATCATGCTCTTTATTTTGTTGTTCATTACCTTTCACCAGTTTAGGACTATTGGACCTTGATTCTGTAAAATCCCTTAGAAAGGCATACAGAAGTGTTGGAAGATTTTTGTCAGTAATTTCTTCCCTCCCTCTCTCCCTCCCTCCTTCCTCCCCCCCCCCCACTTTTGCACCTTCTCTTCCTTCTGGATATACAGGGCATCTAAACTATTCAACCTGGGCTTATTTGGATGGATGATTGCCCATGGTATGGACTGAATGTTATTCCAAATATGATTCTGTAACTTCATGGGATGGATATATCAGGGCAGAATTTTCTTAAAATAATCTTTAGAGGTGCTTTACAATGTTTGGTGATTTGTATCATTAGAGAAGATCTAGCCATGTGGCTGGTGGTAGATATGTTTTGATTTGTCCTCTTCAGGTTAGGACCTGAAGCCTTTGTTTGGACAGCATGGATAATGTCTTGACAGTTTCTGTAATATGCTCTAACCTGATTTGTCCCATGGATGGTCTGCTTCATTTAGGAAGTTGGTACGTGCTTATTGCAACTATTGAATAATTTAGTAGAAAGCTACCTAATACGAGGCAGATTTTTAATGTATATCCATTTCTTTCTTAGTTTGTCTCTCAGAGACTGAGGGTGGGGATTTCCTCTGTTAATAACCTTTTCTTCTAAGCTTGTTTTGCAGGTGCGAAACACAGACTCTTGTCCTTTAGATGACCTTTGAAAATATTAGGAACAAAGATCACCTTCTTTGGAACCAAGATTACAAGGACAAGGAGACATCAGAAGCAAATCAAATGTGAGAGGTCTTTCAATAAGGAAGATCAAGCCTAAAGGCCATTCAATGACATACGGACAACTCTATAGTTAGCCAATTGGACTATGCCAAATCAAACCTCCTCACTTTTCTCCCCACCTCCCACCTCCAAATCCCATAAAACTTCCCTTAGTTCAGAGATTGGAGAGACAGATTTGACCCTTGCTTCCTGTCTCCTTGCCAGTCAACCTCACAATAAAACTTTTCTCCAAATCCTGATGTCATAGTATTGGCATCCATGTGTGTCAGGCAGAAAGCCCTTGCTTGGTAACAAAGCCTAATATAGCAAGGATTAAGACCTCTACAAATGGTTAACTTTTTTTTTTTTTTTTTTCCCTTGGAAACTACTATCTATTTTCTGGAGAATTTTCCTTTTCTCAAGTGCTATGTGGACCCAAAACAAACAGGGAAAACCTGAGGATTGTCATAAACATGTCCTGCTTGACAGTACACAGCTTTTACAGATTAGAATTTACATCTATGTATATAAATGTGTACATGCATATATATGTGTATATATATGTTTTGTATGAATTTATACACAAACAAATATATTTTCTAGTAAAATATGTTTTCAGGTTCACTTCCACATGGCCTTGAATTGAGGCTAATTTAAATTTCCTAAACTACTTTCCTCAAATAATTGTCTATTTAATTTCTGATAAATTTTAATTTACTAAATGGCAATATATACAAAAGTAAAATTCAAATCCTCATTTCTATTGTCATTGTCTTTATTTCTATGGTGAGATTAAGAAAGAAAATCTGTTTTTAGTGTGATGCCAATATTTTGGTAAAAACATGTGGATTTATCACAAATATAACAAAAAGAATTTAAAATCTTGAGTCATATATTTTTAAGGAACATTTTCTCAGGTTCTGCAGATTCCTGGACTTCATAGTGACCCTTGGGAGAATACTTTTTATGCTGGTAACTTATACTCATGGCATATTTTTGTGCATTTTTAAAATCTAATAGGACTGAAGCACAGATAGTAACAACTTATTTTATATTAAAATAAATAAGGTATTACACTTTTGCATAATAAAAAGCAGAAAAAATTAACCAATAAACTGAACATGCTTTTTGTAATTTGAATGATTTTAAATTACATTAAATTCTTTTAAAATCAGCAGCAGTAAAGCTTTCCTGGTAAATAGAAATTCATAAGTGAAAGCAACTTTCTGGAGGTAGGGGCAGGATGGGAAGTCTTGAAAGAAAAACAACAACAGTGGAACACTGCAATTCAAGTATTAAATCCTATATTTATTCTAATAGTCTGTTCTTTTATTTTGTATAAATAGTCAAATTTTAAAAAAATAATTTTCAAGAAATATAAAATATATTTTCTTTATTTGATATAAGAAAAACAAAAAGCAAATTGAGCTCTTTATTTTTTATCTTAAATAAATTGAAAGAAATCCTGAAAAAAATGATCCATCCATCTAGTAGGTTTCAAAAGCCTACTTATAGGTTTGAAATATACAGAACTCAGGGATAGAATTCAGGAGAAAATTCTATTTTTAAGTCTGCCAATGACTCACTATGCTATCTTAGAAAAGTCATTTAAACATTTCTGTGCTAAAACATTCATTATAGAATGAACACAGCAATGTCTTCTATGTTTGGTATTTCTTTTAGGATTTAGTTGGAGGCTATAATAACTAGTTCATGATATATGATGTGTGATAATTGTATCAGTAGAAGCATGATTAATTTTTATGTTGTAGTAGGTAATAATGTATTTTAAAACAAAGTTGTTACTCTTGAATCATTAAAACTTTAATGACTAAATGCACTTTTTCTAAAAAAAATTAAAATCAGTAATAAATGATGCTACTAAGTGCCAAACATTTCAAAATAATACTTAAAATTTCACAGAAATAGAAAAACTATTTTAATTTATACTTTGGAAAAGGGGAGAAAGGAGAGGATAAGAGGAATAAGAAGCAAAGGAATATATCATTAGTAATTATGTTTTAGAAGTGTAAAATATTCGTGTGTTATTTGGAAGCTAAGCTTATTAATAAAAAAATAACTTATTTGACATGAAAATATACCAAGGCCTTTAAATTGAAAATATATTTTGACTGTAAAATCATTTATATTACTTGAGCAGTTGTATTCACTATAGATTTATATTTGATTTTGCATTTAATCCTTAAATTGTATCAAAATATTACTAAATTAGAAAGGACACTATTGTATACTAAAACCTGAGACAACCATAAGTTGCAATAAAATAAGACAAATAGGAGATTCAGGTAACCAGAATTCTACAGGCACTGAGGGCTCTTTAAATCCAACTTCCCATGTGATTCAAAAAACTTATACAAGCATCCCTGAGCATTGACGTCCAAACTCTGCCTAATTATACACAGTGATGACAGACACACTCTCAAGTAGCAGTTTGGCACAATATTGAGATCAACTTTTAAAAATAAATTTTACTGAAGTATTCATACATAACATACATAAACAATAGAGTAAAAATTGTGAACTTACAAAACAAACATGCATATCATCAAAAAGGGCTCCCATATATCACCCCACCACCACCACCTTGAATTGTTGTGAAACATTTGTTACAAACTACGAAAGAACATTGTCAAAATATTACTAGTAACTACAGCCCATATCTTATATTTGGTGTATTTTTCTCCTAATGTACGGGATTATTAACACCCTGTATGACTGTTGTATATTTGGTATGGTTCATGAGAGAATGTTCTCATATTTGTTCTGATAACAAAAGTCTATCTTCCATCACTAGATTCCCTGTCCCATGCTTTGAGCAATCCAGTCAATGTGTACACTCAGTAGTTCTCATTTTCATGACAGAGTTGTGCTGTCATCACCTCAGTCAATTTTAGAACATTTTCATTATCCAGAAGGAAAAATCCCATACCATATGTATTAGTCAGCCAAAGAGGTGCTGATGCAAAATACCAGAAATCGATTGGTTTTTATAAAGGGTATTTATTTGGGGTAGAAGCTTACAGTCATAAGGCCCTAAAGATTCCAACTGAAGGTACCATAAGAGGTACTTTCTCACCCAGAGTCTGTTGCCATGTGTCCATGCAAGATGGGGGGCGATGTCTGCTAGGGTTCAGTCTTCCTCCTCCTTCCAAGTCTCCAGGGTCCTAGCTTCTTCCAATCTCAGTTGCAGGCTGGGACAAGTCTCGTCTCTCTCCTGGAACACGTTTCTCTCTGGGCTCAGCTTCTCTGCTCTCTCCACAAGGCCAGTTGTAAACTGTCAAGAGAACAGCTCATTTCTCTTCCCGGGGCCTCTGCCATGTCTAATGGAGCCATCTCTCTTTCTTCACTGTGTATTTACTTCTCTGTGTATTTACTTCCTCTGTGCTTCTCTGTGTATTTACTTCCCAGGCTCCAGGATCAAAACTCCAACCTCCCTTCTCTGGGGTGCAGTTTCCCTTGGGGGCAGAGACTCAACTTCCTACTGAAGTGGCCCAATCAAAGCCTTAATCATTATTTAATCAAGTAAAAGTGAAACCTCTGAATCTAATATAATCTAATATATTTTGAGGAGCAGACCAGTTTACAAACATAATCCAATGTCTGTTTTTGGAATTCATAAGCAATATCAAACTGCTATACCATATAACTCCCTATTGTCCCTGAGAATTGATCTAATGTCTTCTTTGCCATTGCTGAAAAAATGTTACAATATTACTAATTATTGTACATAAGTTACATTAGTTATAATTTTCCCTTGTATCACCATATTAACACTTTGTAAAACAAGAACATTCTTATATTTATACTATTAACAGCAATCTTCATTCACCACCAAAATCACTATGTTATACCTTCCCTAAATTGTTCTTTAGCTTCCTTGCAATTGGCATTCATGTCCACAGACTACCTCTTTCAGCCACACTCACATTTATAAAGTAGCAGTGTTAGTTATACCCACTATAATGTCACTATCAACTCTTCATTTCCACACCTTTATAATAAACCTTATTAAAAATTTGGCATACATTAAGCATCGGCTCCCATTCTCAACCTACATTCTATCTCCTAGTAACCTTTCCTCTAGAGTTCACCTCCATGAGTTTACTCATCATATTTGGTTCATATTAGTGAGAACATACAATATTTGTCCTTTTGTGTCTGGCTTATTTCACTCAACATAATGTCCTTACGGTTGATCCATATTGTCATATGCATCCTGATTTCATTTCTTCTTATAGCTGAATAGCATTCCATTGTATGTATATGACACTTTTGTTTAACCATTCATTGGTTGATTGATATTTGGGCTGATTCTATATTTTAGCAATTGTGAGTAATGCTGCTCTGAACTTTGGTGTGCAAATGTCAGTTCGCATCCTTACTTTCAGTTCTTCTGAATACATTCCAAGTAACATGATTGCCAGATCATAAGGAAATTCTATATTCAGCTTCTTAAGGTACTGCCAAACCGTCTTCCACAGAGGCTGAACCATTCTACATTTCCTGCCAGAGGAAAGGAGTGTTCCTATTTTTCATATCCTCTCCAGCACTTGTAGTTTTCTGTTTTTTAAAAAATGGCCATTATATAAGGTGTGAAATGATATGTCATGGTAGTTTTGATCTGCATTTCCCTAATAGCTAGTGATGCTGAAGATTTTTTTTTCATATGCTTTTGAGCATTTGTATTTCCTTTTTGGAAAAATGTCTGTTCAGGTATTTTGCCCATTTAAAAAAAAATGCTTTGCTTATCTTTTTAATTGTTGAGTTGTATGATCTCTTTATATAACATGGATCTCAAACCTTTACCAGATATGCGGCTTCCAAATATTTTCTCCCATTGCATAGGCCATCATTTTATTTTCTTGACAAAGTCCTTTTTAAAAAAATAAATAAAATTGTATTGAATTATATCATTCATACATGAACAATAAGTGTATGGTAAAATTTGTGAATTTACAAAACAAGCATGCATATCATCATGCAAGGCTCCCATACATCTCCCACCACCATCTATCTACCCAATCATTAGTAGTAATATTTTGATGTTGGTCTTTCATACTTTGTAACAAATGTTTCACAACAATGCAAGGTGTTGGCAGTTGACAAAGTCTTTTGAAGAAAAAAGTGTTTAATTTTGAGAAGGTCATTTATTAATTTTTTTTCTTTCATTGCTTATGCTTTGGGTATAAGGTTTAAGAAACTACTACCTATCACAAGATCTTGAAGATGTTTCCCTACATTTTTTTCTAGGAGTTTTATGGTTATCTATTTTATATTTGGGTCCTTGATCCATTTTGAGTTAATTTTGGTATAAGGTGTGAGATAGGGGTCCTCTTTCTTTCTTTTGGATATGGATAACCAGTTCTGCCAGCACCATTTTGTGAATAGACTATTCTGGCCCAGATGAGTGGGCTTGATAGTATTGTCAAAAATCACTTGAGCTTAGATGTGAGGGTCTATTTCTGAGTTATCGATTCATTCCATTGGGCAATATGTCAATCTTTAAGCCAGTACCATACCGTTTTTACCAATGTAGCTAAGTAATATGCTTTAAAGGCATGATGTGAGAGTCCTCCAACTTTGTTCTTCTTTTTAAATACATTTTTGGCTATTTGGGGCCCCTTACCCTTCCAAATAAATGTGATAATTGGTTTTTCCATTTCTGCAAAAAAGGCTGTTGGGAATTTTCTTGGGATTACCTTGAATCTCTGCATTGTTTCAGGAAGGATAGCTGTATTAATGATATTTAACCTTCCAAACAATGGACACTAAATATCCTTCCTTTTATTTAGGTCTACTTTGGTTTCTTTTAGCAATTTTTTGTAGTTTTCTCAATACAGATCCTTTATGTCCTTGGTGAATTTGATACTAAATATTTTATTCTTTTAGTCACTATTATAAATGAAGCTTTTTTCCTGACTTCCTCCTCAGATTGCTCATCAGTAGTGTATAGAAATGCTACTGATTTTTGTATATTAATCTTGCATCCCACCAGTTTGCTGAACTCATCTATTAATTCTAGTAGGTTTATTGTGGATTTTTCAGGATTTTTCTAGATATAGGATCATATCATCGGTGAATGGTGAAAGTTTTACTTCTTCCTTTCCTTTCTGGTTATCTTTTATTTCTTTTTCTTACCCAATTTCTCTAGCTAGAACTTCTAGCACAATACTGAATAACAGTGGTGACAGTGGGCTTCCTTATCTTGTTCCTGATCTCAGCAGGAAAGCTTTCAGTCTTTCACTATTAAGTACAATGCTAGCTGTGGGGTTTTCCTATATGCACTTTACTTTGTTGAGAAAACTTTATCCCTATCTTTTGGAGTATTTTATCAAGAAAGGATGCTGCATTTTATCAAATGACTTTTCTGAGTCATTGGAGAGGATCATGTGATTTTTCTTCTTCAATATATTAATGTGGTTTATTACACTAATGGATTTTCTTGTGTTGAATCACCCTTGCTAACTTGGGATAAAACCCACTTGATCGTGGTGTGTAATTCTTTTAATGTGCTTTTAGATACATTTTGTAAGGATTTTGTTAAGGATTTTTACATCTAAATTAGAGAAATTGGTCTGTAATTTTCCTTTTTCATAGTATCTTTATCTGGTTTTGGTATTAGGGTGATATTGGCATTGTAGAATGAGTTTGATAATGCTCTTTCCTGTTCAATTTTTGGAAGAGCTTGAGCAAGATTGGTATTAGATCATCTTTGAATGATTGGTCGAATTCACCTGTGAAGCCATCTGGTTCTGGACTTTTCATATTAGGGAGGTTTTTGATGTCTGTTTCAGTCTCTTTACTTGTGATTGGTTTGTTGAGGTCTTCTATTTCTTCTAGGGTAAGTGTAGGTTGTTTGTGTTTCTAAGAATTTGTCCATTTTATCTTCATTATCTAGTTTGCTGTCATATAGTTATTCACAGTATCCTCTTATTATCTCTCTTATTTCTGTGGGACAGTGGTAATGTCCCCTTTCTCATTTCTGATTTTATTTATTTGCATCTTCTTTCTTTTTATCTTTGTCAGTGTTGCTGAGGGGTTGTTGATTTTGTTGATCTTCTTAAAGATCCAACTCTTGCTTTTGTTGATTCTCTCTATTGTATTAGGTTGCTCTTCTTTTTCTAGTTCCTCTAGGTGTGCAGTTAGGTTTTTAATTTTCACATTGTTCTTTTTCACTTTATTTAAAGAAGTTTTAGATTACCAAAAAATTATATTGAAAATATAGGGGATTCCCTAATACCTCACCCCCTCTCCCTCTCATATTTCCCCCTATTAATTACATCTTACAATAATGTGGTACATTTGTTACATTTGATGAACAAATATTGTCTTCCTTTTTTAAAAAATGTAAGCATTGAGGGCTATAAATTTACCTCTCAGGACTGCCTTTCTGTGTCCCATAAATTTTGATATTTCATGTTTTCATTTTCATTCATTTAAGATATTTACTGATTTGTCTTGCAATTTCTTCTTCAAACCAATGATTATTTACCAGCGTGTTGTTTAATCTCCATATATATATATATATATATGAATTTTCTTTTTTTCCACCTGTCTTAGTCAGCCAAAGGGGGTGCTCATGCAAAATACCAATAATCAGTTGGTCTTTATAAAGGGTATTTATTTGGGGTAGAAGTTTACACTTACCAGGCAATAAGCATAAGTTTCTTCCTTCACCAAAGTCTTTTGCCACGTGTTGGAGCAAGACAGCTGCCATCATTTGCCAGGGTTCAGGTTCCTGGGTTCCTCTCTTCCTGGGGCTTGCCTCTCTCCAGGCTCAGCTCCTCTGTTTCCTCCACATGGTCAGCTGTAGACTATGAGGCTCTCTAGGCTTTGCCTCTCTCCACAAGGCCAGCTGTGAACTGTCAGTGGAATGGCTCATCTCTTTTCCTGGGGCCTTCTCTCCTTCCTCATCAGAACTCCAACACCAAAACTACTCCAACTGTGTCCTTTGCCATGCCTTTTACATTTGATTCCCCACCCACCGAGGAGTGGGGCTCAACGCCCTACTAACATGGCCCAGTCAACGCCCTAATAATAACTTAATCTATTTTTGGAATTCATAACTATATCAAACTGCTAAACTGCTACACCATCCTTATTGTTTTCCAGCTTCATTCCATTATGATAAGAGGAAGTGCTTTGTATAATTTCAATCATTTAAATTATTGAGACCTGTTCTGTGATACAACATATGGTCTGTCTCTGAGAGGAATCCATGAGCACTTGAAAAGAATGTATACAATGTATATCCTGCTGTTTTGGGGTATAATGCTCTACAAATGTCTGTTAGGTCTAGTTCATTTATCATATTGTTCAACCTCTCGGTTTCTTTCTTTATCCTCTGTCCAAATGTTCTATCCAATACTGAGTGTGCTGTATTGAAGTCTCCAACTACTGTTGTGGAAACATCTATTTCTCCTTTCAGTTTTGCCAGTGTGTGCCTCACGTATCTTGGGGCACCCATGCTAAGTGCATAAATATTTATTACAGTTATTTCTGCTTGTTGAATTGTACCTTTTATTAATGTATAATAACCTTCTTCATCTCTTATAAGTTTTGCATTTAAAATCTATTTTTCTGATATTAGTATCACTACTCCAGATCATTTTTGGTTACTATTTGCGTGGAATATCTTTTCCCAATCTTTTACCTTCAACCTGGTTGTATCCTTATGTCTGAAGTGAGTCTCTTGTACACAGCACAAAGATGGCTCATTTTTTATCCATTCTGTCAGTCTGTCTTTTGATTGGGGGTTTCAATCCATTATCATTCAGTGTTAGTGCTGTAAAGGCATTACTTACATTGTCCATTTTGTCTTTGGCTTTCCTTTGTCATGTCTTACTATTGTCTATCTTTTTACCCTTTAAGTTATCCTTCCTAATAATCTTCATGTCTACACTCTTCTCCAAGTCTCTCACCATTGTTTTTTCCTTTCAGGCTTTAACACTTCCTTTAGTATCTCTTGTTAATCGGTCTTTTTTTTTTTTTTTTTTAACATACTCTCTTAGCTTTTCTTTGTCTGTGAAGACTTTTAACTCACCCTTATTCTTGAACGATAGTTTTGCTGGATAAAGAATTCTTGGCTGGCATTTTTTTCTATTTCAGTAAACTTAAATACATCTTACCACTTTCTTCTTACCTCCCGGGTTTCTGATGAGATATCAGAACTTAGTCTTATTGAGGTTTCCTTGTATATAATTCATTGCTTTTCTCTTGCTGCTTTTAGAATCCTCTCTTTATCGCTGGGATTTGTCATTCTGAATAATAGGTGTCTTGGAGTAGACCTATTTGGATTTATTCTGTTTGAGGTATGTTTCCCTTCTTGGATATTGATATTTATGTCTCTCATAAAAATTGGGAAATTTTTGGCCATTATAGCCTCAGAAATTCTTTCTGCCTCTTTTCTGTTCTCTTCTTCTGGGACACTAACATGTATATTTCTGCATTTCACATTGCCATTCAATTCCTTGAGACCCTATTTCATTTTTTTCATTCTTTTCTCTTTCTATTCTCCTATCTTTTTAAGTTCTAATGACTGTTCTCCAAGTAACTAATTCTGTCTTACATTAATTCAAATCTGCTGCTATATTCCTCTATTTTATTTTTAATCTCATCCATTGTGTCTTTCATTCCCATAAGCTCTGTTACATTTCTTTTCAGGCTTTCATATCGTTCTTTGTGTTCACCCAGTGTCTTTCTAATATCCTTTATTGGTTTAGTCATATGTTCCTTCAACTCCTTGAATTGATTCTATCGATTTGTGTGATTATCATTGATTAGTTCTTAAATCCTGTGTCTCATTAGGGTTTTTGGTTTGTTCCTTTGGCTGCACCATCTGTTCCTATTTCTTAGTATGGCTTGTAATTTTTTGCTGATGTTTAAGCATCTGAATATGTTGGTAAATTTACTCTGACAGTCAATTTTTCTCTCTTGTTTAGTGATTTTGTTTCATGTCTCTTCTTTGGCTTTTGTTTCAACTTATTCTAAGCCTTTAAAAATGTTCAGCTTAAGTTATCAAAATAGGGTCAAGGACTCACTAATGGGGCACATAACCACTCCAAAGGGACTGGGACAACAGATTCCTAAAAGTGGTTTTTCTTCTCGCAGTACTTTCAGCCAGCCATCAGATGATGGTTGTCAGTGAATCTTTCCATGGAGGTATCTCTTTCAACCTCTACTTGCCCATGATTCTGGTCTGTTCAGAGCCAAGATTCAAAGTGGACTCTACTGGCCAAATTTACTGAAGAGAAACCACTCTCTGCCCTCCACTGCACCCTCTCTTTTCCCAGGGAGGAAGACATCTGCTCTCAGTTGGCTGCAGTGAGCCACAGGATTTATCCAGGCTGCCTTTAGGGTAGGGAATGAGTGCCATTCCCGACTTTGGGAGTTAGCAATTCATTGTTTTCACTTCAGCTTCTTTGTCTCTCTGTCCCTCACCCTCCTGGAGGATGTGAGGCACTCTTTTGGTCTGCAGATCCTCAAAGCAGCTCCCTTGGATAACTTTTTGCTCTTCCTCCATTTTTTTTTTGTAAGAGAGTTGAGTCCTGCCTACCTATCCTGACACCATCTTCCCAGGAGTCCTTGAGATCAATTCTTCACAATCTGGATATTGTGTATCTACTAATGATAATTTTGATTCATACTAAAACTTTTGGAAAATTAGATCACTCTATTTCAAAAATTTTCAATTAAATTTGAAAAATTGCTGTCTAACATGGATAGTCGGATATCAGTTAGTAAATCACAGACATAGATCTTAACATCTAGGAATTCATAGTCTCATAAGGAGAAAGACACAAAATGAATAATTCCAATATGGTGTTATAGGGGCAACAATAGAAGAAGGCACACACTACAGAGGCAGTCCAAGAGAGGATTTAATAGATTTATGCAGTGGTGCTTTATAACAGGAAAGGCTGATAAGATAAATGATAACTGATAAGATAAATGTTGAGGGAGAGAGGAATGTAAGCCAGAAGCAAAAACACATGCAAAACCACTGAATACAAATATCATAATATGTATGGAAAATTTAAAGAAGACCAAATTAACCCCCCACCCCCTTTATTTTGATGTTCAGTTCTTGCATTAAAATCTAACTGTGATGGTTAAGTTCCCATGTCAACTTGGCCAAGTTACGGTGTCCAGTTGTTTGGTCAAGGAAGCAGTGGTCTGATTGTTACTCTGTGTCTATTTCATGGATTTAAATGTTCAGTAAATTGATTGCATCTATGGCTGATTACATCTGCAATCAACTAAATAGATTGCCTTCAACAAGCCAATCAGTTGAAGGCCTTAAAAGGAGAACTAATGATTTCAGTAGACAGAAGGATAAATTTCCATCTTTACTTCAGTCAGCCAGCTTCTCCTAGGGAATTCACAAAAACTTTCATGGGAGTTCCCAGCTTGCAGCAGAATTTGGACTTGCCTACCTCCATGGTTGTGTGGGTCAATTCCTATAATAAATCTTATAACATATATTTCTTGTTAGTTCTGTTCCCCTGGAAAACAAGGGCTAGTATAGATTTGGTACCAGGAGCAATTCTTGAGAAACAGATTTATTGACTGGTTCCAGGGTTTTGGGAATTGCTTCCCTAATATGATTAGATTTAGATTTGGATTCTAGATTAGATTCTATTTCTATTAACCAGATGGCACTGATAATTTATGGTGTGAATTGGCAGTAGATATAATCAAGATACCACACTGGATACTACTTATAGGAGACAAGGCTCTGGATAAGAGTGTATTTGGCACCATAACAAAGTCTTGTGGGGCTAAAAATTATGATGATGTTGTTTGTTTTTCCTAAATATACTGGGTATAGCTGTTAAAGAAAGGGATGAGCTTAAGGCTTCAAATTCCCAGATTAAGTGCTGCATGAAGGGCATAAATTTTCTATGCCTATCCTGAAAGAAATTCTTATTTTGTGTAGCCACAGACTTGAGATTTCTGAAAACCAGACTCAGAGTCTAATTGTGTGGGTGGCTGATTTACAATGTAAATTAAATTCCCAAGCTTGCAGGATGTCTGCTGTTAAAATAAGGGTATTGATTGGAAAGGAAAAGGGTCTTGAAAATTGGGATGGGGAATATGGGTTGATAATGCTAACAGTAGGGACATTGAAACCTTATATTCTGCTGGGTCTTCTTTGCCAGATAAATCTGTAATGCTCTGCCCTGAGGATTCAGCTACCTACCCTCCAGCCTTCCCTAAGGAATCAGCTATCTAGCCTCTGCCTGAAGAAATTACCCCTGCTCTACCTGATAAACCTGTAACTACCTCCCCTGAGGTAACAGCCCTCACACATCTTTATGAAAAGATTAAACATGTTTCACCAGATTAAACTGCAATGGAATTCCTTGAGATAGTTGGCTTGCAAGACACTGCTAATTCTTCTCATGACCCACTACCACCACCCCTCTTTTCTTCCAGACAGATCTACACCTAGACTGAAGTCCCAACAGGCCACAAAATGTGAGTTACAAAGTGTGACCCATAAAGAAGTATGCTACACTCCAAAAGAACTGCATGATTTTTCCAACTTATATAGACAGAAATCAGGGGAATATGTGTGAGAATGAATGTTAAGGGTGTGGGGTAATGGTGGAAGAAACATAAAGCCCGATCAGGCTGATGCTGAATTTATTGATATGGTCCTACCAAACAGAGATTCTGGATTCAATTTTGTAGCTTGAAGGGTTAGAAAGGGCTTTAACACATTGTTTGGGTGGTTGGCTGAAGCATGAACCAAAAGGAGGCCTACATTGCCTGAAGTTGAAATGCCAGAACTGCCCAGATACAATGTAGATGAGAGGATCCAAAAACTCTGAGAGATTAGAATATTAGAGTGGATTTAGCATGTAAGACCCGCTTACCCACTTCAGAAATGCCCTGAGGGCACACTTTTCACCAGGACTGTGAGGAATAAATTTGTGAGACTACCTGCATCATCCATGAAAAGCTCTGTGGTTGCTCTTCTCTGTAAGTCAGATATTACTGTGGGCACTGCTGTTACTGAACTTGGATCCTTAAACACAGTGGGGATGATTGGATCTCAGGTTGGCAGAAGCCAAGTGGCAGCACTTAATCAACAAAGATGAAGTGGGAGCAGCTACCATAATGGAGAGCAGAGTCAAGGAAGCAATCAGAATAGTCTGACCTGCAGAGATCTATAGCAGTCGCTAGTAGTTCAAAAGTTCCCTAGATGTAAAATAGATAGGGAATCTACCAAATTCTTACTTGATCTGTATAAGTATAAGAGTTCTAGATCAAGTGAAAAAAAGTCCAACTTTAATCACAAAAAAAGAATCACAGCCCCTCAATCAATTTCCAGACTTGAGAGAGATTACAGACTCAGAACCTCTTGAGTACAGGGAAGGTTGGGTCCCCTTGGCAAAGGACCCTGCTACACTGAGAAAAAATTTTACTGTTATTTTTCTTCCTAGCCTTCCCCAAGGGACCTATGGTCTTTTTCCAGGATAACTGTGCATTGGGGAAAAGGAAATGATCAGACATTTTGGAAATTATTAAAGAATGGCTCAGAAGTGACAATTCCAGGAGACAAAACATCACCGTGTTCCACCAGTCAGAGTAGTGGCTTATGGAGTTCAGGTGATCAATGGAGTTTTAGCTCAGGTTTTTCTCACAATGGGTCCAGTAGGTCCCTGTATCCATTCTGTGGTTGTTCCCCAGTTCCAGAATGCATAATTGAAACAGACATACTCATCAGCTGGCAGAATTCCCACACTGGTTTCCTGACTTGTGGAGTGAAGACTATTATGGTGAGAAATTCCAAGTGGAAGACATTGGAACTGCCTCTACCTCACAAAATAGTAAGTCAAAAGCAATACTGCATTCCTGGAGGGATTATAAAGATGAGTGCCACCATCAAGGACTTGAAGGATGAATTGATGATGATTTTCATGACATCTCCATTCAATTCTGCTATTTGTCATGTGCCAAAAACAGATGGCTCTTGGAGGATGACAGAAGATTATCATAAACGTAATCAACTGGTGACTCCAATTGCAGCTACTATTCAAGCAGTGGTGAGCATTTCTTGAGAAATCAACACATCCACTAATACCTGATATGCACTATTGATCTGGAAAATGTTCTTTTTTTCCATTCCTGGTATAAGGACCACCAGGAACAGTTTGAAATCAGGAATACACTTTCACTGTCCTACATCTTGGGTATATCAACTCTCCAACCCTATATCATAATCTAGTCCACAGTGGCTTTGATCACCTCTCCCTTCTACAAGATATCACACTGTTCATTATATTGATATCATACTGATTGGCTCTAGTGAGTAAGAAGTAGCGAGTATTCTAGACTTTTTGGTAAGTCAATTGCGTGTCAGATGGTGGACGATAAGTATAACAAAAATCAGGGTCTTTTCATCTCAGTGAATTTTCTAGGTGTCCAATGGTATGGGGCATGTTGAGATATCATTCTAAGGTGAAGGATAAGTTGTTTCATCTGGCCCCTCCTACAACCAAAAAAGAAGCACAATGCCTAGTTATCCTTTTTGGATTTTGGAGAAAACATATTTTTCATTTGGGTGTACTCTGGCTCTTTTACTGAGTAACCCCCAAGGGGCTGCTAGTTTTAAGTGGGAAATGGAACAAGAAGAGGCTCTGAAACAAATCTAAGCCAATGTGCCAGTTGCTGTGTCACTTGGGCCATGTCATCCAACAGCTACAATGGTGCTGGAAGTTTCAGTGGTAAATAGATTGTTATCTGGAGCCTTTGTTAGGCCCCTGTAGGGGAATCACAACACAGAACCTTAAGACTTTGGAGCAAAGCCCTGTCATCATCTGCATATAATTACTATACTTTTAAGAAACAACTTTTGACCCACTGCAGGGCATTAGTAGAGACAGGACACCTAATCATGGGCCACGAAATTACTATGAGACCTGAGTTGGCTATTATAAACTGAATGTTGTCTGACCCACCAAGTCATAAAGTTGGGTATGCACAGCAGCACTCCATCATAAAACAGAAGTTGTATATATAACCCTGAAGGCCCAAGTAAGTTATGTGAATAAGTGGTTCAAATGCCCTTGGTCCCCTATCCTACCACATTATCTTCTCTTCCCATCTCACAGCTATGGTGTCTTAGGGAGTTCCCTTATGGTTGGTTGACTGATTTACAGATAGTTCTGCACAATAACAGATACCACTCAGAAGTAGACAGCTGCAGCACTACAGCTACTTTCTGAGACATCTCTGAAGGACAGTGGTGAAGGAAAATCTTCCTAGTGGACAGAACTTTGAGTAGTACAACTGGCTGTTCATTTTGTTTGGAAGGAGAAATGACTGGAGGTGCATTTGTACACTGATTCATGAGCTGTGGCCAATGGTTTGGATGGCTGCGGACTTGGAAGGAACATGATTGGAAAATTGGTGACATAGGGTCTGGGGGTATATGGATAAACCTTTCTGAGTCAGGAAAAATTTATGAAAATATCTGTGTCTCATGTGAATCCTCAGCAGAGTTTAACATGGAAGGGGCGGTGTTTATTCAAACTGGAATAGACACATACAATGGATACTGGTTTGCCTTCCCTGCATGCATTGCTTCTGCCAAAACTGTCAACCATGGACTTATAGAATGCCTTACCCACTGTCATGGTATTCCACATAGCATTGCTTCTGATCAAGGAACCCATTTCATACTGAAGTACTGGAATGGGCACATGTTTATGATTTTACTGGCCTTACCATGTTCTCCATCATCCTGAAACAGTTGCATTGATAAAATGGTGGAATGGCCTTTTGAAGACTCAAGTATGGTGCTACCTGGGAAGCAATATCTTGAAAGTCTGTGACAGTGTTCTTCATGAAGCTGTATATGCTCTATATCAGTGTCCACTCTATGGTACTCTTTCTCTCATAGCCATTGTTCATGGAAAAAGGAATCAAGGGGTAGAAATGGGAGTGGCGCCACTCAACTATCAACCTTAGTGATCCACTAGAAAAATTTTTGCTTCCTGTCCTTGCAACCTTAAGCTCTGCTGGTCTACAGTTCTTATCTGCAAAAGGAGGAATGATTTCATGGGGAGACACCACAGTGATTCCATTGAACTAGAAGTTAAGACTGTCACCCTGCCACTTTGGGCTTCTCATGCCTCTGAATCAACAAGCAAAGAAGGGAAGTACTGTACTGGCTGAGGTGGTTGATCCTGATTATCAAGGGGAAATAGGACTGCTACTACATAATGGAGGTGAAGAAGAGTTTGCCTGGAATACAGGAGATCCCTTAGGCATCAATTAGTACTACAATGCCCTGTGATTGAAGTCAATGGAAAGCAGCAACAACCCATCCAGGCAGACCAGTAATGGCCTAGAAATTTCAAGAATGAAGGCTTGGGTCACCCCACCATTCAAAGAACTACAGCCAGCTGAGGTGCTTGTTGCGGGTAAAGGGAATATGGAATGGGTAGTGTTAGTAGGTAGTTATCAATATGAGCTAAGGCCACATGACCAATCACAGAAATAAGGACTGAAATGGTTATGAATACTTATTCCTTATTTTATTATGAATATGTTTGTATATATAAATAAAACAAATATCTTTGTTTTCTTCCCTATCTTATCTTCTTTTCACAAAACATGAGTTGTATTAACTTTATATCATAGTATTTAAGTTATTAAGTTTATGAGTGAATATTACCCAAGGACTTGCATCTTCTTCTGGGGAAAGAGTTAGCATGTTTCTGATTGTATGCAAGACAGTTGAGTATTCTTAGGTGAAAATATGATTTTATTGTTTTTATTTAGAGATTAAGTATGGTTTAATGAGATGTGTATGGGCCAGGTTGACATGGGTGGACTGTGATGGTAAAGTTCATATGTAAACTTGGCTAGGTTATGGTGTCTAAATATTTGGTCAAGCAAGCAATGGCCTGATTGTTCCTGTGAAGATATTTCTTGGAATTAAATCATCACTAAGTTGATTGCATCTATGGCTGATTACATCTACCTTCAACAAGGAAAGAAGTTCTCATTTAATCAGTTGATGGTCTTAAAAGGAGAACTGATGTTTTCAGGAGTCAGAAGGAAGAATTTCCATCTCTACTTCAGCCAGCCAGCTTCTCCTGGTGAATTTATCAAAAACCTTCATTGTAGTTCTCTGCTTGCCATCTGCCCTACAGAATTTGAACTTGCCCATTCCTACAATCACGTGAGCCAATTCATATTATAAATCTCATAATATTTACATTATATGAAATATTTACATATTTTATATATAGAGAGTTATATATATATTTCCTGTTTGTTCTGTTTCCTTGGAGAACATTGACTAATATACTAACTCACCTGTTTTTGTTAAGTTCCATTTTGTTGAATGATTTATTCATTAGTTCTATAAATAAATGTGAGTACCATCTATGTTTCAGGCACCTTTGTTGATGCTAAGTGTAGAGGAACAAGCAAAACAGATACAAATTTCTACTCTTATAAAGATGACATTCTAATGGGGGGTGGTAGGTAATACACAGGATAAATAAGTGAGATATATAAAATGTTAGAGAATTAAATGCAATGCTAATGAAAAAATGTAAAGGAATGGGAGGTAGGAAATGTGGAAAAAGAGTTCCAATTTTAAATAGGGTGGTCAGGTAATGTCTGACCAAATAAAGACTAGAAGGAAACCAAAACCAAGCCATTTGGTTCTTTGGGGTTGACCATTCCAGGCAGAAGGAACAGGAAAGGTCTTGAGGGTAGAGTATACCTGGTGTGTTCAAGGAACGAGAGGTGCCTGTCACGGTTTATGTGCAATTGGCAAAGAGAAGAGTAGGATGAGGTCAGAGAGAAAAGTTGGCTTTATAAGTCACTGTAAGAAATTTGAACTTTACTTGAGTGATATAGAAAGTGTGCTCTGTTGAGAATGAACCAAAACTGGCCATAGGCAAAAGAAAGGATACTGGTTTTTGGCAAATAAGTGGGATGGTTGTTATTGCAATAATCCAGGTGAGAGAGGTTGGTGGCTTGGACGAGGATGATAGCATTGGAAATGGTGAAGATGAGTTTTATTCTGCTATTTTTGAAAATAGAACAGGCAGGCTAAGTTGAAGAATAGGATGCAGAATATAAGAGAAAGTGCTGAGTGACTTTAAGGTTTTTGACCTGAGCAACTGAAAAAATGGAGTTGCCATTTACCAAGATGGAGAAGACTACAAATGGAGCAAGTTAAGTAGAAAATATAAGGAACTCATAATTTTGAGATACCAAGTAGATATTCAGGAAATTATGTTGGCTAGACTGGTAGACATATATTCTGGAGTTCTGAGAAGAGGTATAGGCTGGAATCATAACCTTGAGGAACAGCATATAGTAGATATATTTAAAACCATGCAACTAGATCAATCATCAAGGAAATGAGTGTAGATAGAACACAGAAGTAGTCCAAGTGCTGAGCCCTTAGGCACCTCAATATTTAGAGGTTGGAGAGATGAGGTGGAACAGACAATGGAGACTGAGATGGTCAGAGAGACATCTCATGAGTCATGAGAATGATTTCCTAAAAACCAAGTGAAAAACATGTTTAAGAAGGACAGGGAGGGGAATGGATGTAGCTTAAGTGGTTGAGCACCTGCTTCCCGTTTACAAGGTCCTGGGTTCAATTTCCAGTATCCCTTAAAAAAAAAAAATAGGAGAGGGAACACGGCTGTCTTAAATGCTGCTAATGGATCAGGAGGTAAGATGAGAACCAATAATTGACCTTTGGATTTAGCAGCATTAAAGCCATTTCATTGCTGATCTTGACAAGAGGAGGATTGGTAGAGTGGTGGGGAGGGGAATCCTAAAAAGAGTGCATTCCGGAGACCATAAGAGGAGATAAATTTGGGCTAGTGAATCTAAACAGTTCATTTTTCAAATGTAATTTTCTATTTAAGAAAGGAGAGAAATGGAATGGTAATGAAATAAGAATAAGTCAAGATGATATACATTTTTCAAAGATGGGAGAACTTTATCTAAATGGGAATGAGCAATAGAGAAAGAGAACTTGGCTACTCAGGAGAGAGATGGGGCAATTGCTAAAGAAATGTTCTTAGGTAGATGAGAGAGGATATGATCAGTTTCCCCATGGATCTTACATTTATGCATGTATTACAAACAAAAGCCCACACTGCTTTTTGTCTTGAAATATCTTTTTGAGGATGTCTGTCTGAACAGCAAAGAGTCTTGAAAATTAAAGATAGTTTCTCCCTGTGCAGAGAAAGCAGATTTGATTACTCTCTAGTATAATAAAGATAATATCTTCCTCTTGGGCAAAAGTCGGGCAAGTTTGCTCCCAGGCCATTATAAAATATCTGTGTTTCCTAAGCTCAAAGTTCCTCTCCTGTAATTCAACCCACTGCATGTGCAGATGTTACCTGGACCTCATCACATTGTCCTGGGGAAATTGGAGCTCAGGGAAGCTTTGCTGGCTACTGCAATTTCTATGAGTAATAAACCATTCTTTGTGTATAACCCAGGAGTTTCATGTCCTCTGATAGCACCCATGAAACTGTGGCAAGCTAACATTTTAGCTTGCAAGTAGGGTAAAAATCTCAGACCCTTCAAAATTTTTGACAGGCATCTGAGCCATTTCTCCATATAAACAGAAGGATAGGTGTGTTTATGGGCACAGATGCAGGTGGGTGGATGTGATGGCTTCAATTTTCTCAGTGAAACTGGAAGCAAATTCATTAGGACAGAGGGAGATGGAGGAGAAAGTGTTGATGTTTTGAAGAAACAAAAAGAAGGTGTGAAATAGTTGTTTAGGAGCCTGAGAATGTGAATGGACCAGAGGGATATAACATGATCTTGGGTGGCATTAAGGGCTACGTGGTGATGAGTTTAAAGTGAGACTAGATAGCATGGCTACAGCTAGTTTAGCTGCAGCCAAGTTAGCTGCAGAGTGTTTGCACAGGTTTAATATAGAGTAGATGGATAGCTATGAAAGCAAGGGAGTGTCAAGGAAACTGGGAGTCTATGTGAGAGATGACTATTATGTTTGAGCCATGGATTTTAAGCTGCCTAAAAAGTGTAGTTAGGGCATGGGGGTCGGTGAAGGTCAGTGGAAGGGTGGTAGGATCGATGGGTTGTAGATCTCATGCTTATAGATTTCAAAGGACTTCAGATTTAAGGTACAAGAGGAAGTGAGTTGGGAAGATTATTCCAGTTATCTATCTTACCAACTATTGGAACAATTTCTTCCAATGTATGTTATTTAAATTCTATGATTTTTCGACATTTTGATTTTTTCTAAATGCTTTGCTCGAGCCAAGATAACAGTGTTTACTCCAGTCTCTTAATGTCAGAGTGATATCATTTAAAAAGCCAAATGAAGTCAATTTGTGTGGTGTATTTTTAGAAAAGTCATATCGGTTTCTAATGATCATTACATTCTTTTCATTATGTTTACATTTCTTTCAAATGTCCACAAAGCATTCCTTTTAGAATGTTCCTGATTACATTAGCCTCACAGATTGATTATGTATAGGATTTATTCTACATACAATGGCCTCTGAATGTTTTTTGATTGTATACCCTTTATAGGAAAATACTTTTATTAATTTATGAATATTTCTTTATTAAAATATAAAAATAAACAAATATAAAAATATTATAAAGGATCCAATTATAGAAATTAAAAAAGAATGGGCTAAAGTTTAATGCATCATTATTTATTTATTTTTATTTTTTTGGTTTTCAGTGTGAAAACCCTTTCTTCTCATTACATTTTAATAACGATATTATCATTAATATTAATAAATTAATACAATATTTTAGTGAAAGTAACTGATTGTATTAGAGCTGGTGAGATTATCACTGTTTTTAACTCATAACTGATAAATTTGCACGAGGAAGGGAGATCACAGGACTTGCGTTTTGTAACTGTTCACTTGTCCTTGCATTAGTAGAATTGCCTTTAATTTGTGCTCCCTTTTTAAGAGTCCCTTTCACTGATTGCCTGTTTTGTGAGGATGAATTTTGTTAAAACTAAACAATTTAATCTGTAAATCTGCTTAACTGGTGCGCTTAAATTGCAATACTTGAGAAATGAGCAAAGGCCACTTGCCTTATTGAACTCTCACTGTTCCATCAGGATGTCTCAATAAACCATGCAGAACATAGGATCGTCTCACATTTGGGCTCAGTGAGAATGTTCTTTTCAATTTGTATGTTAAATATTAGTATAGCTTAACATCTTTCTTATTTCTAGGATAAAAAAAGTATGATGGAAAATTCTAATGTTTTATTTCCAACCCTAGTGCCTATCTTATGCTCCCACTACCGTGAGGACTACTGTCATTGCCTGTCAAATTCATGAGAGAATACGTTTTTCTTTCTTGTTAACTGCTTTATTTGTCACATTGATCATAGGCATTAATATGTATCAAGTGCTCAATAAATATTTGGTGAATGAATAAACTTCTACATCTTACCCCCTGATTTAAATAATAGGAACCTGCCTATTTCCAGTATTTTGATGCATCCTTGGCTTCTATGGTGTTTCATATATTTCTCACAATAGTTATAAAATTGCATCTGTTTATCTCATCAGTCTGAAATAGAATATGACTAAATATAACTCTATATAGAATTTTGAAAATGTATAGTCAAACCCCATTTTAAATGGTCCCCTCCTGTGCATGAGGACTCACTACCCTTCTGTTGTTTTTCTTCCCTCTTATTATTCTAACATATTTTCCTTTTAAGCAATGCATATACAACCTATAAGAAAAAATTTAACATAGCATGTGATAAAAATCAAATTCCAAAAGTGTAAGCCCATATCAATTTAGTCATCATGCTTTTCAGGAACAGAGTTAGGGATTTTTTTCCTTTGCTTATCCATACCTCTCCTCCGCAATCTAGAATTGTTTGAAAAATGGGAAAACATGAGCTGACATCCTTCTGCTGGTGCTAATTTTCCATCATAGAAGAGAAAAAATTAAATTTACATAATGAACATATGGTGAACACTTATTCATGATAAATGGATGCTGAAATTCCTCATGCCCCTGAAAGACATTCCTTTTTTTATGTCTTTCATCTCATTCATTTTAGCTAAAGAGAGCAGGAGTTCTCCTGATATATCTTCTTCACTTGCTTTGTGGTGGTCTCACCTCCACTCCTTCGATACCTGCAGACAACTTTAGAGCCCTTTTTGAATTGAATGTGTTTAGTACTCTAGATAATTTTCAAATCTGTCCCTCAATCTTCACTGCTTTAATAGAGAAGAAAGGAAATAAAACAAGACAATCTTTTTAGGTGATTTCAACATGTTCTTTTTTCCTTTTTCCTTTTTTTTTTTTTCTTTTTTTTGTCATGCTATTGAATCTTTTTTCCTGAGTTTTCATCTGTTATTAAGAAAGTGATTTCTTGCATCCCTTATTCTTCCTGCCTAATCACTGTACAGACCCTTTCAAACATGCTCCCATGTTTCCCTCTGATGAAAACTAGAGGCTTGTCTGTCAACATACATAGGACAAATGTGTCACCATCAGTGTCTTTTCCTTACACTTTCTTTATGTTAAGACATAAAATAATTTCTCCATTACTTTGTCAATAACTTGGGAACTATTTAAACCTGACAAAAAGACAGCTTAGATTTCAGAGGGAGTTTATATTTTACCACTTCAAGTTATCTGACTTTTCTTCTTTTTATGTAACAATTAAATAATGAGGGAGAACTTGGAAGCAAGCTCTTAGAACAGATTCATTTAAGAATTCCTACAGTTCATGTTCCCATATGGCCATTCTGGCCTTTGGAAACATGGTTAGTTTAAAATGTGCTTAAACTAGTTCTCTACTCCCAGGCAAGTATGGTTTTTAAAAACAGATTGCGACATGGACTCACTCACAAAATGCAAAAAAATTTTTTTGGAAGAATGAGGACAATTCTAGAAAACTTGTGCTTTCATTTAAATTACTGAGGTGGGCAGGATTGCAAAGACCAAATCCCAAATGAACTAGTACTGACAGAGGTTTGGTAAGGACTGTCTCTTTTAAATAATATTACAAAAATAATGTTGAGTAGATATTTGGGAAATAGAAAAAAGAAACAGAAAATCAAACATCACGTAATCTAGTTATGACCACTGATAGCATTTTCTATGTTCTGGAAAAGTCCACAGAGCAAGGGAAAGGGGAGCTAAAATTTTGACAATCTTTTCCAATTTCTTTCATGGTTAGTGATTTATTTAGATTTTCTCTTTCTTGGATCAATTTTAGTAATTTTTTTATCTTACTAGAAATCTATCTTTTTATTGAAAATTCCTTATTTATTGCTATAAACAGTTCATTTATTTTCTAATTTTTATTTGGAATAGTTATTTTTCTTACATTTCCATATTCATTTGTATGTGTGCAAGCTGTTCAATATAATTTTTTTCAAATATATTACTTTTTGCTTTTATTTTATTACTTTCGTCCTTCTAATTTATTTCTTCTTAAAACTAATTTTTTGTTCCTATCACCCAAACTCCACCCCATGCTATTAAATTAAATGCTAAGTACATCCTTGTTAAATAATGTGAGCATTTTAGACTTATGAATTCCCTCTAAGCACAGATTTGACTGTCTCCTTTAAGTTTTGTTATATAGCTTTCCACATGTTGCTATTTTGTACATAGTCTGAAATGGCAGTTGTGCTTCCTTCTATTATCTGGACCAGATTTCCATAACTAGCCTGGAGTGAGCAGCACTCCCTAACCGCTGGATGCTGCCTTTTTGAAACTGTCATACGCTGACACCAGAACTGAGGGCCCACCTCTTCTTAAGACAGGGATTCCCATGCTTCCTCACATCATGGCAAACAGATTATATTAATATGTATACAATTGCAGAAAGACTTGAGACTTCTCCCAGCTGAAACCACTCCCCTAGGAGCTCTGGGACCAATGGCCTGCCCAGCTGTTGTCTGGGCTAAAGGGAGCAGCATTCCTGATATACCTGTAGCCTATTCTTGGCAAACCAGTTGGGAATTTCTACTCTGAGAGATTGTCAAGACCACTTTCATCACACCTTATACAACTGTTTATCTTAGCCAATGTCAGAAGTCCAAGGCCCCACAAGTATCTGTTATCAACTCCCTAATTTTTTAAAAATCTTGTTTATTGAGGTTTAACTTACATACAGTAAAATTCATCCTTTTTACTGTATAGTTTTAAGAGATGTGACGAACACATAAAGTCCTGTAACCACCCACCACAAATTACTGTCACTCCCCAAACTCCCCTTTGCAGTCAACTCCTCCCCGCATCTTGAGAGCATGTCCTGAAGAGAGGAAACAGTGAAGCAATAGCATATGCATATGCGTTCTTTCATCCTTTCATCTTGCACACTGGAGGAGGGTGGAAGGGAGCTTTGAATCTTTTGCATTGTACATATACATTATACATGGGAAGGCACTTTTTGGATGATATCTTATTCCTTGGGAAAGGGGCACATATTTTATCCTTACTCAAGCAGTACAGAAACAGCAGACAGCTGCTTCAATCTTTCCACGAAGTCTCAGTTTACCCAAAGAAGGAGCTTCCCTTCTTTCTTCTCTTAACTGCTGGATTATGTTCCTTCACAGCCATGCTGGCCCTCGTGACACATCAGTTCCCAGAACTTATGGGGGTCTTCGCAAAAGCTTTCCTCAGCCCTTTGTTTGCCTATTGCCATGGAGAAAGTAGAAAGCATCCTCCCATGTAGTCTGTGGCACGAGCTAATGCAGATCTGAGGGAAGCCCACCGCCCTTCCACTCACTTTATCCAACCCGCTGCCACCATCTCTTCAGGTCAACTCCTTGTGGTCTGCAGGAAAGCATGACTTTGGAAAAGGGAAGCCTTTCCAAGGTTTAAAAACATTCATGGACTGTCTGTTCCATATCAAAAGCTGTTTTTGTTGTACAAAATTCATTGATGTTTAGTGCTATTATATTTTGCCTTCAGAAAAGGAAAAAAAAAAACGTCCAAAATAAAGTTTTGTGTATTGAAACAGCAACAACAACTACAATTAATTGGCCATAGATTTGAAGGTCTATTTCTGGACCTACAATTCAATTGTGTAAGTTTATTTATCTATACTTTTGTCAGTACCATGCTGTTTTGGCCACTGTAGATTTGAAATAAACTCTTATGTCAGGAAGTGTGAGTCCTTCAACCTTGTTAGTTTTCAAGATGTTTTTTGGCTCTTTGGGGGCCCTTACCCTTCCAAATAAATTTGATGATTGGTTTTTCCATTTCTTCCAAGTAGGTTCTTGGAATTTTGATTGAGATTGCATTGAATCTGTAAATCATTTTGGGTAGAATTGACATCTTAGCAATATTTAGTCTGCCAATCTATGAGCATGGAATGCCCTCCCATTTATTTAGATCTTCTTCTATTTCTTTTAGCAAAGTATTATAGTTTTCCATGTGTAAGCCCTTTACATTGTTAGTTAAATTTATTCCCAGATATTTGATTCTTTTAGTTGCTATTGTAAATTTTTCTTGATGTCCTCCTCAGACTGCTCCTTGCTAGTGTATAGAAACTACTGATATTTGCATGTTGATCTTGTACCCCGTCACTTTGCTCACTTCATTTATTAGCCCTAGTTTCTTTGTTGAAGATTTTTTTTTTCAATTTTCTCTATATAGGATCATGTTGTCTACAAATAATGAAAGTTTATTTCTTCCTTTCCAATTTGGATACCTTTTATTTCTTTTTCTTGCCTAATTGTTCTCTCTAGAACTTCCAGTACAGTGTTGAATAATAGTGGTGACACTGAGCATCCATGTTTTGTTCCAGATCTTAGAGGGAAAGCTTTCAGTCTTTCACCATTGAGTATGATATTAGCCATGGGATTTTTCATATATATCTTTTATCATGTTGTGGAATTTTCCTTCTATTCCTATTTTTCTAAGTGTTTATATAAAGAAAGGATGCTGAATTTTGTCAAATGCCTTTTTGCGTCAATTGAGATGATCATTTCCCCTCCCGTCTTTGTTCTGTTAATGTAGTGTATTGCATTATTTGATTTTCTAATATTGAGCAACCCATGCAAGCCAGGGATGAATCCCACTTGATCATGGTGTATAATTCTTTTAATGTGCTGTTGGATTTGATTTGCTAGTACTTAGCTGAGGATTTTTGCATCTATATTCATGAGATAAATTGCTCCATCATTATATTTTCTTGTAGTATCTTTATCTGGCTTTGGTATTAGGGTGATGTTGGCCTCACTGAATGAGTTAGGTAGTGTTCCTTCCTCTTCAAGTTTTTGGAAGAGCTTGTGCAAGATTGGTATTAATTATTCTTGGAATGTTTGGTAGAATTCATCTGTGAAGTCATCTGGTCCTGGATTTTTCATTTTGGGGAGGTTTTTGATCACTGATTTAATATTTTTACTTGTAATTGGTTAGTTGGGATCTTCTATTTCTTCTAGAGTCAATGTAGGATGGTTGTGTGTTTCTAGGAATTTGTTGGCATACAGTTGTTCATGGTATCCTCTTATGATCCATTTATTTCTGTGGGGTCAGAAGTAATGCCACCACCCTCATTTTTTATTTTTTTGATTTGTAGCTTCTTTCTTTTTCCTTTGTCATTCTATCTAAGGGTTTGCCAATTTTATTGATCTTCTCAAAGACCTAACTTTTAGTTTTGCTTATTCTCAGTATTTTTTAATTCTCAATATCATTTATTTCTGCTCTAATCTTTGTTATTTCTTCCCTTCTGCTTGCTTTGGTGTTAGTTTGCTGTTCTTTTTCTAGTTCTTCTAGGTTTTGCAGTTAGAGCTTTGATTTGAGCTTTTTATTCTCTTTTAATGTAAACATTTAGGGCTATAAATTTCCCACTGAGCATTGCCTTAACTATGTCCATAGGTTTTGATATGTTGTGTTCTAATTTTCATTCATTTCAAGCTATTTGCTGATTTCCCTTGTAATTTCTGCTTTGATCTATTGAGTGAGTGTGTTCTTTTAACTTCCATATATTTGTGGATTTTCCAGTTCTCTACCTGTTATTGATTTCCAGCTTCATTCTATTGTGATCAGAGAAGATACTGTGCATAATTTCAATCTTTTAAAATTTATTGAGAATTGTTTTGTGACCCAATATGTGGTATATCCTGGAAAATGGTCTATATACACTTGAGAAGACTGTGTAATCTGCTGTTTCAGGGTGCAGTGTTCTGTGTATGTCTGTTAGGTCTAGATCATTTATCATATTATTCAAGTTTTCTGTTTCCTTATTGATTTTTTGTCTAGATGATCTATCTATTGATGAAAGTTGTGTACTGATCTCCAACTATTGTTGTAGAGATGCCTATTTCTCCCTTCAGTTTTGCCAGTATTTGCCTCATGTATTTTGAGGCACTATGGATAGGTGCATAAATGATTGTTATTTCTTCTTGTTGGATTAGCCCTTTTATTAATATATTGTGTCCTTTCTCTCTTGTAACAGCTTTTGACTTAACACCTATTTTGTCTGATATTAGTATAGCCTTCTCAGCTCTTTTTTGTGTATGGATTATCTTTTTCCATCCTTTCACTTTCAACCTATTTGTTTCTTTAGGTCTAAAGTGCATCTCTTATAAACAGCATATAGTTGGATCATGTTTTTTAATCCATTCTGCCAATCTGTGTCTTTTGATTGGGAAATTTAATCCATTAACTGTTAGTATTATTACTGTAGAGGCAGTATGCATTTCAGTCATGTTTTCATTTGGTTTTTATAGTTAATATCTTTTCTGTCTTTGTTTTCCTTTATTGCTACCTCCTTTTCTGTGTATTTCATCTTTTGTGATGTATTGAATTGATCCCTTTCTCATTTCTGTTGAAACTACTTTCAACAAAGTCACCAATGACATTCTTGGTGTTAAAATCAATGAATTTTTGCCTTCATTTTTTAAATTAGAGAACTTGTAGAAGGTTTACTGGAAAATTGTGTAGAAAATACAGAGTTCCTATATGCCATCCTGTTATTAACACCTTATATTAGCATGATACATTTGTTACAATTCATGAAAAATCATTTTTATAACTGTACTATTAACTTTAGTTGATCCTTTACAATAGGGTTCATTGTGTTGTGCACTGTCTTCATCTTACTTTAATCTCTTGTATATTTGACACTGTTGGCCACTTCCTCATTTTTCTTTAATTTTAAAGCTATTTGTTACTATAGCTAGAATATTTAATATAGTCAAATTTAATTATTTCAAAACATTTGGAGTAGTCCTAGAGTATAATGCAGTGTTTTCCCTTTTCAGTTTCACTCTGTCTCTATTGCTTTTCCCTGCCCTGACCCTTTTAATTTTGAGAACTTTCAAAACTAGGGAAAAGTTCCAAGAATAGTGAAAAGAACACCCATATCCCCTTGACTTTGAATTTCCAATTGTTAACATTTGCCACATTTGATTTCTCTCTCTCTCTAAATCTGTTTCTCTTCATAATGTGTTTATATGCATCAATATCAACCTATCTTTCTATATACACTTAAACACTGTATTTTCTTCTATATTATATCTTACAATTTTAGTAATTTAAGCTCACATGTTTAGGTTTATGATCCATTTCAAGTTAACATTTGTGTGAGGTGTGTGGTAAGGGTTCAGATTAATTTTTTTCTGTATATGGGTAACTGATTTTCCTTTTCCTTTTGTTGGAAGAGTATCCACTCTCATTTTATTACCTTAGCACCTTTGTTGAAAATCAATTGACCATGTTAGTGTGAGTGTCTTTCTGAACTCTATTCTGTTCCATTGTTCTATGTCTCTATCTTAATGTCAATACCACACTGGCTTGATTAATATTGCTTTACAGGCTTCATTAGTCTTCAATTCAAGTACTGTAAGTTCTCCAAACTCAGTTTTATATTTAATAACCTTTTTATTTTATAACATTTTAGATTTTAGATTTATAGCATTTTAGATTAATAGAATTATTGCAATAATGGAAGATATTATAATAGAGTAAACTGAGTTCCTGTATACTTCACACTCAGTTTACTCTATTATTAATATCTTCCATTAGTATGATAACATTGATGAACCAATACCAATACATGATTATTCACTAACACCAATAGTTTATTCAGATTTGCTCAATTTTCTTAATGTCCTTTTATTTTTTCCAAGATCTCATTCAGGATAACAAATTACATTTAGTGTCAGATCTTCTCATTATTTCTGGCTCTGACAATTTCTCCACCTTTCTTTGTTTTTGATGACTGACAATTTTGAGGCTACTGGTCAGGTATATTGTAGAATGTTCATCAATTGGGATCTGCCTGGTTTTTCTCATGATTACATTAGGATTATGTATTTTTGGAAGAAGAAACAGAGGTAAATTGCAATTTTCATCACATTATATCAAGAGTATTATAAATATGACAGCATTATTGATGTTAACCTTTATCACAAGGTTTGAGAAAGTTTTTGTCAGATTTCTCCACTGTGAAGTTGCTATTCTTTTTTCTCCCGTTTCATATTTCACTCTTGGGAAAAAAGTCACTATGCACAGCCCATACTTAAAGAGTTATGTTCCACTCCTTAATAGTGGAGTATGTGTGTAAGTCATTTGAAATTTTTCTGCATAGGGAGATTTGTGTATTATCCATTTATTTATTTATTAAGTCATTTAGTTACTTCAGTATGGATGCATGGATATTTATTTTAAAATTTGGGTTATAATCAAATACTAATTTGGTTTTTTGTTGTTCAAATTGCTCTGTGTTGGTTATTGGGAACTCTTTTAGTTGTCTCCTATGTCTCTTTGACACACTCGATCATCATAGGCCTATTTTTAAGCACTTTCTATCACTGTATGATAGATACTAATAACACTGTATGATGCTCCAGGCCCATCTCATATATTTTATATATTTTCTCTCCAGCCATTTCTCCTAAGAGCTCTATTTCCTTTTTTTGAGACTGGTATGAGAAACCAAAATCTGGATCCTTGGTATGCTAGTTGCTACTATGGTCTTATAGCTTCTTGGCCCTCTCAGCTAACAGAGCAAGGAGATGTTTATGTGTATACTAGCCTATGCCAAATACACATATTTATAAATATTTTATATGTAACCACTTTGGTCTATATTAAGCAAAACATGGGTTCATACTGATGTCTCCAACTCTACTCCATTAGTGCATGATTCATTCTAGTCTCCTCTCCTCGCTATCTGTAATCTCCCACACCAACAATGAGAAACCTGGCTCTCACTGCCTGCCATCCATTTATTTATTTGCTCAATTCGCGTTTACATGCATAGCGGTTTCAGAATAGTTTACCCATACCCCTGAGGCATAAAGCTTTATCAACAGTGTACAGTGCTTATGCGTTGTTTCTTTTGCCTTTAATTTTACAGCCTTGACTCCTTTCACATTTTCTCCATTATCTAATACTGAGAAACAGTTTACCCCCAAATTTACAGATTTAACCACCAGTTTATTATTATCTCATGATTTGATGGGCCAAGAATTCTGGCAGGGCTTTAATTGGGTAATTTTTCTGCCCCACATGATGTTGATTGATATTACTTGATGATGTTCAGCTGGAGTATGGGGCATAGTGGCTCTAAGCAGCTTCATCTATATATCTGGTGCTTTGGCAGGGATGACTGGATGTCTCAGTTCAAATGAGACTGTTTAGAGAACCTAAATGTGGTCTTTACAAAAAGGCACTTTAAGGGTAACCAGACTCTTTCATGGTGGCCCAGAATCCCACAGGAAGTGTTAAGAGAAATAAAATACATGTTTTCAATCTCCTAAGGCCTGGGCACAGGTATAATAGGCACACTGTCACTTCTACTGAATTCTCTCAGTCAGTGCAATACTAGAGTCCACTTAATTTAAAGAGAAGGGCAACAGGCCTACTTTCAATGGGAGGAATATCACAGAATATCCAGCTATCTTTAATCCACCAAAGTTTGTCCTGAACCATAAATTATTTATATTTCTTCCACTTGGAAAATACACTTACCTCCTCTAAATCACACAAACTCTTATTCTATTGCAGTATAACCTTGAACACCTAAAATCTCATTCCTCTAAATCAGATCTAGATTTACACTAGGCTCCTTGCATGCAGTTCCTCATGTATGGTTTCTCTCTATCTAAACCTATGAACAAAAAGATGAGTTACATGTTCCTTTCACCCAACCTGCAATAGTGAGATAGGCGTGGGGTAACAGCAATAGATAGTCCTGTTTGAAAAGGGGAGAAAGAGGAGCAAATGGCAGTCTCTAGTCCACAATAATTCTGAAATTTGCCCAGGCATATGTTGCCTTTTTTCTTTATTAGAATCCAATACTACTCAATGGGAGTGATCTCTGTTTATTGGCTTTGCCCTCTGAGTTCTTGGTTCTGACATGAGAATCATCCTTCCTTTCTATAAGGAACAGTCTGTTTGCATCTGAGTAATTTTCTACACAAGAAAGTAGGAATTTAAAGGCCTTTGTCTTTCTATAATATCACTCTTATTTTAGCCTGAGTGATACAATTCTTTTAAAAGCTTTATGGGATTCCTGTATATCAATTTAAAATCTATTCCATCAGGCAATACCACACCCAAAAATATCTTTAAAATATGTTCATCTATACCTTGGACACTCCGTGAGGTTGGATAATTCCCTCAAGTTTCTCAGAAGCTCACTGTTTAAAAGAAAGGATCTACAAGCCTTTTCTTAGAAGGCCTTTTGCCCAGAAGCAAGGATTAAAAAAAATACCACCTTAAGTCTCTCTAAGGTCATAAAAAAGTTCGTATGCTCTCATACTTGACTTCTTCTGTAACCTTAGCCCATACTTCACTGATAGGAACCTGAATTTGATTTTTTCCATGAGGCCGTGTATTACTTTTAGACATTTTTGTTGGATTGGAAAGACTGTCCTTCACGTAATGCTAACAAAACTAATGAGTTTCTTCTTTAGTTTGTCTCACATCTTTCATTTTGTCATAGGTAGTTAAAAGAATTTGTGCCTTCAAATCTCCTTAGCAATATCCTGAGATCATTGGGTTGCTATTTTATTTTCCACATTGCTGCAGGAAACAGTTTTGCTAATCATTCTGTCTACCTCAGCTGCCATTTTCACTAGCCTCCAATAATTTTCCTCATACCTTGTCACTGAAACCCTAATAGTATCCCTGAGGGCTTTCAAGTTCCTTCTGGCTCCTACCCATTATCCAGTCCCAGCCAATGCTATATATTTTATGTTGTTTTTTTTTTTTTTAATATCACAGCACTGCTTTTTCTGGTACCAAGTTCTGTTCCATTTATCTGTTGCCACATAAACAATTGCCCCAAAACTTGATAGCTAAATCAAGAAGCAATTTATTATTATACCACGTGATTTTGTAAGTCAGTAATTTGGGCAAGTTTAGCTAGCTCATTTTTCTGTTGGACATTTTTTTAGTTTGCCAAAAGACTGCTAATGCAAAGTTACCAGAAATGGTTTGGCTTTTATAATGGGAATTTTATTTAGAGTAAAAGCTTACAGTCCCAAAACTGTGAATTGCCTAAATCAATGCACCCTAAGAGACACTTTCTCACCCAAGTCAGCTACTATTGATCCTGGCATGTTACCATGTTATGAAGCAAGATGTCCGGTGATCTCTGATAAGGTCTCTACTTCTCCTTCAGAATCTACCATCTCCTGGACCTCATCTGTGGGCAACTAGGCATAGGGATTGTCTCTTTATGGGCCTCCTCTTTCAGTCTTTCAGGGCTTCTCTGCCTTTCTGCAGCTGTAAGCAAAATTGGAGTCCTCTTTCACATGGCAAGGTCAAAAATGGTGGCTTCCTTTCTCTGTGTGTCTCCATTTATATCAGACCCAGGAAGAAGGCAGATACCCAAGCTGGTTCATGCCTCACTAATGTAGTCCAGTCAAAAGGTCTCATGCCCACAGGAATGTATTTGTTCAGAAACATAACCTTTTTTTCTTTTTGGGGTTATTAAAAGAACTTCAAACTATCACATACATGATTGTATATGATGTTGAATTATGTCACCTGGCATTATTCAGCTGTTGAATGGGATGGTCTGGGGAGTCAGGGGTCAAGATGACTTTATGCACATACCTAGTGCCTGAGCAAAGGTCCTAAATGGCTGGACTCGTCAGGAATTTTTACCACAGCACCCGAAATTGGCCTCTTCAGCATAGCAGTCTCAGGGTATAAGGACTTTTTACATGGCAACTCAGAATTCCCAGAAAATGTGTTCCAAGATACAGGAAACTAAGGTGGAATCTTATGGCCCTGGACTGGAAATTGACTCAACATCACTTCTACTATATTCTATTAGTCAAAGCAGAGGCAACCCAGATTCAAGGTCAATAGTCATAGAGCCATCTCTCCAAGAATTTATGGTCATCTCTAATCTGCCACACCAGCTATTTCCATTTTCAATGAACTAAAGCCAAATTGAGACATGGAGAAATTAATCTGGTAGCATATCTTTTAAAAAATTTAAATAGTCTTGAGATTTGGTTTTCAATCAGTAATTATTCTATTAGAAAAATGTCTGTTTTTTTTTTAAGGATTAGAATACATCCTACAAATTTAGTTATTTGCCTCTTCCTTGGATGGATATGCCTTTAACATTGAAGAATTAGAGGCTTCCCATTCAATATCAGTTCTATTCTTTATCAGTTTTAGGATCCCAGCCAAACATCCTTATTTCCTTGATTGTAAAATGGGGGTTAATACTTAGGATAACTATACAATTTATTTTGAACTGGGGCACATTGGGGAATGCTAAAAATAAAATGTCCATTTCTCCTTGAGAATGTGCTAAATCTAAGACTCAGGAAAATCAGAATCCATTACCTTTCTATTCTGCAGGTTTTTTGTAATGACCAAATAAGGCTATATATATATCAATGAACATTCACAATTATAAAGTTTGAATTAGAGGCAAGGTAGTTAGTATCTTACCTCAAATACTTTGGGGATATTATTTATATCCTCTATTTGGAGACTTCTAAAACTTTTAATCACCTTGTCAGTATTTACTAATGTTAAATGGCACTGCTTTTCTTTAATTGTGGAACTGTAATCACAGATTTTAGATAATTTCTTCTCATTCTATTCCCAGGGAACTCTGAAGAGAGCTGATCACCACCCATCTTTGTATAATAACTTTTCCCATCTATTACAGCTAGTGTTGAGACCTTTCTCAGATGAAGTAATATCAGGTAGTTTATATCCCATATTTCATCTTATTAATACAGTTTGATATTCATTAACATAGCTCCTTTGTGATTTTAAATTATGAATTTCTAGGAAAGTTTTTAAACTAACCACCCATTACATAGTTTTCCTTTACTATGAAAATCTTTAGCTTAGCACATCAAACTGAAACCATTCTAAAACACTCTTAAGTCAGAATAGTTTGTTTTAGCCTATCTTCAATATTCACCCTGATTTTCCAGGCTCACAATACTATATCCAACTCTGTGACTTTATGACTAATGAATTCTTGCTGAACCCTAGATCTAATTACAGGTTTCTTGTGTTGATTTTTGATTTTGATACAAAATAAACAATATTTGAGCAGCAGTATCCTTGGTAATTCTGGGGTAATAGAAAACTAGAAGGACAACTCTGAACAGTGTCCAAAATCATATTTCCTTCAAAATAAAATTGGTCTTCAAAGATAGGACATTTTTTCCTTGTGGGGAAAAAAAAAAGTACCAGATAGGGACTTCATCAGTGGCTAGAACTCAGTAATGGGGGAACTAAGGGATGAGGTCAGATTATGGCCAGTATCACTTTTTTGTTCTTTGTTTTTAATTAATTTTACTGAAATGTATTCATAAACCATATAATCCATCTAAAGTGTATAATTAATGGCATTTGGTATAATAAAAGATTTGTGCATTCATCACTGTAAGCAATATTAGAGCTTAATTTTTTTAGTATAAGTACACAGTAATTTAACTGGTAATTTTTATTTCAGTACCACTTTTGACACAATCAACCATCCAGGGAGTACTGACTAATCCATGACGCTTTATATTCTCATACCATAGGTCCAGAATCAGGCATTGGCTTGGATTTGCAGAAAAAAATGGAGTTGCAGTATCTGCACTGAAGAGCTCTACCATATAACAGGAAATTTAATCAAATTTGCCAAGTGAACAAGAAATAGGAATGAGAACTTAGAAAAGTAAGCAAGAACATTGAGGAAAAAGGGTGAGCTATAATAGGTTGGAAAAGAGTTAGGTTCAAGTGAACTTTCCTAGAGCAGGTAACATGTCTTCCAGGGTGCTTAGTTAATGTTTGTGCATGGAAGGAGGAGTCTCGATGAGGTAGTATTAAAGGATAGTTGTATGTCCAAGAGACTTAAATCTTTGGACTGTCCATGTGTAAGTTGGGTCCTGAATCTCAACTTGCAACACCTACTGTCCAGTTTATTGGACTCACCCAGGACAACTAACAAGGAGATGATGTCTGACAACGACTATCTCAAGGAACAGTGAGAGTCCGCAACTGCAAGCAAGAAAGTCCCGTCCATCTCCCCCATGGGATCTAAACCCCCTCTCAATTAGAGGTGGAGTGGGCATCACCATCACAGAATCCTCAGGATTGGGGAATGGACGATGGACTAGAGTAGACTTACAGTTGATCTGCTGTAAACTTGTTGTGATCCTAGCAGTGGAAGAACTTTTATCATGAATGTGAAGGCAGTGGCCACTGGAGGTTCTGAGGAGAGGGAGAGGGAAAAATAGGTGTAATATGGGGGCATTTTTGGGACTTGGAAATTATCCTGAATGACATTGCAATGACAGACACAGGCCATTGTATATCTTGTAATGACGTGCAAAAATGTGTGGGAGAGAATATAAACTGCAATGTAAACTATAATCATCACTTAGTGACAATGCTCCAAGATGTGTTCATCAATTGTGGCAAATGTACCACACTAATGAGGGATGGTGTTGATTTGGGAAAATGTGGGAGGGCTAGGGAATGGGGCATAAGGGAATCCCCTATACTTTTTGTGTAACATTTGTGTAATCTAAGTTTCTTTAAAACAAAAACAAACAAACAAAAAAAATATATAAAAAAAACACATTAAAATTTTTAAAAAAAATAAAGGATGTGCAAATAATGTTATCATGTTCAGATCTAAAGCCTACACATAAATGATATTAGGAGTATGATTCAAGATGATATTTTAAAACCATAACATAAATCCTATTCTTTCAGAGTTAGATACACTCATGCCATTTTTATTTTAATGTTGTATTAGTTGGATATCCTATGGATTTTGCTTAGAAAGGTTATTTACTTTTTTTTTTTTTTTTAAAGATTTTATTTATTTATTCATTTATCCCCCCCTTGCTGCTTGTGCTCGCTGGGTCAGCTAACCACGCCGTGCGGGCGGGCTTGCCTGCACCAGGAGGCCCCGGGAACCGAACCCGGGGCCTCCCATATGGTAAACGGGAGCCACTGATTGAGCCACAGCCGCTTCCCACATTATTTACTTTTCATTCATCTTTTCCTTACTTCTACAGGGAGCTTTTATCTTGTTGTAGATCTCAAATATTTCCTTGCAGATTACTAAAAAATATGAATGGTGTCTGCTTACATGACATTAATCTAAATGGAAGGAGTGCCAGCCTTGCACATAAGGTCAACAATAGACTTCTTAATTATGCTGTGAATTGTGTATTTCCATTATTGTCTTAAGAATGAGAGTTACAAACATTCTCATTTCCTCTAAAAATGTGGCATTGCAATTGCATCTTTTTCCAAAAGAAAACATAACTGATGAAACAGTCTACAATGCATGGTTTCATGGGTATATTCAGTAGAGAATCATGTGATTTCATAAATTCTTTATTGTGGCAGTTTGATGTAATTATGAATTCCAAAAATATAATTGAATCATGCTTGTAAACTGATCTGTTAATCTGGGCATGATTAGGTTAGGATTAGGGGGTTGAGCCCCACCCCTTGGTGGGTGGGGAATTGAATATAAAAGGCAAGGCAAAGGAAAGTTGAAGCAGTCTTTTGAGAAGCAGTTTTGATGTTGGAAAGAAGGCCCCAGGAGAAGAGAAGCAAGCCATTTGCCTGATCGTCTGCAGCTGACCTTGTGGAGGAAACAGGAGCTAAGCCCGGAGAGAAATGCAGCCCCGGAAAGAGAGGAACCCCAGAAGCCTGAACCCTGGCAAACGCCAGTAGCTGTCTTCCTCTAACATGTGGCAATGGACTGTGGTGAGAGAAGAAACTTAACACTTTATGGCCTGGTATCTGTGGACTTCTACCCCAAATAAATACCCTTTATAAAGACCAACCCATTTTTGGTATTTCACATTAGCACCCCTTTTGGCTGACTAATACACTTATCAATAATTCTGATTACATAAATCATTTTTGTGTAAAACTGGTTGTATTAGTCATGAGACAGAGTTCATTATTTTCATTTTGTAGAATTTGCATTATATGAAATTAAAGAAGACTTTTTTCTCTCTAAGTTTTCTCCTCTTTAGACTTTTTATGACTACCATACATTTGCATAAAATTAATTAATTGTTAAGGGTATAAAAATATTATTTTCTAACTATATCTGGACTCTTCATGCCATAACTTAGCCCCTTACTCTTCCACTTGCCTTTCAGCTCTGTTATCTTTCTTTGAAGTCTTTTTTACAATATCTCAAAATAAGAAAATCCTGGCTTCTTAGACTTTCAGGTATTTATATCATAGGTTAAAATTCTATATTTCAAATAATGAATGATAATTATGTTAATTTTAACTGGGGTTAGCAGTTATCATACACATCAATAATATTTTAGCTCAAATTTTTGCTTTTGCTGAAACTGTTGAATTTTATCTACTCATTGTTTTTCCCTTAACAGACCTCATAGTCCATATTCCTACATACTACTTATACTTCTTATTCAACAATTCTTAATTTAATTTTTCCATTATTAGTATGACCTATATATCTTTAGTAAGTTTTGATAAAATGGCTTCTTTAATTTGTTACATTTTAATTTTACCCATCACATCACTCATAATTCAGAGTTAATGCTACTGTTTTATAATTTACTAAAAGATTATTTGGGGAGTTCTAGGAAGATGGCATCAGAGTAGACAGGCAAGGCTAAACTCTCTCACTAAAACAAAAGACAAAGGGCCACTACTGTCCAAGGGGGTCAGCAGACAAAGACAGTGCTGCGCAATTCCCAGTAGGGCAAAGGACAGAGAGACAAAGAACCCAAAACAACAAATGTGAGTTACTAAACACTGTGGTGGCCAAGAAGGGCTCCTATCCCACTTTCAAGACATTAAGCCCGGATAAAATTCCTGGCTTACTGCAACTCACTGAGAGGGGAACAGACATCTTCCTCGCTGTCAGCTGTTTCAACAGAAGATGAAGGATTTCTCTTCAGGGAATTTGGCCAACAGATCCTGCTTTGAATCTCATCTCTGGTCAAGATACCAAGTACCATTGATTGTACTCTTTGAATGGATTTATGCTTTTAATATATATCAATAAAATTGAAAAAAAAAAAATGAGGGTGAGCTTAAAGTTTTCACAGGCAAACAAAAACTGAGAGTATGCTACCAAAAGACCAGAATTACAAGAGATACTAAAGGGAATGCAGCAACTTGAAAGAAAAAAGCAAGAGCAAGAAACTTGGAGAAGAGTGTACAAATTAAGATTATTAGGAAGGGTAAATTAAAGAGTACAAAGACAGACAATATCAAGATGTAACAATGGAGAGCCAAAGAACAAAATGGATGAAGTAAGTAATGTTTTGCAATAATAACATTGAATGTTAGTGGCTTGAACTCCCCAATCAAAAGACATAGACTGATAAAATGTATTAAAAAAATATGAGTCATCTATATGCTGTCACCAGAGAACCACATCAGACATAAGGACAGAACCAATTTGAAAATGAAAGGTTGAAAAAAGATGTTCCATGCAAATAGTAACCCAAAACGATCTGGAGTAACAATACTACTATCAGAAAAAAAGAGATTTTAAATGCAAAACTGTTATAATGGATGAAAACGGTAATCTCATATTAATAAAAGGGGCAATTCACCAAGAAGAAATAACTGTAATAAATATGTACCTAACTTGGGGTGCCCCAAGATACATGAGGCACACACTGGCAAAAGTGAAAGGAGAAATAGACATCTCTACAATAATAGTTAGAGACTTCAATACATCACACTCATTATTGGGTAGAACATCTGGACAGAAGATAAAGAAACAGAGAGCTTGGATAATATGATAAATGAACTAGACCTAACAGACATTTGTAGAGCATTATACCACAAAACAGCAGGTGTAATTTCAAGGTTCAGAATAAACCATATGTTGGGTCACAAGACAGAACTCCATAAATTTTAAAAGATTGATATACTACAAAACACTTTATCTTATCATAATCGAATGAGGCTGGAAATCAATAATGATAGATAAAGGGAAAATTCATAAATATATGAAGATTAAACAACACACACTTAAATAATTCGTGGCACAAAGAAGAAATTGCAAGAGAATTCAGTAAATATCTTGAGACAAACGAAAGTGACAACACAACCTATCAAAACCTATGGGACATTGCAAAGGCAGTGCTGAGAGAGAAATTTATAGCCCTCAATGCTTACATTAGAAAAGAAGAAAGAACTAAAATTGAAGTTCTAACTGCACACCTTGAAGAACTAGAAAAAGAACAGAAAACTAATCCCAAACCAAACTGAAGGAAAGAAATAATAAAGATCAGAGCAGAAATAAATGAAGTTGAGAAGAAGAACAACAACAACAAAATAGAATCAACAAAACTAGTAGTTGGTTCTTTGAAAAAAAGATCAACAAAATTGACAAACCCTTAGCTAGACTGACAAAGAAAAAAAGAGAGAAGACCCAATTAAATAAAATCAGAAATGAGAGGGGGGCATTACCACTTACCCCACATAAAAAATAAGAGATATCATAAGAGGATACTATGAACAACTCTATGTCAAAAAACTAGACAAAGTAGACAAGATGGACAAATTCCTAGGAATATATGGACAATGTACACTGACTCTAGAAGAAATAGAAGACTTCAACAAACCAATCACAAAAATAGAGATTGAAACATCCATCAAAAACCTCCCTAATATGAAAAACCCAGGACCAGATGGCTTCACGGGTGACTTCTACCAATCACTGAAAAACGATCTAATACCAATCTATCTCAAGCTCTTCCAAAAAATTGAACAGGAAAGAATGCTACCAAACTCATTCTATAAAACTAACATCACCCTAATACCAAAAACAGACTAAAAATTAAATTACAGACTAATATCTCTAATGAATATAGGTGCAAAAATCCTCAATAAAATACTCGCTAACTGAAAGCACATTAAAATAATTATACACTATGCTCAAGTGGGTTTTGTCCCAGGTATGCAAGTGTTTTTCAACACAAGCAAATCAATTAGTGTAATAAACCACATTAATAAATTGAGGAAGAAAAATCACGTGATTCTCTTGATTGATGCAGAAAAGGCATTTGACAAATTACAGCATCCTTTCTTGATAAAAACAATTCAAAAGATACGAATAGAAGGAAGCCCTTTCTATATGGTAAAGTGCAAATACGAAAAACCTATGGGTAGCATTGTATTCAATGATAAAAGACTGAAATCTTCTGCTGAGCTCAGGAACAAGACAAGGATACCCACTGTCACCACTGTTATTTAATACTGTGCTAAAAGTTCTAACTAGAGCAATTAGGTAAGAAAAAGAAATAAAAGTCAACCAAATGGGAAAGGAAGAAGTAAAACTTTCACTATTCACTGATGATATGATCTTATATGTATAAAAATCCTGAAAAATCCACAACAAAGCTACTAAAACTAATTGACTATTTCAGCAATGTGGCAGTATACAAGATTAATACACAAAAATCAACATTGTTTCTCTACACTATTGATGAGCAATGAGAGGAGGAAATAAAAAATTCCATTTATAATAGTGACTAAAAGAATAAAATATTTATATATAAACTTAACCAAGGACATAAAGGACCTGTAGAAAACTACAAAGCATTGTTAATAGAAACTGAAGAATACTTAAATAAATGGAAAGACTTTCCATGTTCAGGGACTGGAAGACTAAATATGGCTATGATGTCAATTCTACCCAAATGGATTTACAGATTCAATGCAATCTAAATAACTTTCCCAACAGCCTGTTTTTCAGAAATGCAAGAGCCAATTATCTAATTTATTTGGAAATGTAAGGGGCCCAAACAGCCCATAATGTCTTTAAAAAAGAATAATGAAGTTGGAAGACTCTCACTTCCTAACTTTAAAACATATTACTAAGCTACAGTGTTAAAAATAGCATGATACTGGCATAAAGATAGACAGACTGACCAATGGAACCACATCGAGAACTCAGAAATAGACCCTCACATCTATGGTCAAGTGATTTTTTGACAAGGCTGTCAGGCTCTCCCAGCTGGTTGAGGACAATCTATTCAACAAATGGTGCTGAGAGAAATGGATATCCATATCCAAAAGAAAGAAAGAGAACCCTTATCTCACACCTTATAACTCAAAATGGAGTTGAATATAGCACTGCCATGTGACTTGGCAATACCACTACTGGGTATATACCCAGAAGAACTGAGAGCAGTGACTTGAACAGACATCTTCACAACAATGTTCATAGTGGCGTTATTCATAATTGCCAAAAGATGGAAACGACCAAGGTGTCCATCAACTGATGAATGGATAAACAAATTGTGGTGTATACACATGATGGAATATTACACAGCTGTAAGAAGAAATGAAGCCATGAATCATATGACTGCATGGATGAGCCTGGAGGACATTATGTTGGGTGAAGCAAGCCAGACACAAAAGGACAAATACTGTATGATTGCCCTATTATGAGCTAAATATATTGTGTTAAACTCATGGATTTAAAAATTAGAATATAGGTCACCAGAAAATAGAATGAAGGCAGAGAATGGAAAGCTGAGGTTTAATCTGTGCAGAATTGGTAAAAACATTGTTTGTAAATCTTTGGAAATGAATAGAAAAGGTGAAAGCATATCATAGTGTTTGCAACTAGCTGTGTGATTATATGAGTATGACAGTGGCCAAAAGGAAAAGTCTAAGGACACATATACCACTAGAAGGAAAGCTAAAATATGTAGCATGAAACTGTATGACATTGCGAAACCTCATGTGAAAATACAAGTATGGGTAATATTGCATGTATAAGACTGTTTTTACAAAATATAAACACAAGTAAACCAGAGAAACAGAAACAGAATAGCAGCTGTATACAGCAGGGGAAGCATAGAGAGATTGTGAGGTGATGAGGGTTCTTTTGGTTTGCTTTTCTGTTTTTGTTTTTTATTATTATTGGAATAATGAAAATGCTCTAATAATGATTGAAGTGATGATTGCACAACTATGTGATTATACCAAAAACCACTGATTGTACACTTTGGATGGATTTATGCTTTATTAATATGTATCAATAAAATAGATTTGTTAAAAAAAAGATTATCTGTACAAAGCTAATTGCTAAACTAAGAAGGCCATTGGGATAGAATAGTCACAGCATTCTAAAAGGGCACAGGAGACAAAGAATTGTTTTCCTTCTTCACTTCTATTATCTATGGGACTTTGAGCATTTTATTTACTACGTTTGAAATTCAGTGGACACATCTGAAATGGAGCAAATAATACTTATCTTTTTGAGAGCAAGAAGCTCCCTTGAGGTACATTTTAGTTCTGAGATTCTTGGATTCCCTCAACATGTATTTTCTTTTTGGTTTGGAGCATTTGGATATTAAATGGGTTTTTTTTTGATGGGCTCAGGTTTATACCTACATGCCTCTTGATAGCTAAGCTTTATTTAGAAAATTTGGTTTGCAGCCTCTATTGATTCTTATCCTATTTTATGTTTGTTACCTATTTATGTAGCACCTGATATAAAACTGTTGGGATGTGGTTAGGAGCATTTCCAATAAAGGAATCAATTGTAAGCATGGGCAGATGGTCAAACAAAACAAAGAAGAGTCTATGGGAGACATATTGAGTGAAGAATTTTAAAAACATGTTCGTTGTAGGCACTGTCTGATCAATATCTACCTTAAATAAGGAGCAACCCTCCCAACCCTTCCACATGGACTTTGAGATATTGGGTGTGTGTGTGTGTGTGTGTGTGGAGGGAGAGTTGGGTACAGGAGGCGATATCACTTAACTCAACGAATAGATGTGATTGCTTCCAAGAACATTAAAGATATCTTTCTACTCCATTGCACAGATAATATTTAAGAAAGATAATAAATTAATAAAAAGTGCTGACCACTATGGAACATGGTGCCATAACCTATAGGTCCACAGGGACCACTGACGGCATCTCTGTGAACTCCCACCAACTGTACTGTAGACTTGGACATGTAGTTAGAAAAATTTTATGTTGTAAAGTTTTTGAGAGGTTCCTGGTCTTCCATAAAATCATTGATTTTCTCTATGATTTTTTACCCTCAATGTTGCTTAAGAATTGGAATATTGGGCAGTATTAAACAGATCATGACATTGGTGTCTAACATGTTTTGCAAAAACACATCAGTTATAAATTACATGTTATGTTTACATGTAATATTTTGCCTAAATAGTAATTCTCATTAATATGCATACTAGTAGTGGACATGATAGAGTTACATGCAACAAAATTTTACAATATTTTAATTAATTCCAAGATTTTTGTAGAGAAATCTAATATTTTGGGGATCAAATATGAGACACACATAGAAATTTTAAACAAAAATTGCATGAATGAGTAAGAACTTACCAGGAAAATGAGGATCAAATTCTGTGGAAGACAAATTGCATTTGCAAAGGCTTAAAAGTGAGAGAGCAGAGTGTGGTCATGATAGGGTACAGGATAAATTTGAAGGAGGGAAAAGGACAGAACGTGGGGCTGGAAATTGAGTATCAAGTCTTCAGCAACATTAATTAGAAAATGTCAAAATAAAAAATCACTAGCCAACACTTAACAAAAAAGAAAAAGACAAAAAATAGAGAACCTTGTCTTTAATGTAATCTTATATTTAGGTAATTTACCTAAAATATAATTTATAGTCTCTGGATTAGCAGTGCATTTGCAATGATCACATTTACTATGGTGGTGTTTGAAATATTTATAGGTGAATCTATTGTTTATGCAATCAAGGTTTTAATGGCTCTGAGGATTTTGTTGTTAGATGAACCAAAGAAACTTTCTTTTAAATGTATTTTTAGTCTCTTGCCCTCATAGCAAATGCCTCAGTAGAAACAATGTGTAATTGATTAAATGAGACCAACAGCATGTACCATTTCTATTAATTGGCTTTTATGAAATAAAAATATTGGCATTATTTCAAAATTTCACATTTTTACTTATGAGTTTGTTGACTTATGAGAAAAAGTGATTGTTATATTAATTTGGACTTCAAACTTTTTCACAGTACCCCCAATGTTAGATCTTTAATCCCTCTTATAGCTAAAAATAGAAATGAATTTATATCCAAACATTTCTTCTCCCAATAAAGGATTTTTTAATGACCTATATTTTAGTTCAAATTCATATAACATCACTTGGATGTCATGATTCTAGGAAGATAATGATTTCATCCTAAATTCAAATCTCTCTACACAGCCTCCAAAGAATCATGCGGGGAAGCAGATGTGGCTCAAGTGGTCGAGCAACTGTTTCCACATGGAAGATACCGTGTTCAGTTCCCAGTGCTTCCTAAAAACCAAACAACAAGCAAACAAACAAAAAAAAACCAACTCAGGGGACCCAATGTGGCTCAGTGGTTGAGTGCCAGCTTCCCACATGCAAGGTCCGGGTTTCAATACCTGACTCCAGTACCTCAACAAACAAACAAAGCAACAACCACAACAAAAAACCATGCAGATAAACAAGAAAGCAAATAACATTACCCATAACCCATGGCTATGGGTAGCTAGAAGACAGACATGACTACAAACTGAAATTACACAAAGTGTAAATAAACATTCAAAATAAGCAAAGGCAGGATCTGGATCTTTTAAAAAAGCAGAAAATCATCAAGGATTGAGCAGAAGAAATAAGAGTGAAGAGGGATCCTAACGGTGCCAATATTTGCATCAAGCACAGCACTAGTGTTTACCTTTGTAAGAAGAGAGTTCCCCTCTGAATACGGAAATATTGTAATCAAGCTTGATAGATTAAAGGAAGGGACTTGGAAAGTTTATGGGGCCAGAGGTAGCAGTCTTGGGAAGATAATACATCTAGGAAAGAGGGAAGCACTATAGAAATGGGAGGTATCAACTGAGAGTTAGTTGTGAAAGAAAAAAAAAAAAGAAGCAGTTTAAGATAATGAGGCTTTGGGGAAAAATAATGCTCAGTTATGAATTAACCAATTGTGAATATGAAAGAAAGCCATGAAATTCAAAAGAGATACAACAGAAAGATGTAAAATAAGAGCTGATTGAACTAAGGAAATAATGGAAGAAAAAGATAGTCATATCAGTAATATCATTTTGCAAATGTTTGTATGTATTGTGAGAATTTTGATTTTTACCCATAATAAAAAAAAAAAAAAAAAAAAAAAAAGATTACCTACAAGGTAGTTGAGGGAAAGTAGATATGTTTGGTAATAGTAAAAGATGCAGAAGATGAGAATGTAAAAAGCAAAGAGAATAAAAATAAAGATGGAAATGGATCAGTGGAAAAGATTGATATATAAGGCTTCAAAGAACATCAAACATATATGTGATTGGAGTCCAAGAAGAGAAAAAACAAAATAATGGAACAGAGTGAACATTTAAAACTATAATCTAAGGAAGCTTTCCTGAAATAAAAGAAGACAATCATACATATTGGAAGAGGACTCCATGTACCTGGGAGTTTTACTCTGAGAGATATCCTAGCAAAACTATTAGGTTTTGAAGATTTAAAAAAAATTTTTAACTCTTCAGATTAACAAACAAACAAAAAACACAAGCCACTTGGCACCACAATTCTTATTTGCAACACACAAATCAAGACAATTGTAGAGCAATGTTTTCAAGAAACTGAAGAATAGAATAATAAAGATTTTTTATCCAGCCAAGCTATTTTCAAAGAATCGTTAGAGATAATCAATTTAATATTGCAAGTACTCAAATACTATTATACCCACAAGCCCTTCCCAAGGAATCTACTATGGAGAAAATTTCATCCAGCCTTTAAATCCTAGGGGAATTTTGGAAAAGGGACCAATAGTAAGAATTGAATACATTTAGAAGTGTATAAAAAGAAGAACATATCATTTTTGTATGTGTTTGACAATGTAGAAATAATGTAGCTAAAAAGAAAATGAAAAGAGGAAGAAATTATGAACTAAGAAAAGTCCATGGATTGTCATGTAAACTAATATAAAATAATTTTAGTTTAAAAATGATTTAGTTTAAAATTTAGTATAAAAATTTAGTATAAATTTATTACACTCTCAAATTCTATGGAGTGAGAATTATGGAAGTGTACCATGGGGATGGCTTGTCTCAGTTCCTTGATATCTGGGCCTTCAGTTGGGGACTTGGACAGCTGGGGTGATTCAAACAGTGGGGCAGTGCTATCACCTTGAGGATTTTTCAATCGTAAACCTGCCATCTGGGCTGAGTTGACTCAAAGGCTGGGCTTTTGAAACTATTGAGTAGAGCACTCACATGTGGCCTCTCCATTTGGTGTAGGCTGCTTAGATCATGGTGACTAGGTTTTGAGAGGTGAATCCTGGGGGGACTGTGTGGAGAGTTAGCTTTCTGAGAGACAGGGGGCTTCTTTTGACCCAGCCTCAGAAGTCAGACAACTTCATTTTTGCTGCATTATGTTGGTTTCCATGGAATCACCATGGCCTATCCAGATTCAAGGGGAATGAAATTAGACACTGTCTCTGAAAGGGGAAGTGGCAAGATAACATTGCAGAAGTGCATTGGGAATGGGAGATAATATTGTGGCCATTTTTTGCAAAATACAATTGGCCACGCTCAGGCATAAAGGAAGAATATAATGTAAGGGTTCTTAACAAGGGGTGCACAGACAAAGGAGTCCGTGGAAAGATTTCATGGGGTCCATGAGTTTGAATTGAAAATTCAAAAAAACATTATTCTTGTGGGGATGTGTTGGTGCAGATGTGATATATTTATAAATAACGCACAATATAATGAGGACTTAGTAAGGGGTCCGTGGTTTTCACCTGCCTGGCAAAGGGGTCCATGGAATAAAAAAGGTTAAGAACCCCTGATCTAATGAGATGACACTAGAGTCAAACCTGCTAAAGCCAAGGCAAGGATGCTCACTATTTTCATTATTGTTTGGCAGTGTATTGGATATTTTTGCCAATGCAATTAGAACAGTGCAACCAATCAAAGGTAGCATATGAATTAGAAAGGACTATTTGTGTGTTGTGTGTGTGTGTAACAGAAAGAAAGAGAAAGAGGGAAAAAAGGAGGAGAGCTAAAACAAATATAGCAAAAAATTAAAATTGGGGATATACAAATGTTCACAGATCTATTCTTATTTATCAGGAACTCAAGAAATACAAAAAGATTGCATTAGGTATAATTAATATTTATTCAAAATACACAGGCTTGGTTTTTGTCCTATAGTCCAATAAAATATACAAACAGACCAAATATGAAATCAACAAAGCAATATCTCTATAAAATCTAAAACTACCTCTTGTAAGAAGTTGAAGTGTGATTATTCTGCCAAATTAAGAATGGGATTGCCCTTAATCCAAAAGACTTCTGAGAAGAGGTGGAGCTTGAAGGAATTTACAAGAACAAAGATGAGTTGGCAAGAAGGAGCCAGGAGGAAATTTAAGCATGAGGACCAGCTTGGGCAAAATGTGTTATTAGAATGATTAGGCCTGGGTGAAGGGTTAGTAGCAGGAGCTTATGCACATGTGAAAGAGTATTTCAAATAACTTTATATGGTTCAGTTTGAGGTGAGAGATTGCAGAAGGAAAGGAATGCAAGTGGAATATTGGGTCTCTCCATCTCAGTTGCTATAATGCTCAAAAGTCTACAGAGGTTTGTCATTGAAGGTGAATAATAAAAATAATAACATAGTGGTAACAACAATAGAAGTAACCTTTATTAAGCCTTAGTGTATACTAAACATTGTGCTAAATAAGAAATGCTAGGCTCAGCACCTCTAGCATTATTTTTCGCTGCACAATTCCTTCTCTCAAAATGCACTGGGCTCGTGCTGTCACAGAAGCCTGAGTAGAGGGCACGGAGGGGGCTGTGATCACCCTCTCAGTCAGTGATAAGTGGGGGGCACTCTGTGACCTACCACCCATCTGTGTCCAAAATCCAAAGAGGAGCAAAAAGCTCAGTGGGTATTATTGTACATGCCCTTTTCATTAGCATTCAGTTTTGGTCTGTTGCTTATGATGAGAAAAGACAAGCATTTCCAGGGTCCTCCATTAAATTTCTTCCTAACGCCTGAATCTCTTCATGATAGTGGGAAGATAAGATGCCCTTGTCCTCAATGTCCTTTTATTATTCACTCTAACCTGGTTCTGGAGTGTCTCCATTCACCCATTCTGAAGCCTTCTTTTCCTAATCTTTGTAGATTATTTTTCCATTTTTTGAAGACCGGGCAGTTGGCTCTTAAATGTTTCCTGCAGTCCTTTCATCTCACTGAATTTTAAATATTTCAGCCAATTTGAAGAGTTCATAATGATGAATAAGATTAAGCTTGGAGCTTAACCTTTTGAAACTGGGTGATGCGTTAACTCGGCTGGAACGCTGGTTAATTTAACAGCAGGAGTTGAATTAACTTGTCACGGCTCTGCCATTGTTAAATTTCCTGCTTCTGATCCTTGTCCCAGTCTCGCGGAGCTTGGATGTCCTGGGATGAGGGGATGAGCAAGGGTGAGGAACAGAGTGGAAATGAGAAAGGGATGATGGTTGCAGTGTTAGAACAGTAGCAGGGTGACCAGAAATGACCAGGTGAGAAATGCATTTTAGTTGGGGGAAGACTAGGAAAGAACAGGAGAGAGAGGAGCTTGAAAAATAAAAGGCAATGATAGCGACTTGTGGTAGGGTATCAACTGAGGATCAGAGAGAAGATGAGATGTAACAGAGGAGTATATTAAGAAGAGGCAATGGGTGATGTTACTTGAATTTTTGGAGGAGCTTTACATTCAGCATATTACAAGCTATTCATTTTGGCAGCCTGGCACATATAAAATAAAGTCACCTGCTTAAAAATATTTCTTGTGTTAGACAGAAATGAAAATGTTTAACCCTAGGAATAATTTCAGAGATGCTTTCAACAAGAGAGAAAAGTTGTTCTAAAATTGGCTCAGCAGAAATATTTATTTTGCATATTTGTGGGTCCTTGTCAAACATTTTGACTTGATGTAATTTAGTCAGTAAGGGGGTGAGGTGGGGAGAGTGTAGGGCTCGAAGTAGTGGGGAAGGAAAGTAACTCAGGGGATAGTGAGTCTCAAAGGAAGGACAGGGGTGAGAGCATGACAGTTGCTTTACAGTGAGAAGTGGAGATAGGGTATTTGCAGCAGTTGGGGACAGAAAGCAGAAATGGTAGTAGCTATAGCAGGTGCGTGTGTACAGCTCAACAAAGTAGGAGGCGGCTCCTGGGCTAGAACGCTCTGTGCCTGTATAGTGTATCCCAGGAGTAACTCTCAAAGACCCATTATCTCAGGTTTGCTATTCACTCTCAGACAGGAATCTTTGTGCGATAGACTAAGCTGTTTGGCCTTCAGGGCAGAGGCCTAATGACACCTAAAATGCAGGCAAAATAATCAGTCTGCTTATAAGCACCAGCCTCTTTGAGGCTCCTCAGTAGAGCTCACCTAGATCCTGTCTTCCTTTCAATTGTTTCAGCAGTGCTTTAACGTAACATAGAAAGGACATTTTCTTTTCTATTTGTATGATTTTGTTTCAGGGCTTGTGTTATTCTTCTGATGCTCTAACAGGTTTTCAATTTCCAAGGTAGTTGCCTGAAAAGACTGTTGGCTCTTCAGGAGCCTAACCAGCGCTCAGTAGCTGGATCTGAAGCAGATTACTAAGGATTCCAGGGCCTTTTGCTGCTGTCCAAAATTACTTTAAGATACAGCTATCAGACTGCTAGGCCGTGTCTGATGGATGAAGAGAGTGAGGCAAGTGGAGAGAAGGTGAAAGGGATAAGCAGGAGATAGAGGACAAAAGGAAGATTTTTTTTTTTTTAAAAGGGGGAAATGAGAGAAGAAAAAAGAGCATTTTGTTTAGTTTCAGGGGAGAAACTGAAATCTCAAGGCATTTTAAATTCACCAATTGGTGTTAAAAAGCACAAAGAGGGTTTTGAATCCAGGTAGTTAGGAAGCAATACACTTTAAAGTAACCACAATGAAAGAAATTGGATGCACTGTGCCTAAAACTGAACTAGACTCATCTACCAAAAGCAGTTTGCTGACAATGCTTGTTTTGTTTCAGATACAGTCCAAGTAAAGGTACTGATGTTGGTTGAGGCTGGGCGGAATTTGGGGGCATAAAATACATAGCAGTTTATGTAGTGGTAACGTTAACATTCTTCCCTTCTTTTTTTTTGGATGAAGGTAAAATTAAAATAATGTTATCACCACCCAAAAGGTATAAAATCTCATAATTAAAAATAACATCATGTGGGTAGCCTTGTTCTCCCAAATAAGGATTTGCTTTTTCACGTTCTAGAAGATCTCTAGATAGTATGATGTCTAGGCCATGGCCTCCAAGGGCAGCCTTGTACAGAAACTCTAATGCCATCTTCAAACATAATGCTTCTCAATATTATCTGACACCACCTGAGTTTGATAGGACTTTGCATTTTTGTTAGATAATGAAAATGAAATGAAGAAAAATTAAAACAAACAAAAAAAAAGTGGCAAGAATTTCCTGAAATTTATAAGATTTGCTATCTCAGGAGAATAAACTCATTTTCAAACTATGTTTCATGGGCTATTACATGGAATGGTTCTCTATGACAAAAGTATTCGAAAATCTGTGCATCTCCAGGATGGGATAAAGAGCTTCCCAAATGTATTGACCATGGAACATTTTTGTTAGAGAACACCAATCCTTACATGTTAAAACAGAGCTTTCTTCCTAAGAATATTACAGTCATTGCCTCACAAAATTTTCATGAACATGCCCAGAAACTTTGACCGGCAGCCTCTTCAATGTCGGGACAGAATTTGACATTCCCAGTCATACCAATGTGATTCAATGCTGACATGAGAAATATTTAACTATTTGAGTCGTGCCAGCTTAGGCAAAAGCACCCAGCTTGTAGTGACTTCTATCATGGTGGGCAGTGGCCCAGTAACTGCATGTATAAGTTTTGAGAGGTAACATGGAGTTGTTGCCAGCAAAGGCAACTCTAAAGGTTTCCAGGTTTCCGTGTGCTGGCAAAGCACGTTTTGTAGTTACAAAGAGAGAGGAGAGTGGGTTGCTTTGCTGAGTCTGGACAGGACATCTGTCCTCCTAGTCAAATGGCCATCCAGGCACCTCAGTGCTGCCTTATGTGCCCATAGTTTCCATTATGACTTTAGACTGTCATCTTTCAGCATATTTTCATTTATTGTTTTCAGCTACAATCAGGGCAGTAATAGGAGAGCAATTCTAGGGAGTGAGTGTGCAGATAAAATATGTAGACCCTGGCAATAGTGAGGTCTACTTAGCTACACCTCATATTTCAGCTCACAGCAATGTGTGTGGGGGCTGACATAAGTACTCCCTGTTGTGTTATTGCTTATGGCTCAGTAGCCCTTTGAGAAGACTGGAGAATAAAGACTGCAGAGAGCGGGTGTTGTTGAAACAGCAATGCCAGAGAGGGTGTATACAAGCACCGGAGAGACTTTTATGTTTTTTAACAAATGTTCTCTGGATGTTACCCTTAACATCCCACCTGTGTTTCCGTCGCTCACCATCCACATCGGATCAGTCAACTCTGCTTTTCAGGCTTCCTTTTGAGGCATCAGTGAACTGTAAGGAAACCAGCATGGTGGGAATTTCATGACAACTTTCAGCATATAGTGTTTTCTTGGCAAGAAATGTTATTGAATGGCATTCAGACTCACTGCAGGGCCTCAGCTGATCGATAATCTCCAGTAGCCCCTCTGACTGTATCAGAAGCAAAAGCCAAGGAATGTGTAACCAGACCAGTTAGAAATAGCATCCTGACATGAAAATTCCAGGGCAGTCAAAAGATAAATTGTAACATTTGGTTATATTACTATGTGCTAAGGCTCTTTCTTGACAGGAGACATTTGGTTCCCATTTAAGGCTGCAGAGAGCTTTAACTAAGCATAGAGCTACGAATGTGACAAAAGAGTGTTTCAAACAGGTACATTAAGAAATTGAGGTTGTCAAATCTCCCCTTATGATTTGAAGGATGAGAAACGATCATCCAGGTGTGTATTCAAAGGCTCCGTTAGAAACTATTTTAAATGCTGTTATCCTGGAAAAGCCTCCCCTAATGAAATGGAAATAATGTTATGATTTCTTCACTACTTTTTCTCACTTTTCTATCAGTAAGTCTCTCAGACTGTAATGTTAGTGCAGTTATATTTTTCTTAGCTTATCTTTCTTTTTAAGTAATGGTAGTAGGTCTAGTTAGATGCTGCATGGGTGACTAGGAATTCTAACAGTTAGTTAAATTTTTAAAAAATCTTAAGTAATACAGGGCTTGTCCAGAACAATACTAAATGAAAGAAAATTTGGTAAGTATTTTGGGGTGATGAAGAAGCATAAAATCCATATTGTTCCTTTGTATTGCACATGTAGAGAGTGAATGACACAAACTGTTACAAATTAGAATATAATGTGGATAGGAATAAGGAAAAGAAACTAAACTCTTGGACTTTTAAAAAAATCCTCTTTTGATGAATTAGCAAACTGATAATCAGACTCTTTAAGGAGCCCTGCAGCTTGCAAATGGTAGAGGTAAAATTTTAAAGTAGGTCTGCCAAACTCTACTTTGCTCTTTCTTTGATAAAAGGCTGTGTCTTAGTGATAAAAAAAAAAAAAAATACATTGGCGCTAACAGGTTAATTAATCTGTTTCCAGCCTCAGCTCTTTATTTTGTTAAATGAGGGGTAAATATATACACATTTCATACATTTCAAGAGTATTGTAAAAGGAAAAATACATAATTGACATAAAAGAATTAGCATATTAGGCTCTTAGTAAATGGTATTTATCATTGTCATTATCATCATAACTTTAAGCAGAATTACAAAATGACTTGTAGAGCTAATTGGAATAAAAACCCTTCTTAAAGGGAAAAAGTTAAAATTGATCAGCACTTTGAAAGGGCCAGAATAGTAAGGGTAGGGTCATCGATGTTTAGAGGGAATGTCTGTCATAACTTGGAGGCAAGATAATCCTAATTTTTTGGTAGATCTTTTTTAGCAGGACTTTTTGATAAGAATTGAAAGGAGGAGTGGCATATATGTAGCTATGAAATGGTGGTAATGGCAACTAATAGAGTCTTCATGCCTTTACTCAGCAAATATTTGAGTGACACTTCATGCCAAGTAAAATACAAGGTGCTGTATTTATACAATATATATATAAACCATGATTCCTGCTTTTAAAGAGCTCATAGTTTAATGTGGTATCTTATATTTGAACCAATAGTCTTCAAAGTAGGAAGAACTCTAAATTAGAGATTGTACAAGGTAGAGTGGTGGCAATGAGCAAGAATGAGTTAACTTTTTTGAGAACACTGAGAAATGTTTAAAACAGCACTTTCCTTTGGAGTTATGGTTCAAATGTCAGAGGATGTGTGGCCCAAGAAGTGAAGTAACATGTTCAAAATGCTTGACAAAGAAATTCCTTTACCTATAGGATGGAGTGGTGGGTAGGGAGGCCAAGACATCTGAAAAAGCCTGCTGATTTACATCATATATGGGAAGGATAGGACCTGAGCATGGATGGATTTGAAAGAATTAATGGATGATGGACTCTGTGTAAAAGGTAAAAGAAGAGACATGGTAAATATGGTATTACATTTTTAACCTTGAATGTCTTCAGAGATAATTGTGCCTTTGATATATACACAGAAAGATGAAGAACCAAACAAAATTTCAGCGTGAGTGGGAGTTTATTATTCCCAGCATGGAGAGAATTTTAAGATGGTGTCAAGCATTGGGACTGACTGGGAAAATTGAATCGCTTACAAGCCTTATTTTCTGAATCAAGTTGATTTCATTTTGGCTAAATCTGAGAGGTAATAAAACAGACTTCTTTTTTTCTTTTTGAGCTTGTCAAGAGTAGAGAAATAAAAATGATCTCAAAAAGCATCTCCATGTCTAAAAGGAAATACCCAAACACACTTATTTCATAGCCCAAAGTAAATGATTTTGGAATTATTCCCATTTCTACTCTCCTTAATTAGTCTCAATAAGTGGAATAAATGGATTGACCCTGTTTGTGGATGAGACTTTCAAAATAACTTTTGTTTCAGTAAGAATATATGAAGAGAGGGTACAGTTATTTTAATTGTCAGGTAAATACTTTGTCATCAGTCATTCACCACAGTCATGGTTATTGTCACTCCAACTCTCAAAGTATGGATTCCATAGCTATGGCCTGAGATGTGCTTCTCTCCTTGTTGTAACTGGATGTGGATGATTTGAATAAAGATACACGTTCCACCATTGCTTTTCTGTATTGTGCAAATTTTCTGGTTCTCTTAGGCTCAACATATGATAATTATTAGTCGATCAATTTTTCATCCTCTGTTACTCGAAAGGAAGTGAAGTGAAAACCCAAGTGATTAAACAAAGATCTGAAAATGTGCATTTATATGTTCTGTGAAGGAATATGACATGCACAAAAGATCTTAACTTTCACTTAGTGGGAGCATCCATCTTGCTAGTCTTGTCTTCATGAGAAGTATCAAACTTAAAAATGGTCGAGCCTGGAAGAATATTGTACTTCCCAGGAACATATAAGAAATTTTGGAATATAGGCCAAGTGACATTTGGTGAGTATAGTTTCTTAGAGTGGTAAAAGAGAATCCTGGAGAGTTCATGTTTCTTACTTGTACATTGAGATGATTCCAAACTCCCTCAGGCTATTCAGAAGCAGCATAGTTTACTGAATAAGAGCATCGGCTCATAATCAATTAGACCTGGATTTGTTTCCGAACAAATTATGGGGATTTTGTGCAAGTTATTTATCCTCTGTGATTCTCAGTTCTCTCATCTCATGAAACAAAGATAAAGATAATTAAAAAAATATATAACTAGCATACAACTTTATATTTCCTTTTCTAGGGCTAGCTTTGAGAATTCAAATGAAATGAAACATTTCAGTCATTCATGGGCAGGAGATTCAGTTGTCCCTCAATCCTCCCTTTCTGGTTCACCTCGAAAAGTTCAACAGGCTAAATATTTCCTTCAGAAACTCAAATCACTAAGTTTCACTTTTTGAAGAATAAGATTCATACTTACTTGCAATAATATTGAGGGCTTGACATATTGGTTTGTTTTCCTTTATTAGGCACTGCCTATGTTCTCAGGAAACTCTTGACCCTCTATTTGAGAACACAGCATGACTCCCGAGGATGGGAGTTTAACATTTTCTTGTTTGTTGTGTGGGTCTCCACCCACTGATATAACACACTATGACAAGATGAACACATTCATATTCTATAGAAGCCTGCCCCAGGTACGCCCTGTCCTGTATGGCCCCCCACATCCAACACCCTGCACTAGTAATCTTCCCCTGCCATATTTGTCAAAAGAACATTCCCAGCGTTGTAGTTTTAACCACAGACCTGTAAATTCCCAGAGTTCACCTGCTCTTTCCCCCAAATCACCATCCCCAAATCCTCAAATTTGGGGAGTGAACAATGGACTAAAGTAGACTTACTATTTTTCTACTATAGACTTATTATTCTAGCAAAGGAAGAACTTTTATCATTGATATGGAGGCAGTGGCCACCGGAGGTTCTAAGGGGAGAGAGAGGGAAAACAGGTGTAATATGGGGGCATTTTCAGGACATTGGAATTGTTCTGCATGACGTTTCAATGGCAGATACAGGCCATTATATATTTTGTCATAACTTACAAAATTGCTCAGGACAGAGTGTAAGCTATAATGTAAACTATTATCCATGATTAGTGGCAATGCTTCAATACATGTTCATCAATTGTAATAAATGTACCACTCCCAATGACTGGCTTTACAAGCCGGTGCTGACTGCTTGTTGAAGGCAGGGCTCCTTAAATGAATGAGCTTGCTGTCACCAGGCCTTTCCTATAATTGCTGAACACTGTAACCTGATACTCTTCTCCTGTTGTCTTTATATGGGGATTTCCTCTATCCCTTTAACCTTCAGTTCTTTTGTGTTTCTTTTTTATCTTAGCTTCTTGGGAGATGAGGATCTTACACCCAGAGTCCCTGTTATGGGGCTGTGACTTTGCCTCCCCATGCTGAGAAAAAGAGATTATCCATCCAAGCAGGAGTTCTAGACAGTCAGTGCCTGTCACTTTCTCAGCCCTAGTCTGTTCATTGTGGATAATGTGATAGAAGCTTCTTAGATTTATGGCAATTATTAAGCAACCAAATTTCTTTCCCCACCTCAAAATTCCAGCCACCCAGGAGGAGGGAAATTCCCTTTCCTCAGCACAGGCCTTAGACCCCAGAATTACTTGAGACTGTTTGGTCATGACCAGATACCAGAAGGCAACTTGTGTTGGCACGATTGACATTAGTGCCTGATCCACTCGGTGCTGTTGAGAGCTTGGTTGTGTAGAACTGCCGATATCCATGGTTCCTGGGTGGCTTAATCTCTTCCCATTTGTAATTGTAAGGATCAATTGTTCTAGTGTCCTAGAACCCTTTCTACTCTGGGGGTTATGGACTTGGAATGGTCCAAACATGGAACGAAATTCTTACAGGGAAATTCCAAAAAAGGCGTATATTGCCAAGACCTGACCTGAAAGGAACCATATTTTCAGAAGCTTGTAACCAGCTTTTAGAATTGGATATTCAGGATCTATTCAGAGCCTTCCAGTGATTTATACCAAGAGAGTAGAATTTGTCATGTTGTCACTCATATTAGAGTACTAAAAAAAGCCAAATTCATGAAATATTACCAAAATAACAAAGTAAATTAATGTCAGTCTTAGAACTAGTGAGTCCACTTAACACTAAGAATCTGGCTCATTAAGAAAGAAAAACTACTTCTAGTTTTGTAACAAGTTCCTAGATTTTACATTTCTTTTCTCCTTAGGGGAATGAGAAATGTAATACTAATATGGTAGTCATTTGAAATTAATTTCTAAAGCCTACTATGTTTACCTCTTAAGATCAAAGTCTACATTTTTCTGACATTCTTTTGATACTAATTACCATTATAACTTAACTGACTTCCTATCTGGGGAAGGATGTGTGTGTGTGTGTGTGCATGTATATATGTGTATATGTATGTGTATGTATATATGTATATGTGTGTATGCATATATGTATATACCTACATGTATACATAACCATGCTATGTTGTATTACACATACATACATAAACATGCCAAGATCCATAATATGCTATTAGTTGTAGTTATTTGATAAAAAGTAGTTAAATAACTGGACTTTTAAAATTGAGAATTGGCTTATTAGGACAGGACACATTAAAAATGTTTGACCAAATAAAATACTGTAGAAACCGAGCATGACAGTGGGTTAAAGATTTTGTGTAAGAAAAAATTCTATTCTGGCCATCTTGCAACTCTGTGTAAGGTATTTTTTTTTTTTTTAATGTAGAAGCAGAAACACAAGCCATTCTCCCAGCTCTCTCTCTTTTCACATTTTATAAAACTGCAGTTTTATTGCTAGATAATATGGTAAAAAGATTCATTGTAAGGGTTACCTAACAACGTTGGTGGTGTTGATGAATAGTTGCAATTAATACATTCCCTTAATTAGTCTGATACCCAGAAGATGCACCTGGCAGGTCATTTTAATACTACAATTGATTTATAGCTGCTAGAAATGATTTTACCAGCTATCTTCAGAGAGTACAATTAGAGTGGATTTCATTTTTTTATGCTTTTTCACTGAGGAATAAACATAAAAGGTCTATGTAATTCAGAACAAAGCAGCTATAATGTACTAATGGTTTATGGATTTTATTAATATTCAGCTAACATTAGAGGCAATTTTAGGGGAGAGCAACCTATTTTCTTTATGAAGTATTTGTGTTTTTTTTTTTTTTTTTTAGTATCTGAGTGCTTTGTTTAAAAAATAAACCTTGATATTTTCTGGTGAGTTTCTCCTATTTCTTATGGGAAAAATGTTGTATGTTGCAACATATGAAAAAGATAAAATAAAAATTTTAAGTGCTATTTGTTGATGGCATACAGATGCATTTATGTAGTGTATATTTACTTTTAAATACATGTAAATTTAAAAATAAGTCAGTAGGCATTCATGTGATTTAAATAGTGCTTCCATTAATATAATTGTTGAGCTAATGGATGAACTCTATTAGCAATGGAGGGAGTTGTACTTTGTGGTTGAACAGGTAACAGAATATTTTAAGTACTTGATTACATATCTGGCTTTCAATTCCCTGTTTATCTGGGATATTAATTTTGCTAATCAGGAATCTTTGTGCTTCTCTCTCATCATCTATAACATGGACCAATTTACTTGTTTAGTTTAAGACAGTAGGACAATGAAAATCAGTTCCACAGATAAAACTGGTAGTGCTTTTAAAAGTATTAATATTTAAATCACCACTCCTATGACTAATATGGATCATACCTAAAAATGTCTTATCAAAGAGTCAGCAAACCTTATTAGCTCAAGGGAAGTTGACCTATATAATATCTAAAATTTCTTAAAAATTTATTCTTTGAGTATTCACTGAAGGCCTACCATGTGTGAGGCACGAAGCTTATAAGTGCTGCAGACTCAAGAGGGAACAAAACAAAAGGTTTCAGCCAACATGGAAAGTACAGTCTAGGAGGGAAGAGCAGGAGGATCCATCAAATAATCCACAAATGCAAAATTGTAAGTTGTTGAATTCCATGGTGGAAAAGCTTAAGGGCCTGTGAGAGGATATGACAGGGAGACTAGATTGCTTCTGCATTCATGTATTGCAGATTTGAAAAGGAAATTGACAGCCTGGTTGAACCAAACAGAAATGCATCACTGTGCCCACCATGCCTGAATGATATCTTTCCTCCATGAACAATGAAGCTATTTCTGAATCCCCATCAATAGATAAGCTTGACTGTTTTGATTTGTTTTGCTCTGTTAATACATTGCCGAGTCATCCAGTCTCTTATCCAAGTTCCCTTGTTACTAACACTACATATCACAAAAACAGACTTCGAGGATTAGTGGTATAGTTCAGGATCAGGTATTCTCATTCTTTGAAAGTCTATCATACACCTAGAGTATAATTTGGCAAATCTTACAATGCATATTTTAAAAATAAATGTCCTCATCCAATACCATTCTGGATAACTAAGCTTCACTCAAAGTTACAGTCTTATTTAATTCACCTGGATCCATTAAGACAAGATGGTCTCTCAAGATTCTTTAAGGTATTTGATTCTGTACCTTTTAAGCACCACAACTTAAAAATTTTGTGCTTTTTTTTTTCTTGCTAAATAGCACAGTTACCCACAAAGATTCTGAGATTCCCTGGAGACTGTCTGAATGCCAAGAGGAAACCACACAATGGTTTCTAAGATTTGAGGGTCACAGGAATTTGGAAATTTCTAGGTAGTGGAAGCTAAGGCATTTTCTCTTCTAGTATCCTAATATAGTTGACAGAGGGTTAAAGTATTATGCCTTTTGGCTTACCACTGTTTGCTAACGCCTCTACCATCACTTCTGTGATTATACTGAAGGAGTGAGTAACCAGTTCTTAAATTATAGGATTGGGACTTCAAGAGGTCATTTTACCCATCCCCCTGCTTCTGGGCAGGACAATACTTAATTATCTTGACTCACAGCACTCTCTCTGAAACCAATTGATGCGTTGATGCAATCATTTGCCTCAGGGGAACATGATGCTATGTAGATAGGCTGTTTTTGCTTATTTCTGTTTTGGGTGAATGAACATTTAAAAGTAAAATTCTCTCTCACTTGATTTTTTTTTTTTTTAATTTATTTATTTTTTATTGTGGGTAGAAATCAAAATTTTCACAATACATACCAATATTTGTAAAATGATATATAAATATATATGCATATATGTTCATTTGCTTACAAAAATGTTATTTATATATATATAAATATATTTTAAGAGGTGCTTAGATTACCTAAAATATTACATGGAACCCACTGGGATTCCCATGTTGCCCACCTCCCACACCTCCCACCACATCCCACACAAACATCTCCCACAAGTGTGGCCCCAGGATGTGTAAGTCTCACTTGATTTTGTTTGCAATGTGGTCTAAATTATATTCTGCTCTGGTTCTCATGCTGCAGGAGTTGTTTAATGCTGACCAGGATCACCGACAGCCATCTGCGCCTGGTCCCAGGCATGGAATCTCCTAGGAAATGTCTACACTAACCTGTCAGCACCTCAGGTTTAGGCTTATCATTTGAACACTTTGCATAGAAAGAAATAGGAATAAGAAGGTAGGTTTACATCATGCGGAAGTGTCATTATTCTTCCAATTTTCTGGGCAGCTCCTCCTTTCCAACTTTTCAATGCTGGTCGTTGAAGCAACACATCATGTTACATTCCTCTCGCTGTCTTCTTAAATCTTTTTAAATGATATAAAACTAACTTCTTGTTTAAATGCTGAAAGAGCTAGTTGTCTCAAATGTTTCTTCTCCCAATTTCCTACTAACATGCTTAGGAAGACAAAGAAAATAATGAAAATTGAACAAATAAGTCAATAAGTGCTTATAAATAATTTTTGAACAAGAAACAGACCAGTCTCAATCACCTACAAGAAGGTAGAAAATCTACTTCCTTAAAAATGTTTTCCCTGATTCATAGAGAGAGATTATAGACACGGAGCATGAGTATTTTAAACTAAACGAATGGTCTTCTGTTTATGCTCATACTGACAATTTTTAGGTTCAGAAGCCCAGTGAACAAAGTCTTTTGTTTCCTTCTTTCCTACAGCAGAGTTGCACAGAACAATCAAATAGCCTTTTCCCCCTCCTTTTAGAAATGTCTGGGGTTTTCGAGTAATTCATTTTTGCATATTTAAACTTATATTAACTGAACTTAGACATGACTTTTTGCTTTAATTTGACAGAGACTATCCAGCGGCAGATTCTTGTCACCAATGCCATCCTAACTTCTTTTCTACCTAAGGCTCTCTGAACGGCTCTGTGTAAAGTACACTTAAAAATCAGACTGTACAAAATGATCTCATGCATTGGAAACATCATTTTGAGAAAATGAATTAGTTGCTGACAATGATTTTTATCAGGATTCTGGATGAGTATTTCCCCCTTCTTTTTAATTTTCTGTATATCCCAATATTTCTATAATAAGTATGTATTATGCTTATACTCAGAAAACTATATTTGAAATTTAAGATATACAGTTTTGTTCATGCAATAAGATAAAACTACTTCAGCACCCTAAAATATTCCTTATTCTTTTCTGTATTTTTAGTTTTCTATGCTGAATATGTATTTCTTCTATAGCAGTAGCCACAACGATTCACTAAATGTTCAATAAGCATTTTTTGAATGAATGAATGTATTGGTTAAAAAATGGAAGAGGTATCTAGAGGGAGACCATTTTGTATATTTTTAAAATTTACTCCTTTATAACTAGTGTTAGCAGTGAAGTATATGCAATAAAATTTTAAGACGTTTCACTCATAAGGATTGAATTACAGTGCCTAATTTGGAAACACATAATCAAGTTAGATTAGTGTCAGAAAAGTATCATCTCTCTGCCCCCTTCTTATTTCCTTTCTCCCCAACATCAGGCTATTGTATAAATGAATGATTTAAGTAAAATTTGCCACAATTTAAAAACATACTGCTTGGTATTCAGTCTGTGGTGCATGGTTAATTTTATATTTAACTTAACATTTCCAAATTTCTTTAGCATGTGATATGATTTGTGATGTTGATAAAATAGTTGAATTTTAACTGGAAGGTCTAAACTATTGATTTCAGAGATTTTAAATATTTTCAGATCTGGGATCCTTTTCTCAATGCTATTTTTGGGGGGGATACTGGGAATTGAAACTGGGACCTCATACATGCGAAGCAGGTGCTCAACCACAGAGCTACACCTGCTCCGCCTCAATGCATTCTTTTTTTTTTTTTTTAAACAAATCTATTTTATTAGTACATATTAACAAATGAATACAATTCATTCAATGTGTACAATAATAGTATTTGGTATAATCTCATAGTTGTGCATTCATCGTTTCAATCATTATTAGAGTATTTTCATTATTTCAACAATAATAGTAAACAAAAAATGACAAACAATAAACAAGAAAATTCCTCACCTCTCCATCTCTCTGTTTCCACTTCTTTTTTTTTTTTTTTTTTTTTTAATATATATATATATATAAATATATTTTAAGAGGTGCTTAGATTACCGAAAATACTACACAGAACCCCCTGGGATTCCCATGTTGCCCAACCCCCACACCTCCCGCCACATCCCACACAAACATCTCCCACAAGTGTGGCCCACCACCCTCAATGGACTTACACATCCTGGGGCCTTGCCACCAACCCTAGACCACAGTTCACGCTGTAGACCACACTCTCTCCTACACAGTTCTGAGTGGTGTATGCTGATTTAAAATGGCCTACATCCGTTGCCACAACGGTACTCAGGACAACCTCCAAATCCCAAAGAAGCCCCTGTATTTCAACTACTCATCCCCTCCCTGCCCCAAAAGCGTCAAGCGGCCACCGGCTCCACCTCATTGTTACAATTTCTTCCATTGGTAGAATCACCATATGTGTACAACAGAATACCATCAAGTCCACTCCAGCCCACAGTTCTCCCCCCAATCCTGAGGGGACTGGGATGATGATGTCCACTCCACCTCCAAGTGAGAGAGGGCCCACATCCCATGGATATGGTGGGTGGGATGATCCTGCCTGCAGATGCAGGCCCTCTCCATTCCCCGGGATGGCCGTTGCCCATCGTTGTCTCCTCGCCAGGTGACTTGGACGAGTCCACCGAGCCGTAGGGCAGGAGCCGCAGCTCCACCGCGACTCCACGCACACCTGGCACATAGTAGGCCAGAGGCTCCAGTCTCTGGAAGCACACCTAAAAACTTCTGCATCACATATAGGTCTGAATAGAAGGGACCAATGAACCCTGTGCAGGGAGGACCCATCTGAGTCCAACTCCGTCACTCTCAGGAGCAGACTCCAAAGCAGAGCCCACTGATAAGGCATCAGTCTCTGGGGCCATCCACACCTATATAGGACCCGGGTGTCTCCAGAGCTCAATGCATTCTTAATGGAAGCACAAAAATTAAATACACATAGCAGTTCTGGTTGTTTGGGATGGGGGAAGAGTTCAGATTCTTATCTGACTCTAAATGAGGGGTGCCTAAGAGGCCAGGATTGGGAAACACAGTCTGAAAACCATGGAATCACAAAGTGTTTCACTCACTAGGTCAAGGTACAATATTTTTTTCCAGAGTACAACGTGGTATAGTAAATTATCATGATTATTTAACGTATTTGTACCCGTCATCGCTTACAATCTTCTCTGTAGCACTGAGAGATCACACTTCATATTACTTATGAGGAAGTAAAAAGTTAGAGATATCAAACGAGCTGCACATATTCATATTGCCAATGAGGGACAAAGCCCAGGCTTTGACCCCAAGTTATAATAACGGCAAACCTGAAGTACTTTCAATGCAAGATGGTTCTATATACATTAACACAAATAGCTGGCAAATTAGTAGTTATTGTGTACTAGAGAAGCAGTAAAGTGTGGTGATCAAGAGTTCAACCTCTTGAGTCAGACTCCCTGGGTTCAAATCCTGCCTCTGACACTTACTAGCTATGTGACATGTCCATGTTCCATAGATTGGTTTGGAGTTTAAAGCATTTGTCTGGTATGTGCGAACTTTGGTCTTCTTTGATGGTTTCTAATTCTTTATTCTTCTGCTTTGCACAGCCATTGTTTCTTTGTATGTTGTTAAATCTTTTGTTGCAACTGGTCATTTTGATATCACAATGTATCATATTTGAAATTTAGACACTGAGGTGTCTGTTATTTAAGGTTCAATTCAGCTAGTATTATGACAGATTTCCCTGAGCTAACACACACAGAAAGAAAAAAAAGGAGGGAGGAGAGAGAGAGAGAGAGAGAGAGAGAGAGAGAGAGAGAGAGAGAGAG
>JAKSZT010053928.1:14733871-14781798 GCA_026826555.1 Tolypeutes matacus
GAGAGAGAGAGAGAGAGAGAGAGAGAGAGAGAGAGAGAGAGAGAGAGAAAGAAATAGTGAGAGACAGAGAGAAGCAACCTTTCTCGGTCTTTGCACATTGGCTTGTGTGTGTGCTCTCCTTCAGAGCTTAGCTATACGATGTGTTTAGAGAATAGCCCTAGGCTAAAGCACAGAGTCCTTCTCCATATTTTCTGTACATGTGCCTTGTCCTAGGCATGTGTAAATGGCCCAGGAATTCCTCCATTTACATGGATTCAAATGTCCTCTCTTCCCTAGGAAATGGTGTTTCCTCACCATACTGGGCATTGCACAGTGTGTGTCACAGCCAGTAAACCTTTGTCCCAGGCAGTTGAGATTTGACTGTTCTCTCGTAGCATTCTATATGAGAGCTCTGTGAGTTGGCTTCTGCATGGGGCAAGAGTCTGTGATGAATGTCCTGATTTAATTCCCCAGGCTGCAACCAGAGAGAATGGCACAGACAAACATTCTCTCAGTGTGTGCACAAGGGTTACTCTGCTGCCCGTGGAACCAGGTTCAGGGACACTGCACTGGGAATGCACTGAATAGAGAGGAAATGCGGTAGCAGCCAGGAAGGATGCCATTTTTCTTGATTTGGCACTTGCCCTATTACTACAACCCTTTAACTGTTTTCTGGAGCTTTGAGAAAAATTCTTCTGTCAGCTCTTATTGCTTAAAGCTTCTGAGTGGGGCTTGAGCCCTGGAAAACCTCTTTAGTTTGCAGTTTAAATGAGTTAGTGTAAGGAAACCTCTTTAGTTTGCAGTTTAAATGAGCTAATGTAAGAAAACCTCTTTAGTTTGCAGTTTGAATGAGTTAATGTAAGAAAAGAATTAGAACAAGGCCAGGTAATAATAAGTGCTCAATAAATGTTAGATATTTAGAGTACTTAGAATAAGCCAACAAAAGTGCTAGGTATTTTGTATGTAACAATACATTTCATTCTTAACACAAACCTATGATATAAGTTTTTTAATTCCAATTTTATAGATGAAGAAACCAAAACTCATTAAGGATTAGAAATATCTAAGGATAAGTAGTAAATCTAGAAATTTAACCCAAAGCCTTCTGACACCAAAGCCAATGTTCTTAATCTTTTTAAAAAAGAAATAATGATAACTTGTTTTTAAAGAATGATAACATAATTATTGAACTATTTTTTAAAATTAACAGTGAGTAATAATAATTCTACTGTTTATGTAATCTTATTACTCTGGTGATTTGAAAGTGTATAATTTCATTTATTTTTATAATAGCTCTATGAAATATACAGATATTATGATTCCCTAACATCACAACGTTACCGAGAAAAAAAGTTATTGAGAATGAATTTATATAGAAAAGACCAGTAGAAATGTCCATATTAATGCAGAGCAAAATGGGTAAGAATATAAACCTCCATGGAGAATGTGTACTGTTTTCCTGGCGATCAATCCTCCTACTCTGTATTTAACAGTCCTAGATTTTCACAGTTTCAGTTACTTCTTTCTCTTTATGCATTATATAAAATATTTAGTAGTATTTAGACTAACCATTTCCCATACTTGGCATTTCACACCATTTTATTAAAATTGAACAAATTAAACATTATTTCCTTTTGATGGTGAAGGTATGGGAGCATATCCACAGAGTTCACTTCAGCAAAGTATTAATTTCTCATCATTTTTTTAAACAGGGATGGGAAACACAGAGTTCAAAAGACAATGTGTATTTCTTATGACCTGCAATTAAGAAATTGAAATAAAATTCTAAAAGCTTAATGATATTAGCAATGTGCCCCCACTAGATTAGCAGTTTGTCAACTTTGAAATAATTCAGCAGAACCATGGATCTCCTCATGAATAGCTATTAGGTGATCTATTATGAAATAAGTCAATAAACTGAGTCTAGTTTCAATGGACTAATCACAGACCTAACAAAAATTGGATATTATTCTACTAAAATCTTAATAAAGTGGACCAAACTTTAATGGAGAAAACAATTGGTCTACTCTTTCACCAAAGAAGTTGTCCTTTTCATTTGGGATTGAGGCGTGTTGCCTTCATTGCAAAGGGCAGTTCATATTGAGGCTGTCATTTATATTGATGTTCTTTTTTCAAAATGACACCTCCATGTAATTTTTTTTCTACAGAAAAATTGGCCTTCACTGTTCAGGGTCATTGGTAAGAGATCTTTCACCGATTCAAAATTCATTTAAAAATTTTCAGAAGAAGAAAAAAATAAAAACAGAACAAAAATCCCCTAAGAGAAATAATATATACCTTACTGAGAAAATCGAGTGCATTTTAAATGGGCTAACCAAACAGAAGACAAGCTCTTTCTTTTGCTAATTTAATAAAAATGCATGGGGATTTCTTGCTCTAGAAATTTTTGAAAACTTACAATTATCATAGGATTGAGTGCAGTTTGTTTGTTCCCTACAAAAGCAAAGATGATTTTTATTGACCAATCTTTGATCCAAGAGATTAAAGAAAGTCCTGCATGAGCAGCGAGAAGGATAACACCATGGGGGTCAATAGGCTTTACTGCTATTGGAAATGAAAGTGAATCATTCCACTATGAGATGGGGTAATTTAGCATTCTTACTGGGAACTCAAGACTCTTTCTTTTTCTCCCATTTTTGTAAAAAAATATTCAACTTATGAATAGGTTTCCCCATGACTTAATACCATAGCTGCACATGAGGTCATTTGGAGGGCACTAAATTCACCAACATAATTCTGTACAATGCTCTTAGCCCAAATGGCCTGGCTGTCACATTCTTGCACCCTTGATTGAAATGTCCTTGGTAGACTTTTGGAATGCAGTCTAAAGGCTTAGAGACTCAATATTTTCAGAGAATACATTTCCAATCTCATAGAAAGTTGCCACGAACTATTGCAGAGGTTATGTCTCTTTCGGTTCTGCTCTACAATTCTGTGGATGGGGCAAAATTCAAGTTTAGCTGAGTTTTGTGGAAATTGGATATCATGAAGCCACACTACCATTATTTGCTACTATATTACAGCTCTACCCAAGGCAAAAACTACCCAACCTACTATCTTTGAACCGGTAGTCTATTTATTCATCAGTTACTTTGCCCCCACCATTGTCATAAATAGAAAGATAATTTTCCCTTTCTTTTTCTTATGAACTAAGTAATAAGGGTTGGAGTTGGAAGAGTAACATCTGGTGTGATTGTGATTGGGGATAATGCTGAAATGCCATTATTTATAAGATATTCATCAAGACTCCTGAGGCCAGAGAAAACGTTCTTGTTATGCTTCTTCATTTCTTTGAAAGATTGACAAAGAAATTTCACTGAAATGGCCAGTTGTATCTTTCTTCCAATTTGCTAAAGACATATTTAAAGCTTGGTGCAATTTATTTTAAACTTTTAAAAAACATATTTTTATTATAGAAGTTGTTAACTTACACGTGTGTGGAATTCCCATATAACAGCCCTCTACCAACACACTACATTGTTGAGAAATATTTGTTACAGATTATGAGATAATCTCATCAGACTATTACCACTAAATATGGTCTATAACATATATTGGGTATATTTTTCCAGACCACCCTATTATTAACATAGTACATCTTTGGCATTGATGCAAGAATATTACAGTATTGCTATTAACTATAATCCATAGGTTTCATTAATTGAATTTTTCCCATGCTTCTCCATATTCTTACCACCTTGCAATAGTGATGTACATTTGTTCTAGTCCACGGAAGGAACTTTCTTGTATTTTTACTACTAACCACAATCCTCATCCACTTCTGAGTCCTTATTCAGTCCCTGCATTATTCTCTAGCTTTCTTTCAATTGACATTTACATCCCTAGCCCTTTTCAGCCACAATCCCATTTATAAACCAGCTGCACTAGTTCTACTCACTTTAATGTGTTACCATCAACTCTATTTCCACACTTTCACAGTCAAGTTAATTAAAACTTTTACATACATTAAGCATCAGTACCCCTTCTCAGCCTTCTTCTTATCTCCTAATAACCTGTAATCTAGGTTTTAACTCCATGCATTTTTTCTTTGTATTTAGTGAGACCATGCAACATTTTTCCTTTTGTATCTGGCTTATTACACTTAGCATAATATCTTCAAGGTTCATCCATGTTATCATATATGTCCCAATTTCATTTCTTCTTACAGCAGCATAGTATTCCATCATATGTGTATATCACATTTTGTTTATCCATTAATCAGTTGATGGACACTTGTGTTGTTTCCATCTTTTGGCAATTGTGAATAATGTTGCTGTGAACATTGATGTGCAAATGTATGTTCATGTCACAGTTTTCAGTTCGTCTGGATATACTCCTAGTAGAGGAATTGCTGGATCATATGGCAATAATAATATAATAAAAACAGTGAATGTTATGGCAGTTCTTACTTTACCCATTTTGACCTTTGGGTTTTATCTGTCATATTTTATCTCCACCACTCTTTTTACACTTTTAGTTACTTTTACTGGTATAATCTTCATTTCTAGATTCTCTTGCAAGCCTCTCTCTCTCCTGTCTTTTCTTTTTTCCCCTTTATTATTTCCTGCAAAGCCGGTCTCTTGGTTATAGTACTTTAGCCAGGCATATTTACTAGAAGCTGAAGTTGGTGCCCGACTGTCTCTTCTGTCCCTGTTTTTGGGAAATGGAGCTTCCAACTCCAGCCACAGAATATCTCCCGACATGGCTTGCACCAACAGTGGAGGATAGACACCAGTTTCCATGGTGTGGCATGCTCGACTCACAAATATTCACTGCAGATTAGCAGTCTCCTCTTTCCATTCCTCAAGGACATTGTAGGATGCTGCTCTGGTCTCCTGGGCCCCCCAAACAGGTGCTTTATATAGCTCTGGGTGATTACTAACTTCTCTGTAGGATGAGATAACTCTTGGATCTCCGTATTCTGTTGCCATCTTCTATTTTAAACAATTGACGTTAAAAATTAAGAGTTTTTATTACAAAATTAAAATGTCTGCAACTGCAAGCAAGATAGTTCCATCCATCTGCTCCATGGGAGATAAGCCCCCTCTCAATTAGAAGCAGAGTGGGCATCACCATTCCAAAATCGTCAAGATTGGGGAATGAACAATGGACTAAAATAGACTTATTATTTTTCTACTATAGATATTTTTATTCTAGCAATGGAAGAATTCTTATCATTGATGTAAAGACAGTGGCCACCAGAGGTTCTGAGAGATGGGAAAGGGAAGAATAGGTGTAATATGGGGGCATTTGGGGGACACTGGATTTGTCCTGCATGACATTGCAGTAACTGATATAGGCCATTGTATATTTTGTCATAACTTACAAAATTGTGTGGGACAGAGTATAAACTGTAATGTAAGCTGTAGTCCATGGTTAGTAGCAATGCTTCAACATGGGCTCATCCATTTTAACAAATGTACCACACTAATGAAGGATATTGTTAATATGGGAAAGTGTGGGATTGGGAGGGAATGGGCCATGTGGGAATCCCTTATATTTTTTTATGTAACATTTATGTAATCTAAAGCTTCTTTAAAAAAAAATTATTATAAAAAAAATAAAAATAAAAAGATGCTGCTGGCCAAATGAGAAGTATAGCCAAGAACCAAAGAAAATTTCTTTCTGGAATATAGTTATAAAATGGAAGAAAATGTAAGATAATTATGGATGTGTTCAATAACACTTGCTTAATAAGTGCCTGTTTTTTAATATAACACAAAAAACGAATAAATGAAATGCCCTCATTCTTCTCTCCCTAAAAGTTTTTAGATGTAAGACAGGATTCTCATCATGATGCGCTCTTTTAAACTAAACATTGATTTATACTATATTCACATAGTCCATAAATATGTATAATCTACATTGACTCTCAAAGTTTTTTTTGGTCATCAAGTTTCTTGGTGGTGTTACCTGCCAGTCAATTATTTTAGTCTGAAGCCCTGTCATTTTGGACTTTAGGAGCAGTGATTGGACAAATGATGACAATTATATTGAATTTTGCCATTAATACATAATAAAAGTAAGTATAAAATAGAAAATTAAAATGTTTACACTAGATATATGAAGTATAGCTATATTAAACCTATAAACAATTGAGAGAAAGACGGAAATAATGAAGCACTGAAAAAATGAATCTAAAGCCTTGTTTGGAAGTTCATTGGACTTAAGCTTGCTGACCATGAATTTAATTGTTAAGGAAACATATACACTTATAGAATATGTATGCATGTGGGAAACATAGCACCAAAGACTTTTTCTAAAAGAAAATATGTAGTTATAGTTTATGTATTTTTTTGTTATATTGTTTAAGTCTATTTGCTCTTCACACAGTATATATTTTACATTTTTTTTCAAGTACTCATTATGTTCAAAAGTCAGGGACTATGTGACATCTGAAGTAACTTTAGGTAAGAGTAACTTATATTCCAAAAAAAAACCCAAATGGACTGATGTTAAAGAATTGCTTGTCTTATGCATATTTATTGAGAATCCAAAGCAATACCTGATGATTAATCAGACTTAGTTGAGGACCTTAAAGCTTAACCCAACATCTCCTAGATACTGATTGCTGATCTTCCATTCACTATTTTTTCCACATGTAGCCATTCTTTTAATGTACTCTAGTGGTTAAGAGCTTGGGCTTTAGAGCAGACAGACTTAGGTTCAAATCCTTCCTCTACTACTTCTGGCCACTAAGTAATCTTGAGCAAAAAACTTAATAACTGGCCTCAATTACTTTGTTTAAAATAGGACTAATGCTACCTACCTAATAGAGCAATTATTAAGATTGAAAGATAAGGTATAAACATGCTTATCATACAGTTTTGACACAATAAATATAGATTGTTTTAATTATTATTGTTATGAACTATAGCGATGGGATGAGGTTTTTTTCTGTCATAATAGTTGAGATCAAGGGGTCAGTGGGCATGGTTTGCACTTCTAAAGGCACTGAAGTCATTAAGTGCAAGAAGCAATAATTCTTCTCTGGCCACTGAAACTGCTAGGGGAGAAGTCCAGATTCGGCCCCTTTATTATAACAGAGAGACAGCCTTGCACCTTGGCTATTAATGAGAATGGAGTTATCTACTTCAGAGATCCTCAACGCAATCTCAATTTCCCTACCTATTTTTACCCTATTCAAAGTAAACACATCATTAAATGGAAAATGGCGATCGTATTACTTTCATACACTTCCCTTAAGGGTCTTTTTCAGGATCAAAACTTCAGCCTTGATCTTAGTATGCTCATCTACAATCTCTGTCGTGTTATATTTTAGCTCCATAGTTATGTTTTGAACTACATATTTCTCAACATTGGTAATTTTACAAAGTAAAATTAGAGTTATTTTTAAAAGGTGCAATTATGGTATTTTCAAGAAAAGCTGGAACTTTTTTGATATTAATGTGAAAATTTTCCCTCTTCAGACGATTCAGGTCACTTCCTGAATTTTACCATATTAAGGAAATATTTGCAGTTACTTTCCTGAAATAAGCAGCATCAAGAATAAAAAAACAGTTTTATAGTCAACTGATGCCTTTTTAAAGTTTTCCTTTTTTTCTTCTCTCTACTCCAAACTACTTTATCTTACAATTATTGTTTGTGCAAAGAAAATCCCCAGATAAATCCTAAATTTTTGCATTGAAATGAAAAATCAACATTAGTATAATGCATATAGCTCCAAGTTATCTCTAATCTGGTGTTTAGCTTGGTACAAATTGCAATAATGTAAGTGATATTAATCCTCAACTTTTACAACTACTGAGAAGAGGAAGACTGTGTGCAGCAGGGAGGTGACTTCAGGTTGGGTGGTTGGAGAGGCCTCTCTGAGGATGTGCTATTTAGAGCAGAATGGTATGAAGGAGCGGGTTGTGAAATGAGCCAGGGGCAGAGCACTCCAGCAGGTACAAAAGCCCCAAGACCAAATGGCACTTGGCATATTTGAGGAACAATAAAAGGCCAGGTGGCTCAAGATCAGAGAGTGAGGAGGAGAGAACTGTGACTTGAGGTCACAGAAGGCAGAAACCGGGATCATAGTAAGGGGTAGATTTTATTCTGACTTTACTATAAAATATAAAAACTACACCAATATAAGAAAAAAATCACCTGTAGTCCAACAGCCAAAGATAAACACAGCTAAATTTCTATTCATTCTTCTTCAGGGCTTTTTGCTGAATATATAGGAAAACATAATTAAATAAGATCAGGAGTGCATATGTATCTTTGCAGATTGCCATTTTTTGATTAACCACATAACCATGAGCAGCTTTTCATGCCAATACTAGACTGTTCTACAACATGATTTTAATGGCAGCACAATATTTCTTTACACAATTGCATCATATTTATTTCCGTAATCCACTATGTTTGAACATTCATGTTGTTTTATTCTTTAGTATTTTTTGCTTCAGTGACTATTCCTGTACATAAAATATTTTGTTTATCTTTTCTAATTAAATTTTTAAAATGGAATTACTAGGTCAATGGTATAAACATTCTTAAGGTTTTTGATGCATAAGTTTCCTCCCAGAAATATATCAACTTACCCTCCCACTAAGTAGTTAAGGTTTCTGATTCACCATACCTTCACTGAATATTTTTAAAAAGCACTGCCACTTTAATAAGTAAAAACCATAACTTGTAGTTTTTTACTTACTATGTTAATGAGATTAATATACTTTCCATTTACTTGCTGACCTTCATATTTCTTTTTTATGTAAATTGAAATGAAACATTTTCCATAAAGCTTTTTATAATTCACCAGGTGAATGTTTTTTGTCCTCTTCTGAGCTTCCAGAACATTTCATATGTGGCTTATGGAGGTCTTGTGGAATTTGCATTTCGTGTAAATGTCCTAGCTCCCTCCAGAGACTTGAGGTTGGGGTCTTTGTGTCACTTCCCAGATCCTATCACAGAACTATATAATGTAGATGTTCAAGATTATGACATAATGTAGGTGCTCAAGATGTACCAATAACTGATCCTCACATTTATTTTAGCAGACACCACTGTAGAGCAATAGATATCTATTTGGGTATTATTTTTATTCATTTTTCTTTAAGATATTTATCAAATAAAAGACCATTTTTTTGAAGTGATCCCATTTTATTGAATTCAATTTGCTAAAAATCCAGTTTACTGCATCCTGAATTATTATTCTGTTATCCTATTTATTTCCCATTTCCTATTATCACTATGCACTCACTTTTACTCCAATTATAGACTTGCATCAAATGCGATAGTACTTGTACTGTTAGTTTAGTTTAGACGTTTCAAACTTCATTGTCCATCAAAATCACCGGGACGGCTTGCCAAAACAGGTTAGTGGGCTTCCACCCTCAGAGTTTCTGATTCAGTAGGTCTGCGGTGGGGCTAGAAAATTTGCATTTCTAACAAGTTCTCAGGTGGTTCTGAGGCTGCTGATCTAGGGATTTTGAGAACCACGGGTCTAGATGATATTCAGCATGCATAGCATCTTCTTTGCATAATTGTACTTATAAGATCTGTCCTAGCTAGGAAGAAATGATTTTGAGAAGAGAATTTTGCCTATAACTTTGGTAATGGAACTGCATTCATATCTTGCATTTTCTTTTGCTGAGAAATCTTCCTGTTGAGAGGGCCACCTCAGTTAGCATTTCAGAACTTGTTCTAGCATTAAAAAAAAAAAAAAATCCAAGTGAGTTCAGAAGAGAGAACACTGAAAAAGGACACCTGTGATGGACATGGGAAGCCAGGTGTGATCAAATGAGTTCCATCAAATCACCAACCACCCAAAAGTAGAAGTTTGCATATCTGCTCTACCTAACGCTTGTCTCAGAAGAGAAATGTAATGAAAGAACGCACTGCTGCTTAGGACAGCACAAGTCCCTTGGGGGTGTCAACTTCAACAAAATTAAAAGAAAAAAAGAAGTGTGCCGGCTTCAAGTTGGCATTTTTGAGTTCACTTCACTATAGTCAATGACGCACCTTCACACAGTAAGCACAATAGAGACAAAGAGGTGCCTTGCAACTGCCAGAGAGAGAAAAGAGTCCTCTGAGATGAAATGTTAACATAAGAAGTGGAAATGGTTTGTCATAGTCACAAGCTGACTCTTTGGGGTTCACGTTCCTATAGCGAGTGAACTGTAGTGTGGTACCCTAGCAAAAGAGTCTCAATAAAATTAGAACGCTCGTTTAAAAAGGGCAGAGGGGGAGAGACAGAAAGAAGGAGAGTGCTTTTTTTGTGATAAGAAGCTTAACAGAAGTGGAAAAATGCTTTATGTGGATGTGAGTTTTCATGGCAAGCTCAAGCCGACACTCAGTTGCCGTTATTATAGACTGTAAGCTACTTTAGCAAGTGAAGGATAACAGAGAGACAGAGAATGCTAGAAACAACAGTCAGGGTGGGGGGCAGGCCTTCTGACAGGGAATGTTCTGTAACTAAAGCAATAATATGCATTTTCTTTGTGGTTTTCTGTACACTGTAATCCTTATAAAAAAGAAAGGAAAAGAATATGTGTGCTTCTCCCAGAGCTGATTCCTTGATATACTTTCAAAAAATGATTTAGTTCAAATATTAATTCTTACTTGTAAATTGACATCTCATTATTTGAGCCAGGAAAAGTCTAGGTAGATGAGAGAAAAATAGCACAGCTGGAGTGTATTGACATACAAATCATTCTTAAAAGTATGCTTCCAATATATTTTACTGGGAAAATAAGGGGTATTTCCCTATTGGAAAAAATAATCAACTAGGTTCCTTGCATCTTTACTTTCTGAAATGTAGACACTGGTAAATCTAATGCAGAACTGATGGGAGAAATAAAGGGATTGCATTAAATAACTTTCCATTTTATTTCAATTGTTAGTTTGAATTTTCCAATAACTAGCATATATCCTAGCACATAGAAGACTCTCAATAAAATGTTTTTTGAAAAAATAAATGAGACTAAAGTGGTAGGCATTATTTCCAAAAACACTTAGATGTTTGATTCAGGGAAACATTCTTTTTCCATTCTCAATCTGCTTCTCAATAAGACATCTTGGATGTAGATGGTATTGAGCCTAATGGAAATCCATTAACAGTGTGTATGGCTCAGGGAAGACTGTTTATTTAGTAGTATCAACTTTATTTAGAAATGAAAGCTTATTTTTATCATTTTTGTTGGTGATAATAGATCCCAAATTTAAAATAGACTGTAGACATGAAAGGGAACTTAGAGACTTTCTGGTCCAACTCACTAATTTTATAGATGAAGAAACTGGCTCATAGTGATTGACTTATTTACATTTGAGTATAGGCATGTCAATGAGTAGAAGCCACTTTTTTGACTCCCAATTCAGTGCCCTTTCTCACCCTACATCATGCTCCCTTCCTATTGTATATAAATGATGTAATGTCCCCATTTAAAACTATTAAGAAACTACTGAATTTCTGTTGGATCCTGCTGTTAATCAACAAAGCATATTGACTGGTATCATTTTGGATACATGTATTAAATTTGAAATAACAGAAATGAAATTTTGATCATAGCCTCAGAACCCTATAAAGTTGAGTGAATATGGTCTATTTCCCTTTTTCCATACAAAACAATGTGAAACAGAATATCTTCACCTTAGTATTGGAAATAATGTGGCGAGTTGGACAAAATATGATATTTTTCAAGTCCTTAATCAAGGGGCTTCATATCACTTAATTTGTTTTTATTTTATCTGTTTATATGTTTTTCTAGTCTGAAATTAATACCCTATTTATTGAATTCCCCCACTTTTGATTCTGGGCACTCATTCACAGTTGCTATTATCTCTACTTTTAATACATAGCCTTTTAAAACTGTTTAACACTCTTCACAGAGGGGCTAATGTTTGAGCTGAGATTTAAAGAATGAGTGCATGAATAAATGATAGAACAGTGATAATCATTGCCTTTATTAAAGTGAAAAGCACCTTTATTTCTTGGTATTTTGTCCCAGGTTTCCCAGGATAAAGGAGAATCTCACTGTTAAAACGAAACCAGCTTTCTGCAAAGGTTAAGCATTCATTTCTTGCCAAGCTATTAAATTGGCAATTATGTTTTTAAAGTGTTTTTGCATCATGTTATGTTCCTGCCTTCATATGATGTCCAACCTGGATTAACATGATTGGAACAGATGCTAAATGACTGTACCCAAGTCACTTGTGTCCTATTTTACACTCTACTTCATGAACTATGCTAGACCAAGAGAACATTAGGTATCCAGCTTCAAGTGGCACCATATGTCTTCAAATTCATTGATATAGATTTGTGATCAATTTAACTATCCACCTGATCTCACTATAGATTTCTTAAAATTTAAATTAAAGGGAACATAAATAGCAATAAAAGTTCAAGTTATAAAAATATGTGCCTTTATATTTAAATTTTTAATAAAATTAATTTTTTATTAGTGCAGGTCAGGGAATAAGTGGGAATTTTACTGGCTAAAGTATCAAACTGCAGAAAATTTGTCAGTTGGTTTTGTGCAATGGGTTGGTAATTAAGATGCTTTTATTCACAAAGTTTATAAAATTCAAACAGGGTAAAAGCAATTTTTTATTATAGATAAAACATGTTATTTTTGAAACAGTAACATGCCAGACTACTGTTATAACAAGAACTATACTAAAATTTAAAGTTGCTCGCCATTGAAGGATCAGGAGACAGTCTTCCACCGGCTGCGTCCATTTGAGCAATAGTGATCAATAAATCCTGAGGTAACTTCAATTTGCATTAGCCTTCTAGAGATATTTCTACAGTGTTCACCTTCCTAAACCCAACTTCTTAAGAAACATGAGGTGGAACAGATGAAGCATGTAGGCAAGGAATGGCTCCCATTTACGCCTGTGCAAACTGAGTTTTAGGCTTGCACTAATACAGCCAATTAAACCTCGTAACACCATCCTCAATTCCGGGACACTTCATTCAACCTAACTTGTGCACAGTGAGGTCTGAATTGAGGGTAAATGGTTGATCTGTACTTTAGTAAAAAGACAGATACGTGCACAACACTTCTCATGAAGAACATCTTGAATGCTTCCATCAGTGAGGAAATAGTAGTCATGCTCCAGGGGAAAAAAAAGATACCTCCATAACAATGTTCGCGAAGCAATCAGAAACTATTTTATCATATTCAGGGAAGTAAAGAGGGTGAGACTCCCTCCTTTTCGTTATGAATAAAGGATTAGGGCCATAACTCCTCCATTTAATTAGCAAATGTTTTTTGAGACTGGAACAAGACCTGTGATCAGCACTGGGATACAGAACAGAAAATTTCATCCTTTTGTCCCCTCTGTGGCTGTCCCTCTATGCTCCACTGGTACTAGTATTATTAGGAATGGGTAATCAGATTAAATAATGAGACTCAGACTTTAGCTAACCAAGGAGGGAGCTGTAGACCTGCAAATTGTTGATGATGGGATTATCAAAGCAATCCCAGGTGAGAAGGGAAGCTTGGGCATGGGGGGTGAGTGGTTGCTGAGACACTCATAAAATCATGAAAGTGCTCATAAAAGTACTTTTCCCTCATTTGCTTCCAAGGGGAGAGCAGTAATGACAAAGTGATAAAGAGTTTAGTAGCAATAGTCAGCTCATTTCTCCCATTTGCAGGTAAATAGAAATTACTCCAGATAACAGAGGATATTGACTGGAATCCCTTAACTTCCAGTTACAACATTTTGTCTTGAAACACTTCAGATGGCTAACATGAACTTATCTTTTCCAGGTGAGCCAAAAAATATTTTCCCATAATTTTGTTCTATTGGTGACCAAATGTTAAAATTCCACTTTTTATAAAATTGGAAAAGAAAGTAATGTATATTGTTGGGTATAAACTTATTTATCCCTGGTGCTTCTATACCATGTCACACACAACTTATTTAACTATTTTGCGTTTAAGTATTTTGGGAAAAGTTAGACCATCTAGTTGTACAAAATTTGTCTTGCTTTCTCTTGTACTCTACCAGAATTTTCATTTTTATTTAATTGTCTTATTTTTAATTTTACCTTTTGGCTCTAGGTTTTATATTGACTTTCAGTTTTCAATGTTTACACACATTAGGTATTTGTAGACAATTCTCATTTTCCCCTTAGTTAGCCAACTGCATGTACTTTATTTATTCTTTTAATATTTCCTCTGGAGTAAATATCTCTGGTTCCTTAATTATTCCTGTTGATTTCTTCTGAACTTCCTGCAGTGTGTCGCTCTCTTTCTCATAATGAGATCCCCAAACTGAATGCATATTCCTGCTTCAGTCTCTCCTGAATTGCAAAGAGGGGACTCTTTGCCTCTGTTCCATAAGATTTCTTTTTGCATTTGCAGTCCAGAATAACAATGACCTTATCTACTTAACAAGTTGCAGTACAAACTTGCTCATAATTAGCATCAGATAATATTTAAAATATTTCAGAAATATGGACTTGCTTCTCAACTGGTGCCTGCAGGTGTTCGGTAGATTTGGGAAATTATGATCTCCAGTTCTTTGAGGTCAGGGATTTCAAATTACTGTGTCATTCTCTTTCATGGTGATCCAACACACCATAATCAGGTACAGCAATAAGTCTACTTCCACAGTTTTTCCAAGCCTCAATTGCTACATAATTGATGGGATGTCAGGAAAGGAAGATTGCTGGTGAAATGAATTCTTTAACAGGGATGGGAATTTTACACAGTGAAAGGAAAATATCCATCCTTGGGTTTATCCCTTGAAGCAGTTTTGTAGAAGTTATTTACATGGTTCTTCTTCTTAAATCCCTTACAATGCTGCTTAATTAATTTCCCTGAAATATCATCTTATAATGTTATGCTTGTACTTATGTGACAAAAATCCAAACAATTTAGTCTAGCATTGAAGCAGCTTTCACATGATTTCAGTGTTGTGTTTACTTTTTCCCTTGTGAGGATCCTAATCTTACGTGTGTGTGCACACATTTCACCACTTCAACATTTGTGCACATAAAATTCTGCACACAGTACAACTTTCTTCTTTGTACAACTTGATCATACTAGTAAAATCTTTCCAGAACTCCATTATCATTGTTCTTAGTAATATTCATTTGGCTACATCATCCAGAGATATCTACAGTGTATCTACCTTCCAAAATTGTGAGCTCAATGACGGTAAGGACAGTGTCTTTATTTCCTTTATATTGTCTTACACAGAACAAAAGACCTCAAAAACAACTGATGGAGATTGATTTCCCACACTATCCATAAACCTTAAGGTAATAAAAATAACAACAGGGAGTAAAGATACAGTAACGTTTTGTGGAAATGATGTCCAGTTTGTAGGGATATCATGCATAGTGTCATTTCTTTCTCTTTCTGTAAGAAATCCTATTCATACTGGTGGAGAGATGGCTGTGTCAAATTAATGAAATGGGCTTTAATGTCTCTTTGGATACAGAGTACCATGAATCTTATCCTGAAAGACAACAAGCCCACTCATTATGGCTACAATAGACAATTTCCTGTATATGTTCTGCTTTCATGGCCTTGACTTGTACATTTTTTTTCCTCTGAGATTTACCACTCATGTTGACATAGATTTATTGTGTGTGATGAAGTGACTAAATCAATGAAAAAGGACATGTGACTCTTCTGCTTACAAAAGGACTTTATGTTTTGTTGCTTATTTTCATAACTTAAGCTCTCCAAATGAAAATGTAGATATTTCTTTAATCCATTTTATTCCAAGAGATTGCTCTTGGAAATACTAAATGATACATTTCTAAAAGTTTTACTCTCATAAAAAGTGAATTTATGTGACCACAGTTACTAAAATAATACTCTCCCTGTCCCAACTCTCCTTACTAAGAAGCTTAAATAAGCAATTAAACTTGAAATATGTAACTTTGTTCTTTCATTTCCTCTTCCCATAAAAAAATATCCTTTTCCCATCCAAAGGGCAAGGGATGTCTTCTTTTCTCCCATATGCCTCGCACTTAGAATAAATAACATTACTCAAAGTGGAATCTGTAAAGTTATCTATATAAACAAATTCTGAGCATATATACTAACAATAAAATTAAAAGTTGGTGAGTCACATTATCAGATGTGTGCTTTCAAAATGTTAAGCGTCGGCAGCGGATGTAGCTCAGTGGTTGAGAACCTGCCTCTCACATATGAAGTCCCAGGTTCAGTCACTGCTACCTCCTAATAAAAAAGCTAAGTGCCTGTGGAATAGCAATCCTACCGGAAGAGGGAGTCCTTGGGTACTGGCATGGCCCAGTTAAGAAGTGATGAGGGCTTGGAGTAGGGTAGTAGCTACTGAATGATGAGGTGGTCAAATTGATGAAAAATGGTCATTTAACTTGGAGGGTGAAAAAAAAAAAGAGAACTTATTGGTAACTTCAATTTCATTTTTAATAATTTGTAAGGACATTAACTTCAGTAAGGACTTATTTAAGATATTATTCCTAATGTTGTTCTTATTGTCATTATTTACCAGTCCAGGGAAAGATGCAAAAAAAATCTTTCCATCATAAAATGAAACAAATGTGAGTAGAATAAAAGAGGCTTAATATGAATACATTTCCTACAATCCTGTTATTCTTGGCCATGTATTTTGAGAGAATAATTTATCCAAAGATGGCTAAATGTAAAAGCACACAAAAAAAAAAAAAAAAAAAAAGAAGGAAAATTTCAGTATAAATGAAAATGTGAACAATTAAATTAAATCATTGATAAAATGAAATCAAGATTGCTTGTATATTATGGGAAATAATCTGTGCTGCTAATATGCTGTTACTCCTCTAGGGTCACTGCACACTGAGAGATCTTGCCTTAAAATATTTTAAGTTATTGAATCACATTTTTGTTACTTAATTTCAAAATTAACAATCTAGCTTTAAACAATGTAATATAACTGACATAAAGATGTAGCTCTCATGATGCCAAGGTTAATATTTTGTATTGTGGTTTTGGAAGAAAAGTATTTTTTATAGCTATAAATTTGAATGCCATGCTTTTAGAAGACCCTTTATGAGAAAAAACAAGCAGGTAGTAACTGTAGATCCTAAAATTATATTTTAATTTTAACCAGAAGGCCAACTTTCTTTTTTTGCAGTCCCCAATCTTGGCAATCTCTAATCAAGAAGTATAAAATCCAAAAAGTGGAAAAAGTAAAAAATAACATATAGAAACCATACATTAAAAATTATTGAAAAATATAGTTTTAAAAAGGAACAAGTATTATAGGAAGAAAACGATAACTCTTTCTTAACTTCTGTACCAGGCATGCTATGTAGTTAACTTACTACCAAATACCTAAAACAAACATGTGAGTTAAGTACCATTATCTGTGCTTTAGAGACATAGAATAGAGATTCAGAGAGGTTAAACTGTTTACCTAAGATTACACAGCTAAGAGGGAGTTAGAACTTCCCTTGAATTCATATTCCTTTCCTTCCAAAGCTTATGTTCTTTTCACAATAGCATAATACCTTTCTACAGATAGGTGGAAGGACTTTATGAATTGCACAAAAGCCCTTGGCTTCTTTTGTCCTTTTGCACATAATCCCACTTAAGCCTAGAAATGTGTTTTTACTCCTTACTCCTTGCTATAGGGGAATTGATTTGTATATTTGTAAAACAGGATGTTTCTGAAAATTGCACGTGAGAGGTAAGAAAGAGCTCTAGATCAATTGAGCATGTTTTTATTTTACCTTGGGTGAAAGTAGAAAAATTCTATCTAGATCTATCTATCTATCTACACATACATATATACACACACAAATAAGGAGAGAGGCTACTGTAATGATTTATAGGAGTTATTTTTGTACTCTTGACTTCAACTCTATATCTGTTATGTGTTCCAGAATCTTCTCGTCTATGGCTTTTCTTTTAACTTTGTTTATGGTGTCTTTTGTCCAGGGGTTCAAAAATAATTTCAATTCTAAGTTGTAATATAATCCTTCTTCATTTTCTTCTAATAATTTCTAAGTCTTATGATTCCAATATAAGGTTTAATTCATCTAGTCTTATTTTTCAGAATGGTATAAAGTAGGAATTTATTAGGTTGGTGCAAAAGGAATTATGGTTTCGGACCATGAACTTCAAATCATTATAATTAGGCTCAAACACATCTTTATTAGCCAAAAAAGGAACCATTACAATCAACACATTTTTGACAATGAGAAATAAGTTTATTTATTCCTGTAGTATAAAAACCTGTGCTTCGGGATTCAATGAACTCTTGGACGGCATTTTTCTGCATCCTGCTGGTTGTGGAAGTGTTTTCCCTGCAAAAAGTTGTCGAGATGCTTGAAGAAGTGATAGTTGGTTGGCAAGAGGTCAGGTGAATATGGTGGATGAGGCAAAACTTTATAACCCAATTCATTGAACTTTTGAAGCGTTGGTTTTGTGACTTGCGGTCGGGTGTTGTCGTGGAGAAGAATTTTACCCTTTCTGTTGACCAAAGCCAGCTGCAGGCGTTGCAATTTTCAGTGCATCTCATTGATTTGCTGATCTTACTTCTCAGATGTAATGGTTTCGCTGGGATTCAGAAAGCTGTAGTGGATCAGACCAGCAGCAGACCACCAAACAGTGACCTTGACCTTTTTTGGGTGCAAGTTTGGCTTTGGGAGGTGCTTTGGCACCTCATCTCAGTCCAACCACTGAGCTGGTCTTTGCCGGTTATTGTACAAAAGCCACTTTTCATTGCATGTCACAATCTGATCCAGAAATAGTTCATTGTTGTTGCGTAGAATAAGAGAAGACAACACTTCAAAACAACGATTTTTTAAATTTTTGGTCAGCTCATGAGGCACCCACTTATCGAGCTTTTTCAACTTTCCAATTTGCTTCAAATGCCGAACCACCATAGAATGGTTCAGCAGCTTCTCGTGTAGTTGTAAGAGGATCAGCTTCGATGATTGCTCTCAATTGGTCCTTGTCAACTTCCAATGGCTGGCCACTATGCTCCTCATCTTCAAGGCTCTCGTCTCCTTTGCAAAACTTCTTGAACCACCACTGCACTGTACGTTCGTTAGCAGTTCTTGGTCAAATGCGTTGTTGATGTTGCAGTTGTCTCCATTTTGACCCATTTTGAACTCAAATAAGAAAATCACTTTAATATGCTTTTTGTCTAACATCATTTCCATAGTCCCAAATAAATATAAAATAAACAGCGAGTAATAAGTCATTAGCAAAAAAATATAAAGTGAGAAATGCACATTAAAATGATGTATAACATAACCACATTTATTTAAGAATGTATTCCAATATCAAAAGACAAATTGCAACAATGCAAAACTGCAATCACTTTTGCACCAACCTAATACTTATTTTTCATGTGGATATCCAATTTCCCAAATGCTACTGAATACCATCTTTTGTAACTGAAAATGTCTGATTATTATGGCTTAATGCTTTTGGCTGACTGTCACAATAAAAAAATCAAGGTTTATTCATCTCATATATTAAAAAATTGATAGCAAGATGCTGCTGGTATTGGTACAGTGGCTTCACAATGTCAGTACTCTCTCATCTTCAAGATTTTTCTCATCCTTTTACTCGTTCTTGCTGCCTCATGGTTACAAGAATATTGATGTAGCTCCAGCTAACATGTCTCCAACTTTCCAAAAGGAGGAGGTAGAAGAAGGGGCAAAAGTAAATGCTAGCTGATTTTTCCTATATTTTAAAATTTGTATAGAAAAAGTTTTCCTTTAAACTCCACCCAACCAATTTCTGTTTAAATTTCATTGACTAGAACTGTGCTTATTGGCTCATCTAGATAATCAATAGCCAATTGGAAGAAGTTTGTCATAACTGATTTAGACCATGCTCAATTCATCACCTGTGCCTAGGTTAGAACCCTACCCTCCCTGAGATAAGAAATTTGCTCATTCTGCCTGAACAAATTTGTGTTCTGTAGCATAGAAGAAGGGTATGTATTTTGAAGGAAAAGAACAGTATTTGATATTTGAGTTATCATTTTTTTTTTTTTTAAAAAGTAACTAGCTACCACTTATTAAAGATCAAGTGATTGATATACTTCCCTACCTTTCAGATTCTCTTCCCCAAGTTCTATCATTTCATCTTATCAGACTGTTCTGGAGCCATAACCCTATATTTTTAAGTCTTAATCCTACATTTAGATATATTTAATGCCTACCAACACTCCTTTTGCTATAATTTCATTGACTTAAAAGAATTTTATATTAGGAAATGCAAAAGAAACCACAATATGATACACTAAAATAAGAGATGGACTTGCAAATCACTTATAAGAGATGACTAGAAATAGCAAATTTGCAGCAATAGAACATAGATTAGAGGAAACCAGGGAGGGGGTTAAAGGGGAGTGTCTGGGGAAAAAAACTCAAGGGTTTACCACCCATTCATTCATGAAAGGCTCATGAAGACTATAATCTCAGAGTTGTTGCACATTTAAAACATAACTTTTGTCTTCGAACCTGCACAACAGCTTGGCTGGTGTCTTAGTTTGCCAGGGTTGTGTTGACAAATATCACACAATGGGTTGGCTTGAACAACAGGAATTTATTGTCTTATCATCTCGATAGGCCATGCTTTCTTCCAGAGTCTATAGCATTCTGGTGCTGACTTGTGCAATCCTTAGTGGTCCTTGCATTAAATTTCTGCATCTGTTACATGGATGTCTGTTTCCTTGGTCCTCTCCTATGGCTGTCTCTGACTGCATCCAAACTTCCTCTGCCTCATAAAGACTCCAGGCATGTGGATTAAGGACCATCCTGATTTAATTCTGCTTCATCTAAATAGGATCTTCAAAAATCCTATTCACAAATGAGTCCACACCTTAACTAATAATAACATCTTCAAAGGTCTTATTTACAAATGCGGTGATACCCACAGGAATGCAGATTAAGGCTTGAACATGTCTTTTGTGGGATATGTGATTCAATCCCCAACGGCTGGGAATAGCATTACTTTAGCTCTTCTTTCTTGAGGGTTTTGTTGACATTAGCAGGTTTCTAGTACTGAATATTTCTGTAGAAAAGTCTGAGGCCAGCTTGCTTTTCCCTCTAATATCTTTTTATTCATTTTACCTTGATTTCCAAATGATTCTTTCTTTTTTTAATATTCAACATCCAATAATTTCAACAAGATATATTTTGGTCTTGATATCCACCTAAATTTTTCTTGGAATAATGGTGACCATTTTCATTCTGTAGGTTCAATCTTCTCTCTGTATCTCAAAAGTTTTAAATTTATATATATTTAGTCAACTAATTTTGATTCTCTTCTTCAGGGGTATCAATTAAATATATTTAGGATATCTTTCATTTGTTTTCCACAGCTACCATTTTCTTTCTAGATCTTTTAAGCCAAGAAAGCTTGCTACATTGATCTCTGATGTAAAAACCAGAAGGAATTAACCAAGTGATGATACGCTACAGATAATGCGGCAACAATGTGAGCAGGCAGATATAACTCTACTTCTCCACCACCCACTTAAAAATAAAATTCATAACCAATGGCACTCAGTATCAGGTGGCAATTTTGAATTAGTGAGGGCAATATTAGATCTTAAATTAGTTGATCTGGCCCCTTCAAAACCAGACTTATATGCACAATGCTCTGCACAAAAACTAGTCTGGCTATATGCCAGGGACCATCTCATCTACGCCAATCTCAGGATTATAGATTATATGATAAGAATATGAGCAAAGAATAATTAGGCATGAACTCAGTCCTAATTTATTCCCCCCAAATCCCTCAGCCTAACAAAACTTAGTGAAATGAACTTCTAAACTTGTAGCTCTATAAACCGAACAAATGGCAGCAACCCAGACATGTCTGGGAGCCATATTAATAGACCCTTAATTAAATGACCAATCATAAAAGCTCTATAAGAATAAATTTTTAAAATGTAAAATAATATAATAGGCGAATTCAAAATTTTAAAAATGAAGCTAGCAAAATTCATATAAAATAAAATGGAATTTAAGTATCCCCTCACAAGAAGAATAAAGCAGGCCATTACATAATGATAAAAGGAAAAATACACCCCAAAGAAGTTACATTCAGAAGCTTGTAAGCGTTTAACAATATATCTGAAAATGCATAAAGCAAACACAGACAAAATGATAGTAATGAACTCACAAGTCCAATAGTAGGCAATTTAATGCATCTCTATCAGAAACTGATTGATGAAACATGCAAAAGTTTAGTAAAGGCATATGTAAGTTATAGACACTGAACAGCCATACTAAAAACTTTGAGCTGATAGTTGTAATAGAAATCTGCTTCCAATAAATAGAAAATATATATTCTTTGCCAGTATTTTTAGTACATTTACTACCAGGTACTGGATAATAGTAGAAGTTTCAAGGAGTTTAAATAATTGATATCAAACACAATATTCTGTAATAACAATGCAATTAAATTAAAAATCAACAATGAGAAAGTTGAAATTTTCTACGTCAAGAAACTTTATAATGAATTCCTGGTTGACTAATGGCTTAATCAGAAAATCATTAATGGAAATGACAAAATATTTACAACTGAACAAATTGAAAGTAACCAATATATGCACCAAATCTGGGATATGCAGTAAAATAGTACTTTCACGTTAATTTACATCAAATGCTCTTGTAAAAAACATAAGAACAAATGAAAATAAATGACAGCTCTACTTATTTAAGAAGGAAGATAAGTTACAACAGTAAAGTTAACAAACACCTATTAGGGTAGGAAATAATAAAGATATAAGCAACATTTAATAAAATATGAAACAAAAGAGAAAAAAAAATGTAGCTAAAATTCCAGGCAATAAAAAGCTCTGAAAGAAATATATAATCCAAATAGTCAACATGCCTATGTAAGAAGAGAAAAAAATAAATGATTTTGAGCTTTGAGAACAATTAATCATGAGTCTCTAAGTACTTTAAGGAATAATAATCTTGATAACAAATCCAACCTCAAATAATGATGCTCGTTTCCAATAACGACTCTAGTGAAATCTGAGAGCATTTTTATTCCATATTGTAACATTCTGTTTCAGCAGAACTAGAAGTGGCATGTTTCACTTAAACAAAGGGGTCCTGGCGATAGAACAGTTAGATTAGAACCCATGTTTCACAAGATACTAGTTCTGTGAACTATGCAAATTTACCCTCTCTAAACCTCATCTGCAAAATAGAGATAATAGTGATACTATGTAATCCTTGTAGACCAGATAGCATAATTTCTAGCAAAGAAATAAGCACTCAATAAATATTTCAAGGGGCGGCAAGATGGCGTTGGTGTAGGAGGGCGCACACTGCAAGCTCCCAGAGCAAGGCGGATTGGGGACGGGGTCCTGCCCGGGGGTCTGTGCTGTGCACGCGTGGAGTGAGAAGCTTGGGACATCTATCTGCGCGGATCGGCGGCATGAACCAAACGGTGGTGATTCGTGAGTTTTGAGGCTGCTGGTGGAGGTTGGCACAGGCGGCTGAGCCCCGCGATTACGGAAAAAAAAATAAAACGGCCATTTGGAGCCGTGGGCGGGGCGAAAAAGTTTTATTTTCTGGAGAGCTGGCTGCCTGGCGCCCCTTGGACCTTGTGTGAACAGAGCAAACGAGCTAATCAGCACCGGTGAACCGGAGGGGGGGTTTTGGTCGGGGAATGCAGCTGATTTCCCTAGCCACCCAGGGATAAGACCTGGGCCGCTGCGGAGCCAGGAGGAAGGGACACTTCCCAAAAAAGGGAGGGTTCGGTTGGAAGACAGGGAAGGGTATTTTATATTTTTAGACATTGATCTGGCTGCCTGCACCGCCCCATAGCTTTGGGGAGCAGATAAGCCGACCTGAAGCAGCATCAGGCTGAGAGCAGACGCGAATCTGCACTCAAACTGATTTACTGAGCAGCCCGGTGACGCTGGAGCTCGGCGCCAGAAGGGGCGGAATCCGCCATCTTTAGCACTCCTCACTGACTAACATCAGAGCTTCAGCTAACCTGGGGAGTCCGGAAAGTGGGACGTGCTTGATTAATTTCTACGGGCCCAGCTAGGGTCCCTTCCGTAAGGGGGTTGGTCTAGAAGAGGAATTATTTTGGGTCCTGCATTTGGCTAAAAAAAAAAAAAAAAAAAAAAAAATGAGGTCACCTCAACAAATGAAAAATAAATTCTTTTTAATTTAGTTTAATAGCTAAAAGCTGCTTCAGGACCTGCATATAGAACCCTGTGGGGAAATTCATTGATAAACACAAGTAGGCAGGAAGGATCCACGTGGACCCTAGGGGAATCATTGACCCCCCTTAGCTCTGTTTGACTGCTTGCCTGTGTGGATATTTGGTTTCTCTCTGTTACTTTCTGGTCTATTGCTATTATTCCCATTTTCCTCCCCTCTTCCTTTTTCCTTCTATTTTTTTTTTAAATAGGTGCTGCCAGCTGGTCGCTTATTTGCTGGGCTTCTTATTCAGTAATTTCCCACTCGCTGTATATATTGATTCTGTATTACAAACTATCGCTTATCCTTCCTGCATGTTTCTACCTTCTGTTTTCTGTTGTGGCTCTTAGAGACAACATTTTTTCATAGGCCCACAACTTAAGGGTGTCAATTTCTATCCCATCTATTTTGTTTTCTTCTTCTTTTTTCTTTTTTTTTTTTATTAGTATTAACTTTTTCCTTTCAGTCCTTTCTCTACTATTTCTCTACCTCCTCATAATTCTAGCCTTCTAAATCACTATATATATATATTCCTCCATTTGTTTTCCCAGTCCATTATAGGAACTCCATATTTTTTCCTAGTACTCTACACTGCCTACACAAGTTAAATATTCATCTCATTAAGTCTCATTTTGCCCCTCTTCTAACTTTTATCAACATTTCTATTATCCTTCTGCCTTCCTTACATCTTTTGATTCCTCTGGCCCTAACCTTTTGCCTTCAAGGGAACATAGAAAGAAGTAAGGAAATAAAATAAGAAGAAAAACTGCCAAAGAGAAAACTTAACTCACACGCAGAACCAACAGCTAAATAAAATTCTAGAGCATAGAGAAAAGCTAATCAACTGAACAAACCCATCAAGATAATATGATGACCAGGGGGCAACAGAAAAATACAAATGACTCTGAAAAACTGGAAAACATGGACCAGTCCAGTGCACAAAATAAAAACCAGGAAGCAATGCAGTACATCGAACAACTAATCAAAGCTATCCAAACAAATATCATGGACCAACTTAAAGAACTGAAGGAAGAGATTAAGGATATAAAGAAGACACTGGGAGAACATACTGAAGAAATAGCTAACACACCTAAAAAGGTAATGGATAAGATGGCGAACAGAGACACAAGTCAAGAAATGAAAAAGACGCTGGACTCACATGGCAGCAGAATTGAACAGGCAGAGGAAAGAATTAGTGATATGGAAGACAATACAGTTGAAATCAAAGAGATTGTAGAAAACATAGACAAAAAGATAGAAAAAATCCAGTATGGTCTCAGGGAATTAACCGATAATGCAAGACGCACACACATACGCATTATGGGCATCCCAGAAGGAGAAGAGAAGGGAAAGGGAACAGAAGGAGTGTTGAAGGAAGTTATGGCTGAAAACTTCCCAACTCTATTGAGAGAGATGGATGTGCAGATCCAGGAAGCACAGCGCACCCCAAATAGTATAAATCCCAACAGGCCAACTCCAAGACATATACTTGTCAAACTGTCCAATGCTCAAGGCAAAGAGAAAATACTCAAGGCAGCAAAAGAAAAGAGAACCATCACATACAAGGGAAGCACAATAAGATTACGTGCTGATTTCTCAGCTGAAACCATGGAGGCAAGAAGACAGTGGTATGACATAGTCAAAACACTAAAAGAAAAAAACTTCCAGCCACGAATTCTCTATCCAGCAAAATTGGCATTCAAAAATGATGGAGAGTTCAAAATATTCACAGATAAACAGCAATTAAGAGAGTATGTCAAGAAGAAACCAGCACTTCAAGAAATACTAAAGGAATCTCTACAAATTGAAAGGAAAAAACAAAGGAGAGAGAGTTGGAGGAGAGTTTAAAAACAACTGAAAACTCAAAAAGAGAAACAAAACAACATATGACATACATTAACCCAAAGAAAAAATGACTGAAGTAAGAAATTCATTACGAGTAATAACACTGAATGTTAATGGATTAAATTCACCAATCAAAAGACACAGATTGGCAGAATGGATAAGAAAATATGATCCATCTATATACTGTCTACAAGAAACCCACCTTCGGCCCAGGGATTCAAGGAGGTTGAAAGTGAATAGCTGGAAAACCATTTTACAAGCTAACAATAGCCAAAAAAGGGCAGGAGTAGCTATTCTAATATCAGACAAAATAGACTTTAAATGCAAAACTATTGTAAGAGACAAAGATGGACACTACATATTAGTAAAAGGAGTAATCTCTCAAGAAGAGAGAACAATCATCAACATTTACGCACCTAATCGAGGTGCCTCAAAATATGTGCGGCAAACTCTGGAAAAACTAAGAGGAGAAATAAATTCCTCTACAATTATAGCAGGGGACTTCAACACACCACTGTCATCATTAGACAGAACATCTAGGCAGAGAATCAATAAAGAAACGAAGGCACTCAACAATACATTAGAAGATTTGGACTTAATAGACATATACAGAACACTACACCCAAATACAGCGGGATTTACATTCTTCTCCAGTGCACATGGAACATACTCCAAAATAGACAACATGCTAGCCCCCAAAACAATACTCAATGAATTCAGAAAGATTGAGATTATACAAAGTAATTTCTCTGACCACAATGGAATGAAGTTGGAAATCAATAAGGGCCAGAGAAACAGGTTAGGCACAAGGATATGGAAGTTAAACAACACACTCTTAGACAAACAGTGGGTCAAAGAGGAAATTTCAAAAGAACTACCTTGAAACTAATGAAAACAACAACACAACATATCAAAACCTATGGGATGCAGCGAAAGCAGTCCTGAGAGGGAAGTTCATAGCCATAAATTCATATATTAAAAAAGAAGAAAGAGCTAAAATTGAAGACCTAACTGCACACTTGGAGGAATTGGAAAAACAACAACAAACTAAACCTAAAGGAAGTAGAAAACAGGAAATAACAAAGATTAGAGCAGAACTAAATGAAATAGAGAATAAGAAAGCACTGGAAACAATAAACAAAACCAAAAGCTAGTTCTTCGAGAATATCAACAAAATTGACAAACCCTTAGCCAGACTAACAAAGAAAAAGAGAGAACAGATGCAAATACATAAAATAAGGAATGAGCAAGGTGATATCACTACTGACCCCACAGAAATAAAGAGTATTATAAGAGGATACTTTGAAAAATTATATGCCAACAAGAATGACAATTTAGAGGAAATGGACAAGTTTCTAGAAACCCACAAACAGCCGACATTGATGAAAGAAGAAATAGATGAACTCAACAGCCCAATTACAAGTAAAGAGATAGACTCAGTCATTAAAAACCTCCCAACTAAGAAGAGTCCAGGACCAGATGGCTTCACAGCTGAATTCTACCAAACATTCCGGAAAGAGCTAACACCAATTCTACTTAAGCTCTTCCAAAAAAATAGAAGTAGAAGGAATACTACCTAACTCATTCTATGATGCCAACATTACCCTAATACCAAAACCAAATAAAGATACCACAAGAAAGGAAAATTACAGACCAATTTCTCTAATGAACCTAGATGCTAAAATCCTTAACAAAATACTTGCTAATCGCATTCAACAACATATCAAAAGGATTATACACCATGACCAAGTGGGTTTCATCCCAGGTATGCAAGGATGGTTCAATATAAGAAAATCAATCAATGTAATACACCACATAAACAAACTGAAAGAAAAAAATCACATGATCATCTCTATAGATGCAGAAAAAGCATTCGACAAAATACAGCACTCTTTCCTCATAAAAACACTACAAAAGATAGGAATAGATGGAAACTTTCTGAAAATGATTAAGGGTATATATGAAAAACCCAAAGCTAACATCATTTTCAACGGTGAAATCCTAAAAGCCTTCCCTCTGAGATCGGGAACAAGACAAGGATGCCCACTATCACCACTCCTATTTAACATTGTCTTAGAAGTACTTGCACGAGCACTGAGACAAGAAAAGGACATAAAAGGCATCCAGATTGGAAAAGAAGAAGTAAAAATTTCATTATTTGCAGATGACATGATCCTATTCATAGAAAGCCCTGAGAAATCGACAACAAGGCTTCTAGAACTTATAAAGGAATTCAGTAATGTTGCAGGCTATAAGATCAATGCTCAAAAATCAGTAGCATTTCTATACACCAATAACCAGCAAACTGAGGAGGAAATCAGGAAAAAAATACCATTTACAATAGTAAACAAAAGAATCAAATACCTAGGAATAAATTTAACTAAAGATGTAAAGGACTTATATACAGAAAACTACACAACACTGTTAAAGGAAATCAAAGAAGACTTAAATAAATGGAAAAATATTCCCTGTTCATGGATGGGAAGATTAAACATCATCAAGATGTCTATCCTACCCAAACTAATCTACAGATTTAATGCAATCCCAATAAAAGTCAACACTATATTTTTTAAGGAACTGGAAAAACTAACCACAAAATATATTTGGAGAGGTAAGAGGCCCCGAATTGCCAAAGATATATTGAAAAAGAAAAATGAAGTTGGAGGTATCATATTTCCTGACTTTAAAACATGCTACAAAGCTACAGTGATCAAAACTGCATGGTATTGGCACAAGGATAGACCTACTGACCAATGGAACCGGATTGAGAGTTCTGATATAGATCCTCGCATATACAGTCATCTGATATTTGACAAGGCCACGAAACCCACTCAGCTGGGAGAGAGTGGCCTCTTTAACAAGTGGTGCTTGGAGAACTGGATATCCATATCCAAAAGAATGAGCGAAGAATACCATCTCACACCTTATACAAAAATCAACTCAAGATGCATCAAAGATCTACATATAAGAGCCAAAACCATAAAAACCTTGGAAGATAATGTAGGGAAGCATCTACAGGACCTTGTAATAGGAAATGGTTTCATGAACTTCACAGCCAAAGCACGAGCAGCAAGAGAAAAAAATGATAAATGGGATCTCCTCAAAATTAAAAACTTCTGCACCTCTAAGGATGTTATTAAGAAAATAAAAAGACAACCTACCCAATGGGAAAAAATATTCGGCAACCATATATCTGATAGGAGCCTAATATCCTGCATATATAAAGAAATCCTTCACCTCGAAAATAAAAGGACAAACAACCCATATAAAAAATGGGCAAGTGACCTGAAAAGACACTTCTCCAAGGAAGAAATACAAATGGCTAAAATGCACATGAAAAAATGCTCAACATCACTTGCTATCAGGGAAATGCAAATCAAAACTACAATGAGATACCATCTTACACCCATCAGAATGGCAGCTATTAAAAAAACAGGAGACACTAAATGTTGGAGAGGATGTGGAGGAATAGGAACCCTCATCCACTGCTGGTGGGACTGCGGTATGGTCCAGCCACTGTGGAGGACAGTTTGGCGGTTCCTCAGAAAACTTGCAATAGATCTTCCGTATGATCCAGCAATTCCACTGCTGGGTATATACCCAGAAGAACTGAAAACAAATATACAAACAGATATATGCACACCAATATTTATAGCGGCATTGTTCACCATTGCCAAAAGTTGGAATCAGCCCCGGTGCCCATCAACAGACGAATGGATAAGCAAAATGTGGCACATACATACAATGGAATATTACTCAGCAGTAAGAAGGAACAAAGTGCTAACACATGGAATAACGTGGATGAATCTTGAAGACCTTATGTTGAGTGAAGCAAGCCAGGCACTGAAGGATGAACAGTATATGACCTCACTGATCTGAATTGAGGAAAGTGAGCAGTCTCTGAGAACCATTGTCTGAAAGATAGGTTAACAAAGGAGAGTAAGAGAAGAGCAGGCTTTGAGCCATCTCCCATATGGACATAATCTATGGTAAAGGGATAGAGTGTGATTGCATGTTGGGGGATGGGGCAGATGAATGGTGGTGTTCCTGGGTTTGGTGGTGCAGCACTGGGGGGTGGGTGGATTAGGAAGTGCTGGTTCAAATCCCCAGGGCATGTAACTGTGAATCTTGACATTCCATGGGTTGAGAGAGGGGGATATCACGGGCCCTGGGGGGCTGGGGGGAAGGGAACAGTCAAGATCTAATGGGTTGTTTGGTGGTCATGGGGAAGGTTTTTCATTACCTTACAGTAATGGACACAGGACATGGTAAATATCATCAAAATTATTAAACTGTATCATCTAAATTGTAAACTATACTGTAAATCACTGACAATGTTTAGTTGCTATATTTTGCTATCTGCATAACAGTTATAACAATGCTAACAACCAAAAAAAAAGGCGGGGGAGTTAATATGGGGTGGGGAAGGAGGGGTGGTTAGGTATCTGGGAGTCTCCGTCACTCCGTGTGTGACTTTGCTGTGACCTAAAACTTCTTTGAAAATTAAATGAAAAATTGGGAGACAATGGGGATTGAGAGGAGGAAGATGTCATGGCACACCAGACATCCGATAACACAGTGATAAAGGGAAGGAAAAAAGGGAAAAAAGAAAAGAGAAAGGAAATAAAAATGAATATATATATATATATATTTTAAAGGCATTTCCTTTGCTTTTTTGCCCATTTATTGAATGTCCCAATCCACTAATTATATTTTATTTTGTTTTGTTCTTTGTTTGATTATTTGTTTTTTGTTTTTTTTTCCCCCCGAGTTTCCTTATGTTTGTATCTTGCATGTAAGCTTATCACACTTGTTTCTTTTTCCTAGTAAGTGTATTTGATTATTTTATGGACTAAATGTTCATGGAGGATTTGGATCACAGAAGGGTTACAATGGGTACTGCGGGGGATTATTGGGGGGAGGGTGTCTGGGGGGAGTTTCGTGGGGATTGGTTCAACTGAATATACATGAAAGATATACAAAATCATTCAAAGGATCGGGGGATGGGGCATGGTCACGATGGGTGGATAATCACACAATAAATGAGGGAATCTGAATTCCTAGCCTGGAGAGCTCTGCCACAATCTCCAAGGGAGCAGCAATAGTCCTCTGAGTGTAGGGACAGTTCCTGTCAAAATAGGATGACCCACTGATGTTTTTTTTTTTTTTTTTTTATTTTTTATTGATGACTACCCTTGTGAGTCTTTGCTCTTGTAAATGAGACTTAGCCTGCAATTGTGGGGTGCCTAAGGGTTGCCACCTGAGAGCCTCCTTGTTGCTCAAATGTGGCCTCTCTCTAAGCCAAACTCAGCATATGATTGCATTACCTTCCCCCCAACTTGGGACATGACTCCCGGGGATGAGCCTCCCTGGCAACGAGGGATTAATACCAAGTGCCAACTGGCAGCTTTGTGCAGTGGCAGTATCGTAGCCAATGAGGTTTATCCGAGGCACGATTATTGCTAATTGAAAACTTTTCCCAAGTGCCAACTGGCAACACAACTGGAAAAAGACCTTGAATAAAAGGGGGAAATGGTAAAGACAAATGAGTTCAAGTGGCTAAGAGACTTCAAAGAGAGTCGGGAGGTCATCCCAGAGGTAACTCTTACACACACCTCAGTAGGAGCTCATAGAACATCTAAGTGCCTATCACCCCACTCAGTGGGGTTCCTGAGAGCTCCGGAGACACCCTGGTCCTATATAAGGGGGGATAGCCCCAGAGACTGATGCCTTATCAGTGGGTTCTATTTTGGAATCTGTGCTCCTGAGAGTGACAGAATTAGACTCAAATAAGTCCTTCCTGCACATGGTTCACCATTCCCTTCTATTCAAACCTACATGTGATGCTGAGTTTCTTAGGTATACTTCCAGAGACTGGAGCCTCCCGCCTACCTATGTGCCAGGTGTGCATGAAATCTAGGTGGAGCTGCAACTCCTATCCTACAGCTCAATGGACTCATCCAAGTCACCTGGTGAGGAGACAACAATGGACAATAGCCATCCCAGGGAATGGAGAGGGCCTGCATCTGCAGGCAGGATCATCCCACCCACCATATCCATGGGATATAAGCCCTCTCTCACTTGGAGTTGGAGTGGACATCACCATCCCAGTCGCCTCTGGATTGGGGGAAGAACTATGGACTAGAGTGGACTTGATGGTATTCTGTTGTTCACATACGGTGATTCTAGCAATGGAAGAAATTATAACAATGAGGTGGAGCCAGTGGCCACTTGACACTTTTGGGGCATGGAGGGGTTGAGCAGTTGAAATACAGGAGCTTCTTTGGGATTTGGAGGTTGTCCTGAGTACCGTTGTGGCAACGGATGTAGGCCATTTTAAATCAGCACACACCACTCAGAACTGTGTGGGAGAGACTGTGGTCTACGGTGTGAACTGTGGCCTATGGTTGGTGGCAAGGTCCCAGGATGTGTAAGTCCATTGAGGGTGGTGGGCCACACTTGTGGGAGATGTTTGTGTGGGATGTGGTGGGAGGTGTGGGAGGTGGGCAACATGGGAATCCCAGTGGGTTCTGTGTAATATTTTGGGTAATCTAAGCACCTCTTAAAATATATGTATATATCATTTTGCAAATGTTTGTATGTATTGTGAGAATTTTGATTTTTACCCATAATAAAAAAATAAAAAATAAAAAAGTTAAAATATTTCTTAATACTAGGGCTTTCAAATAAACTACATAAACGGATCAATTTTTTTTTTTTCAGCTAATCTGGCAGAGATAACAGTAGGCAGAAAAGAAAAATCAAGTCATATGAAAATCTATAAAGTACAAATAAATGGACCCTAAGTCTAAATTTTATATTCATATTACTGTTATTTCAGAGACAACTGAGAAAGCATCCATCAATGTAAAGTGAAAATGTACAATTAAACATTTAAACAATTAAAACCAAATAAGAATAGGCTCAACGTGAAAAAGTAAGGACATTCAGGCACTAAAATTGAAAATATTCAGTTGGAAAACAAGTTTGTCTTAAAGATTTTTAGCCACTGATACAATTTAGGAAATAGATTTTGTTGAATAGATTCCATTTTAGAAAAAAGCCTAAAAATCTTCTCTAGAAATAAAAACTTTCCCTAAAATTGAGTTCAGGGAGTCTTTATCTCATGGTTCCTCTCATGAAAATAATTTAGAGACCTAACAATACTTTCAAGCTCAGTTTTTTGAAAGTTACAAAAACAGTGTTTTGCAAAAATATTTATATTATAGATTCTCAACTTCTTATCTTTCCCCTTTCAGTGTTTTTCTCATTCCTTTGCTTATGCCATCTAGATTTTCTAGAGAATGAATAAAAGGGGGAAAAAGTAAAGACAAATGAGTTTATATGGCTAAGAGACTTCAAAGTGAGTCGGGAGGTCATCAGAGAGGCAACACTTATGCACATCTCAGCAAGATCTCATAGACTGCCAAAGTGGATACTACCCCAAATACTGGGGCTCCTGAGGGCTCTGAAGACACCCAGGTCCTATGGTCATGGCAGATAGTGCTGGAGTTTGGTGCCTTGCCAGTGGGCGCTAGTTTGAAGTTTGTGCTTCCGAGTGTGACAGAGTTGGACTCAGTTGTGACTTCCCTACACATGCCTCTTCTGTCCTTTCTATTCATAACTACAGTTGATGCTGGAGTTGGTAGGTGTACATCCAAGAGACTTGAATCTCTGGGCTGTCTATGTGCCAGCTGGGCCCTGAGCCTTAGCAGAGTTGCAACACCTACTCTCCAGTTCACTGTACTCATCAGGACAACTAACAAGGAGGTGAGGATGGACAACCACCATACCAAGGAACTGAGAGAGTCTACAACTGCAAGCGAGTCTCATCCACCAGCCATATGGGATCGAAATTCTGTCTCAATTAGAGGTGTAGTGGGCATCACCATCCCAGAATCCTCAGGACTGGGGAATAAAATATGGACCAGAGTGGACTTACTGGTATTCTACTATAGACTTATTGGGATTGTAACAATGGAAGAAATTATATCATCAATGTGGAGACAGTGGCCACTGGAGGTGCTGAAGACAAGGAGAGGGAAAAAGAGGTGTAATATGGGGGCATTTTTGGGACTTGGATTTGTCCTGAATGACATTGCAATGACAGATATAGGCCCTTATATATCCTGCCATAACCTACAGAATTGAGTGGGAGAGAGCATAAACTACAATGTAAACTATAATCCATGCTTAGTGACAATGCTCCAAAATGTGTTCATCAATTGCAATGAATGTACCAGACTAATGAAAGAAGTTGTTAATGTGGGGAAAAGTGGGAGGTGTGGAGAGTGGGACATGTGAGAATCCCTTATATTTTTTTATGTAACATTTTACGTAATCTAAATATCTTTTAAAAATAAAAATATATATATTTTTAAAAAGAGTGAGTTAATGGTGAGTTCTCATAGAACACTGTGCATTCCTAATCACAGTTTTTGCCACACTATAGAGTAGTTTCCTGTTTACTTGTGTGTATCTGCCCTAATTTCTCATCTCTGTGATCCAAGGATCACGTTCAGAGTCATCACCCTTTTCTGCCAGTGCTTCTTACACTAGTTACATAGTTTTTGTTCAAATACTCTGGTTTGTCCATTAATTCATCCATCCATCCAGTCATTTATTCTCATTAGTCTGTGTTCTCCCTTTCCTTTATTTCTTCTGGTCCAGGACAGAAATCAATACAGTGTGAATATAGAATATAGAGATGTAAACCACCTCCCAAAAAAAAACTTAATTTATGGTCTTTATTGTCTTCTTCCCTCACCTTTTGCCTCTGAATACTCAGCCACACATATATTCATACATATAAAGTAAAATATGGTTGCTTTTCTATCTAGAACCCTACATAAAATCCATTGCTGTTTGGAATATCCAGATTCATAATGAAATAAGGTTTTTATTTTATTATTAAGTTACCTGGAATTGAACTACAACCATATTCTATTTCAAATATGTAGGCAGAGACTTGCACTATTTAGTCAGATGTATTTCCAGAGTCTCTGTGACAGAAGTTGCTGAAATAGCGGAAAGCACAGAAGTTTCTGCAGAGTATCACGCATAGGCCAGAGGTGTGTCTTCCTTGGGAGACAACAGGAGACATGTCTTTAACAGTTAGTGCACACTAACTATTAGTGCATAAACTATGGTAAAACTTTGTCTGCCAAGTACTCTTGAGCCTCACAGCATTGGCCAAATGTAGCAGGATTCTGAATCAGCAACAATGTGAGACAAGTAAACTTTTTTCCTGATTTCGGCTCTTGTGTCAAAGTCTGGACAGTCCTCTAGGATAAGGCCAGCAATTTCAGTGGCATATGTCTAAGCTAATTCTGATCTTTCAAACACTGGTTAAAATTATGGGGCAATATCAGTAGAAATCTAACCTCTCAAGGACACATGCATAGGGAAGCAGATGGCTTGCAACAGACTGTTTAATCCCAAATCAAATAACAGAATCAGCACTTCAGGATGACTGCTTATATAGACACTTTTGTCAGATAATGTGGCTGAGAGCTACACTTCCAACACAATAAGCTCCAAAAAGAGTTGGTGATACACTGCTTGATCAATGGCAAATTCATTAAGCTTATACAGCACACAGTGAGCTGTGCAGAGCATGACAGACATGGGCCCAAATGAACATGAGTTTACATTAAGAGATAAGAAGACATTAATCTTTTGGTATCTAAAGTCTCCTTTGTTGATTGTTTTCATTTCTTCATACAGATTGCAGGAAGATGTAAAGAATTTGACACCGAAGCTTGGAAATAGAAAATATCCTTGCTTGATTGAACATAATCGAGGGAGATTCCCTTGAAGGATGGCAGTGAGAATGCTTCTAAATTCTACTCCTGGTGTAAATCGCCTATATAGATCCTCCCATCTCGGGAAATAAAACACTAACAGTGCTGCTCCTCATAGGTGAAGCTTTTCTTTGGTTACTAGCATGATGGTTGCTGTTTGCTAGAAATTCTACCTTTTTTACTTTACTTTAAGGCAATGCTAGGCTTTTCCTTTTTAAAGGAAAGCCCTGAAATGTGACTAGAGAGTGGTGATACTATAGAATGACTTACCCCAAAATGTGCTCTTCATATTATATTAAAAACAGTGTAGGACTGATTCCATGGTCAAGTAAGTTTTAAAAAAAAATGTCTTAAGTAGTACTAAACAAGATTCATGTACCCACAGTACATCTCAGAACTTGGAATATGGTAGTGCAAATTTGACTCTAAGACAAGATATGGTAAGCAGCATTTCTCAAAAATTGTGTGTGTATGCATTTGTCTGTGTGTAATATTATATAATATCTCAAAAGACTAAAATTCTATGGAATGTACTTTTGGAATGTTGATGATCATTTGTACCCTTAACAAAACCGTAGCTTCTGCTTTCTTTTAAGTTTATTTTGAAGTTAAGTCATTTTCTTTCCTCTGGTTTAGACATGCCAATAGATACATGGACTTTATAGCAGCATAGAGTTGGGATGGTAGACAAAAGATATGGAGGCAAGAATGTGGAAGATTGCAATAGTTGGAGCAGAAATAAAAGAAAATAAAAGAAAGTAGATTGGGGTCTTGGTAGTGGGAACCAAAAAAGAAGAAACTGGCTTTTCAAACATTATAAAAGAAAGAAATGGCAGGACATAGAAAGGTCCTAGATGCAAGGTAGAAAAAGAGATAATCAAAGATGGACTCAAGGTTGTAACCCTGGGTGACAGGAGAGTTGTCATGCTGATAGCAATAATGGAAAGTAGAAGGAGAAAAATGATAAGCCTGTCTATTATTATGGCATTTTTAACTGTAGGGGTACAATGAAGGAGGTTTTTATATGAGGGAAAATTTTAAAAATAAAATAAGTATTTATCAAATGTAAAAAAAAAAAAACCATTTCTCACTCAAGTGTCAAAAAAAAAAAACTACTCTAAAACAGTATTCCGTTTTTTGTTGAAACATTTATAGGTAATTGTTTTTGTTGCTCTTGCATAATGTAGTTTTGTTTCTTTCCATAACACCATTCATTGACATTTTAGTTTTCATAATAACATAAAGACACACATACACACACACATTATGTATAATATATAGCAAAGTCCTATTTCCATAAAATTACACATGCATAAATGCAAATACATGATTTTTATATACAAAAAATAAATTTTAACCCACAAATGTAAATTGCCCTAGCCGGGAAAGCAAAGGCAGTCTTGGGGGAAAAAAATGTAATATTGTCAGAGTTCTGATTCAATTTGCTAGTCTAATACAGATGAGAATGACAAATAAAAACTCTTTATTTGCTTGAAGAGCCTCTGAGGTTTTTTAGTACCATTGAAATACTGCCCTTAACTCAAGTACTTTCCATATATCAGAGAAATGGTAAATTTAACAAAGCCTGCACTAATGTTTTGTTTCTATTCCAAGTAAAATCCTTCAGTAAATAAACAGGAGTTGTTCAATAATACAGGAACTAGAGACAATGAAAAAGGCTCTGATTTCATAATATATTGATAAGTAAATCATTTTAAAAGCAGCAAGCAGTATTGTTGAACACTGAAAGGCTAACCTAGTCATAGAATGCAGAATGCTTAAGTACCCTTTTCTTTTTGCATTTGTTTATTTTCTATGACAATATTAAACAAAATGTTGGTATAAACACATTCTGCAAGCTGTAAATATTTTGTGTAGATAATTTAATATTCAAACACATTATGAAAAGCAAATCCAAATCATTACTACTGAAGCAATTTTTAACAATATCCTGAACAATGAATCTTCAAATAACAAAAAAATAATGAAAGCACAGTAACAAGCTTCCTTTGAAATTATTTTAGAGAAACTAGAAGACCTAGATCAGGAAATTGTGTTTCATGCTAAGAGTTGAATATTTTCCATGACTTTAATAATCAAAGCTGCATACATGTAATTTATAATTGGGCTGGATATTGGAGAAATTTCACCTTGCTGTAGAATGGTGGTTGAGATCATGGCCCATGATTAAGCAGACATTGGTTTAAATTCTTGCTATGTGGCATATTGGCTGTGTAAATTTGGGCATATTCTTTGGTCACTCTGTACCCCGGTTGTCTCATTAGTTCAAAAAAGCAGAGGAGAGATACAACGCAAATGTTTAATACAGTCCCTGTCACACAGTCAAAATTCAATAAATATTAAACATTTTTATTATTAAAAATTTTATAGTTATAAATATCATCATAAAATATCCTGCTATAAATACCATTGTGTCTGGTGTCCAAATACCAAATTAATTTTTAATGTCTGGCTCAATAAATATATCCTTAAAAATAAGCTAAAACTACCTATAACAAAAGGTTTCAAGCTGAATCTTTCAGCTACATTCCGTGATAAATATGGAGAATAAGGGTAAAATACCAATGAACATTCATATGAGTTAAACTATTTGATACTAACCTATTTTTAAGTTGTAAAATTTGATGATTTCAGAAGTTGTAAGAAGAGAATATTTTCTGCTTTATAATGTATGTTCTTAAGAGGCAAGAGCTTGAGCTCTAGCAAACCAGCTAGAACATGGAGTTAAATCTGTTTTGTCCTTTTATAGGCAGTATAGAATGAGAGCAAATATATATATATATATTTATTTATTTATTGCCCATGTATCAAATACCTTACATTCATTAAACTGATTTTAAGCTCCCAATAATTCAAAAGGTTTATACATACCTCCAAAATAGTAGAACTCTTACAGCTAAAGTTCATAGGCAATGGCCCCAAACTACTGGGATTTGAATACAGTCTTTGCCATTTGCCCACTGTGTGATTTCAACTGAGTTATTTAACCTCTTTATAAAACTGGGGAAATAGTAGGACCAGTTTCAGAAAGTTCTCGTGTGTGTATGTGCATAAAATGAGTTAATACATAATGAAGGTCTTAGAATAGAGCTCAGACATGATAAGCTATCAACTTATAAGAATGCCCAACACTAATAAAGCACTTGCCCAAATTCACTACTAGCTAGTAAGTATTGGGAGTAAGAGTCCAATTCAGGCTGTCTATCTAGATTCTGTGCTCTCAGCCAGTATGCTTTATTGCTTCAGTAAATAATTAGCCATTAGCATTATTTCCAAGCTCATACTGACAACTGATCTTAAGGAGTAGAACAGGGATTTCAGTAAAGACTTGTTGGAGTCCATAACTTGCACTCTTTCTAACACAACACTACAACATGCTGATCATTAATTGCACTGCTCCAAGGACCAAATCTGCAGCCATAATTTCTGGCTGATATTAGGAATTCTACTGTCTCTTCACTTCCCTGCCTCCCATACCTACAGCTTCTATGTGCCTCAATTGCTTCATGTAGAACTGAGGGAATTTTACCACCAGGCTGGTAAATTCATGGTACTCCCCAACTAATCCTGACCTCCCTTTCCATTCTCCTACCCCTACCCTTGTACAAGCAGGAGGGACCTTTAAGAAATGTATTTCTTTTAGACATTTTTTTAAGAGACAATTTTCTGATCTTGAACTTGAGTCTCAGAATAATTCTCAGCCCAGTGTACTAGGCAGCCCATAACCATGAACTCAACAAATATTACTAAGAACCAGGCTCTGATATTCTTTTTTTTAATTTTCATAAACCTTTTATTTTAGAACTGGCTAATATTTACATAAAAATTGCAAAGATAGTCCAAAGTTCCTATATACCTCACACTCAGTTTCCCTTATCATTAATATCTTATTTTAATATGTTACATTCTTGTAATTAGTGACCCAATAATGATACATTATTATTTACTAAAGTCCATAATTTTTTCAGGTTGCCATAGATTTTCCCTAACGTCTCTTTTCTTTTCCAGGATTCTGTCCAGGACACCACATTGCATTTAGTGTTCATGTTTTGTTAGACTCCTTTTGGCTCTGAGAGTTTCTCAGACTTTCCTTCTTTGTTATGACCTTGACAGTTTTGAAGAGTATTGGTCAAGTATTTTGTAGAATGTTCCTGATGTTGTCTGATGTGTTCCTCATGATTCAGCTGGAGTTTTGTATTTTGGGAAGAAATATCACAGAGGTAAAGTGCCATATTCATCATATCCCAAGAGTACATATTATTAACATGGCTTGCCACTGTTGCTAACTTTAATCTCCCAGCTGAGGTAGTCTTTGTCAGATCTCTCCACTGAAAAATTCCTCTTATTTTCCCCCATCTATATTGTATGCTTTAAGGAAAGTCACTATGCACAGCCCACACACAAGGAATGAGAAGTACACTTTGCCTTCTTAAGGGCAAAATATCTGTGGCTGGAGTTGCTATATGGTACCTTGTGGGAACACAGGCTTAGGCACAATAACGACATTCAGAAAATGACCACTTTATTACTTACATAGCACAAAGGGTCTAAAAGAGCAAGGGAAGAGATCCCATGGCGGCCAGTCCCCCAGGCAGGCCAGCTTCTCAGGTCAGGGTGGATGGTGGCTCTGCATGCCCCGCTTCGCTTGGGAAATGAGAGGAACCTGTGCTTCCTGTGGACTGGGTATTTATACATACCAGGGGGAGGGGGCCCTACCACTGGGCAAAAAAGCATGAATCAAGAAAACTTTGAGCAGTGTTCCCACTTGACAGATGGGTTTATCACTTATTGGGGCTGCTTGCTTCTGTGTTGGGGTTCAAGGTATAGTCAGGCCATTCCACCAATCCCCTGGGTTGTGGCATGAAAACATATCGAAACATCTGCTCAAAGTCCAATAAAGAGATGAAAAGTAAGGGGGTAGGTGAGGGCTGGAGATGGCTGCTAAGCATGTCCATGACTTCCCCTGTAGTATCTACAGAAATTATTTGGAATTCTTCTGCAAAGAATATTTATTCTATATTTATTTGTTTATTCAACTATTTAATCATTTATTTATATCAGTATTGACTTGTAGATTTTTATTTTATATTTTAGGTTATATCCCAATACTACTTTCAGCTGTGACCCACTATTACTACACTGGATCCCTGATGGTGTGATCGTAAGGTGTGGACTAAGGGAGAATGTCCTATAATCATCTGATTAAATCTCATTCTTTTAGCTGGCGTGTGTCTTGGGGCTGTGACCTGCAGGAATGTTTCTCCAATGATATAGTTGGCTTGTTTTTCTCTGCACTACCTTTTCCCTGGCTGCATTTTTCTGAAACTGTTCCCTTTAAGTCCTAAGACCTGTTGACTATGTTTGTTTGTTTGTTTGTTTCCCTTAGGCAAGACAGGAAGGCAAGAGGGCCTGGAGTGTGGGGAATGCCCTTCTCTCAGAACATTCCATAGTCTTTTTCCTTGGAGAGTAGCTTTTGCTATGGAGGACACTCAAGTTGTATTTCACAGTGATTACTCTTCCACTCTCCGTGCTCTCTCAGCTCTAATCCACTGTTAACATGCTAGAGCCCTGTTTGTATGATGGTGAAATATGGAGGAAGTGAAGCATTCTATAAACTTATCTTAAATTAATTGACCTGTGTCTCTGGTCTGGGCTGTGCCCTTGACAAATCCTTCTCCAGGGGTACAGGGCCACTCACCCCCGTCCCCCAGGTGAGACAAGAAGGCAAAATGGCCCTGGAGTAGAAAAAAATGCCCTTCTCCTGCTGGGAAAAGGCTCTAGTAAAGTCTTTTACCATGGAGAGTAGACCTTTGTTATAGAGACCCTCAGGTTATAGTTCACAATGATTACTATTCTCCCCTTGCCCCTGCCATAGCTACAAAAGTATATTTCTAAGATCTTCACACTGAAAACCTGATGGGGTTCCTGGAGGTAAAAATCATGAAAGGGTGGGGGCCCTCTAAGACTGTAACCCCAAAGTGTATATCCCTCTCAGGCTAGTCAACACTCATGCTCCAGCAATTCCTCAAAATTGCCATTTAAATGTCCCTACAAGTTATAGCAGACTTGAGCTGTGACTCTGGATTCACCTGTCTCTCCAGGTTTCAAGATGGCGATTTGCTCTTCAAACTTGGTTCTATGATAAGTCCAGGATTTTCAGTTTGTTCAGATTTTTTTTGTGAGGACAGATAAGGTGATTTCTAAGCTCTTTATATGTTGGAGCTGAAACCAGAAGTTCATGGTTTTCAATTCTGAACATGAGATATGGTTTCTAAACTAAAGGAGCTTTTTTTTACTAACAAAAGAAACATAAACAAATAAAAAATGCACACATTAATATGTAATTTAAAATGTTACAAGTGCTTTAAAAGGAAAGAATGGAGTACTATAAGGAAGAAAAAAAGGGTGCATCAAGGAAGGCTGTTCTGAGGAAGGAACAATAATGCTGAGACCTGAAGAAGTAATAAGAATTAGTTAGCAAAACAGTGAAGGAACTGTATGTAAGGCCTGATCAGAGGTGGAATAGTGCTGGACTCATTCAAAGACATGAAATGGGGCTTAATTTGTGACAAGAAATTAGTGGGCAAGGACAGAAGTAACTCTGGATGAGTTTGGAGTATGTAGGTGGAATCACTTTGAGCAGGAAGATTATCTAAGTGACTAAGAGCCATTGGAGGACTAAAGTAGTGAAGTGAAATGAAATGGAATGAAAGGGGTCACTACAAAAAAAAAAAAGAGAGGGACAGGGGTGTTTAGAAATCCATTGATTCTACCAAAACCATTTTAATCATTGTTAAGTCAAATAATTTTATTCATTTTCTTTTCCAAGTATAGAATAAAGCATTTATATCTGATTTCAATTATTGTAATCCCCAATTATAAACTATGTAACAAGATGTACAAGACAAAACTCTGACATTTAAAAGCTTATAACACATATAAAGTTGACCTTTCCCTTTAAGTAATATTCCCTTATCGAGGTGCTAAATTAGGTGTAAACTTGTCTTTACACATGCAAAGTGAAGTATAAAGTGAATATAATTTTGTAGCCGATTTGTAATTTTTTAAAAAGGAAAAAGAAACACACACTTTCATGATAAAATCCTGACAAACATATATTAAAATGATAATATTGATCATTAATAGTAGGCACTTAAAAAAATATGTCTTTGAAAATAGCTTTTTTTTTTTAATTAAAAAAAATCTTCATATTGCATTGGGGAGAAAACATGAATTCTGCTTAAATTCTTTCATCATTTCATGAGAAAGGAGATATTGCTTGTTGGAGAAGTCCTAGAGGCCTGGTAAGGGGCCATCTTCCACTCCTCACCTCCCCCCTTCTCTGGGGAAGTCACACACAGGCTAAGTGCCATCCTGACCTCCTTTCTTTCTACCCCAACCTCCTATTCTATTGTGTGCCATTCCACAACAAGGGAGAGATGTTGTGACAGTTTGAAGTTCTTTCATGAATCCCCAAAAGAGAAAGATTATGTTTTTGAACTAACCTATTCCTGTGGGTGGGAGACTCTTTTGATCGGACTAAGCCAGTTAGGCATGACTCACGTTGAGTCTCTGCCCTCTTGCTGGGACTGATAATAACAGAGATGCAGAGAAAGACTGACACACATAGGAAGAGAAAACTCAGCCATATTTGATCCACCATGTGAAGAAAGGATTCCAGTTTCGCCCACAGCTGCAGAAAGGCAGAGGAGCCCTGAGAGGCTGAGAGTAAGTGCTATTCCTGGTTTTCCCACAGCTGACACTCTGGGAGACAGTAGATTATGGAGGGGAAGGCAGAGACCTTAGCAGAGATTGGTGGCCATCTTTGCCATGTGGCCGGACACCAGGATTACAAGTAGTTGACTTGGGTGAGAAAGCATCTCTGACGGTGCCTTGATTTGAACATTTCACGGCCTCGGAAATGTAAGTGTTTACCCCAAATATAATTCCCATTATAAAAGCCAACCCAGTTCTGGTACATTTGGGTAGATGTTAAGACGGATGTTAAGTCCAATGAAAAGGCCCAGCCAGACTTTAAACCCCAGACACCAGGAAGAAGCAACCTTAGATGCTTATCAGAACAGGAATTCTCAATGGCAGGGCATCCCCAACAGGTGGACAAAACCTACACTCAAACAGTATAGATTGGTCTCTCCTCTATAACATGAAGTGTGGAATGCAAAGCTGCCATCTACTCATGAGAACAAGAGTGGTTTTCTGCCACTCTGGGAGACCAGCCGTGATGGGATTTCTTCCCTTGCTCTATTGGACTCTTTGTTCTGTGTAAGTGAGAAGGAGATTTGCCCCTTCTGGACTTTTTATTCTGTACATTGATGGGATCATTTGCTAAAGTTTCTTTTGTGCCCTGTACCTCTGTTCCCACAATTCACTGTTTTAGCAACTTTTTCCACATTGCTCCCCTGCATTATTTAGACATGACTTCATTCTTCATTTTGATAATATAGTGCTCACAGAAGCATTTGACAGTCAAGCAAAGTGCAGAAGTTTGATACAATATCAGAGGAAATGATTCAAAGAATAATTTATTAATATATATATATCATTGATGCCTATACCTTTTTGTTGAACAGATTCGTTTCAATTGTGAATTAATCTATGCAATGGCTATTCCCATGTGATGCACAATTTACAGCAAATTAAAAGAATTTCAGAAATTACAAAGCTCTACCAACCCTTTGCATGACAAGAAATATTTGCCTGATAAAATTCTTCATGCTTCCATTTAAGAGCTTCCTTCAAAGTGTATATTTCCCTGCTGGTCCCCTCTTGGTGATAAGATCTTTTCCTAAAGACTCTTCTACAGGAGAAGAGTCAGGGAAATTGTTTGCTATTATATAGTTGCAAAGCCTACCCCTAATACTCTTGCACAGACTATCAAGTGAAAGGCGTGGCCAAATCAATAATGTGGTGTCAGTGGTCCTAATGCGCGCCATTCTGCGAGAATGTCATGGATATAAGCACTTTCCAATGCTTCCTTTAATAAAACCTTTTAGGAATACAACTACCTGAAGTATGTTGGTTCTTTCTTCACAGAGGGAAGAATGAAAAAGTTTCACCTATATCAATAGCCCAGCTCAGGGCTTCTCCTTCCACTGGGCTTCCTAGCACTTCACTGGCTTTGAAACAGCTTTCAAGGGGTCCTTTTAGGAGAGGACTGGATCTGAACCTGAAATTTTACATCTTAAGCACTAGGAGAACAGCTCAATTCTTGTTGGTTTTATAAGTGTGTGGGAGTAAACATCTGGGAAGGGATGAATTCTGAATATATGAATTGGGTTGCCTTGCGTTTCAAAACAGAATGTTATCAAGAAATGCAGGCAAGTCTGTTTTAGTTTCCTTGGCTGCTTAAATATCATGCATTTGGTAGGCTTCAGAAATGGGGATTTATTAGCTCACTGGTTTTGATGCTAAAAGAAAGTACAAATCAAGGTGTCATCAAGGAGATGCTTTCTTCCGAAAACTGGTGTTCTGCATCCGGCTGCCAACAATCTTTAGTTGTTGATGCCTTTGTGACATGACAATGCACATGGTGGCCTCTCTGTTCTCTTCCAAGTTTTGTTGAATTTCAGCTTCTTGCTTCCCATGGCGCTCGCTCTCTCTCTCTCTCTCTCTCTCTCTCTCTCTCTCTCTCTCTCTCTCTCTCCATCTCACTCTCAGTTTCATTCTGCTTATAAAAGACTCCAGTAATAGGACTAAGCCTCATCCTGGGCCACCCTTTAACTGAAGTAACCTCATCAAAAGGTCCTTCTTAAAATGGGTTCACATCCACGGGAATGGATTAAGTTTAAGAACAAGTTTTTCTAGGGTACATACAGCTCCAAACCACAGTTTTCTTAGGTATTTCTACATATGCCAGAATGATCTAGTATATGTTAAAATACAGATTTTCAGGCTTTTTCCAGTGCCTGGCTTTCTGTGCCTGGTACCTAAGAATCTGCATTTCAGCAGCAACCCTAAATGTATTTTGATGCCAATTAAAGTTTGAAAATCTCTGACAACAAAGTTACTTAGTCGCTTTTACGGGTCAAAGCAAACAAACATTAAATGTTTTCCTTTCTCTAATAATATTTTGTGATTAGATTTTTGGTAGTAGCAAGGTTTGAAAATTAAGATCCCAAAATATTCACTTTCTTTTTCTCTCTCTAGACCGATATGGGTTGACACTTCTTACAGAATGAGACTATTTCATAATGGTCCCAATTCCTGCCTCTGACCTTAGACAGACATGCCTGACAGGAAATGGGCAGAAAATTGCATTCACAGAAATGGCTATTTTCATGCCTATCCCTTCCCAACATCTGCAAACCCAACCAAGACCTGCTCCTTTAACTAATTCTATCTTTATTCTTAAAATTTTAAAGAACATTAAATTAAAACCCAGCCACTATAAATAGAACATATGACATTTTAAAACTATAGCAATAGTTGCAGAAAAATCTTGGGGCCAAATCTTGTTCTCAGACACACAGATACCTCCCACTAATGTCCTCTTAGGGCCCTCTCACTATTTTTAACTAATTAAAGACTACAGATCTTACAAAGGTTGAAATGAACATTCCTATCAACTGTAGGATAGTTTTTCTCTGCTTCTACGAAATAAATTACCCTGTATATATGCATATAAAGAAATGTGGAAAGGGGCAATGATGAGGAAAAATGTATTGGATGAAGTTTTCCAAAACATTCAAAATCGCCTTGCTCACTTCTTTGACTAGGTTTCCTGAAAAAAAAAAAAAATCATCAGTCTTTCATCGTGAGGTTTTATCTGAGGTACCTTTGAAATTATATCAGCTTTTTTTTTTCAGTTTTGCTTTTGTTCTGTTATTTCACGTATACAATTCATCTTTGATAACAATTTAAGTGCTTAAATATTCCTTGTCACTTCAATTCAGGTCAAAAGACATTGATTGAATGCCTTCTATGTCAAACATTGTGCAAGGTTCTGTGGTTTCACCCCTCCAACTCCAACTTCTTTAACAGAAAACCTAGCATTTTCCAAGTGTGTACATATGTACCATGTACACACACAAAAAAATACACATGCAAAATGCATATTCTCCTCTCTCTCTCTCTTCTTTCTCTGTCACTGTCTTTCTTGCTGCCTCTCTCTAGTTCTCTCTCCTCCCCCGCCCCTCCCATTTTCACTTAGGCAGTGAATCTTTATTTTAATTTTAGTTGCCTCCTTGGGCATAAATTGCAACCATTCTTGAATTTCTATCTGACTAATAACTATATAGTCAGGGAGATTTTTCTAAGTTGTTGTAAAAGAAATAGATATGATTTTTATTCCTGTAACTCAGCCCCTCCTACCAATACTCCCTTTTTCTATTCTAATAATAGATTGAAATATTTATTTATTTATTTATTTATTTATTTTTTTATATTTGTATAGACCTTTATTGTTTCCCATGTGCTTTGTTTTTTTTTTTTTTTCTTTTTTTTTTATTATGGGTAAAAATCAAAATTCTCACAATACATACAAACATTTGCAAAATGATATATAAATATATATGCATATCTGTGTATTTGCTTACAAAAATGTTATTTATATATATATATACATATATTTTAAGAGGTGCTTAGATTACCTAAAATATTACACGGAACCCACTGGGATTCCCATGTTGCCCACCTCCCACACCTCCCACCACATCCCACACAAACATCTCCCACAGTGTGGCCCACCACCCTCAATGAACTTACATATCCTGGAGCCTTGCCACCAACCATAGACCACAGTTCACACTGTAGACCACATTCTCTCCCACTCAGTTCTGAGTGGTGTGTGCTGATTTAAAATGGCCTACATCCATTGCCACAACAATACTCAGGACAACCTCCAACTCCCAAAGAAGCCCCTGTATTTCAACTGCTCATCCCCTCCCTACCCAAAAACTGTCAAGTGGCCACTGGCTCCACCTCATTGTTATAATTTCTTGCATTGCAAGAATCACCATATGTGAGCAAGAGAATACCATCAAGTCAACTCTAGTCCATAGTTCTTCCCCCAATCCAGAGGCGACTGGGATGGTGATGTCCACTCCAACTCCAAGTGAGAGAGGGCTTATATCCCATGGATATGGTGGGTGGGATGATCCTGCCTGCAGATG
>JAKSZT010053928.1:14786798-14812238 GCA_026826555.1 Tolypeutes matacus
AGGTCTTCAAGATTCATCCACGTTATTCCATGTGTTAGCACTTTGTTGCTTCTTACAGCTGAGTAATATTCCATTGTATGTATGTACCACATTTTGCTTATCCATTCATCTGTTGATGGGCACCGGGGCTGATTCCAACTTTTGGCAATGGTGAACAATGCCGCTGTGAACATTGGTGTGCATATATCTGTTTGTATTTTTGTTTTCAGTTCTTCTGGGTATATACCCAGCAGTGGAATTGCTGGATCATACGAAAGATCTATTGCTAGTTTTCTGAGGAACCGCCAAACTGTCCTCCACAGTGGCTGGACCATACCGCAGTACCACCAGCAGTGGATGAGGGTTCCTATTCCTCCACATCCTCTCCAACATTTAGTGTCTCCTGTTTTTTTAATAGCTGCCATTCTGATGGGTGTAAGATGGTATCTCATTGTAAAACCTTTTAATTGTAAAATATTTCAAACATTCAGAAAAGTAAAGAAAATGATAAACCTTACTTCCACTGATATTCAGATTTAAAAGTTATTCATAGGGAGCATATGTGGCTCAAGTGGTTGAGCCCCTGCTTCCTCCATGGGAGGTCCCAGGTTCGGTACCTGGTGCCTCCTAAAAACAAAAAAACAGCAGCAAGCAAACAAATGAAAAAACCAACTCAGGGGAGCTGTTGTGGCTCAGTGGTTAAGCACTGGCTTCCCACATTTGGGGGTCCTAGTTTGGTTAAATCCCCAGCACAGATACCTTAAAAAAAAAAAAAAAAGTTATTTGTGATTTGCTATATTTCCATCAGGTGTTCTCCACTCTCACCCCAAATTAATAAAACTTTGAAGACATACTGAAGCCCAATATTAATTCCTGATGGTTAACCATTCCCAGATTCAACCACTCTTCTTAAATTGGTGTTTCTTCAATTACAAACTTTTATGCCACATGTATGTATTTTCAAATGATATAAATAATTGTTTTGGGTGTTTTAAAAATGTACATGAATAGTACTATGTGACTCTAAAGCTTTTGGAGCTTATTTTCCTTTCCGGCATAACATTACTTTGGGAAATGCATCCATTTCATGCATTTCAATACAGTTTTTAAAATCTCAACTGCTATATTTCATTTATTACTATCTACTTCCATATTGATAGACAATTAGTTTGTTTAAGATTTCGTACTATTACCAATGACACAGTGAAAATTCTGTTCCACATACCCTTATGAACACTTAGAATTTGTCTAGAATGGTTATTAGGAGGTGGAATTATTTTCCTAGGGTATGCATGCAAAAATTTCTTTGGTATTTTCACACTACTTTCCAAAGTGATTGTACCAACTTACACTCCATCAGCACTATATAGCATTTCTATTTCTCTACAACCTCAACCTGCACCTGGGCATTAACAGGTCTTTTTAATAAATGTTAATCTGACAGGTGTGGAGTGGTATTTCATTTTGGGTTTAATTTGCATTTCCCTGCTGAAGCTGCTCAACTTTTGTTCACTGGCCATTTGAGTTACATCTTTGATGTATCGCCTATTCATATACTTTACTCATTTTCCCATCAGAGTGTTTGTTACTTTTTTTAAAAAAGAGCTTTAATATATTGCCTATTATTATTTTGCAAAAAGTCTTTCAGTCTGTAACTTGGGTTTTTAACTTGGTGACTGTGCTCTTTTTCTTCACACAGAAGTCTTTAATTTTAATAAAATTGCATGTATCAGTTTGAAACATTTAAGCTTTTTGTTTCTTAAGACATTTTTCCTACTATGAGGTCATAAATACATATACTCTCTCATTTTCTTCTAAGAGCTTTAAACTTAAGTATCTAATTTCATTTTTTTCCCAGATGAACAGGCAGTTTTCTCAGCATCAATACTTTCTATACTATTTTTTCTGGCTAGTCATTTTTGCCCCCACATTTTATTATGAAATTATTCAAGCCTATGGAAATGTTGACATTATTTTCAATGAACACCCTTCAGTGCTTATTACATGTGAATTTTCAGTTTGTGAATAATAATTGAACTGATTATATAATATAATACAATAAAAATACTAGAAAAATCATGAAATCAGTAACAAAACATTGTGGAAGCCATACAATTAGGTTTTCTAAGATTCTTGCACTATCTGGGACATGTAAAAATGTTATTTTATATTAGATTCTAATAAGGCAAGGTCCCATGTTGCAGAGAACCACTAGAAATTAGAATGTATATATAATAAACAAAGATAAGCTACAAATGAGGTCATAAAAATAGTTGATTAATGCAAAAGGAAGAAAGAGAGGAAAATAAACATGGACCTAATGAGATAAATAGAAAACAAATTGGTAGATTTAAACTCAAATACATCAATGATTGCATTAAATGTAAACAGACTAAATACTCCAATTGAAAAATGCGTAAGACATTCAACCAACTATATGTTGCTTACAAGAGGAAAATTAAAATCTAAGGTCCAATAAATGTGGACTATAAACGTATAGAAAAAGATGTGCTAAATAAACATTAACAAGAGAACCTTGTGTAGCTATATTAATTTCAAACAATGTAATCTTTAAGATTATGACCATGAGATTGATGATTTTGCAGAAATGAAGGCACCTGAAGTTTTCTTTTTCTGAAAGTTTTAACCACAAATTCACTTTAAAAAATAGATATAGGATCCTTTTATGTTTTTTCTAAGTGCATTTTTGTAGTTTTCTTTCAAGGGATTAGTCCATTTCATTTACACTGTCGATTTTATGGGCATAAATTTTTTTTGTACTATTTCCTTATTAACTTTTAATGTCTGTGGAGTAATATCCCCTCTTTATTTCCTGATATTGGTCATTTCTGTCTGATTTCTTTTTTTAATCTCATCAGTCTGGCTAGTAGATTATTAATCTTGTCTATTTTTGCAAAGAACCAGATTTGTTGTCATTGATCTTCTCTATTGTTTTTTCATTTTCAATTTTATTGACTTCTGCTCTTTATTATTTTTTTCATTCTGCTTACTTTGGGTTAATTTGTCTTCTGTATTTTATCAGTATGGAAACGAATGTTAATGATTTTAAATCTTATTTTCTCAGTAGAAACTTTTCTCACTCAACTTTTGCCAAATGATAAAAAAAAAAAAAAAAAAAAAAGCTCAGTTTTCCTACCATCTTATATAGTTTTCAGGAGCATCTGCCCTAGGTAAATAAATGTTTGAATGCTATCTCTCCCTGCAGGCACCTCTCAATTATAGATGAGTTGTCCAGTTTTCCTCTGGTTTCAAGAAAAATCATTAATTTGCAGTTTGTTCAGCTTTTTTCTGATTAGTTTGAGAGCAGTGCTCTTTCCAGGTTTCTACATCTCCAAGGTAAAACCAGAAGTCTTATGGCCAGAGATTGAACCCTTGACCTCATATGTGGGAAGCTGACGCTTAACCACTGAGCCACATCATCTCCCCTGAGTTGGATTTTTCATTTGTTTGCTTGCTGTCTCATTCATTTTGGTTTAAGAATTCTCATAGTTTTGTGGTCAATGAGGTTATGTTTACTTCAGAATTTCTTTATCAGTATGTTATTTGTTTAATAGGGATATGCTTATTTCTTTTCCTTATTAACAATCGCATATTGTAAAATGTAGAGGAAATGATTAATTTCTTTATTTCAAGTATTCAATCTGTTTTTCATTTTCTTTTCCTTAGCACAGTACTGGCTGTAAAGTACATGATGGATGAATGGATAAATGAATACCAGGAAAATCAGGGAAGGTGGAAGTGACTTTTTAACTTACTCTCTTTTTTAAAAACCTTTATTTTTAGAGAAGTTTTAGATTTACATTTATAGAAAAATTACACCAAAAGTATAGGGAATTCCCATATAACTCCCCACCTCCCCATCCACGCACATTGTTGCCCTTTTATTGACAGCTTAGATTAGTGTGGTACATTTGTTACAGTTGATGAACCAATATTGAAGCAATGCTACTAACCAAAGTCTCTAGTTTACATTATGGTTTACCCTTTGTGTTGTATAGTTTCATAGGCCTAGACAAAAGCGTAATGTCGTGTGTCCATCATTGCAGTTTTATATAGAAAAATCTCACAGCCCCAATATGCCATTCCACCTATTCATTCCCCACCTCCTGTCTGAAACCCTGGCAACTACTATCTTTATAGGAATGTTACAAGCTCTTCCATCAGCACCAGTAAATATCCATTATAATAACTAATCTACTTTGGTCTGTGCTGTGACAACATAGTTAATCCCCCAATCCCGAGGGACCTGAGATGACGTTTGCTCCGACAGTCTCATGGTAAGAGGGGACCCAGATACCACGGGGAAGATAGAAGGTATTATCCTGTCCACAGCTGTAAACACTACCTGTTTTTTGGGATAGGACCTGCCCATCACCACCGTTTTGCTGGTTGACCAGGGCAAGCCTGGAGAATTGGAGAGTAGAAGTTGTCTACTACTTGCTGGGATTCAGGGCTCAACCAGCATTTGAACAGTCCAAAGATTTAAGTCTCTGTGGAATATACTTAGCAAGTACATTGGATATTATAGGTTCAACTAAAAGGAGTGGAAGAATCACGATTGAGGAATTATAAATGAATATAACTATATTATATTGGGGAGATAGATAATCACATATTCCCAGATAGGGCCCACCGACTGCCCAGATAGAAAAGGAGGTAAAGAGTATTGCAGACAGAGGGACAGATTTATGAGATTTCTTAATTGTGTGATTGGTGACACTGATAATTATTATGTCATAAGGAAAGAAAAGTTTTTGTTTCTGTATCAGGTGAATAAAAATGGGGGTGCTGATTGGGTGTGAGGTGCCCTTTGGGACATGCATGCAGACATTTTCAATGCACATTGAAGACCCTGGCCTACAACTCAGCAAAGGTATCCGGTTTGGAGATAACAGTTTAGGGAGTCATCAGCACAGAGATGCTAAATAAAGGCATGAGCATGAATGAAAACATCCAGAGTGGGTAGGATAAGGGAAAGACGGAAAAAAAAAAGGTTTTTGATGAGAGCAGTAATAGTTTGCACTCATTTTGTCACTTGTACAGCATCTACCACCAATTATTTACATTATTGCCTAAAGTTCAAAGAGGGACTGTGGAACGTAATTATTCTCATTTGTCTTTTTTTAAATATATTTTTTATTTTTTCTAAAAGATACTTAGATTACATAAAATGTAACATTAAAAAAATGTATGGGGTTCCCATATGCCCCACTCCCCACACCTACCACTTTTCCCTACATTAACAACTTCTTTCATTAGTGTGGTACATTCATTGCAATTGATGAACACATTTTGGAGCATGGATTATAGTTTACATTGTAGTTTACACTCTGTCCTACTCAATTCTGTAGGTTATGGCAGGATATATAATGGCCTGTATCTGTCATTGCAATGTCATTCAGGACAATTCCAAGTCCCAAAAATGCCCCCATATTATACCTCTTTTTTCCCTTTCCTTGCCTTCAGCACCTCCAGTGGCCACTCTCTCCACATCAATGATATAATTTCTTCTATTACTAGAATCACAATAAGTTTATAGTAAAATACCAGTAAGTCCACTCTAATCCATATTTTATTCCCCCATCTTGAGGATTCTGGGATGGTGATGCCCACTCCACCTCTAATTGAGAGGGGGCTTCAATCCCAGGTTGATGGATGGGACTTTCTTGCCTGCAGTTGTAGACATTCTCTGTTCCTTGGTGTGGTGGTTGTCCATCCTCACCTCCTTGTTAGTTGTCCTGGGTGAGTCCAATGAACTGCAGAGTAGGTTTACAACTCTGCTGAGGTTCATCCAGCTGGCACATTGACAGCCCAAAGATTCAAGTCCCTTGGACATACACCTACCAACTCCAGCACCAACTATAGGTTCAGATAGAAGGGACAGAAGAGGCATGTGTAGAGAAGTCACAACTGAGTCTTACTCTGCCACACTCGAAAGCACAAACTTCAAAGTAGGGCCCACTGGCAATGCACCAAACTCCAGAGCTATCTGCTATGATTGTATGACCTGAGTGTCTCCAGAGCCCTCAGGAGCCCCACTATTTGGGGTAGTGTCTACTTTGGCAGTCTATGAGATCCTGCTGAGATGTGCATAAGCGTTATCTCTGGGATGACCTCCTGATTCACTTTGAAGTATCTTAGCTATATAAACTCATTTGTCTTTACCTTTTCCCCTTTTTTTCAAGGTCTTTTTTCAGTTTCATTGCTAGTTGATGCTTGGTAGTAATCCCTCAGTGCCAGGGAGGCTTATCCCCAGGAGTCATATCCCATACTAGGGGGAAGGTTATATGCTGAGTTTTGCTTAGAGAGAGGGCCACATTTGAACAACATGGAGGCTCTCGAGGTAACTCTTAGGTACCCTACAACACTAGGCTAAGTTGCAACTTCAAGAAAAAAGGCTCATAAGCATAGTTGTCAATATCAAGAGCCCATCAATGGACCATTCATCTTCACTAGTCACTGCCCTACTTGGGGGATTGTTGCTGTTCTGTTAGAGAATGTGGCAGAGCTCCTCAAGATGGGAATTCAATATTCTTTTGGTTATTCTGTAAATCTCTACCCACTGTGACAATGCCCCATGAACATTTGAACACATTTATATACCTTATATGTATACCCAGGTGAACTTCCTACCATGTATCCCCCCATCACTGACACCCCACACCAATGACACCAATGAGCCTTCCCTGCTTCAGTTATAACCCTTTTGTGATCCAAAACTTCCTCAAAAATGAAGCCAAGACTATCACTAAATAAAATTGATAGGAAAAGGAAATGATAATGACAGTTTTAAACATAAGAAATAAAATACATAATAAGAAAATTAAATTTTTAAATTTTTAAACTAAACTAAAATTAAAAAATTAGGATATTAAAAAATAAATGAAAAATGTTAAAAAAAAATTTTTTTTGACATTTTGCCTTTCATCACTGCAATAGCTGTTGTCCTGTATGTACAGTGACATTTTCTTCCATTTCTTCCCCAGTGTCTTACTTTTTTTCATTTTGTCTTCAAAGAAGTTTTAGGTCACAGTAAAGTCACCTACAGAATATAGAGGACTCCCATATACCCAACATCCTTCCCTTTTCCCCCCTTCCCATAGTAATAACCTTTTTATATGTGGATGGTACATGTGTTACAATTGATGTACAAATATTGAAACATAGCTACTAAACATGGTCGATGGTTTACATAATGGTTTACATTTCAGACCATACAATTTTATAAATTTTTGATGAAATTTAACATGGCCTGTATCCATCATTGCAAGATCACGCAGAACACTTCCATTGTCCCCTAAATACTCCCTCTTCCATCTATTCTATTCCTCCCTCCCCATCCCCTTGGGGCCCATGGTGACCACCAGCCTTCACTCCTTGAAGCACAAGATTCATAGTTACTTGCAACAACACTGAGGGCTTGACACAGTGGTCTGTCCTCCCTTACTAGGAACCATCCATGCTCTTGAGAGACACCCATGCCTCTGTTTGAGAACATATCGGGCCTCCCCAGGATGGGAGTCCAACATCTTCCCACTCATTATGTGGGTCTCCATCCACTGATACAACACACTATGACAAAATGATCACTTGCACATTCTCTATCTAGAAGACTGCCCCATGTGTGCCCTGTCCAGAATACCCCCTCATCCAACACCCTAAACCAGTAACCCTTCCATGTCATACTGCCAAAAGAGCTTTCCCAACATTGTAGTTTCAACCATATAACCACCAATCCCCAGTGTTCACCAGCTCCCTCCTCCAACCCTCCCCCAACCATCCAAGCTACCCTCCCTACCCTACTCCCCTGTCAAACTTGCACCACCCAACCCAAGAGTATCACTACACCCCTGTCATATGCTTTCACTGCACAACTACTCACTTCCACATTATCATAGGTTTTGCCTGTATAGGCTTTGGCTCACAACCTCTTTTCCCTTTCTATTTCCTGCAAACCTATCTTCCAGACTCTAGCTCTCTGAGTCTGCTCTATTTGCTTAACTCATATCAGAGAGGTCATGTAATGCTTGTCTTTCAATGCCTGGCTTGCTTCACTCACATAAGGTCCTCAAGATTCATCCATGTTATCCCACGTGTTAGTACTGTATTCCTTCTTACAGCTGAGTAATATTCCTTTGTATGTATATGCCACATTTTTTAATCCATTCATCTGTTGATGGGCCTTTGAGTTGATTCCAACTTTTGGCAATAGTGAATAATGCCGCTACGAACATTGGTGTGCATATATTTGTTCATGTCCTTGCTTTCAATTCCTCTGGGTATATACCCAGCAGTGGAATTGCTGGATCATATGGCAGATCTATAGTTAGTTTTTTGAGGAACTGCCAAAATGTCCTCCACAATAGCTGGACCATTCTACATCCCCACCAGCAGTGGATGAGGGTTCCCATTCCTTCACATCCTCTCCAACACTTGTATTCCTCTGTTTTTTTAAATGGCCTCCAGTCTAATGGGTGTAAGATGATATCTCATTTTAGTTTTTATTTGCACTTCCCTAATAGCTACTGATGTTGAGCTTCTTTTTAGCCATTAGTGTTTCTTCTTTGGAGAAGTGTCTGTTCAAATCACTTGCCCATTTTTTAAGTGGATTGTTTGTCTGTTTATTTTCAAGATATAGGATTTCTTTATATATGCTGCATATTAGACTACTATCTGATATATGGTTACCAAACATTTTCTCCCATTGGGTAGGCTTTCTTTTCACTTTCTTGACAAACTCCTTTGAGGTGCAAATTTTTTTAATTTTAAGGAGGTTCCACTTTTCTATTTTTTCTTTCACTGCTCATGCTTTGGGGTGAAGTTCATGAAACTATTTCCTAATACAAGGTCCTGTAGATGCTTCCCTACATTATCTTCCAAGGTTGTTATCATCTTGGCTCTTATATTTAGATCTTTGATCCATCTTGAGATGATTTTTGTATAAGGTGTGAGATGGTGTTCCTCATCATTTTGGGTATGGCTATCCAGTTCTCCAAGCACCATTTGTTGAAGAGGCCATTCTCTCCCAGTTGAATGGGCTTAGTGGCCTCATCGAATATCAGATGGCTGTATATGCAAGGATCTATATCAGAAATCTCAATTAGGTTCCTTTTGTCAGTATGTCTATTGTTATGCCAATACCATGCAGGTTTGACCACTGTATCTTTGTAGTATATTTTAAAGTAGGTAGTGTGATTCCTCTAATTATATTTTTCCCCCCAATATGTCTTTGGCTATTTGGGGCCTCTTGCCCTTCCAAATAATTTTCATAGTTAGTTTTTCCAATTTGGTAAAAAATGCTGTGCTGATTTTTATTGGAATTGCATTAAATCTGTAGATCAGTTTGGGTAGGATAGACATCTTAATGATGTTTAGTCTTCCCATCCATAAGCAGAGAATATTCTTCCATTTATTTAAGTCTTCTTCAATTTCCTTTTGTGTAGTTTTCTGTATATAATTCATTTACATCTTTAGTTAAATTTATTCCTAGGTATTTGATTCTTTTAGTTGCTACTGTAAATGGATTTTTTTTCTTGATTTCCTCCTCAGATTGCTCATTATTGGTGTACAGAAATGCTACTGATTTTTGTGCATTGATCTTATAACCTGTGACTTTACTGAACTCATTTATAAGCTCTAGAAGCTTTGTTGTAGATTTTTCAGGGCTTTCTATGTATAGGATCATGTTGTCTGCAAATTGTGAAATTTTAACTTCTTCCTTTCCAATTTGGATGCATTTTATATCTGTTTCTTGCCTAAGTGCTTGAGCAAGTAATTCTAACACAATGTTAAATAGGAGTGGTAACAGTGCACATCCTTTTCTTGTTCCCGATCTTAGAGGGAAAGCTTTTAGGATTTCACCATTGCATATGATGTTAGCTGTGTGTTTTTCATATATAACCTTTATCATGTTGAGGAATTTTCCTTCTATTCCTATCCTTTGCAATGTTTTCATCAGGAAAGGGTGCTGTATTTTGTTGAATGCTTTTTCTGCCTCTATATAGATGATCATGTGATTTTTTTTCTTTTGATCTGTTTATGTGGTTGTATTACATTGATTGATTTTCTTATGTTGAACCATCCTTGCATACCAGGGATGAAACCCACTTGATATTGGTGTATAATTTGTTTGATGTGTTCAATATGAATAACAAATGTTGTGTTGAGGATTTTAGTGTCTAGGTTCATTAGAGAGATTGGTCTGTAATTTTCCTTTCTTGTGGTATCTTTGTTTGGCTTTGGTATTAGCGTACTATTGGCATAATAGAATGAGTTAAGCAATGTTCCTTCTACTTCTATTTTTGGAAGAGTTTAAGCAGGATTGGAGTTAGTTCTTTCCAGAACGTTAGGTAGAATTCACCTGTGAAGCCATCTGGTCCTGTGCTCTTCTTAGTTGGGAAGTTTTTGATGACTAATTCAATCTTGTTACTTGTGATTGGTCTGTTGAGTTCATCAAATTCTTCTTTCGTCAATGTAGGCTGCCTGTGTGTTTCTAGGAATTTGTCCATTTCTTCTAAATTATCCTTCTTGTTGGCATATAATTTTTCAAAGTCTCCTCTTATGGTACTCTTTATTTCTGTGGGGTCAGTGGTGATATCCCCTTCCTCATCTTATTTTGTGTATTTGCATCTTTTCTCTTTTTCCCTTTCTTATTCTAGCTAAGGGTTTGTTAATTTTATTGATCTTCTCAAAGAACCAGCTATTGGTTTTGTTTATTTTTTCTAGTGCTTTTTTATTTTCTATTTCATTTAGTTCTGCTCTAATATTTGATATTTCCTTCTTTCTACTTTCCTTGGGGTTAGTTTCTTGTTCTTTTTCTAATTCCTTTGGGTGTGCAGACAGGTCTTCAATTTTAGCACTTTCTTTTTTTTGATGTATGCGTTTATGGCTATGAATTTCCCCTTCAGTACAGCTTTTGCTACATCCCATAGGTTTTAATATGTTGTGTTGTCATTTTCATTTGTTTTAAGGTAGTTGCTGATTTATTTTGTAGTTTCCTCCTTGACTCACTGTTTGTCTAAGAGTGTGTTGTTTTACTTCCATATCTTTGTGCCTAATCTAATTATCTTGCCCTTACTGATTTCCAGCTTCATTCCATTGTGATCAGAGAAATTATTTTGTATAAGTTCAACCTTTCTGAATTCATTGAGAGTTGTTCTGTGGCCTAGCATGTGGCCTATCTTGGAGAACAATCCATGTGCACTTGAGAAGAAAGTATATCCTGCTTTATTTGGGTGTAGTGTTCTATATATGTCTATTAAGTCCAGATCTTCTTTGACTATTATTCAAAGTCTTAGTTTCTTTATTGATTCTCTGTTGAGATGTTCTGTCTAATGGTGACAATGGTGTATTAAAGCTCCCCGCTATAATTGTAGAAGCATCTATTTCTCCACTTAGTCTTTCCAGTGTTTGCCTCATGTAATTTGAGGCACCCTGGTTAGGAGTATAAATATTTATGATTGTTCTCTTTTCTTGAAAGATTACCCCTTTTATTAATATATAGTGTCTGTCTTTGTCTCTTAAAATAGTTTTGCATTTAAAGTCTATTTTGTCTGATATTAGTATAGCTACTCCCACCCTTTTGGTTGTTGTTTGCTTGTAAAATTGTTTTCCAGCCATTCACTTTCAGCCTCCTTGAATCCCTGGATCTAAGGTGGGTTTTTTATAGACAGCATATAGATGGATCATATTTCCTTCTGCATTCTGCCAATCTGTGTCTCTTGATGGGTAAGTTTAATCCAGTAACTTTCATTGTTATTACAGTCAAGGAATTATTTATACTAGCCATATTTTCTTTGGGTTTATGTATGTCATATGTTGTTTCTGTTTCTCTTTTTGTTTTTTTATTTTTTCTTACACTCTTCCAACTCTATCTCTCCTGTTTTTTTTCCTTTCAACCTGCAGCACTCCAGTTAGTATTTCTTGAAGGGCAGGTTTCTTATTGGTATACTCTCTTAATTTCTGTTTATCTCTAAATATTTTGAATTCTCCATCATTTTTGAATTCAAGCTTTGCTTGATAGAGAATCCTTGGCTAGAAGTTTTTTCTTTTAGCACCTCTACTATGTCATATCACTGCCTTCTTGCCTCCATGGTTTCAGATAAGAGATCGGCACTTAATCTTATTGAGCTTCCCTTATATTTGATAGTTCTCTTTTCTCTTGCTGTCTTCAGTAGTCTCTCTTTGTCTTGAGAATTAGACAATTTGACAAGTATATGTCTTGGAGTAGGCCTGTTGGAATTTATACTCTTTGGGGTGTGCTGTGCTTCCTGGACATGTACACTCATCTTCCTCAATAAGGTTAGGAAATTTTCAGATATTATTTCTTCCAACACTCCTTCTGGCCCCCTTCTCTTCTCTTCTCCCTCTGGGATACGTATAATACATATGCTTGTGTGTTTTGTATTGTCATTCTGATTCCTAAATCCCTGCTGGATTTTTTCTATCTTTTTATCTATCTGTTCTACTATCTGTTTGATTTCAGATGTACTGTCTTCCACATTGCTAATTCTTTCCTCTGCCTGTTCAAATCTGCTGTTCTGTGCTTCCAGTATCTTTTTTATTTCTTGGATTGTGCCATTCATCACCATCATATCTTTTATCTTTTAATGTATGTTTACAGTTTCTTCAGTATGTCCTCCCAGTGTCTTAATAGCCATAATCTCTTCTTTTACTTTATTAAATTAGTTCATGATATTTGTGTGAACAGCTCTGATTAGTTCCATATTCTGCATCTCCTCCTGGTTTTTAGTTTTTTCATTGGACTGGGCCATGTCTTCCTGTTTCTTAGTTTTATAATTTTTTGTTGGTGTTTAGCATCTCTTTATCTTGATGGGTTTATTCAGTTGATTAGTTTGTCTCTTTACTCTAGGGTTTTATTTAGTTGCTGTTTTTTTGTGTGTGGTAAGTTTTCTCTTTGACACTTTGTTCTTCTATTTCCTTGCTGTTGTCTATGTTTCCTTGAAAGAAAAAGATTAGGGCCAGAGAAAGAGGTAAGAAGAGAAAAAGGACAATAGTAATAATAATAGTAAAAGGTTGAAGAGGAACCATATAAGACCTAGGAAAATGAATAATTAACTCATGTAAGAAGTGCAGAGGAATGAGAATAAAAAGGTGGGGTCCAAACAATGAAATGAAAAACCAAATAGAGAAAATTTCTAGAATGAATTAAAAGTCCAGAATGATAAGAAGAGATGGAGGAAGAAAAGCAAAAATAATAAGAATAAAAGTTAAAAAAGAAAGAAAGAAAACAGAGAATAGGGGAGATAGAAATAAAAACAAGAAAAATTGAAGACTAAACAAAGGGAGGTGGAATGTAAGGACAAAAACTGAAAGCAGAAGATAGGAAGATGAAGGACGGAAAAGAAATAGTGTAGGTTGACAAAGCTGGTATACAAAAAAAGGGGGGAGACAAGGAAGGGGGAAACACAGCAAATAAGAAACAAGACAGCAGCACCTACTTAAAAAAAAAAGGCAGAGGGGGGAGAAAGAGGGGAAAAAAAGAACTAAAAACAAACACTCAAGCAAGCAATCAAACAAAAACTTAGGGAAAACAGCCTTCCCTCTTAGGCCCCTGAGGAGCTTCTCAGGCTGCCAGTGTTCATCAATCAATTACCCTGTAGTCTGCCCTCTGCAGGTTTTGAATCGGGTTTTAGTGAGTAAACTAAGTTAATTTCTAAAAAGGAACCTTTTTTTTTTAGGAAAAATAAGAAACCCAGGAGAAGTTAATACAAAAATAATGTCTATGTGTTCCCTGTTCTAAAGTATCAACTGGGTGTTTGATTACCTGGTGGAGCGCTACTCTAGGGAGAGCTGGGAATCAAACCAGGGACCTCGTATATTCAAAGCAGGGACTTCTCCACTGAGCTAAACTTTCTCATTGGATCAGTTACTAGAGAGCTATCCAGTCACTTTCCCTAAGGCAGGTTTAACTCTGCAGTTGTGTAGATTCCTGCTGATTAGGAGCCTGTCTGTCCCTGCCTCTTTTCTGTTCTTATTGCTTTCTCTCCCAGGACAGCAGGACGCAATAGCCTGTGTGATTGGATCCCCCCTTACCTCTCCTGGTCAGGTTGAGTTCCCTTCTGAAATTCAAATGGGACCCTGGTATCTGAACTTACTGCAGAGAAATGACTCTCAACCTTTTTCCAGACCTGCCCCTTCTCCCAGAGGACCCTAAATAGGCCCTTGGAAGGTTACTGTTTCCTACTGCCCACCTTCCTTAGGGGAATTGGAGTTTTGATAGTTTTCAGCACCATTCTAATCAACTGTCTGACTCCGCCCTCTCCCAGTCCAAGTTTGTCTCTCCCAGGTCAGCTAGGTAAATCAGGCTGCCTGAGCAGATTGCCTCTCCTCTCTTCCCGGGGCTACCTCTTGCCAATTGATATGCTCCCTAAAGTTCAGAGGGGGTTCAGGTAACCAAACCCACAGAAAGGAAACCCCTCTCCATCCTTCACCAGAACCCTCTTGCTCCCGGAGAATGTTCCCTCCCTCTTGGTGGCTGGTGGGAGTCAGGGGGTTCACAGTGGCTTTTTGCCTTGAGGGTGGGGCTTAGCCACCCACCATTTCCAGCCACTGGGATGAGAAACTCATGGTTTTCCCTTGGGCTTTTTATCTCTTTGTTCAGTTCCCTCCAGACTGATGCCCTGAAGCCTCCTGATCTGTGGGTTCCCCAAACAGCTCACTCAGGCAGGATCTTACCCCTTCTTAGCCATTTTTTGTGAGAGTGCTGGTGACTGCCCACTTAAACTGACGCCATCTTTCTCCATTGTCTTTTAGTATCTGATCTTGGTAATAAGAAAGGATGTGCAGAAAAGAATTACATAACAGATCTGTGCTGCCATCCCTAGAAAGGCCTGCTTGCAAGGTTGGCCCTTGACTGGCATCTGGGGATTGTATTTTGAGAGAGTTTCCCTCATTTCCTGATAAGAGTGGCTCACTAAATTTAAACTGTTTGTACAGACAATGTGGTATTTACTCATGATCTTCTAGGAGTATGGAATTTTGGGTACATGCTAGGCAAAAAGTGCCTACAAGAACAATTCCCAATAAAAAGCCTGGGCATTGAATCCCTAATGAACATCCCTGGTAGGTAAACATTTCACGTGGGCTGTCACAATGTTTTGTTTTTTTTTTTTAACTTTATTTTGTACATTTAATAATCAAAAATATAAACAATTAAAAACTAAAAAGTAAACACACATAAATAAATATATACATTTCTCAATTAAATGTAATGGATACATATAAAAAAAAATTTTTTTTGAACCAAACAGTAGGTTACACAATATATTTGGTTTATAGTAATGCATTCATACAGTATTTGCCCCTTTGTGTCTGGCTTGCTTCACTCAACATAATGTCCTCCAGGTTCATCCATGTTGCCATATGCTTTATGACTTCATTTCTTCTTACAGCTGCATAATATTCCATTGTGTGAATAGACCACAGTTTGTTTATCCATTTATCTGTTGATGGACACCTGGGTTGTTTCCAACTTTTGGCAATGGTGAATAATGTTGCTACGAACATCGGTGTGCAGATGTCTGTTCGTGTCACTGTTCTCAGTTCTTCTGGGTATATACCCAGTAGTGGTATTGCAGGGTCACATGGCAAGTCTATATTCAACTTCTTTAGGAACTGCCAAACAGTCCTCCACAGTGGTTGTACCATCCTGCATTCCCACCAACAGTGTCACAATGTTTTGCTGACAGAATTAAGCTCATCCTCAGTTTTCAGTGGGACAGGACTCTTGGAAGCTTGTACCTGGTTTCCTTTAGTTTTTACCTCATGCATCTTTTCCCTTTGCTGTAAAAATTCATAGCTGAAAGTGTGCCTATATGCTGAGTCCTGTGAGTTCCTAGTGAATCATGGAACTAAGGGTGGTCTTGGGGACCCCTGACATAGTTTTATATCAACTAACCTTTATTTGTAGATGGTGTCTGTATTTTTCTTTGGTGGTTTTTAGAATTTTTTCCTTATGTTTAATATTCTTTAATTTTGCTATGATGTGTTTAAGTATGATATTTTCTTAATTTATCTTACTGCTTGTACCTTTTTGATTGGAGAGCTCATGGCTTTCTTTACTGCTGATATTTTTCTACCAGTATTTCTTTAAATGTTGCCTTTCTAATATGCCGCTAAATGATTCAGAAGATTCTTGTGCTAGCTCCATTTTTCATATTTTCAGTCTTATATTTTGGTACCTCTTTATCTTTATGAGCTGCATTCTGAAAGGTTTCCTCAATTCTTTCTGCTAATTTACTAATTCTTTATTCAGTTGTGCCCCATCTACTATTTGCCCACATCTACTGGATTTTTCTATAGAAATGACTATATTTTAGTCCATAAGACTTTTACCTATTTTTTCCATATGCCCTTGTTTGTTATTATATGACTTACTCTTCCTGATACATGGATGTTATTCCTTCCTTTATTTATTGGAGAACTATTATTGTAATTACTAAATGTTCAGGTGGATCTATTAAGCCATCTCTTCAAATGTAAATCATTCTCTTTTGACATTCTTGAGATGTTTTGTAATTGCTTTCTGTCAGTTTATCTTCTTTGGCAATTACTGTAAATAAGAGGTTTTTCATCCCTGGATTGGCGACCTCTCTGGGTAGTGTTTTGCTTGTTGCTCCTTCTTGGACTCTGTAGGCTTATTTTGCTTTGAAGCAGGTTTGTAGGATACCATGAACTCAGACTTAGTACCCTCAAAATGCAGGCATGGTTTTCTTGTTTGTCGGTGGCTGTTTTTCTCTCCCAATAGTCAAGGTTGGTGAGTTGTCCCAGCAGTAACAGTTAGCCCCACTTTGCAGACTCTGTGTATGTTCCCCACTCCTGCCTCCCTATCATGAAAGAGAACTGTGGCACTGGCTTTTTGCCCTGTAAGTGTATTTGAAACCTGAAATGCTGTGGCCTGTGTCTGGTCCTGACACTCCATAGCTACTCAGCTTACCTTGCCACTTCTGTGAGTCCTCACTCTGAGTCTGGCATCTGGAAATATATTTCCTTTCCTTAATTTCTTCATATCGTATCAATATTTTCAGTTTTGAGTGGGAGGGGTACACTATAATATAGGCTCCCTGCACAATCAGTGTTCTGGGTCTAGAAGTTCAGAATAATGTACTTATAACAAATTGCATAGGGGCTATTATAGTCATAAAACATAGTATATTTTGTGCAAACTTACCAATACACAGAATGAATCTTCAAAAACATTAATTAGCTAATTAGTTTAGACTGTCACAAGGCTGAGTGTGGGTCAAAGTTGGTCTCAGTCTCTCCACCAACTCTTCCACCCATACTGCCTTAAGTAATACTATAATATTGACAATGTTGGGTTGCCACTGGAAATTGTTTTTTATATATGGTTATTTACTTTGGTTGCAGTAGTCTGAGACTTTGCTTTTAGAGATGTATATAGCTTTGAATTATTTCTCCACATTTTGTTCATCTCCTCTATAGTGGCTGTACAAGAAGAACATTTGTTGTAAGATTTTCCTCCTAGTACCATCATTTTTCATGGCCTTGTGCCACTTGGCACATAATACAGGAACAAGTGAATGACCCAATGTTTTAACTGTCAGTCACCATGAACGACTTTAAGAAACAGGCTTAACAGCTCATAAACTGAAAGCAATCCTGTTTACTGCCATCCTTAGATTCATAGATTGTTTGCAGCCTGTTACTGTTCTAGGAACACTTAAGGCCAACCACCTAAAGTACTTTATTTCTTGATGTCTTTTAAGAAGGGCTGGTCATGTATGCATCCTTGTATTGTTTTCATCTAATATAAAAGGATTAGACCTTGGGATGACTATTTCAGTACTATTGACAGCTTTCCACAACATGCTGTGCATGAATATGGCTACCTCACCCAGTAATTTGGGGAGGAGGAGAAATAGTCCTGCAGAAACTGTATTTGAAGATGAATAAATGGATTTGCTCTTCTTTGTGTTTTTTAAGAGTCTATCACTATAGGTTAATTGGCACCTTCTTTTCTTTGTCTTATTGGCCTGTCAGCACTTTTTCCCCCCTTGGCCTAGAATTGCTTTATTCTCTGCTGAAGGTAGAAGTATATTCTGAAAATAAACTTGAATCTATTAAAGTGGCTAACATACAGTGATGTCCCTGTTTTGTAAATTGAGTTCAGACATAGGCTATCTATCTGTTTGGCAGCAGGAGAGGTGCCTTTTGGTCTGAATTTTACTGTTTGAGATGTTAGAGTTGCTTTCTAAGGTGGATAGGGGTCAGAGTAGTATCAGATTCACACATTACTGTCTTTACTGAATTTATATGAATGACCTCCTTTGCAGATTGAAGAATTCAACACAAGTATGCATAAGACTCCTCTCAACCAGAGAATACTATTTTCACCCCTTTTTTATTGTACAAGAAGTTATTACCTTTTGACATATACTGATTTTTTAAAAGAAGGAAAGTTATAAAATTGTGAGGAAATATTAACAATCATTAAGGTATAAGAAGAGAGTTTATTTTCAAAAATTACAAGATGAAAAATTTATAATTTTCTTCTTAATATGTAAGATCATTTGATTATGTTCCTAATAAAACTCAACCCATGAAAACTCAGCACTAGAATTTAATATTACAGCACCCATGAGGAAGATAAGTATTATTGTCTATTTCTTATGGAAACAAAGAAGGAAATGACTCCCGTGGCAACACTATCCATAATAGACATGAGTATTAGCATTGAGAAATGTCCAACTTCTGTTCCTAACCTATAATTACTGCTGCATAGGTAAGGCAAAAATTCACTAGGCAACCATATGCATCAAGGGAAGCATGTGTAATGTACATGTTGAATATATATATATATATATATATATATATGTATTTCATTTTCTATTTCATTTCAAGTTCAGCCATAATCTTTTGAAATTTAAAGAATATTTTGAATTATTATATTTTTCATTTACATCCACCGATGGAGAAAGTTTTCATCTTATAAAGAAGGTCCCTTAATGAAGAAAGAAGAACCTATTTCCTATATAAGGTGGTAACTACTCAGTGAGTCTACTCCATAAAAGCTGTATATTTTAAAGAATTAATGGGAATTATAACATCAGTATCCAATTGATTTAATTTTCCTCTAATTATCCTTCTGACTTTAATGAATTCTGTGCCCCAAACACCTTAAGTGAAGTGGTTAACATATGGCAGTCAGTAAATGGATCATTGAGAGGACAGATTCAGATCTGTATAAGTATGTTTCCATTTCCCTCCCTCCCTCCCTCCCTCCGTTCCTTCCTCTTTCCTTTCTTCCTCCCTCCCTTTCTCCCTTCTTACTTTCTTTCTTTCCTCCCTCCTTTCTTTTTTTATTATTTTTTGTTTTTACTTTAACTTGTGAGATAGCTGCAAAGCCCTGGAACATTTTATCAAAGAAGTTCATTCTCATTACTTGTATAGATAATGATGAAGCAGCTCCACACCAATACGTAAGAGAGTATATAAGTAATTTTATTTGTTTTTCTAATAACTTCTACAGTTGGTTGAAATTCAGGTGGAACTGTGTTATTTTTTCATGTGACTTTAATAAAAAGGTATAAAATACTTGAATTTTTATAATTATTTTTGCTTAAATGGCCATGAATTTTTCTGTCAAAATCCATTGTTACCTTCCATTAAGAAGAACTGAAAATATCTAGGGCAAAAGGACAGTCGTGTTTAATTTTCTGATGTGAGTTTTGACCTTAACCATATATAGTTAATTAAATAAAATATGTGAATTTTATAACACTATTGTGTGAGTGCTAGATACTTTATTCATTTACTTACGATTCATAACTGCCTAGACAGATCTGCTTCTGGAACAGCATTAATAGTATCTAAGTAATTTTTAAAAAACAAGGTATCAGTTTCTGTAAAGCATTTGTGCCAGTCTCTACAAAAGCTGCTCTTAAATATTTATGTTTCCTCTTGACCTGTCAGAAACAATGATTTGATTTAGAGATTAAATTCCAGATTTTTTAGTAAAATGATAGAAGAGAAAAATAAATCAATATTTCCCCTTAACTTGACTTTTTGGAATCTTTTTCCTCATAAATGCCATTCTGCATGCCATATCACCACATAATTACCTTTTTATTCACCTTTCTCTTGGTGCTGATATATATTGCTTGCAGAAATACCTGCATTTAATATTTCCATGTATGTGTCTGTTTTATCTCTGCTTTTGATTGACAAGATGCTGATCTTAGGAATTTATGATTTTGGTTCTTTGTTACCATCTGCATCCAGGAATCTTCAACTCAATTGGTGATCAACTGATCTTTTTTCTCAATTAAACTTAAAGCTCTTGTGTAGCACTGTTATTTCCATTGTCACCATCATTATGTAACTAATATTCATGTGCTGCTGTGTTCAGGAGTTGCACATTCATTATCTCATTTAATTTTCAAAGTAAACTGGTGAATCAAGCATTTTAAGGAGTAATATACTTGGTTGGGTTTCATTAATTTCATGTACCATCTGTGAATAGAGTGAAAACATTCTTGTGAAAGCAGCCAGATCATTGATATTTTCACTTTTATAAGGTATTGTCCTGTGATCAAGTGAAATACACAATTGTTGATGAAACCAGGGAGAAAAAAGACAATTATGTAATACAGAGGATTTTTGTCTTTCAATATTTGACCACAAATATACTGGAAAAGGGAAATACTTTAACTGAATAATATCTATCATAAGTCTACAGAATAATCTCATAGACCTAGCTATCTCACAATTTTTCAACAGGACCTTTTAAAAACTAAGAAAAGCCTATTTGATTTAAACAATGCAAACAATAATTCACAATTATTTATTGTTTCCCGCTCCCCCCAAGTCAAATGACTTAATTCCCCAAATTTCTCAATTGAATGACCATTTTAAAGTAGAAAACAATATGCCTTCCATTCTTTTCATTATAATGATGTTTGGAGGAATCCACTTTGATAACTCCTCTAAAGAAATGGGAAAGCATCTGGGAAAAAGTATACTAAAATTTGAAAATCAAAAATGTGTTTTTCACTGCTCTTTAAAAAGGGTGAAATTGTATTTGTATATTATTTTCCTTAGGTATACACATGTAATGTCTGTTTTTCTTGCTTTATTAACCATATATTAATTGTGTTAACATATACCTTTTCATAATAGGGCTACAAAAATCACATAACTTTAAAAATTTAAATCTATATATAAAGTTGATTTTTAATCATGCCATTTAGTAAAAATAAGTCTACATAAACAGTAGTTTTGTTTTAAATAACTTTCTATTATTTATATTCTATTTATGAGTGTAATACTCATGATAAAATTTTGCAAAATACAGAAAACTGTAAAAAGTGTCCTATAATTTTAAATATAGAGAAAACTTCTGTTAATGTTTTGAGTTCTTTATCTCACATGCACATCTATGTAAATCATAAATAAGGTGGTTCAATATTGATTTTATTTTATGTAAATACATGCCTTATCATTAAAACTTTCAAACCTGAAGTTTTATAAACTGCTAATATAATATTATATTGAAGTATCATTCCCCTATTTTGACATAGTGTTTAACCATTCTGATATTGTTGGATATTTATGTAGTCACTTCCTTTTTATTGCTATTATAAAGAGTGTTTTTGTGAAGATTTTTGTCCACTAATCTGAAAAGTTTTATGATTTTCCTTAGCATGTAATATAGATGTGAAGTTCCATATTTTCCAATTACTCAGGCAAAGAAACACTTGAATTCATCAATGGCTCTTCTACTTCTCTCATTCTCAGATCTATCATCAAATCCTTTTTAACTCTAACTGGAATCTACACTCAAACTCTAACCACTTCTTATCACTTTCATATAAACTACTCTATTCCAACTCACCACCATTTTTTGTCTATATTAATGCAGTAGTAATAGGCTATGGCAGTAATATATCCTTTCCTCCCACAACATCTTGAATAATCATGTTAAAATTAGGTTAGACTGTTGTTCCTTACTTTGCCCTTTTATATGGAAGGTAAAAGAAATTAGAATACCTAAACTACATAAGAATTAATTTGGATAATTATAATACCTGATTTTAAGAGTTATGATCAAACTGCAGTAATCAATTGCATTTTTATATGGTACCAGCAAAGAACTGGGTATGAGATTAAAAAGAATCCACCTACAATAGAGTAAACATATATAAAATATTGAGGAATGCATTTAACAGTGGATGTGAAAGACTTCTACAAATAACAGTGTGGTATTGGAGAATGAATAAACACTTAAATCAATGGAACAGAATATAGAGTTCAGAATTAGACCAACAGAAACATAACCATCTGATTTTTGACAAAGGTGCAAAATAAATTCAAAGGTGAAAAAATAATTTGCTCAACAAATGGTGTGGGAAACAATTGATCATCCATATGTAAAAATATAACCCTTGAACCAAACCTCCCACCTTTTACAATAAGTAAATAAAAATTCACCATAGATCTAAATGTAAAATGCAAAACTACATGGATATTAATAGAAAATGTGGAAACGTTTTTTTTTTTTTTATTATGGGTAAAAATCAAAATTCTCACAATACATACAAACATTTGTAAAATGATATATAAATATATATGCATATATGTGTATTTGCTTACAAAAATGTTATTTATATATATATATATATATACATATATTTTAAGAGGTGCTTAGATTACCTAAAATATTACACGGAACCCACTGGGATTCCCATGTTGCCCACCTCCCACACCTCCCACCACATCCCACACAAACATCTCCCACAGTGTGGCCCACCAACCTCAATGAACTTACACATCCTGGAGCCTTGCACCAACCATAGACCACAGTTCACACTGTAGACCACACTCTCTCCCACTCAGTTCTGAGTGGTGTGTGCTGATTTAAAATGGCCTACATCCATTGCCACAACAGTACTCAGGACAACCTCCAACTCCCAAAGAAGTCCCTGTATTTCAACTGCTCATCCCCTCCTTACCCAAAAACTGTCAAGTGGCCATGGAAACGTTTTTGATCAGGGTTTAGGTGAAAAATTCTTAGATCTGGCACCACAAGAATGAACTATAAAAGAAAAATATTCTAAACTGGATTTCCTTAAAATTAAAAGCTATTTTATCCTTATATTCTGTCACCTTTCTAGCTTCACTTAATATTCCCCATAGTATTTTGTAGATAATACTTAAGATTTTCTATTTTATCAATCATGCTTCTGGAAATAGAGATATTTTTACCGCTTTGTTTCACACTTTTTTGTGTGTGTACCTTTTTTTCTTGTCTTATTGTTATGGTTAAGATTCCTATAGAGTGTTGAAAAGAAGTGGTGAGAGTGGACATCGTTGCCTTGTTTTCAATATTGGGCTTAAAGTGCTCAGTAGTTTACCATTAAGTATACTAATAGCTATTGGATTTTGTTTGTTTTGTAGATAATGTTTCTCAGGTTGAAAAAGCATCCTTCTATTCATAGTTTGCTGAGGGCCTTTTTTTTTTTTTTTAATCATGAAAGGGCATTGAATTTTCAAAAATGTTTTCTCTGAATATATTGAAATGACCACTTTTAATTACATTAATATGGTGAATTAAATTGATAGATTAGTTGACTGCTAAACCAATCTTGTATCCTTGTGATAAACCCTACCTGGACGTGATGTATTATACTTTTTATTTATTAATGGATTTGATTTGCCCATATTTTCAAGTATTTTAGCATCTATATTTATGGGAATATTAGTCAATAATTTTCTTTTTGGTTGTAATTTTTTTTTCAGGTTTTGGTATTACGCTTATATTAGCCTCATAAATCAAATTGGGAATTATTCCCTTCTCTGCTATTTATTGGAAAAGTTTTCATAATATTGGTGTTATGCCTTTAAAGTTTTGATAAAATTTACCAGTAAAATCATTTGGGCTTGGAATTTTCTTTGTGAACAGGGCTGTTTCAAAATAAAAATTCATTTTTAATTAGCTACATATTCATATAATGGAATGGTATAATGTAGTCAGAAGGTGTGATGTAGAAACATGGTGATTTGGTGGGGCAGGTGTTTGTAGTGGTAATGGCCAGAATGAAATTCATAGTGGAGGAATGAAGGGGCAAATAATAATAAATTTAACTGAAAGTAAACAGAAGAGACCTCTTTACTTGTACTGACATTGATAACCTGTCATGAACTGAGGCAAAATATAAAATTCTTTCTGTGCAAAGCAATTTTCAAAAATGATATAAATATTCCTCTTTTCTTTGATTTTTATAGAATTTAAGAGAAATGAATGCTGTGTGTTGTAAACTATTTTAGCAGTTTTTAAGATGATCATATGCTTTTCTCAATAGAGTTAATGAAAGACTATACTATAAAAAATGATTCCTTAATGTTAAATAACCCTTGCATTCCTGAGATAAACCCTTAGTATAATAGAATGTTATTTTAATGAATTATAGAAATTGTCCAGTGTTTTGTTTTATTATGAATATATATTCATCAATGAGTTTTTTGTCTCTGACAGATTTATTTTTATTAAACCAACTTCAAAAATTAATTGGTTGTACATACAACCTTTGTTATGATCTAGAAAAGATAATATATCATCAAACTTTACAGATCCTTGAAAACTAAAGACATCACATCACTTCAACTTTTCCTTATTTTGTGTTTAGAATTTTATTTACAAATACGCTATACCTAGAAAGCAAACCTCCCCCTCTGTCCCTCCATTCCTTGGTAACCTCTAAATTACTTTTTGTCTCTGAGAATTTGCTATTTCCGGATATTTCATATGTATATTATATAATATTTGTCCTTATGTGCCTTGATTATTTCACTGAGGACAATATTTTCAAGTTTTATCAATGTTGCAGTATGTCTTAGAACTTCATTCCTTCTTAAGGCCAAATAATATTCCATTGTGTGTTTGTACCACATTTTCTTTATCCATTCATCTGTTTATGGATACTTGAGTTATTTCTACCTTTGGCTATTATAAATAATGCTGCTATGAACATTGTATACAGATATTTCAGTTCCTGTTTTCAATTCTTTGGGTGTATACTCAGGAATGAAATTGCCAGGTCATATGGTAGTTCTATATTGAACTCTTTGAGGAATTGCCATACTGCTTTTCATAGTGGCTACACCATTTCCATTTAACATTCCAACCAATAATACATAAGTGTTCCAAATTCTCCACATTGTCTCCAAAACTTTTTATTTTGATTTCTTGTGTGTGTGAAATGGTATCTGATTGTGGTTTAGACTTGCATTTCCCTAATGGCTAATGATGTTGAGCATCTTTTTATATGCTTATTGGCCATTTGTATATCCTCTGTATAAGTGAGAGTTTTCAAGAGAAACAGAACTGACAGATGGGTGGATAGATGGATGGAAAGAAAGAAAGAAAGAAAGAAAGAAAGAAAGAAAGAAAGAAAGAAA